>JBAWJU010000014.1:0-600000 GCA_037356035.1 Xylaria sp. Z50 | reverse complement strand
GAATTATTATATGGAGTCGGTATTAAGACTACGAATTGGCATATAGCGCGATAAGAACAACAGATTGTTGCTGCGTGATTGAAAATGTTGAGAGCTTCATTCATGTATCAGTCATGGTTTACAATCCCAGAAACGATCATGATGTATGCGGTATCGCACAAGCGACTCGTTCATGCAATAAACTCTCCCCATGTACACCTAGGAGCTTTATCCGATGCGGCATGGCTCGGCTAATCATATCATAATTATTTCGCTTCCACTATGATCTCATTTGCCGTGATTTGTAAAGATGAAAGTAATACGATGAAGAGGAATGTTGATGTGGATGCTATGATGTCCTAACCTCCGTTTTCACTCCGTTCCATGTCAGAGTCGGAGAATACTAGGGTTCTTCACGGCCGACGAACTGAGCGATAAGAATAGGTGGTACCTAATTAGACCGAGCTTCCTGTTCTAAATATCTCAATGGCTTTTCCGAATCTCGCTACGGTTCCCAGCAGGATTGGCTATAGGATGGAACAGATCACAGTTCAATTCGCGCGTATGATGCCTTATTTGTGTTGATAGGTTCATTGATTAATCACCCCCGGCACACACTGCGACGGTGCGGCACAGAATTCTAATTCTAACTGAACTAGCCATCTAGCTCAGACGCTTGATCCACCAGACTCATCTAGCTTGCGGGCAACCGAGGGTCATCCATGTTGATGAGGGGTTGTTTTTCTCTGTAGTTGAACAATTATAACTGAAAGAGGCCCTATTCCTTTTCCCGAAGGAAGCCGGTTCTATATTCAAAGCCCTTGGAATACCCTATCGAGTCTAGGTGAAGAGGCCACTGTGTAGACATGTCACGTTCCCATTTCTTGGCAAATATCTTGGGTAAGTATGCCTATTATTAGTATTAGGTAACATCCCGCCAGCCCTTCACACGATCCCTACACTACATGCATGCTGCGATCTTCCCGCAAGTCGTTGGGATTATACGCTGTTTCTATGCGGAGTTCTCCGCACTCTTCCGCGGCGTAGCTTAGTATATTCACTACAGCGGTCTAGGATTTGACAACCGAAAGTGACAGGCTTCTGATCGCTTAGTTATCCAGGCCGTTAGCTGAGCGCTAGTAAGGATCGGACAACCAAGCATCACCGTTCAGCACTCTCATGATAGGTAAGCGACCTGTTCATGATCAGACACCACATACCTAATCCTGTTCAGCCTTATGAAAAATGCTCTCAGTTCCGACAATCCGTCAAATTTGGAACCATCACAAATACCTGCTGATCTGATAATATTCTATTAGTGGTCGTCTAAATCTGAGAGATCGAGCACATCAGTGTTATATTTTTGTAGCACTTACGAGATCCACGGCCCTGGCCCGCTGCACACCTCGTACGTGTCCGTATGAGTCCACATCACGTTCACACTATGAACAAGTCTGCCCGGATCTTGCGGACTGTAAACTATGCTCGGCGGCCTGCGGATTCTATCAGTGCAAGCCCAGAAAATTACTTAAGCTAAGAGTTAAGCCGCCCTCTTGAGTCTCAGTTTAAAATCCAGCATCTCTAAACACAATTAACTTACACCTTTAAGATCATCAAGTCTACTATTTTACTCAATTTTTTATTCAAGTGTTACAATAGACATAATCACTATGATCGACCCTCATTCAACAATCCGAGTCGCGATCGTGGGTGGAGGTATAGGGGCAGCGGCTCTACTGCGGGGGTTGCTGAGATACTCACATATTGCCGCCGATATATATGAGTCACGACCATCATTCAAAGAAGAAGGCCATGCTATTACTCTGACGGCCGCAGCGGAGGAAATTCTGCTCAAATTAGACCCTTCTTTAGACGACTGTCTCAGTCGAGCAGAGGCGGTGTATACCGCCACTGAATTCAGGATTGCCTCCGGCCCATATGCAGGACAGCTTGTCGACTACCCATCAGACTACAGGGAGAGAATGGTGGACCCTCAAAAGCTCCTAGACGAGCTTCTGAGAGGGACCCCGCCGCGTATGATTCACGCCAACTCGCGAATATCCTCCATTACCGAGGTCTCGCCCGGAGGCGGCGTGATTCTAAACTTCGTAGGCGGGACACAGAAGAAGTACGATATCGTTGTGGGTGCGGATGGCGTCCATGGCATTACCCGGGAGTTCGTCCTTGGGGCCGACGATCCGGCTTTACGGCCACAGCATACGGGGGTTTGGCGACTCCCGATCAAAGTCCCTTATAAAAAGGCACTAGACGCCATGGGGCCCGAATTCCTCGACCCACACAGGCCCTGTCAAACATCCTGGATTGGCGAAGGAACTTTCCTACAGCATGACTTCATGGGTGCTGAAAAAGACGTTCATATCACTGCCTACGCTGCCAACAGCGGGTATTCTCCTCAAGGGTGGGCAAGCTTGCTGACGCCGGAAGAGTTTGGTGCGGTTTTTGCGAACATTCCACTGCCGGTTTGCCGTGGCATGGTAAATGTGAGTAAATCAAGTTTTGCAGTCCTTTTTGTTCAAGCAGACAAACACTAACAAGAGACCCCCCTAGTTAATAAAAAGCCTATACACAGTTCAAATAGCTGGTATTTCTTATATGCAGCATAAGCCAGCACGGACCTATGTCACGAAGAATGCAGCTCTGATAGATGATGCCGCCCACTCCGTCGTCCTAGTGCATGGGGTGAATGCTCTCATAGGATTGGAAGAGGCCTATATTCTAAGCATGCTCCTCAGTCGCGTAGCAACACGGGCAGCCATCCCAGCAGCTTTGCAGGCATTCGATCATGTTTGTCGGCCCAGAGCTGAAGAGGCAGCTCGCCATACCATTCAATGTGGGCTGGTAACCATTGGTAAGGATCAGGAAGTTGGTCTTGATCCCTATCTCGTGGGTCCTCGTCTTCAGTATCATTGGCACATCCTCAAGGAGTCGAAGATCGAGGCGCAGCAGACAGCTGCTATTCAGCTAATGGATCAGTTGACAATGCAACAATGAAATACAATATAGATATGTTTGTCTCACAAAAGTCACTTTATCTTGTATCTTAGGAAGAGGTTGGGATGGGACAGGTTTCCTTGGGTTTTAGGCGCACATAGATGGGTGGCGCGGATAAGGTTAGCATCTCACGAGCACCCGTATACCAGTGGCGCCCCAGGCACAATTCTGATGATTTCATTGTTTCTATGGGGTTCGTATTTACGCGTTGGCAATCCGTGGTATATTTGCGTGCCTTATCCTTTGCAAATCATGCAGTGCCATGGAAGTAACGGTGCTCCAATAATAGGAAACATTCAATGTCTCAGTGTTGGGCTTCAGCTACTTCAGCCCTTGCTTCATTCTAAGACAGCTGCAGGGGCGTCTAGGATGGACGAGGCAAGTCGGCAACCGTCACCACCGATCGTCGATTCTTTTTGTATATACAGACTGGGAATTACAGGGCTATTTCTAGAAACTAGAAGAATTGTGATGCCAAGTTATATTCCAAGTCCTACCTCGTAATCCTTGTTATATTGAACAATTAATCAAGGTATCAATTGTAGCTAGTAATTCCTCCAAAGATGTCGATCTATTATGTGTGTTGTGTTTCAAATAAACCGTTTTGATATAGTTGGACGGCTCTTGGAATGTCCTAGGTAATAGCATACTCGTTTATTTATAGGAATTTAGGCAAAACCACCCCTTAGTCAGACACGATGTGGTAGTATCTATGCTACAATCTTTTGAATTAAAAGGGACTTTTTAAGGTGATTATTCAGCTTACATCAAGGGAGCATGCTTTTACGGCGTATATTAATCCACTCCTGCACCATATCTGAGCAGTTTGTGTGAACCACTATGCAATCGAGATCTCTCTCACGGTAGTCCTAATCGACAAAACATTCAAGGATGTAAGCTATATCATCCCGTCGGGTTTAGGTGGCTTCCCTCCGCATTTAAGAATAAATTATTAGTTTCATCCTTCATGGCACTTTGGCAAGCGTGAGACGCTCTTGAAAACTTCTCTCCGACAGAAAATTAGAATACCATCCATATTTTTGTTCTCACCCTTTCTGTGGGAAAATCTATTGTATCGTATTGCCTAGTCGTCAAGACCGAAGTCCTTTCGTATGTTGCTGCTTACGATCCCAAGTTATATCGCGACGAATATACCCCTAGAATTAGACTAAAGCAATTAGTGTATTTTGATAAAGCTCTCGAGATACACCGTAGTTCTAACCCCGCGTAGTAGATGTGCCAATACCCTGAAAGTCAGATGCGGCCCAGCACGACAAGAATCTATGCCGATAGCCACGCAATATGCGCAGATACCTATAGAGTATAGAATAGAAGTAATGACTAAGGTCCCATGCTATGCGGGATATTCTCCACAGCCGCAGCGGCTAATGCAAGGCCAAGTGATATATAAGCAAACGTTATCAGTTTAGTCAGTATCAGACTTTTTGCGCAACAATAAATATTCATTACACACCACACCCAAGTCCTGACGGAAGTGAGAGCCATATCTTCTAATATTACGAAACGGGGGACTGGGACTTACGAATAGCGCCGTGTAGTAGAATACCGGTTACTAATAAGCTTAGGATAGGGCGCCTAGGCAACTATTTTTTTGTCATGGGTCTCGACTCTCCGAATGCGCTCCCAACAACTCCTATAATCTGTTACACCTTCTAGAATAAACAAGGCGTTGTGTGAATAAGGAATGATTATCATTTTAGTCAAGACTAGAAAGTTTGCATAATAACGGATATTCATCAAACCCCCATACTTGGGTTCTAACACAATCTAACTGTTTAGTCATGCAGTGTAACTCGGCAACAAATTTCTCAGGCTTGGGCCCAATCCGGTCTCAAATATATTCTAATCATACATCCCGAACCTATAGAGTTGCGATTTGTTCATATCATCTCCATGCAAGCTTCCCCAATCCTCCATAGCCTCCGCGGATTAGTCGATCTATATTCAGTGTAGAAGACCAGACTACTCGAATTGCAGCTTTCTTCCCTCTTCCCGCACCGCCTCTCTAACCCCTGGGACGGCCTCCACGCGCCGCACCAGCTTTCCATACGCCGGGTACCTCTCCTTCATGTTGAGGTGAGGAACATCCACGGCCCAGCGCCAGAGAACGTATACGAACAAGTCCACCACCGTGAGGTGCTCCCCAACCACGTACGTCCTATCTGCAAGCCTTTTGTTGATGACATCGTAGCAATCCTCGATTTTCTTGATGCCCCTGGCCTGCACGGCCGGGTACACGTCCTTGTCATCGACGTACCGCTCCGGGCGGAAGAAGGCACCGAAACCCTGCGAGTGCATCGTGTCGGACAGCCAGACCATCCACTGCGTGACGCGCACCCGCTCCAGCGGCCCGCGGCCGAGAAACGCCTCCCCGGCTTCTTTGTCGGGAGACAGTAGAGCGACCATAGTCGACACGGCAAACTGCTCGGTGATGACCTCGCCGTCGACGACGAGGACCGGGACGTAGCCCGCCGGGTTGATCTTGCGGTATTCTTCTTTCGAGATGCTGCCGTCTGCGGCCTCCACCTTGTTGTCCTCTTTGCGGAATTTCATCTCTATCCCTTTGAAGGGGATGCCGAGTTGCCGGAGAAGTATGTGCGGTACCAGAGAGCAGACTCCGGGGGCATAGTAGAGAGTTACTTGAGGCATCTTGAGATCTACTATGATTGGTTGATAGATAAATCTTCGATCGTTTTTTCAAGACTTGAGCTGGGGCTGTGTGTGATAAGTGCTAGGAAGAATGGAAGACTTCCGAATTACCTTATATATTCGGATCACAGTACAATACCTCGTCTGTCTCCCGCAATACCATCACGGTAAAAAAGCTTACCCGCATGAATCTGTTCACACTATAGCATGATGATGTTGCTGTCAATTAGTCACGCCGTGAGCTGACCGTAATTCAAACCCCGATCTTACCCCAGTTATATCCCACATGCCATCCGAACGACGGGCAAAATCCCCGGATTCACAATTCATGTATCGTAAAATCAATACCAAAACGGCAACATGTATTTCTAAAGTGCCATGTAAACGAATAGGTTCGGAGTATCGGAAGGTTACAGTTTCTTTGCAGGGGGTTGCTATTAGTCATGTGTGACTCTTCGACAACCAGAAAACGTGGAGAAGCGGCTGCATGGCAGCTTGGGTCAGAGTAGTACTAATGCGCCTACATCACCTTCTGGTTATTTCCGTTTTTTGAGTATTCTGAGATTACGACGTCCTCACCTTAATCTTCCTGTTGACATTGAATTAACCTTACTTTTCCTGTTAAGCGCATCTAATTAACACTATAACCTTGAGGCTAGAAGTCGATCCGAGAAAGACTCATATCAAGGATTGGTTTATTCATTCTTTATTTATTTATCTATCATATAGGTTGATGGTCCTATCTACCTATACTGCAGGGGTTTCCCTCATGTTTCAATGAGATGATGGCATCAGCATACGCAGCGGGTTGGCATGAAATTGCCCTATTCTGATATTTAAATCAGAGTGTCCTATTCAAGGACGATACCCTCCACTACTACTAAGGCAGGTCTGACCAGCCACCACATCATACCACCACAGCAAGCTCTCCGTCTCTACCATCTCTTTTATCTTTCCCCTTTTACCGCTAATGCGTGTTCGGAAAGAAGTTGTAAGATGAGGCAGACCTATAATCTACATAAGGTACTGATTGGCGCTCCTCCTTAGTTAACTGGATATGAGGATCCTCCTTGATACGGAGGTGCATTGCCGTCCTCTGGCTAATGGCCCACCTCGAATACCCCTTATCCATGCTTTTACGAACAGTGTCTCTGAGCACACTTGTGAAGTTCATTGGCGTGGGGATGCTTTGTAGACCCATCTCTCTCATAAAGGCCGGAAAGTTGTCGATAGTACGCAGACGCCGCACTTCAGCTGCGAGGTGGCTAGCTGCATCTTGTGGGGGCCCACCATGACGGTCAAAGAGCTCATCTAGTACTTGATTTAGAGGTTTCTCATGAGAGGGGCGGGCTGTGCGGCGAAATAGCTCTGAGAACATAAGGAGTCGATACGAGGTAAGAGATCCCTGGAAAGTCTCGTGCAGGCGGTAAGCAGACACGGCATCCCTCTCCATGTACGATAGCTCGGCCTTCCCGGCCCCTTTCCGGTCAAGAAGCCAGACAACATTGCGAGTGATTGCCTCTGTTATGATCGACTTGATCAGCACGTCGGTGACCTTAATGTCTGATATTAAGAGAGCAATGAGAAGGTGTCCCAAATTGGAGCAATACGCTTTACCCCTTTTGCCATCCTCGAAGCCCCGTAATAACGTATTCGCTTGTTGGATTATAGAGGGGTCCTCCGTCGCCAGGCATACGAGTAGGTGAAAAAGGTGGAAGTAGGACTCTATAGCCTTCTCGGATGCATGACGAAGCGTGCTCTTCTTGGAATCCTCGGTCTCAGTTTCCTCAGTCACTTTGTTTAGTCTAACGACAACATCATTCATAAATGTGAAAAGAGCACGTAAATCCGATAATGCACATCGTGCTTTGGGGTGGAACGCAATCTGGGCTAAAGCACCATGAGCTCCTTCTCTAACCTGATTCCAGTGACGCCTTGAGATTGGGAGTGGAAGCCAGTATTGAAATCGTATGTTATGGATCGAGCTGCGAATATTCATGTGTGTATAAGCTTCCTCGGAGACCAGATCGAACTCGGAAGAAATCTGTCCTCGGTCAACTGTGACACCGACACCAAGCTTTGCGGACTGATAACCTTTCTTCAGGCAGAAGCATTGCAGCTCACGCTGCCGAATGACGTTGAAGTCCCGCACAACCTGACTAATTCTAGGCCATGCACGGGAAAAGTTGGTCAGGTGTTCAAAATCTTCTAGGTTCTCGATGATTAGTAGAAGGAGTTCATTAGGAAGTCGGCTAATATAGAATCCGACCCGATCGATTTTGCGAGTGTTCTCTAACGGCATCTGCGAATGCCCTAGGTTTAGCCGTTCGATATCTTTAGGCGCGATAGAGCGTACCGAAGCAAGAGAATTCTGGATCATAGGCCATTCCTCGTGATTGTGATCAACACATGCATTAAAGCTTGTTGGCAAGGAAGGTGCCTTAGTTTCCTGAGGTTTAGTCCTCCCCCCGAATCCGCATTTTCCGCACGTGTATGTATCTATCACGTGTTGGCCGACCATCTCACGGTACCGGGTGAGGTCTTCGCTTAAGCCATGCTCCTGGTCTAAGCTTTCGCTGTCAAAAAAGCTCAGTAGCTGAATAGCAATACCCTTAAGGGTATATGCTGGTGTGTACTCGTCACCAAATCTCAAGATGCTAGCGCATATGAAGCTGCCGAAAACGTTCGGGTGTTCTACCGACGAGTCCATACGAATGCTAGGAGGCGAAACAGGGTATCTTTCTGAGAAACGAATGTTCAGATGCAAGGGATGGCAGTTGTCTGGATACAGAACAAGACATGCCTTATGGATATCATCTTCGCGTGGATGAAGTGTGATCTTGGGGTAAGGTTTGGTCGTGAGCTCGTGGATGTCTAAGAGAAGGCGCTGGTTGCCAAGATCGGTCATAGTCTGAGAGGTGGAAGAAGTTGACATTGTCGTGATATTAACCAGGTATTTCCAGTGCTAATATAAGAGCACCCTAGCTGTTTTGTAAGGTGACGCTGCATGGGTGGTCAAGGGGGAAACCGGGGGTTCTGATGAGATGATGGGACTAGGTTGTGTGGGGCCTGGACGTAGTATATTAATGAAGGAATGATTGACGAGTATCGTTCAGTATTGGATACATGAAGATAGATGTGCATATATATATATATATATATGTGTGTGTGTGTGTGTGCCTAGACCTTTAGGGAAATAGCCTGGGTTCGAATTTGAGATCTCAGGCATTCAGTCTCATAAGACTGGCCGTGTTGACTCACTGCCGCTAGGCCCCTATAATTAGTGGTGTTTTGTTGCTATAGTCAGTCCCCTAGCGATCACCATTATCCGCTCCTGCTTTGTCCTATCACTCCACATGTAAGGCAGGTACGACGGACAGTGTATAAAGGCCTACCCCTCACGGTGCCTTCAAGTCAATTACTCCATTACTTCTACTCCGTACAACATCAATACACCCACATTGCCTCTTAATGCTCGGGAACCATCACTTATTTTTGATGCCATTTTCCTCATGGTTATTATCGCCGAATTACAGCGGATTGTGAGCCACCGTGGTGCCGGCATCTTCGGGTATATATCAACTAACGCGTTCAAGGTCGTTTGCAGGCTGTTTTCTTAGGCTATGCATTAACTATGGTCTTATTGGAAGTTATCTCGCGAATAAGCCGATATGTTGATCCTCGGGCACCGAAACAACTTAGCACAGAAGCAAGCCGCTGAGTCACAATTATATCTAGAGGTAAGAAAGCTCAAGAAGCCTCGAGACCGAGGAAGCGCAATCGCAGTCGGTGACAACCAAGAAAACATAACAAGCCAGGACAAAGCTTTACTAGCTGTCGATACAGTACTTGCAACTAGACGAAAATGTTCGCGACGTGGGCTATAGAAATCTTATCTCGTCCTACTTGTAGGGGCTCTATGGGTATGCTTTAGGGTAGAATAAGTATAAGTAGGCAGCACAACTGTTATATTCAAGACCTTCTGTACTGGGAACTTAGCATGTCAGAATCTGGAAGTAGTGTACTAGTAAGTAACCTAGATACCAATAGTCTAACTTGATTAGGCGACGATGCGGAGCTGTAGCTGAGTTGCGGGCTCAATTTACCTTTTCCAGCTCGCCGGGTGCCTCTAGCAGCCATGCGATTGGGCAACAGGAGCGCCTTTTTTTGCTCTAGAATATTACCTATTGTGTCTACCTATCTACACCTACCCTCCCTTGCTCAGATGTGAATGCCAAATATAACCAAGGTTGGCATGACCTGGATACACCGAAGAATACCTGCGAGAATCACATTCAAAAAGTCATGTACAGGAGGTAATGTAGTGAGACACGCCACTGCCTTGCATTGCCATGGCTACCCAGAGCGCGGTGGCTATGGCAGGGACTAATAACGCATTCGATCAGTGACTAAGGCAAGAGCACGGTTTGAAAAATATACAGTAATAGTGAGGTATAACTTGCTCGTCCTCTACGTCGTCGCTTCTAATCGAGGTAGCTGATGTTATCCTTCGCGGTGACGGTGCCGATGGCAAAACTCGTGGCATTTCCTTGGGCACCTTTATATATCACCACCTAAATACAACGTACTTATACCAAATAATACCTTTGTTTGAGTATATCACTTCATCCTTGTGCACTATCAGTGCCTTTACACCCCATTACTATCCCAAAATATTATCTCGAGAAGCTATTCGTTCTACCGATCTAAAATGACTGACAAGCCTGACATTCAGCACTGTGTCACTACAGGCGACGAAGGGAGTAGCAGGAATCTCCAGGAAATCTCTAATCATCAACAAGAGAACCCCAAGGATCATGACTCTGACCATCAACAAGAAGATCCCAAGGACCACGACCCTGGTAACGACAAGATGGACGCCGACCATAGCCAGGAGGAATCCGAGCATGACCAGGAGGAACCCAAGGATAGCCAGAGAACATCGTGGCGTAACCGAGAAAACCCCAACGATAACAGGGAAAACACTCAACTTGGTTCGTCAATGATCAGCCGACTTCTAATAAAGACACATAACCATGGATGTCGTGTAATTACTGATTGGAAATATAGTTAGGACCCACCAACAGAATTATCGAGAGCGTAGTCGGGATTATACACACACAGAAGCACACAATCCCATACTGCCGCAAAGCTCCGGGCAAGGCAATCGTCTAGATCGTATGAGGCAACATTTACCCCGAATCAACACGGATGTTTACCCCGTGACTGTACCGCGGCAAATTCATCCACCAGTCCGTCAACCGACCAGCTTGGCACTGACCAGGCCGGCACCACCACTTGTTGATGGAACGGGTATGCCTCCGGTCTACTATCAACACTTCGGGGTGGAGGGTCAATTTAACACCACTGTTTACGTCTCAAACCTATCGCGTTCTATAAGCTATGAAACCCTCTTATCAGTCCTTGAGGGAACTGGGAAAATAACATGGATTAGCATCATACCACCCCACCAGAGCGGTACGAACTACGCGGCGGCCCAAATCTCATTTTGGGATAGACATGGCGTGATTGCCTTTTACCGTAAATGTGTAATCGAGGGCCTATTCTTCGGTTCTTCTCGCCTTGATGTGGCACCAGGCGCATTCACGACCCCCGAACTGAACCACAGTGAGAAATCTCGTATCGTGATTGTCAGAGGACCACAGCCTGTTGTAAACAAAGCGTACTTATCTTGGTGGGCCTACGAAAGAGGGGTTTCCTTCCCTACTTCATCTGTCGAAACCACGTTAGATTGGGAGACAGGCATGCAAATGATGCGGTGGTGCTTTCTGTCCTTCAAGCCTGCCGCGCAGAGATTCTACCGGGCTCTTGAGAAACAAATACGGGTACCGGAAGCACAAGACGACAATGAACGTAGGCACTGGGGCCCCGTTCGTGTGTCCTGGGGTTAGGACCCTTGTGAGAAAGCGCCCCGTCGCTTACGCTGGGTGGACGGAGTCGGAGTTCCTGGATGATGGCGAGGTTTAACTAGGATTGATAACCCTTTTTTCCCCCCCCCGAAGGATTGGTTTTTGAGTTACATTATAGTTAGAATTACACAAAGCGATGTTCTTTGGGCTCTTGAAGGGTGGGAAAATAGCATTTAGAGTATCCTACACTACTATTAGCGCATCGTTTGCACGTTTTACCTCATGATACGGAGCGTCAACCCTACCTTCTATCCCTATACCTTGTGAATTAGGTTCTTTACTACTCCGATACACCCTTTTTCCTATTGGGACCGTCAGGCAACTTTCAGCACTCGAGAAACGCTCAGGGTATTCAATGCCCTACAATTACATCCGTTTCTCTTATCGCTTCCCATTATGCTCGTATGTATATTGCATCAAACGCTGTCATGAAACTAGCAGCGACAGGGTGCTCCCCATCTCACTTTTTGATATATAGGAAGTGTTATAACTGTTAATTCCCGCCTGCTAGGTATCACGCTTCTAGGCGTAGAAATGGTATAAAGTAAGTCGGCGTATGCGGAGCACTGTAATTGATTAATACCTAACAGCAAACACCCTCTATGCATTAAGCTCAACATGACTAAGAGCAGGCAACTGTTATCCCTGCGAGCCGACTACTAATAAAAATTATCACGACCTCGATAAAGAAGAAAGAAACCAATGGGACTAAAAGAAATAATTGACGGGTGGGAAAAAAAGGAAAAAGTAGATGATATAGGAGGAATTGAACCTCCGATGTTGGACTCGCGGGGAATCGAACCCCGGACCACTCCCATGCTAAGGGAGTATTATACCACTAAACCACAAGCCCCGTGGTCATCTGTGATTCGGACTTCCATAAACGGGTCTAGATGCTGGTTGGGGATGTGGCCATCCGTTTCGCGATTGCTTGTCTAGGGTGACGTCGACGCTAACGTCTTCGCTTTATTAACGAGGAACTGTAGACAGTCTAATAGGGCACCTGGGACTATCGCGAGGCTTAGCGATATTAAAAACGCTATGCATGATACCTTTACTGCAAACCGTAAGTCTTATACTATGATTGTATCCTGAGAGAGGCACCTTGACGCTTGCGAGCCGACATGGACAGATGAATGATTCGCCTCAAAGTACTGACTAGATAGACGCCTTACACAAATTCATTATAAATAATCAACCCTCACGGAACTCGGAGTTCCGCTTGATTTCTACACGCCTCCCTCATGTGAAATTGCCATCAAATAAACAAACTACAGGATGCCAATTAGGACGATCTACCCGCCTACTCCGTAACCAATGAGTTAACTACACCTTCGCGTATTAGACGGAGACTAGTATACAAACAAAATCGCCCTGATTTTTCACAATTGGTATTTGCAATGCATGCGTGCTACAGGCAGCGATAACCCAAGTCGTTAAATTCGGCTAGATATCTATAATACAAAATTAAGCTCATGTAAATGAAACTTTTTACATTTAGCCTCAGAACATGACGCAGAGAGGCTGAAAAAAGGGGGACAGCCACGCTTACCACATCTCAACCCAATGACAACCAACTACTCCAGACGGCGTTGAAATGAGAACATTATCATCAAAGAGGTTGCTGTCGTCTCTCATGAGGCGCGATGGTATATACCTCGGATGTCGTGCGTGGCGTATCATGAAACTTTTATAATAATTGAAACAGGCGTAAAGTCGTCTCGTCGTGTGGTTTTAAAAGCTATCAAACATATGGTCGAACTGACGGATCATCGACTCCGTATAAGGCTCTCTCTTACCGTCGTCCTCTGGATATATATCAAAACATTGTGCGTCGCCGGGATACCTTACGTTAGGTTGAATGGGTGGGCGGATCTGGCGGCGATAGAGGGCCTGCCAGTCAATGCCGTGGAAAAATGGATGAGATTTGACCTGCTGGGAGCCACCACTGATGTTCCCTAGGCGTTTTGAACGATCCACTGTACAGAATGACCGAATGATATGCTGCGCGTTTGGGGAAATGGGCGGTTCCTGGGGGAAAAGAACCGGTTTCTCGATAATCCTAGAATATGTTGACAAAAGACTTGGAAGACGAACTGAATGAGGGGACTTACTGTTTATAAATTTCAATTGGGTTCTGGTGCCAGAAAGGTGGGTATCCGGTAAGAAATTCGTATATCAGAATCCCCAAAGCCCACCAGTCCACGGCCGTGGTGTGACCTTTGTTTTGGATGACCTCGGGCGCGAGGTACTCGGGGGTTCCGCAAAGAGTATATGTTTCGACTGGCCTATCATCTTTACTCCCTAACCTCTTAGCGAAACCGAAATCCACAAGCTTGACGTGACCTTGACCGTCTAGCAGTAGATTCTCAGGCTTGAGGTCCCTGTATGCGACGCCGCCTTGGTGCTCATGTAAAAACTCCAATACCAAAACGATTTCAGCCGAGTAGAACTGCGCCCACTCTTCTGGGAATCGGCGATGTCTCCGCAAGTAGCTGAAGAGCTCACCACCGGGTATATAGTCGAGGAGCATGTAGAGGGAATCGTAGTCGGAAAAGGTCGTAATGAGCCTCGTAATAAACGGGTGGCCAGCGACATCGCTGAGGATTCGGCGCTCGTCTCGCACGTGGTCGATTTGTTTGAGCTTGATAACTTCTGTCTTTCGCAATATTTTCAAGGCAAAGACCTGCTCTTTGTCCTCGTCGCTTCCAATAGCTGGACGGACGAGACATACCCTAGCAAATGTTCCTAATGAGCACGACGGACACCGTCTCCATGTTAGCGACGACGAATATCGGTTGAATAGTCAACACCAGTACCGGTGCCAGCGCCAGCGCATCCAAGGCGCATACAAGGCGCACCCGGCGTGTATGCGCCAATCACCCTAAAAGGAAGGGAAAAGAAAGAAAAGACGGTTCGGGAGTCGGAAGTTAAAAGCTAAAATAAAGACATACCGGTACCGAGAGTTCGGACAAGAGCAAAGTCGCTCAATTTGACTCGCTGATGCTGCGGTGGTACTTTGGGCCCCGCATCGTCACTACCTGGACCTCCTTCTTGCTGCGGCGCCCCGCCGGCAGCGTCCATGGTAGCCGTGATGGGGATCGAATTGTGGTCTTGTACGACTCCGGGCACTGGACCTGGGTTCGAGGCAACTGTTGCGGCCATGATGCGATGATGCCTCACGGCTGTGTAAACTCAGGTCGACCCTGTGCTGTTGGAGGGTCAGCATTGGGAGGCCGGGGACAGAGGCAATGGCAATGCATCGATGATTAGTTGCCGGAGGGAGGCTTGGTAATAAGGAGTACATAGCTAATAATAAGAAGAGGAGGAGGCTGATCAGTGAGGGTGTCAAGGGTGTCAGATCCACATGGGAGCAATGGAGCCCACCAAGATCCTTAGTTACTACACTACCATACGTATTACATACACTACCACATGTACATAAGGCAGTGTATCCCATTCTGTACCGGTACGACTATGCCAAAGCAGCATACGATATGTGCTACAATATTGGGAATTAAGCGGTCGATGGCGATGCGCGATTGGGCACTGCGGAGTCGAGTTTCTGAGAGGAAGTACAGTACTCCAGTGAAAGGGTAATATCTGTATCTGTATCTGGTGTAGATACATCGTGCTAGCCATATTTGAAAACACGATCTGCGGAGTGACGCCAAGTATCTGAATACTCGACCTATAAGCAATTACATACATTTCAGGTACCTACATACCTCACATTCCCATATTCCGCCCATGGCATCTTGCTGCTCACTTAGGCACCGTTTAGGTACTACTTTGCCTTCGTGGGAGCAGCGGTAAAAAAATAATAATATAAATAATCATGATAGTACACTCGGTACCTATAAGGAGGGGTTGATGGTATAAGGATCCGCATCGCAATGCAAGCCGAAGACACCAGATCTACCTAACCCCAACTTCGATATTATAAGGCGTAAACACTATGTATGTAGGTAGATTACTGGGTGCGTACACTACATAAAGGTATGTAGCTTACGAGGCCAGGAAGATGGGACGGTAACAGACCTATAAGCAATGACGTAGCCTAAGGAGAATGCTGACTGGGACAGTCAAGTCTGGAGAAAGGTGGGGGGAGCGGAGATCCTACTTTTGTAGTACTACCTATGTATATAGCCTATGACCCTATGGGTTATGTAGGTATCTGGACCATAAGTTGATGAGATGACCCAGGCGCTTGGAATCTTACCATTATATATTATCCATTGTCAGGGCAAGAAAACGTGGAGACATGGGGCTGGAGTCGGGCACTAGATTTAACTGCTTGTTTCTTCAGAATAGCTGGTTATTAAGTTCAAAGTCTGCAGGCTGCTGGATTGGTGGTTTTCATACCGGCAACATCTTCAATCGAAGCTCACGATAGCTGTTAAAGCAAACAAGTTATGTACTTGCCTCTTAGAAGCTATTTAGATAGTAAATCTCTTTTTTAGTTTTATTTAATTCCCAATATCGTCTGCTAGCAGTATGATACGATCGCACCGCTAGTCGCCCGTTACCCCTGGTGCTGTCTGTGATCAGATGATGCCACATCCATCAATAAAATCAATTGCCATCAACGATTCAATCCGGAGTCGTCTACCTTCACTCTCATATAAGCATATGTCAAATGGACCTAGGGGAGTTTAATATAAGGGTGTTCATAGTTGAGACAAATGAGCACAACACTGTTCAATCAGTGTTCGTTTTGCATCTTCGATTCATTGGCCTATTTACCGCTATGCACTCTTTCGATGTTCGTGCTGCTAAAGATATTGCCTTATAACAGTAACTATAGGTACTTGACGATACCTACCTACCTAGCCTCAGTCTAGGAAGCGAGGCTTCGATGGGTACCTAAAGTTAGGTACCTACTAATACTCTCCACCTCTACAAGTAAAGCTTAAATAATGTACCTAGCTTCACGTTAAAAGGCGTAGATTAGATGGCATATTGAAAATGATAGCCCCATTGAGTTTACCATCGATGTAAATAACAACTCCTCAAGAAATAGGAACAGGAACAGGAATAGGAATAGGACTTGGCCGTTCGTTGTGTGTCCTGGTCTACCTACTGTAGATATGTAGGCATGACTCAGCCACATACCACAGCCAGGTACTATGGTTGGTGTTCAGTAAAACGTGCCTTGTCAGGTATTTTTTGCGGGTCCAAAGTATCTCGCCTCACAGGCCGCAGCTCCACAATACCCGACTAGGCACGTCTTATACCCCTACACACCAAGTACATGAGGGACACCACAACTGAAGGTACCCAGATATGCCGATTACCTAACCGTTCTAGGTACTACCGTGTATGTTCTGTTCACCGGGTCGGTCTCGCAGCCTGCCTGTGTACATAGTACATAGGTATAGTATGTGCTCTGTGCCGCTATACCCAGACCTAGTGACCTTATCCCTGCTGGTAGCATCAGTTCCATGCTGCTGCTGCTGCTGCTGATGTTGAGGGAATCCGACATTGATGCGCCCTCCCTCCCTGCCTTAACCACCTCACCCGCAACACCACCCGGAACACCACCTAGAACAAAGGAACCCCACGACACGAAAGTCACAAGTCACGTCTGACACACACAACTCTCCCAACCGCAACCCTGGGGCCGCGGATCAAAGGTCACATACCTTATCTCGACTACCACGGATGACAGTCACGCATGAACGCATAGACGCATAGACACATAGACGACGCAGGGCAGATACCGACACATGCGCATGCTCTCTTTCATCTCCCCCTTCCTCTCTTATCCCTGAAGAACGGGCTCATCACCTTGCCGACACCTACAACCCGCTTCCGCTATGAATTGACCCCCTTCCTTTATATCGTCGACGACGGGTCTAAGCGCACGGGGCTGCCGCAAATCATGTTCAACATCTCCAGCTTCGTCCAGAAGGCTCAATCGGCCGCTCAGCAGCTGATTGATCCTATGCAGGGTCTAAACCTAACTAACTCCGATAGAAATCCTTCCAAGGCCTCCCTCTTTCAGAGCCAGTTCCGTCTCCCGAGCTCCCAGACGCCCCTTTTTGAGATCCCCGCCGAGCTTACCATCCCCCCCTTGAACGTCACCCATGGCGGTAAAGATCACGACCGAGGCTGGCATTATGCCGGGAGGCTGCATCTCTCCGAGTCCTACCTTTGCTTCTCTACAACGCCCTCGAGCTTCGCCCACACCGCGAGCACCTCTACATCATCTACCTTTGCTGGCCAAACCCATGGCGCCGGGCCGAGCGGGAATGGCTTCACCTTTCCTCTGTGCGCTATACGACGTGTCGAGCGCTTGAACAGCCAGAACTTCCAAGTAAGTAGCACCACACTTTCACGTAAGCCCCTTGCAACTAACACGTCATGACACTTAGTTCTCGCTCGCCATCACCACCTGGAATGGGATCGCCCAAGAGCAAGCCAAGGATAAGGCCGCCCTAAAGGACCGGAAGGATTTCCGAGAACAAAGAATCACAATACAATTAGCGGGAAATCGCCAGGTCTGTGAGCGATTCTGCGATGGTCTCAAGAAGGGTTTGCGAGGAGCGGTCGGAAATGTCGGCAGGCTGAAAAAGGTCATAGCTGAATGCTACTCAGAGTACCTACTACGGCCCGAAGAAAAGAAGAACGCCGCGTCTCCTGACGCTGGCCTCGGTGTGATCTTTAAATATCCGGGCGATCCAAAAAAGCTAAGAGACCGTGCGAAGATGAGGCTATGGGCTGAGTATTTACGTGATAACGGTCGGAATGCGACATTAATACGTCAACCTACCTTCCATAAGTTGATAAGGGTCGGTCTCCCTAACCGCCTGAGAGGAGAGATGTGGGAATTAACCTCCGGCTCATTTTACCTTCGACTCGAAACCCCCACACTCTATATTGATACCCTCGACAAATTTTTGGGCCAAGAATCTCTAGCTATTGACGAAATAGAGAAGGACTTGAACCGCAGTCTTCCAGAATATCCCGGATTCCAAAGCGAAGATGGCATTAACCGTCTTCGGCGCGTACTGACCGCCTATAGTTGGATCAACCCTGATGTCGGCTATTGCCAGGCCATGAACATCGTAGTAGCCGCCCTCCTTATCTACATGTCTGAAGCGCAGGCATTTTTCCTCCTCTCAACATTATGCGATAGATTAGTACCTGGTTATTATTCGTCTACCATGTACGGCACACTCCTAGACCAAAAAGTGTTCGAGTCACTAGTGGAGAAGACAATGCCCATTTTGTGGGAGCATCTTGTTAAGAGTGATGTTCAACTTTCAGTCGTATCCCTTCCTTGGTTTTTATCTCTCTATATCAACTCTATGCCATTAGTATTTGCCTTTAGGGTTTTGGATGTTTTCTTTGTTGAGGGACCAAAGGTACTTTTTCAGGTCGGTCTAGCTATTTTGCGGATCAACGGTGAAGAGCTACTCGACGCGGCAGACGACGGTGCTTTCATTTCTGTACTAAAGTCTTACTTCTCGCGGCTAGACGAGTCTGCACATCCCAAATCCGAGAACCCCAAACTACGCGCAATCAACCGGTTTCAAGAACTCATGGTTGTCGCCTTCAAAGAATTTTCTGCGATCACGCACAGTACAATACAAGACTTACGCCTCAAAAATAAAGACGCAGTGCTCAATAATATCGAGAACTTCGCGAAACGAACGGCTATCCGAAATCTAGGTCCCGACAGCAAGGTCTTGAGCCCAGAAGAATTGGGGGCTCTGTATGATCGATTTTATGGAGTGCTATATGAACGGCAGCAACGCGATCTCATTATTCAAGAAGAGCAGCGCCGCCGCGCAAAAGCTAGTAAATCGAGAACCAACGAAACGGTCCCAGAACATCATGACCATGGCGTTGAAAAGGGCCGAGTTGGCCTTGGTCCTAGCACTAGTTTAATGGATTACGACGCATTCCGAGAGTTCTTGGCCAGTGTTTCAAAGTGGGCCATTTCAGATGCGCCGCCGCCTACCCCTCGACGCGATCCGTCCGACCGCAATTCATATTTTGGAAGCTTCAGGCGTTCTGATATAAATCTGCTGTCACCATGGGGCAGTGGGCCAGAACCGGCTGATCATGAGTTTATGCAAAGACTATTCCGGAAATGGGACGTGACCAACAGCTCGAGCCTTACGTTACAGAATGTCGTTACTGGACTAGCCCAGATTAAGGGAGGGAGGGATATCATGGGGACTATCACCTATTTCTTCGAGCTTTACGATGATGACGGGGATGGCAAGGTAGATCGAGAGGGTATATTACGGGTATCAGAAGCTCTCCTATTCCTTTCAAGGCGTGGACTCGAAGGATCCCTCAGCCATTCCAACTCAACTACGATGCTCAACGGTATAGCAGAGGCAGATAGTGCCTCATTAAGTCCACCGATAGGTGGTACTATAAACGAACGTTTCCTCGGCAGTGTCAGCGCGTTCATCAGACGTTGCTTCGAGTATGCGGACCCAGATAACCTAGGCAATCAGGAGGAGGCTTCCCAAATGATAAACCCCAATACACCAGTCATATCCAAGGAGGATCCATCAATTGACAGCGGCGCGTTTGCCATTGGTGATGATGAGGACGAAGAGGATATGTTAGCTTTTGACAGCCCTTCATCCCAGCCAAACACTGAAGCCAAAAGGCCCGATCTAGAGCCAATACCCCCAGCAATAGGCAAACCAGCCGAGAACGCCTCCAGAAGAACTGTGTCGAAAGCCCAGTCCGAAAAAGCGAATGTTGCACTTGATCCTTCAAATCCTCTCCATATTACGCTACCTACATTTCGTATGGTTGTTCTAGCAGACGAACTCCTCGAGCAATTCTTCGAGTCCTCTTTCCCCACATCACTACACATCACGGATGGTTTGCCCAACACGACTAGCCAATCTTCCTCACTAACCACCTTCTCTAACTTAAACTTCAGCCGCCCAGCTACTTTGTCTTCATCAGCAGCTCAACCAGGCTTAGCGGGTGCTGGCCGTGGGTTGCGAGGGGTGCTTGACAACATAGTCACGGATGCCTCACGCGTTGCAGCTGAAGTTCGACGACGAATGGAAGAAGCACAACGCGAATTAGAAAAGAACGCATTGCCAGGCCAAAGAGACGAGGATGAGGAAGATGAGGAAGAACTTCCAGGCCCTATCAAATCTACAAACGCTTACGGTGGGGACGCAGAAAGAAGAAGCGTGCGGTCTTCTGATAGAGACTTGTTAGATGGTGCGGACGCGGGCGCCGGAGCCACCAAAGAGGCCGACGGTTCCAGTCAGTCACTCCTTGACACCAATATTGAGCAAGAAGGGAGAGTAAACAAAGTCAGCAATACCACAGAAAGGATTGTGGAGTTTGAGAGTTGAGATGTACATACAGCAGGAGGTAGTTATTAGTCCGGAACATGATTGCTTTTGCTCGCTACGGGCGCATACTTCGACTACGCTATTGCACCAGAGACATAAAACCACCGAGTCAAAAATTGTAGGGCCGAAACATGCCCTCGGGCCTAAGAATTTAGTGAGATACCACCAATGCATATGAGCATTCCGAAAGGCTAGTCTCTCCTTGTCTAATATATGTTCACCCTTGATAAGGGAGTAGCAACATACTAAGCAGCATTAGGATCGATTAGCATCCCTCACAAGACACTAATGCCCCAGCCACATATATCGCGAAGAGCTAGGGTAGGAGATACAATAAGAAAATGAGATCTTCGCCCTCATTCCACCAGACAAGAGACACCATTCAAATTTAAGTCAAAGTAAATACTAGTTGGGGATAATACAGGACGAAGCAAGGGAAATGGACTCAGTACTCGAAGATCGCTACTCGCCTCAGTCATTTCCCAAGGCATTCCACTCCAAGACAACGCAGGTCAATTATCGAGGATTTTGGCCAAGTGGCAATATCCCTTCGGACGGTCTGCGCACTTCAAATATCACGCCTTCCGCGATGCTTCTGCTCAGGATTTCTCGTTGAGTTTTCCACCACCATCATCTTCGGTACAACACTCCTTGACTCTATTCTTCTCTCTTTACATTGTTGCATGTTGAAGCAACATCCTCGCTCATTACGATTACTGCGACTCGACCTTGCGACGCTCTGAGATTCCTCAGGGGGCATACTTGTCGGCATGGGGTTGTCGATGCGGGTTGGGGCTACGGCTCTCGCTTCACTGGTGGCCTTTAGCTCTGTGGTCAATGCCCAGGCCTACTTCTATGAGGATATTGATGCGATATGTAAGCCGGAACAAGCGCACCAATATTTGGGATGTGCGAGCATAGCGCAACAGCCGCTTCCCTGGGCGCCGGAAAACTGGGAGGCGATTCAACCGAACGGTTGGTCTAGAGCTCATGTTGAGTGGAACGAGGGAGACCATGTGAACAATACGATGACGCCTTGGTTCTGTACTCGCTTGTGTCGAGCGGAGGGGTTCAAGTACGCCGCGCTCTGGAATGAGAGGCACTGCCGTTGTGGTGGTAGTCTAACCTGGACTGATGCTGGAACTAATTACAACCTGATGAATTCTATCTCAACCACTGAGGAAAGCAAATGTAATAAACCTTGCGGCGGCGACGTGGATGAGAAATGCGGCTCCGATCAGGGCGCGCGGATCTGGGTTGACCCTTCGTTCCCGATGTTGACGGGACAAGCGAGTGGGCAGGTAGGAGGTTACCAGTTTATGGGATGCTTCACGAACACCCAATTCCCCACGGATAAGCTATACGTCAGCGCAACGACAACGACCTCTGCTGCATGCCTGGCCTATTGTGCGAATATGGGGTTGCCTTACATTTACATGATCAAGGACGACCCTGATGTAGAGGGGTGCGTTGAACTCGATTCTAGTGATACTCAAACTAACGGGAATGTCTAGTATCAAATGCAGCTGCGGCGCTAGCTTTGATAGGAGAAGTGTACAGGCCAGTGACGACACAGGCTGCTATGCGGAATGCGACGGCGCTACGACCCCTAGGTACGATAGCTTCAGTTATACTACCCCATATTTCGAGGCTAGAATTAACATTCAGAATAGCTGCACTGGCCAGAATTGCTGCGGTACGTTCAATACAGGATTGGTCCCAGTTTACGCGAACCCCACGTTCATGGGATGCTACATCCCCAGGATCCCCGGTAAAGCGGATCCGCCGGTTGATCCGCCGCTCTCCGATGGCTACTCCTGCTTCGCCACACCACAGAGCATCGCAACTCGAACTACCACAACGTTTGCGAACTACGCAGTTAAGACCGTAACACGTGGAGCAAGCTTCGTTGCTACAGCCACCCCCGCTGCCGGTGGTAGGGAGTGGGTGAACTTTGGATGCTTCCAAGATAAGACGGTGTCGGGAGTATTCGGTGCTGGGGGATTTATTGATAGTGGCGTACTCTCCAACGATGTGACGGTTCAAAGTTGCGTTGATTCATGCTCAAGCAAGCCTGGAATCACCTACAGGTACGCGGCCCTCCAAGTCATCCTCGGTGTAACGAAGTGCTACTGCGCACAGACCGCCGTAACTCCCCTCGTCCTAGCAGAGGGAATGGAAAGTTGCAACGTAAAGTGCACAGGGGACAAGAGCCAGAATTGCGGTGGCAAGGCCGGTCCGCTGGTTTACGCTAGGGCAGACGTGGGGGCAAATAGTTGGTATACTTCGTGGAGTGTAACCCGATCTCTCACTGTCACGTATGATTGTCGTAAGTACTATATTCCCCGGCATAGTACACCTGTTTTGGATGTCTTTTCTTTTTTGGAGAAGTCATCTTCCACCGGGTCCACAACATGCGGAATCCAGAGTACTGGGAAAAATCGCCGACTACTTTAGCCTGCGCACAAGGATGATTCTCCACGACACAACTGCTGGAGCATGATACTAATGACATGTGTCGTAGACCCCAAAACGACGCCCAGCGGTAGCAGCAGCACCACTCCTCCTGGCAGCAGCACCACACCCCCAGGCAGCAGCGGCTCTAATACCCCAGGTGAAAGCAACACCGGCGGCCCAAGCGGTAGCGGTTCTGAGACTCCGGGTGGAAGCAACACCGCCGGCCCAAGTGGTAGTGGCTCTGAGAATCCAGGTGGAAGCAACACCGCCGGCCCGAGCGGTAGCGGCTCCGGAAATCCAGGTGGAAGCAGCACTGCCGGCCCAGGCGGTAATGGCTCTAATACCCCAGGTGGAAGCAGCACTGCTGCCCCGGGCGGTGGTAGCGGAACTAGCGGCAGTGTCACGCCAACGGCCACCGGACCTAGTACACCGGGCATTACTAACCTCCCTTCTGATACCTTCATCATTCTCCAGGTTGCCCCGTACACTCCCCCGACGAAGCGGGGTGCCTACAATGTGCGCCGTCAATCGTTCGGAGGTTTCATAGGCGGCGCCGCCCCCAGCAACCCCAGCTCCTGCGACGAGGCGACCCTGTTTGGTATCAGGGGCGGCCGATTGGTCTCAGGCACCCAGTCCGTCGCAACTGATCCAGGCGTCCCATATATACCGTTCAGGGTTTCCCCCACGGGCTCTATCAGCACCACCTTCACCATTATAAACGGCCTTTTGCACTGGTATAACGCCGCGTTCACTGGCGGTGAGGCCGTATTCTGTCAGACTGTTGATGGCGCCGTGTATGCCGAGCTGTTAGGGGACGCTCCTGGTCCCGCTGGGTGCCGACGCGTAGATATCGTTACCTACTTTGGTATGCAATTTCCCCCATAGTGGAACTTCACTGTGTCAATTTACTAACATGGTGAACCGTGTAGTCACTCAATGTGTGAACGGCAAGATTGTTCCCAATTCTGTTGGCCCTGGTGGCGGCGGCTCGAGCAGCGGCTCCAGCGGCGTTGTTGCACCAAGCAACACAGGTGCTCCAGGCTCAGGTGGTTCTGGCTCCGGTGGTTCTGGATCTGGCTCCGGCGCTGATGTGCCGGAGGAAGATTGGGTCTTCCGAGAGGGGCACGCACCAGACAACTATCCTTGCTACGAGACAACAAAGAGCTGGGTTTCTGGCTCGTCAACTTTCCTGCCCGAGCACAAGGAGCTATAAAACCACCCAAACCAATACAACTTCGTCTACGCATGCACTTGGTAGAGAAAACACAAGATGGCACCGTCTTTCTACCAACTCGGCATCCTCATGAACATGAGCAATGATGTAAACGAACCGAAGTCAACCGTTTTGGATTTAATGTTGTTTTTGGAATTCATGTTTTGTTTGGTTCATATCTGGGATAGCTTGGAGGAGGAAGGGCCTGTATGATCTCATCGCATGGAAAGGGGATCCGCGAATGGCTGGCGATGGAATTGTACACGGAATTGCGCGTCGATACATGATGGCACGGCCTGTATGAGATTATGTCGACAAGAAGAATGGAATAATAGATAGTTGTTTAGTGTAGGATGCTAGTAGTGTTCAATGGAAGTTTGTGTTTTCCTTAGATCCCAATGTCTATGCGAATATGCCTGTGACACCAGCCTCGTCCCTCTTGGTTTCCTTTTCTCCCTCCACCGACAACCCAAGACTATTCCTGTTTTATCTCTATTCAGACTTGATCTTCACACGCTCTTCGCCACGCCACTCTCGTGCGAGAAACCCACTCGGCAGTAACTCGGCCGTCTTTCAGAGCACATACACGCCGTCTGGTTTATAAATCTTTATCGTTGCACGAGGTAGAAGGCAATTAGCTCTATGTATGCTGGACAGTAAGCCTTGAGCTGCTACCTTATACGGTACGGCTTGGTTATTGGCCGCGACGCATGCATGAAGCTCTGACAATACGACCCCTTAATTATCCTAACCTTTACGTCAGTCTTTCATCATCAGATTTCGAAATCTTGTTTTTTTAATTATTTATTCGGAAAAAAGCTTTTGCCCCTTTCCCTTTTATTTATTTTCCCGCGGGTAGACGTGATATAAGCCAAGAGGCTGTGCTGGAATATCTGATTTCATGTTTCAGTCGAGAAAACTCGAGAATAAGAGAGAGGCTCTTGGCGAGTTGTCCGCCTCGACGGCCTACAGTATGAATATATGTCGTCGAGGACATTCATACGCAGCTAGTTAGTAGAGTGCTAGATTTAAATAACTACCCTTGAGCTAAAATGGACATTCCCATCCGCGGAATTACTACCTTGGGCTGCAGCTTAGGCAGTAGTATCCCGCAGCCGAAGCCAATGCTGTGCCTAGATTGCAGCTCAACCACCAGTCCGGAGATAGATTTAGGTCTTCTGCCATTTCCTAGACGGCCTATTGGCCTGTTTGAAAGGAGGCTTGCTTGCAGGATCCTTAGGTAAGGACGATGTCGGTTGATCTAAGACATATGCATTAGACTAAGTCCACCCCACGGATCTCGCCACCGCTTACCGTCTTATGAGGGCTTTTTTCCTGCTGTCCGGTAGACATCTCGTAGAGGGTTTCGTTGATTCAAGGCTAATTCCAGGCTTTATATCGCCTCATCTTATTTTGGTGGTGTACAGGTGCAAAGCCTTGTGTAGTACAATCGCGCCGATGGTCCTCCCCCCTCCCCTCCCCTCCCGACCCCGATCGCGACATAAGTGGCCCATGGTATGAGGGGATCGCTAGATATATCGGATTACCAAGTTGAATGATTATCTCAAGATCTAGCTCATCTAACTGTGTGGTGAAGAGTCCTAGGAGATGGGTGAAGACTCTTATCTTGACACCCCAACCTACACTACTTTCGCGAGGGTGACCATATGACTAATATGTGATATCAAACAAACCTCATTAAAGTATCACGATGTCAGACATCATGGAGGTTGACGCGAAGCTTTGCGTGGGTATTACATTTCGGGACCGGGGTTGAGTACACAGCAAGCGGAGGCGGCGCGATCGGCGCCCCCGATTCGTTTTCCCAACCGGTTTTATAGTCGGTTATCGGGGGAGAGGGGGAAAAAAGCAATCGTCGGGTCGTGGTGTTTCGTGGTATTTCGGAACTGGAAACCCATGACACCCAGGGAGGAAGTCTTGCTCCGTTGCGTTAAACATGGTAGGAGGTTGCGGCGACTGGTGGACGGCGGTGACACGAGATTGGAGCATCGAGGCAGGGACTAGCCCTTGCTGCCTCGCTGTGGGTACGGTACAAGATCGAGATATCCTGATTGATGTTGGGGTTAGAAGTAGGTATCTCCTTCTAGGTAAACTTGCATAATGCTAGGACGAATCTAGATCCCGTGGGTTACTTCGATGGCATGTGGTTGGCCTTTAATTCCAGCCTGCAGTTATCTCGTCACCATGAACGACTTCGTAGAACATTAAGCCAAGGCATACGTGGGCTGTGTAGTATCCGTCGACGACGACAGGGTGCTTAGGCATCGGAGCATTTGGTCCTTATGATACACCTTCCATAGTTGTCTGCGAATACTAAGTTGCGGTCTGTCTCTACGTCTACGTTCTAGACCCGTTTGAGATAAATAAGTCGTAAATTAGGCAGTCTGTTTCAAGCTGTGATAGGCCAACTTGTCTCTGTGCTTTCTGCCCACCGCACTTTCGGGATGCCGAATTTGTGATTTATTCTTAATCCCAGCTCATAATTCTAGCGGCCTTCCAAACAATGTCCTGATATAGGCCTACTAGTAGTACCGATACCGAACCCCCTTAGGGAAAAAAAAGAAAAGGGAAATCCGCCGCTGAACTTTGCCCCTTTTAGGTAGAAGACTGTACCGAAATAAGGAAATGTGCGAATATGTCAACTGTAGAACAAGGAGGCGTCATCTAGGTGACAAGCGAGCGCGATACAAGACGATGTGAAAGTACCACATCAGCTATTGGCTCTTGTTTGCTAACCCGTACCACTCGGTGAGCGAATGTCATTCGCAAATAAGGTTTGAGACGAAACTCACTCGTTTCTCTAAGCGACGTATGTGGCACAGATCGGGCAGCTTCGTCCAGCGAAGACCCAAATCTCCCGCCCAGCCTCTCGGCAAGTTGGGCATCGCTTTCCAGGAGCCTTCAATGAAAAACTAAG
Organism: Xylaria sp. Z50; assembly: GCA_037356035.1. Classification (NCBI taxonomy): domain Eukaryota; kingdom Fungi; phylum Ascomycota; class Sordariomycetes; order Xylariales; family Xylariaceae; genus Xylaria; species Xylaria sp. Z50. The sequence goes on along the minus strand of JBAWJU010000014.1, from coordinate 572,454 downwards.
CGACAATTCCATAGCAGAGGAAAGGAGGTGGGGGCGTCAGCATACAGTTCCAGACATGTCCACTAGTGGACATGTGTGGTGAGAGCCTGAGTTGCACGATGAGGCCATTGAGATGTCCAAGATGGGATTAGATAAATTTATCAGAGTAGTAGGGAATAGTTCTATATGAATAGCCAGAAGAGTAGCTTCTGAAGACTAGTTGAGCAGACAAGACGTGGACCTCTTTGGTGAGAGAGGGAGAATTTATAGAATTCCGGCGTGAGTTACGCACAGACTATTCAGTGAACGTTCGACTCGCGCATCTCAAACCACCGTTACCTATCGGATGGCCTAAGTAGGCGGTGGGACAATGGGTTGGAAGCAATGCGGCCTAGGCATGTGTGTATCCGGGTGGCCATCAAGGGAGAGAAGGTAGGTTGATGGTACAGAATGAGGCGGTCAGAGAACTACCTAATAAGATAGCACAGATTGAGCAGGGATCCTAGAAGGAAGGAGGCATCATCGAGCGATTTTGAATGGCCTGTTCCTCTCTTGAGTCAGGGAGATCTAATCGTATGGTCAAAGACGATCTCCCGGTATAGAGAAAATCCCGGTTACCCCCAACTTCAACCGGTCCCTGCAGGGATCTCTGAGATATGAGAGTCCTATGAAAAGACATGAGGTGGGAATAACAGGGGGATATAACGTGGCCATCGTACTACCTCCTACCAGCTCGTCTCTCACTCGGCATTAATCCCATGTAAGGTGTAACTGTGCACTATTAGCGAGTTTCCACGGGGGTCACGATTGGCAAGCCTTGGTATGGCACAGTGGGACGTTAAGAAGTGGGAGGTAGGGTATAATCGAATGGAAGAGTTTAGAAACAGAATCGAAGCTAAGGAAGGGGCTGGGCTTGCGGAGAGAGGTGAAGTAGGGGACGGAGAGGCGGGGGTTTGAGGAGGGGGAGGGAAAGGGAGAAGCGGCGGCGGCGGCGGTGGTGGAGGATGAGGAGAAGGAGGAGGGATGAAGACTAAAGAGAGATCTCATGCGGGAATAACCACGTACTCAGGTGTGATTAACGTGTAACATGTGAATAGGGGAGGGATTGATTGAGTATCTAGGTAGCGTGTATCCGGCGTTCGTGAGCTAAGGAGACATTGTTCGTATTCAACAGCTCCATTGTCGAGGTCTACACATAACATAATCATCTAGCCATGCTATGAACACCACACTACACACACCGAGTAGATAGATAGTGTAATGTATGTTGCTGCTGGTGTTGTGTGTTGTTGCTGTCGTCTGTCGTCGTCGTTCGAGTAATCCCATAGGTATGGGGCTCGCAGGGTTGAGGAGCAAGGGTTGGGCTTAGGCTCGGGTTTGGGCAATTAATCATTTAAGGGTACCAGCGGAAGATGATAAGTAGAAATGAGACATAAATAAAGTACCGCCTATATAAATACACGCCATATCCGTAAGTTATATATACCTTAATATACATAGGCAGATACGCTCCCACGCCGCTTCCGCCTTGAATCGGTGTACGTTAGGTCTATTCCTATGTACCGAGTCAGTTAATCGATTATAAATATACACCTAGACTATATAAACAATCACCGAATACTACATGTAGTAACGTGAATAGCGACATGTACCGAAGTATGCTTACGTCAATGTCAACGTAAAGCTGCTGCATGCATAAAGTCCCTCCCGTCCCAGGCTCGTTTTGTAAAAGAAAGAAAAAGAATATCCGCAACAAAGATAACCAGCGGTAATATTTCTCGCTACCCGCGTCTAGTCCTTGAAATCCAACTTACCTAAGCAGATGGTAGGTATACAAGATACTGCGCTCTGTTGCTTATAAAGCAACATACGGCTCATAGTGTCTACCTCAACATAACAAAATTCAGATGTCAAGATTCATCATCCTCAAGTGCGTGAACCAAATCGTCGCTATATAATTGTTTGGTATATTCTAATATGACGGGCCTCTGACGATTCCTTCTTCCAATGACAGAACAGTCGTTGTAATACCAACTAAAGCAGAATCTCCACGGAATTCAAGCTAGGGTGATGCTCATTAAGACTCTTTGATTGGCGCGCCTTTAATTTTCTCTGAGGCCCCCTTGCATAGCATCCAGTCGCTTAAACTATACATTGGTTGAGACTTCTATTAACGATGGATATTGTCGTCAATTCGCATATCTCGTGATATTATGGTTCAGGTAGCACCGATTGGTACCTTCATTGGTTAATGAGAACCTGGCCGATGATCGGATCGGCTTCTCACGTGGGGTGCTAAGGGGGTACTTTTGCACCAAAGGTTACATCGCAATTCTTCTAGGCGTAATTATGCTTCTATGTTGATAATCTCGTCTCATCATAGCTCTGTCAGGCCACAGACTTATTTTCTCCCCCCTTTTAATCACGCCTCAGCCAAATATGATGGCAAGACATATAACCTGTCAAACGCTCGACCAGGGTCCCCTTCCAAAAAGCTATTTCTTTTTCGATGACAAGTCACACGACTGTTTGACGGGTCTTAGACCTTCAAGTTACAATATAATCCTTTGGTGATCCGATTCTCGGTCGGACTACACAAAATATATTAATATTCGGCACCTTCTCCCGAGTTGTTCTCGTCTCCAGGACTTATCTTGCCTAGAGCTAGGCAAGAACAATTTTTCTACGTTGTCTTCGATTGCGTGGAATTCATGCAGTGGCTTGGCTAGTTAACCTTACCAGAGCTATCGCTCGATTACGAGAGGCAATGATGCGATATGACTTGCCCTAGTCGCTAATGCTCAGGGTTAGTCGTGAACATACACAACTCACTTCGTAGTTTTCCAACGTTAAACGGGGAAGAGAGTACCGAAGTTATCTAGACATCTGCCGAGGACCAACTCGTTAACCCAGTTGGTTCAGCCTGGGATGTCAGGTTCTGATGACCCCAGTTGATAGATCACGTCACAAGCTCGTCCCCATGCTTGGCAAAGAGAGTCCGCCTGCATGGTTACCTGCCACGCTAGCTCGCCAAGAGGTGGACCGTCTCCACCCCTATCTTTCCTTCATTCATTCATAGGGCGCTATCGACGACCTCGTAATTCATGAAGCAGTCTTGAATGAAGAATGATAGAAACGAAACACAACATCCACTCGCGGTTGGCTACGTGAAGCTAGGCAAAGCAGCGGAGAATTACCGTCGTGTATACTCATCTCGTACAACACACGGCCTTGTTGTCATTCCCTTGGCAATGCCACAACTACTGCCCATGGTCCCGGGCTTTATCTATATGCCCGTCAATTGATGGGTACACAAAGGCAACATGCAGATTACCTTACCAAAGCGCTGGGACATGCCGGCTAACAGCATAATAGCAGCCTTGAGGGCCTGTATCTTTGTTCCCTCAGCACTCGTTGGTTACTGGTTCCGTGGAGATGTATCAATTGATTACATTCATAATCGGCATATCGGTACTTCCAACACCTCAGAAGGCATAGCTATGTCGCACAACATATGTATGCAGGACAGACTGATCCCAGACACTCCAAGGGACCCCCCAAGCCGACGAAAAAAAAATTGACAACTCTGTCCATCCCTAACACTTAGACGCATAGCAATAACGGTATAACCACTATAGCAATCCGGGGTCGCAGTAGATACCCCCAAAGGCATCCTGTTTGGTTCGTACCGAGCACAGATTTCAATACGAACATTAAAACCCGGGTAATTGTTAAGTTAGGGTGTGTTAATGCTCCCGTCCCCGTTCCGACCCCTAGATGAAAGGTGAAAGCCCGTCGGATCCACGGACAGTACGACATTGTGCGCAAATTCCGTCGCGTGATAATCCCCTTCTTCATACGTAGCACTGTGCTACTGTCGCAGCATCTAAAGATACATTGGGAGAGAGTGGGGGGCAGCAAGCTTGTGAAGACAACGGGGGGGACTAGCTGACAATCTTGTAATCTACTGTACGCGGACTCTCTTCCCTCGGCTCGAGCCGCTCTGACCTCTGTCTAATATGTACCTACATTGCCGAGGCCTTTCTTCCCACCTGATCGTCACCTAACCCATGTGTCGGACCCTTTATTTGGCTCGGCGGCGCAAGGTTGTCTTAAGTCTCACAACACACTACTCGCCCTAAATAGAATCTTGGAGATCTCGCGGCGATGATTTCTCCTCTATGCTCTCCCTTACGCCCGGAAAACAACCAAACCCAAGACTCCTAGGCGTCCTCGTCCCGACCTTGGTTCCGTCCCGCGCATCATGCAGGGACAGAATCCTGCGAAATCACTTTGAGTCGCTGCCCGGCCTCGAGACCTAGGCAAGGCCGCTAATCAGGATATAACATTACCACCGACACCGAATATAGTCTAGTAGAATACGCAGCTTACTCACCGGTGAGCTTATCGTAACATTCGGGAGACTGAATATACCTATCTAGGCATCTACTTCGTGGGGTGGAAGGGTAATAGCCGCCAGAACCGCAATAACCACCATTGGCTCAAAAGACGTCGTCACATGACTACGTTTTACTACATGTCGCGGGGTCTACCGCAACCACGGTCATACGACCGCGTCATTGCACGTCTCAGGGTTCTTCAGTCTATCATGGGCTCTATTCCATTGGCTTTAGCCTTCGCCACTGCGCCGCACAACACAATCGGAGACTATATTCGTCGCATGTACCAAGACTACACCGAAGGCCGACCCGCGAAGACAAATGCTGGAAAAGATTGCGGAAGTCCCGACGCCACTCAGGAATCCCTCCACTGCCATTCAACGTGTGGAGCTGAGGGAAAGCCGCAGATATTCCATGACTGGAGCCGAGACAAGATGGTTCGTTACTCGGATATGCGTGTCCCATCAGCCTTAGTTCGTCCTCCCCGCTAATCAAGAGGAGTTGACTAGGCACTGCATGCAGCCCATCGACCCATAGCGGCTCCGGGGGTCTGAGGAACTACTATATTCGAACAATAGAACAACAGACCAACACCTTCGTCCCGTCGAGACGTCGGATAGCTGCATGAGCACGTGTAGCATGGCGTGGTCCGAAAACGTTCTATAATGCGCCTCGGGATCCTGCACAAATAATCTCGTCCGGAAAGGGCCAAAGGGCCAATCTGAGCAGCTGAACCGATTGATGCCCAAGACAGCGGTGAGAGAGAGCACAGAAACAAAAATCTACATCGGGTTTCCATACTCTAGCCCTAGTCGTACGAGTGGAAAGGGGCTAATTTGCCATTCTATAGGACCTTATCTACTATACCAAACCCATGCGTCTCGCGAGGACTTCGGCCTACAGTCCCGGGACGGCTCAGGAAGCATATCCCACGCAGCCGGTCTTCATGTACCTGCATGATGCTACCCAATGCTCTTCCTCAGCCGTGCCACTACATGAGCTCGACATGATAATATCTCCGGCCGGTGGAGACAATGCGGCAAAACCGTTAACCCTCCGCTCCCGCTCCCGTTCTCACTCCCGTCCCCGCCCCGCCTAGATTCCTAGCTGAAAAGCTTAGATCTAGTCTAGGCGCCGTCTCTACCCCACTACTATACATTATGCCTTAAAGATCCACCATCATCGAGATTCGGGGCCTCGTTTCCTCGTCTCTGCCTTAACTCTCCCCTCGTTCTCCACTTCACCAAGATAGTCTCGAACGTCTCCAATGTTCCCTGCCTATAGAGACGGACGAAAGTCATGTGCCGAACCCACCTCATCCACTGGGGTGCTTGCTTGACGTTCCCGAACCGCATGAAAACCCCCCCACCGACCCGCTCAATGGAACAGCAGGACGCAGCTACCCTTACCTGCTCGTCCAAGAGGCTGCGGGGAATGGCGTATGTGATGCGGCGTTCCCCCACCTCTAAAGGGCTCCTAATGAGTTATTCCTTGCCCTATGGCGCACGGTCATGCCGCACGGCCATTAATCTATATACCGACATACATAGCACATGCAGCGCCGCTAGCAATGTAGCTAGCAGCTACACGGGTCAAGTCGAACCAGCAGCACAAGGCTAGCTAGCAAGGGAGAGAAACGACTAGCCCCCCAATATGACCAGCAACATGACTCGAGACGAAGGCCCAGGACGCAAGAGACAAGACTAGAAACCTCGAAGAACTCACCAAAAAGACTGCAGACTACGTAAACCTCTCAAAAACGCCGATGTCACATCAATATTGAAGCAAGTCCGGTGCGGCCGACGAAGCGTCTAGACTTAGCGGCACTTCCCAGCAGGTGAGTTGAGGTTTCCCGTCGGATTCGGGGGTGAGGGGAGTTCTAGACTATGAACGGACGATGATGGACCGATCTTTGTAGAAGAAAAAACCACCACCGTGCCATGCATTCCCAGATAAGCCAATGAGGCTCGGCTGACCAATCCGTCCTCTCCTGCCGGTTCTGGTTGGCAAGGAGAGCGCGTCGGCGCAGTTATTACGTACTCGGCATTGTAATCTCACTTAGTACACCACCACTACCACCTAACCCGCCTTCCTACCTTCCTACTCGTACTTTACCTGCACTGGAGATAGATAGATAGCTAGCTTTTCCCCTTCCCTCTTCCGCCTCTATGCATTATCTCCCCCGGCCCTGGGTATACTACGGCGCCTGCCTTCAATAGATTGGAATACAATCCTCCCTCATAGGCCGGGCTGCCCGTGCTAACGTTCTATATCCGCACCTTGCTATCGAGCCTGTGTTGTATTAGTAGTATTCATTATCGTATGAGTGAGTCTGCATCCCTCCAATCACGCTCCGGCCATCCAGCGCTCTCGACTCCGCGAGTCAGTCGGCCAACGGGGGTAGGACGTAGATAATTCGCCGAGGCCACACTCCACAGCCGGACAGGGCCATAGGTGACGCAGACAGCCCATACCGACGAAACAAAACCAAGAAAGTCCAAGGCGCGAACTAATTTCACTACTTTTTCTCGGTCGGGATATTCCTACAGTAAACTCGTGAATGCCTCTTATACGACGAATTACTTAGTTGGGTAAGCAGGGGGTCACCGGCATGGATCCGATCTCGTCCCGAGCAGTCCGGGGATTTCCACCACCACCAGCTCCTCCCTCCCATCAAGACCCCTTCCTTCTCCATCCTCATCTTTCATCCCAACTCTCGACAACATCTTTCACTTTTCTCTCTTCTCCTATTGTCAGCAATTCACGCTACATACGTAATCCGCATAGTCAATCTATCGGACCCAAACTCCCTTCCCTGTCGCAATGGAACGCTGAGCTCTCAAGCCGGTTCCCCGCGGCATGTTCGAAAATTTTCCTAGAGTTATGGGTCCCGGAATTTGAGACATACAGATAAGAAGGCGTCTAAACGCCTTGGCCGATCCCGATCGCCCGAGGCCTCTCCAATTACATAGAATTACTCAACACGTTTTTTTTCTCTACAAGGAAGTTGGCATCATTACAGCGAATGATCATCTCTTATCGCAGACCGTAATACAATATTTACAACTCTATAGCTAAGTTTTCAGTTTACCCAAGAACCGTTAGAGGTCATCAGCTCCAATAAAAATGCAAAATGCAAGCGGCGTTATGAACGTATTGCCGTCTTCGGGGTATCCCAATCCATCCATGCTATTCAAATAAAACGCCGAGTTGCTAACCGATTAAAGGAAAAAAAACCAGGCATCTCCACGCAGCTTTGCAGGCACACGAACAGGCTTAACCATAGATGAGGTAGGTCTGGGTGCGTGCAAAAGTCGCCATAACATGCCAACTTAGTCAAACGATCGTCGCAGCATCCGGCTCGTTTCTGGGTACGTGGTGTTAGAGATCACGCCAGTAAGCATGCATTCAGCTTGGGTAATGCGATGCAAGTGATGTGATCGACCGTAGACCTAGGGGAACGTTTCCGGCACTCCGTGACAATGCTAATTCTATCGAGATGTCGTATTCAATCATCGATAATTTTTCAATACCGTTACCAATAGAAAACCCTTAGTCTCATTGCCATCGGGGTCAAAAAGTGGTATGAGTCGATAACCAGTCGTCAGGCGATCCAGGCGTATGCATGCCCATGCCGCAAAGGTCTCCCCGAGGTTTATGAACCGGGATTCCTCATGTTCAACTCGAAATCTATGCCCAGAAATGTTAGCTAAGAGAAACAAAAGGTGGGCAAGGTGGGCACAAAGATGGTAGAGCCGTGTAGGGTAAAAAATTCGCGGGGGCCAGAAAGCGGAGAGGGAGGGGGCAGGAAATGAGACAGGAATAATGGTTCATGACAGTTCATCTCATCAATACGTGCTTGTGCCTGGTTGTTGTCATAGTCTCGGCCCACTGCTGTAAGATAATTATATGATAGAAATTGAATCGCTTTTATCGTCGCTTAACGGATTGTTGCATATGATAGCTCGTTTTTGGGTATGTAAGTCGAGCGTGCTGACTGGACGGCTCTGGGACTGCTCCGGGACTAAGATCCGAACTTTCGAACCATGAAAGCATAATAGCCAATGACGAATGAATTGAAATGATGAATGTACAAAATGATTGGATATTTCTTACCTTACGAAGCTGAGCGACTCTTCGACTTTGGGGATGCCCTTGAAGCAGAGTGTCCGGTTTTCCGTCCCGAACTCTGGGTGATCAGTCCTCCCACTGCCTGTCTGTTTCTTCCACTCAATAGGACGTAATCGAGTACCCTCCCCGGGGCTGCCCGACCGCTCTTCTGGTTTTTCGACAAGAAGTTCGCACTTGATCAGGGGTCGAAGAGAATGTGATTTATGAGCTGGCATGCCCTCGGGTAGTGGAATGTGTTGTCCCGACATGACTGTGATAATGAGGTCGAATTTATCGGGGGAAAGATGGTTGGTTTGGACCCGCGATTCCTCATCATTACTACGATAACCGGCCGGTTTGAGGACCCAACCCTGCTCACCTGAGAACATGGCTTTGTTGAGCATCATGCCCTCATCCCATTTCTGCCAATTCATCGCAACCATCTGGACCCCTTTGCGCCAGAACTGGGAAGGATCAGGGTTCGATGAATCAATCCGCATAACCTTGGGATATGCCCGCATGAAGTAGTGGCGATTGTGCGTGAAAAGCTCATCTCGCTTTGATTCCCATAGATCCAATATTTTATTCTCACTTATAGAGAAGATATGAGAAGGGACTCTGGCACTAGACGACTCGAAGTTGGTAAAATGCTCGCTGTGGGTATATACCCCAAGGTTGCTTAGATTCTCGCAAATCGGGACTTTTGGCGGAGGCCGCTTAGTTGATCGATCATCATCTGGCCCTAGCGTAGCATCATCCTCCGCAACCATCGAGCATTCTGGGCTTAAAGAGGCCCTCTTCACCTTTACTAGAATCTTGTCGAGTAGCTCATCGAGTCTCGGCATCTGGCCATTGGGGCATGTCTCATGGGGCTTCTCGACGAGTAATCCGGCCCATTCCTCCTTCATTATTTTGACCATGCTTTCCTGCTGCTCCAAGAGGGCGTGCACTTCCAGACTCACGATGATGGGTAGATGAGTTGCTTCGAAAGCAACCTCACGGATTGCTTTGCATACTTGACGGAACCCTATAGGTTGATTAAACGTGAACCCATGCATGACGATTGGCTCATCCCTCGGTAGCACCGCCTTCGATCTACCCGAGGGCCGCTCGGCATTAGCCTTTTCATCGGTTGCGGCGTTGGCGTCTATATCGGTGTCGGCTAGGCCAGATGGTGGGCTTCTCACATCGAATTTGCTACACCTTGGGCTGTAACTGTGCACTTTTTCAACCCCAAGGAACTGCCTCGTCTGTTCAATTTTGTCGTCCACGGCCCCTTTGATATGAGCTGCTGCCGTATGTAGAGTATTCGTATTAAACTTTTGGGAGCGATCCGATCTCGGTATACCCCTAGTAGACCCTGTTGAGGACTTGTCACGAGACGGACCGGTGTCGTTATCCCAAACATCTATTTCAACACACCTGCACCCTTGGAGTAGAGCGCGTTTATACGTCTCTACTGTGGCTTTCCCACCCCATTGATGGCTCGGTAGGTATGTGTTATGGCTGCTATCGATGAAATAATTGCTGATTGGTTTCGTTAGGTCCTTATCGTCAATTGAGATTGGTCTTTCGATTCCGAGTCCAAACTTCATCCACCATACTTCAAGGAATTGCTCAAATTTGTAAGTGTCCTTGGTAAGTATGGTGGAAATTTTGTCCGGTTTCTCTCCCTGTTCAATCTCTAGAAAGCTTTGGAACCTATTGCGATGGAGAGTAGGTTCACCCGCGCACAATTGGCGGAACAAACCTCGCAAAGTACGCTGGATGGCGGCACTCAGGTAGAGGTCCTTCCTTCCACCAGGGATGCCACCGTCTTGGAGATGTATGACTGTGGGAGCAAGGAACAATTGAAGGTTCAGCGCACGTTTGAGGGAGGAAATAGCTTCGGTTCCATGGACATTGAAAGTGAGACGGCGATTCGGTGACGATCCTACTGGCGCTTTGGCCCGGGATTTTGGCATCTAGGGAGTGTAGAGAGTCAGCGATAGAACGGGCAAGCTTGTCTAGACTCAAAGGCAAAGAGAAGCTAGGGGGAGGTGGGTGCGAGAATTGACAAGATTACAGCAGCTCGTACCCTAAAACAGGCCATTCTAGCTTTGTACTATTGTGCCTGATGTTGAGAGCGAGGTTGGGGCACGGTCCGCGCTCTTACAGAGCACAATGTCTAAGCTCTGAGGCTCATTCGGATAGCAATGGATAGCAGAACGGCCGCCAAACGACGACGGTTGAAGCTTCCGCAAAGAAGGTCATGATAAATAGGGAAACCAGTAAAACATGAAGGGATAAGCAGAGGCAGGTACTGTATCGCGGTTGGTAGGAGAAACAAAAGGCAGTAAAGGCAGTTAAAGCAGTGCTGACACGAAATTGAAGGAAGAGGAGAACAGATGGAAATGAGAATGAGGGAGTAAGAACAGAGAGTAAGAACAGGGACTAAAACAGAAGCGTAGATGTGGTGAAGATAAAGTCCGTATTAGGATATGAATGCCGTTGTGACAGGGGGTCAGGATTGGGAGTGGGGGGCTTAGGGCAGTTCAGCTCGGGACTAGCCTCACTTACAGTACTAGCGAACCCAGCAAAACCAGCTTCACGGGTTGCAACCCCACTGTTCGGCCCACTGATGCTATATAAACACTATTTCAATGGGCCCTTTGCCTTCAACAACCAGAGTCTGACCTGAGCGGATAAGCAGCTGCCAAGAGCCGCAAATCCTGCTTCGGTATTCGATTATGTGTGTAGTGTAAAGTGTAAAGTGTAAGGCTGTAGTGTCGGTAATGTGCGTGTAGTACGTGTGTATATGTGTGTTGATAGTTCTTTTTATTTTGTTATCGAGACAGGGAACGAAACACAAAAGCCGAGAAATCAGAGTGGGAGGAGGGATTTGGGTTGTTAAGAGGATAAGGCGGTTATGTATGTAAGATGAAAATGCAATCGACCACAGGGATACACAGGGATACACAGCAGCTACCTGCTTAAGGTACGGCGTATAACTCGACATAGGCAGATCAATTATGTACTTACTCAAGCCTTCAGGTTCTGTGTAGTATAACATATGAGTATTCTGTACAACGACGTCGGTACCTACATGTGTAGAAGAAGTCATTAAATTGGATGGGTTTGGGGGCTGAGCCAGCTTACATGGGTGTCCGGGTCTGTCCGGGCCATGGACTCGAGTCCAGATTGAGTCTGTTCCAATCCAGCAGTTGTTTTCCCCACTTAAACGAGACTATCGCCAATTGGAATGCGAGCTGGGGTTCTGCTGGGGGTGAAAACATGATTTTGATTGGTTGGAAGAGGATGAGAGACAGCTTACCCTGGATTATTAAGTACTACTTAGGTACACTACACCATGCACACGTGAAAATACATGGTAAAATTACTTAGGGACCGATGTAGGGACCGATCCAGTGACCTAAGAGATCTAAAGCTTAATTGTAAGTCATAGGTACCCGAGCTTCGTTGGTCAATGCCATATTGTTGGTGAAACAAAGTCCAACCCTCATGACTGCAGAAATTGGTTTCCACGTTGATCAATGATGGTGCTGCAGCTCGACGCATGAAATGCATGAGATGATGGCAGTGCCAGCACTGTCATCTTTTCCCTCGGTCTAGTTAATGGAAAGTAGACCATCCAACACACACGTGCATGGAGGCTGAGGGGACCGTGGATGATGGGTGGCCATCTAGGACCGTGGGATAGTGGATGCTATCGATGCTTATCGAGACTTGTGGATACCTAAGGCAGTACCCAACCAGATCCTTAACCCAAGGTACTACCGTCAGTGGGCGAGTACGTGCTGTAGGTACACTGCAAGTCTTAGACCAGCAGCGCTTAAGCTAGCGGGGTGGTCTCACTCCAGCCCATGACTTACCACCTCTGCATACCTACTGTAGCAGTTACCTACTCTTTGGGTAGTTGGTGGTTCCAACTTGGTCCAACTTGGTCTCTATCGCGCCACTATTGAGTCACAACGCAGGTCAGCTAGCTGCGAGGCTGTCGACTATTCAACCACTCAACGACGTCATTAACCCGGGAACCACGTTGAAGAGGTTGCATCCACGATTTCACAGCCACATAACGTCTTCTGTTCCTGGTGTTTCATCTGTCACCAAGTAGTCTAATTGATCCCGGATATCGATCCCCGCAACTACAACTATCCCCTCTACCCTGCGCCCACTTACGAATGGGGGGTGTCAGGCCATCCTTTCATTTTCAGATAAAGAACCAAATAGGCGATACCGGTCGTCATGTCCGCAGCAAGGACTCGCCGTGATCACGAAGAAGAAGTACGGTCGTGGGGTTTTGACAAAGTTTTTACCTGGACCGATCCTCCGTACGTCTAACACACACACGCACGCACACACCTGACTCTATCGGGTTAGGATGGAGACGAAAGGGGAGAGAGAGATGAGGCTTACTGACGCTTGTGGATGCGCAGCAATGCATACTACAGCCCGCACAGCCATAACGGCCTAACGACTCATCTGATTGTCGACGGCCAACTCACCCTCACCTACCCCAGAGACGCCAAGCCGAGCAAGACAACCTACTCGGCTGGCGATCGTGTGGACGTCGACGCCCGTCGTGTTCACGAAGTCTGGATTGGGCCGCAAGGATGCACCATGGTCATTGGCGAGTGAGGTGAAGAGACCATTGCTGTAAAATTTTCAATACATCACGTCAATAACTGTTGATGCCAGAGCTGCCACTCGTGACACTTTTTCAAATGAGCCTCAAACATCTCGGTAAAACATTTCGGTACTTGGTGTCATGCATCATCTCACCCACGTTAGACTAGATGGTTATATACGTTGGCAGCCGATACTAGTACGCCCGCACTACCCTCTTTCAAGATCGTACAGTACATCATGTGTTTCATTATTCATCTCATCGTGGAATCTCCAACGGATATGTGTTCGATCCCAAACAAGGGTATTCCCCGCCATCTAAACCGAATCCAGGCAAGAACGGAGCTGAACTCCATATCTTCGTGGAAGTAGACCCTCTGAGAGCCGCAAGCGCTCTTCCATCAACACGAGGGAAGTATCCACTTGCACCATCCCATCTCAACCCGCTAATAGCTGCATCCTTCTACACTACCACTGCAGCCACGCAACTCCCATGGGAGCTAGAAGACTGCCACTCCCATTGCCTGTTTTGAGAAGAGCTACAAAGGTTACGGTGCAGTTGGCCTCTAGCTCTCGGGCTATTTTGCCAATGCCAGATTCAACGAAGTCAGGCGCTAGAGCTTGGGGTAAGAAAAAAGAGAGGCTCTGTCGCCGCTAGCCCCCAGACTCCGACAGCGCAACGCCGAAGGCGAATCTCAGATTCATGGGTATGAGGCTAGGCTAACTTGCTACATTATATACTACGCCCCCGCCCCTTTCAAGATCACTCCATGAACCAGAGACGGGTTTCCTCCGGCATGGGAGTGCATATTAGCGCGTACCTTGAGGGGGCCCAAATGCGGCCAAGTAGTTCCAGGGCACTGCACCTAGCACGACAAGAGTACGGCGACATCAAACTATGCGGAAACCCATGCAAAGGAACTAGAGCGAATTACAGGACGGAGAAGTATAGAGTCGTGAGAGCCTGGGGAGCCGTTCCAATCGTACGACGTGGCACGCAAGGCACATTCGTCCGCCGCCGACGTGGCCAGCGTTCACTAGTTGATTTTGGTGAGAATGTGAACCCTATGTCTCTCCTCCACCTCAGCGGCAAAGTGTAAGATGATAAGGTTGGGTGTCTTGCAACACGATGGCTTCGCCACCTTGCTGCGAGGTCCAATTATACTGTAGTGTGAGTTGCCACAAAGGTGTCAGCGCTTGTATTGATGCTGTGAGCGCAACTCTCTTACAATGTTTTCATTTGGATCAGTGGAGGCATACAGCTGTCACGGTTTTGTTATCGTCAGGAGGCATCCACTCTCTATAAGCCTACGCTGCTCAAGGAATGTGGCTTGAATACTTGGGTTCCGGACTAAAGAATAGATTGTGACCCAACCAACCATGACCAGACTAGAGATATTGTCAGGAAAGCCCCTCACCTAACGAGGATTCAATATCGGACAAGCCTTTAGCAAGATGTCAACAATATGAAGCACGTCTTGGTTGCGAATTACTAGAACTAAACGTTGTCGACGAGGCGATGCTCTACTAGGAGCAACTTCCCAAGATGTTCTAATAACTACCATGGTAAGTAGCAAACTGTACTATATCAGACACCTAGATGCCTCTAATCAGTGAACTTGGCACATACAATTCGCCGATCAAAACCACTTGGTAAATCTTCCCTAGCCTCCTGCTACTAATCAAAAGCCTAGTACCTAGATACATATCAACAGCCAATATATTGAGTGTCTATCCTCACACTAACCACAAACATTCATTCCATCAAGCCATTACGCCGCTGACGTATGGTTACTCGGGTGTCTCAATATCAAAGACTGCTCGCAGCCGCTGTGCTTAGGATCCCATGGGAAAGAGAACTTAAGAAAGGTTGAAACGAAAAACAATCTCGATTAGTATATCCGTAGTCAAGCAATTACCGTAGTCTTAGCTAAATCTCGCAGAGATACAGACTGCGGTTTAGTCCCGGGTTCCCTCTCGGCTCGCGTCGATATGTTTAGGCTTCGTCCTTTTATCAGCCCCGGCAGCCCTTCGAGGCTATGGCTTGGAATAGTGATGGCATCAATCCAGGTCCACGACTGCGTCGAGAAAACAGTATATTCCAGCCTTCAATACAACATCTAGACACTTTGTGATTCTAGCCACAATACCCTGTTGGGTTTCATAGTTCAATTTCCCCGAATCGTGTTTGTCGTGCGTAATACCCTCGTATCATCGCTCATCAACATCTGCCTCAGGTTATCTCCGCAGGTAGATGAGAACATGACCGAGCATCGAGAGCCACCCTTTATAAAAACAGCCGTCAGCGGTCCATCGCTCTTCACAGAACTAAGAACTTGCTCTCGTTTTTATCTGAGTGTTTTGGAATAAACCCAAATCCCTCACGCCCTGAAATCCCGCGCTAAGTTCTGAGTTCGAGGCAGTCGAAGCTTGAGTGAGAGATACAGAAGAGATATCTGAATTGTACGTTAGAATTAGTATGTCTATGCGTTTTGCTAGCAGGAGTCTTGAAGAGCTGGTGACCTCGACGTATAAATGATCACGTGCTACTCCCCGAGTAAGCATTCGTCTAAACATAAGATACTGATTCTAGTAAGGAAATAGGCCTCCTTAAAGGTGAAGTCGTTTGGAGCTTTGATCTTCGGCATGTCACTCTCTCAGGAAAGAACATGCCTTGTGGGATTAACGTAAAGATAAGTATGTAGACTCTATGATTCGAGGATGGGGTTTTGATAGGATGTTCGAGTACGAGGCTTGTAGCCTAGAGTGCTCACTTAGAGGGGTATGGGAGCGACTGTTTGTTTCGATATCAATCTACGGCGACGCGGAGATGTAACTCCCAAGTGGATGGAGCCCTCAGACATGTCCTCGGTATGTGTATCGTGAGAGCGAGCTGTACTACACGACTCGTTATGTGATGTGCGAGTGTGTGAGCGGTTGTCTACTTCTCTGCGCTGACCAGAGAAGTAGCTAGAGGGATTGGTATGTAAGATTAATCACCTGTCTTTAAAAATGAAATGAATAAATACATGGGAAGCGCGCGTCTTGCTGGATCTTGTTCGCGTCATGATGAGGAGCGGAGAGGTGCCATCTCTAGAAGCAAGATCACGATGCGGTTATCTACATTTAATAACGAGCTGTTCTTGTTGGCGTTGTAGCCAATCACGTTATTATGATTTATAACCAACTCTTTCAAGATTATCAGGAGTAGCATTATGACTTCTGATATCTGATTTAAACAATAAAATAGTACATCTTATGCTGCCCTTAAGTTCACAGATTATGACTAAGTATTGATTCGAGGACATGAGTCGATGCTAACAGCGCCACAGATGCGAGTTTTCACCAAGTCTCACACTAGCCAAGCCAGCCTTCGCCATCCAATATCACGAAAGAGCCGTAGTTCCCGTTAATGCCTATCTAGGTACGTTGATGCGTGCGTCCGCCCGCGATTCGTCGT
This sequence comes from Xylaria sp. Z50, assembly GCA_037356035.1. Taxonomy (NCBI): domain Eukaryota; kingdom Fungi; phylum Ascomycota; class Sordariomycetes; order Xylariales; family Xylariaceae; genus Xylaria; species Xylaria sp. Z50. The sequence goes on along the minus strand of JBAWJU010000014.1, from coordinate 555,876 downwards.
CCTTGTTCTCCACGGCACAGGATTGGCCGAGGAGGTCTATCCGTGGCACAGGGGGGGGGTTTTCTGCCGCGGCGGCTATTTGAAATGGGACGCAAGGAAAGCTGGTGTAAGCGTCTCACATTGAATGCGCACAAAGTCCCCGGGGGAGCGAATTCTATGCACCAAAGAGAGATCCGAATGGAATCTGACAGTAGGCAGTGTAGTTATTAGCTAAAGTTTTCGCGTCGGCGTATTCCAGCGTATTTTGGCAGAAAATGCAGGACCTGCCAAGATTACTGACGCGGCCTGCACGTTCCTCGTCAAGAAACGCAGTTTGACTCGCGCATATGCGCGTCCTGCGGCTCTCGGAGACCGGTAATACTCATGTAGTACGTTGGCTGTAGGTGAATCTGTCTTTGTAGTTATGATGCGAAATCTGCCGAGTTTTTTCGGTACATAGGTAGCGCGTCCTATATTAGGTATGTGCGAAGCTACGGTTCCTGCTCGTCTGAGCTGCGACCCCAGAGTTTGAAGGTTTCTGTTCCTGGCCCTGAAATGTATGATCTCCAGGCCCGCACTGCGACTATGCAAGTTTAGAGTTAAAAATGGCCAGATACTTGAGTTGATGTAATCATCAATATCTTGCAAGTATTAGTATTACTATTTCTCGAAAACTCGAGAATCTCATGATGAAAAGTCACCTTCCTAGTGAGGCGTAAAAGTACGCGGCCATCACCGCTTCTAAGCTCGGAGGCGAGCGTCTACAACCGCGGAGAAGCTGTATGTAAGTTGGACTGCAGGCTGCAAGCTGCAAGATGGTGTGCAGTCAGTATGTATGTATGCAGACAGAGGTGAAGATGAAACGAATGTGAGCGACTGTGCTGAGTTAGCCGCCATACTCCGCGATAGGCTCATTTGCTCGATGACCCTGCAATGATCGGTAGTTTTAAAGTTTCTTGAAAGCTCACCCACAAGACCGAGGTTCGACGGGAATCTTGCAAGGCGCGCTTTCACAATCTCCGTCCTGTCTTGAGTCTTGAAACAGGCCAGACTGGTTGGCCCAAGCATTTACGCCACTATCCTTGTCCCGCTCAGCAGGCATGTTTGTTTGGCTGGGATCCCTTGCTGGTGGTTAGAATGACCAGTGATCACATGGAGCATGTCGTCGCCTGGTGTTCACCGAAGCAGAACCGAAGGAAGAAGTGTTCTCCATACATTTCCCTCAAGGTTTTCAAATTGCAGACAGTCCGGTGGAATACGGCATTGTCAATGTACGAATGCAGTGTACTAATATACGCCAGGTCCAAGCTTATTAGGTTAGGTGTCGTAGGTGGCGGTCGCTTCGAGGGATATGGGATGACAACAGCCACGGCGTTACCTGTCATCGATCATCGAGATCCCACGCGATCTGTCTGTTTATTGTAGTACATGCCGAAACTCCTGATGACCTACTATGTAAGTGTTTTGAGCAGTAAATTTACTTGTTTGTTTGTCAAATGTGTATACCAGGTGATGATGGACTGATTGCTTGCCGGTTTCCTGGCGGTGGTAGCGATTGATCTGAAACAATCCCAACGGGTCAATCTGGCACATTGATCGACATTGCATTCACCATTGTGCAGCAAGCCAGCATGGAGTTGCAGGCGGTGTCCTCCACGGATTCACCACTGCCAAAGCATGCCTATCCTTAAGGTATGGGTAACGTTGCAAGTCAAAAGTCAGCTGAAAGATGGAATTTTGGTTCGTGCGAGGCCAATAATTTGAGTTTTCTAGAACTATTCATGAGGAATTATATGCCGGGACGTCACCATCATACCGATGCATAGAGATCAAATGACTACTTAGGCAGACTCTCTAGAACCACGTTATTAATGGGTCTTGGCGGAGTAGCAAGCGCAGCAAGGGAAAGTGTCTCATTGGAGCCAATTGTACGCGAATTGGGGCGTGTACCGTACGATGATAAATCTGCTAATGCTTGATGAGGCCGAAGAGGTGTGTTGATGACGAGGCACCAACACCAAGTTTGGGCGTCGAGCAGGTCTAGTGTATGCAATTTGTATGCAATTTGTATGCGGCTTTCTCATCGATCGTAATACACAAGGAGGATGGAATACCAAGAGCTCGCAGTTTCGGAGAGGATAGCGGCCGGTTACAGGGATTTGAATGACTGTAGGGGGTACCTAGGTAGGTACTCTATCTGACTTGTATTACATGTATCCATCATTGGTACATAGACGCACTACTAGTACATAGTAACATCCCGTCAAATCATGTATGGAGCACCTTAAGTGCCTTAGGTATTACTAGTAATATTATTTGCGGGACTTGGAGACTTTTGCCCTTCTTTGAAGATGTCATCGCTTCTTAATATTCGCAAATACTACGGGCCTGTTCCTGGTGAGATCTCGATTTGCCTCGCTAGATACTCCTACTAGTAGTAAATTACACACTACGGAGCCACTAGGTAGCACAGTAGCCGGCATAAACAACGTAGTCAACGCAGTGTATTACACCAAGTACACCTTGGTAGTACTGTAAGGGTTAGTGTAGTCGCTAGCTGCACCAATGCAGACGTGCAATCAGCAATTGAAATTCGTCGGAATTCCCATGTGCTGGTTCTAATTGGGGTTTGCAGCAGGTTTCTTGCCTCATCTTTATTGCCTAGCATCCACCCCCATCTTCTGCCCAGTCAGAGACCGGCCTGTCTTGGGTACTCTACTGCTCGCCTCCTTCTGCCCCCCCACACCGCATCCACCAAGCTCACCTACCTCTTTCGTTGCTCCATTCTATCCATGTGCATCATACATGATACAATACAATACAGCACCATACCTAAGCTGAGTTATGGAGCCGCCTCCTCGCATCGGCACCGATGCCGACTGATGCCGCGTCCATGACCATTCTATGCTGTCTGTACTGTCTGGATTGTCTGTACACTACTGTAGACTCTCTCTAGTTTTCCCCCTTCTCTCACTCTCTCTCTCTCGCTCTGTCTCTGTGCTTGTCTCCCGTCTCTGTCTCACATTGAAAACATCTTGGTGTTGTTCATAGGGGCTACCTCAGTCTCGCTGTTTGTTTATCTGAATACTAGACCGGTACTTCTTAATAAATAAAACAGCAGCAAGTTCTGCATCTGCCCAACTGTCACCGTCCATTCCGTCGTCCTCGCTTGTTCTTTTGCCTCTGCTCCCGTTCTCTGTCCCGGCTCTCTGCTCCGGCTCTCTCTGTGCGGTGTAGCCTGTACCTTGGTATCTCTGCGTGCCCTTCGTGTGCCAACAAAAGGTTCCAACACTGTGATCTACATCTGCCTTTTGTTGCGATTGCGAGACAAGGTTGGGCTGTCTGCACACTGCAACTAACACATACCAGCCTCGGCGTTTGCCGCATTCAGTACCGCTAGTTGTTCCCACACGCAGTCGTCTGGCCTTCCAGCCACCTTCTTTGAGCCTTGTCGTGCCTTGCTAGATAGCCGCCTCGGCTTTACTACCAGGTGATACTTTACTACTAGTAGTACTCTGGTACTCTGGTACTCTGGTACTCTACTTGTTATATGGCCCACATGCTGCTTAACATCGAGCTTCAAGCCCTCCTCCGCCTGTTCCCGCTTCCGTTTCTGTTTCTGCTCCTTGCCCTTGTTGCTTGACCTCCTCATTTTACGTGCCGTGTCAGGTTATTATTCGCTGACACCCGCTCGGGTGACGCTGCGGCATGGACTTGTTAATCTGCGTATAGCAATATACCTGCCGTCTTGTCGGCTAGAGCCAATGAGCCTCCGTCAACAACATGGGGAATACGCCCTCCGTCGAGGTTCCGGGGAAGGGCTCTAGGGCTACTCAAAAGCTCTCGAAGCCTCGCATAGGTAATCCTGCGACAGCTGGCCTGTTGAATCCAAACGGCGTCTCTGATATAATCCATCGTCCCTCTTCCATCGCCAGGAGGCGTCTTTCCCTGCCATACAGCTCCACGTCGGTTCATTCTCCACGCCATCCTGAGACTGTGATTACCGTGGTGGATGACCAGATAGTGTCCCACGAATCCTCGCCGACTGTCGAAGACTTCTCGACCCATTCTTTACTCCAATCCGATTCTCAGGGTGCTCCATGTCAAGGGGATCAGAGTGGAAGGTTGGTAGTTGGTTCAAGCCGCGACCGACGGATGAGTAGGACGAATTCGAGTTATATGGGGGCAGACGAAGGTTATGAGCAAGCTCAACTGGACCACGTAGTGTATGTCATCTATACCACGTAAGGCCACGCCAAGGCAGCTATTAACCTCGAAATATTAGGCTCCCGAGAAATACATCACGGTCCTCAGTTAACTATGATCTATCGTCCTACGAAGCAAAGCGATTGTTAAATCTCGTCGAGGCCCCTCCTTTAGAAGATCGGTCAGTAGCCTCGGAAGGTCAATTCCAAGGGGCACTATCAAGACGGCAGAGCTATACACCGTCTTATTATCCAGCGCACTCGGATTTGACTACACCTCTTCCACGAACCAATTCGGGCACCTCACTGTATACACCAATGCGTAGGAGGTCGCTAATGACTCCGGGCTTGGCAACGCGACCTGCTCCAGCAGACCTCGCCGTACTTCCGAATTTACAAACTGGGCCTGGTCCATCTCCGATACCTTCATGTTCTGATCCCCCAGAATCTATGGGAGCTGGTTTTCTCTCCATTTCACGTTCGCCGTTTGACCCCAGCCTTTTACCCCGTGCACATACGCCTTGCGATACCGATTACAAACAAACGGGCGCGTTTAAACATGGTACCTTGAGGATTACAAATGGCAGTCCTGCGAGGACTCCAGCTTGGGAGTCTAGCGATGACGGCCTACGTAGCAGCAGTCCATCGATTGTCATAGGACAAGGTAGTTATTTTGACGCTGGGGGTCGGGACCCCGACAGTAGTCAATCCCCTGCTCCACCACATCTCACCACACCGTCAGCAACCTCAGCGAGTAACCTTGACACTCTGACAGGTGAACATGAGGCTGTTATAAACTTGCTACCTGAACTGAAGCTCACTGTGAGCCCATTTTCAATAGGTGAAATCAAACCCGGTTCGCCAGAACTACAAACTACTAGTAAAAACACTGTTATGGAAGATGGTTTATTTGAAGACGGTACGCCTGAGTATGGAACGGAGATTCTAAATGTGCGTCTCGATCATGATGCATTCACACCAAGTGCTTCATCGGAGGAGGAAAAGGGGAAAGGCATTAACCGCTCTGATAGTGGCGTCGTAGCTAGTCCCGTGTCTGATGTTCCCCATAAGACACTGTCTAAGGCAGATTCTGGGTATAGCTCTAGTGTCTCTATTCGTTCGTCATCATCGAAACGCAATGGGCGGCGGGAAATTAACTATTCCCGCAACCTCGAGACCGTTTCGCCCCAAACTTCAACTTTTGAGAGAGCGAAGTTATCAGGCAATTTTTCGATGCCTACTCACCCTGATACGGCCGGTCCCCTGGAGATGCACCCCCAACCACTCTCATCCAATGAGCTACCACCACCAGTTCCGGAGAAGGATGATCAAATCAAGGTGGCAAAACAAGTTACAATTCCATCCAATGATTTTCGGGCTCCTGCTAGGAAACCTGGTCTGGTTCCAACTAGGGTCTTTCCGAGCGAGGCACCTAAGCTCTCAGACCATTCAACTCTAGGTCCAAATGGTCCCTCGTCGGTTTCAACTCTAAGCGTCAGTAATGCGCGAAAACAGGGAAGGCTTCAGCGTTTCTTGAGTGGTGCCCGTGCGCCGTTAGCAGTTCATGTAACGCACGATCTAGACAGGGATAGTGGCGTGCCTCCTGTTCCCCGGGAAGTGCGAGAAAAGCTGCATGAACGCGCCAGACTGTCGCCGGATCCGTTAGAAAATTCTCTACAGGGTACATATACTTGGAAAGATGATGGTCAATCTACCGCGGTTAACGAAACTCTTTTCAATCATGACAACACTGCAACGACCCGAGACGCCCAGAATCATGGCTCCAGTGCCCGAACAGACCAAGAGAGGATCCGCAGTCTAAAATCAAGTTTTCATATTCATTCAATAGGTTCTACAATAACCCGAGCAGCGTCATCTGTCATGGCTAAGAATCCTATTTCCAGGAAAGCGATGCTCTCTAGGATGAAGCCTGACGATGCAGATATAAACGACCTAGCGTTAGGACCGCCGGCTATCACTGCACAACATGCTAGCAATGCTTCACAATGGCACCAAAGAAGTTTAGAAGATATGGACTCTACTTCGCCGCCTGTTACAGGTGAGAGGGGGCGATACGGTAGACAAGCAGCGCCGAAAGGCCGATCAAACTCCTCGTCTGCTCCTCTAGGGGGTCTTAATACGAGAATTTACGATGACGCTCGCCGTAGCCTGATGAGCCAAAACGAACAGCATGCGATTACCTTTCAGAAACCATCGCTTCCGGGTCAGTATTTTTCCTCTCGGACGCCACCGCCCGTAAGTATGAAAACACGTAGCATTGGACCGCTTCGAGTTCCGCCGCCGATCCGACCACGTTCAACCCCTCCCGTTAAGTCGGGGGCCCCTGCACTATCACGCAAGCCTAGCCGAGAAGGTGTCCAGAGTTATCCTCCTTACAACCGTCCGATGAATTCCAACCACGCCACTTTGTCCCGACGATCAAGCCAAGAAAGCTTCTATACGTACTCCACGGCCCAAATCCAAGCATTCTTGAACCAACCACCCCAAGTATCCAATGCCATGCCATGGGGCGTTCAATCTCACCTAGGAGAATACCGGGGTTTAGGTGGTGTGACTAATGCAAACTACGGCATGGCATTCTCTGGGGAGCCATCATTTGATCATAGCAGACGTAATTCACTAGCGAGCCAAACAAGCCATAGGAGCGTTCTTAGCAACGGGCAGCCTTGGTCCCATTATTCGTCCTATGATCCTCCCACCCTCAAGCATCGGTCGAGCCATGACGGGTTTTCATTTCAGAGACGGCAGGGTTACGGGCAGGCAAATGGACCGTACCCGTCATCTCGTATAAATGGGCAGATGTATGCATATGACTACTCGAATGGCCAGCCCATGCTTCCTCAATCTCAGCAGTATCAACAACATGCTCGATACGCTCCTCATGGACACCTTCGACATCACAGTCTCGATCAAAATGGATCTCTCATGCCGTACCGTGTGCTTCATAGTTATAACTCTCCGGCCTACAGAGGCGTGCCGATTTGGTCCGGCTAGATTTACCATATCAACTGGGAATCCAATGGCCAGTTGTATCTTCGTGAGAACCCACATTTATACCGAATACTTCGAATCTCTTTTGTGTCCCGTTTCATCGATGCGGCCCACGATGCCCTATAAGTGTGTCCAAGGAAAGATACCACGACACGCTATGGAATCATATTACGTTTTAGATGGTAAATAACCGCCATTGCTGTTAGGTATCGCCATAGTCGGGAATTTTATGTAGGGAAAATACTAGGAACGAGAGGGTCTCAATGAAACAAATCCTTCGACAATCGGATCTGATACCCCAAAACATCGCCCTGTTGCGAACTACCAACAGATTAACATAGAGGTTTTTATGTATATATCATTACAACGAACATATAAATTACCCTTCATCAACAAGCACCTTGTTTACTGCGCTAAAGCATGCCAACGGATCTAGTCTGCCCCCCCTGGGTCCGCTTTGAATGAGTGGTATGCCCTACTCCACACTAACTCCATTACACAGCATTTTTTTTCATCAAACGTTAATATGAATGCCGATAGTCTACTAAACACTTCATCAAATTCGAAGCGGCAAGATGGCCGAGTTGGTTATGGCGTGAGGTTAAGGTCACCTTAGCACAGTTTCCTCATGGAGCAATCCGCGTGGGTTCAAGTCCCACTCTTGTCAGCAATAGTTCATCGCAACGGTGAAAGATTTCTTTTTTTGCCATTTTTTCCCTTCGTGGTCTTATCTAGACTATGACTATCTAGGTGCTCTTCTAGTGTTGTGTGTGTATATGTGTGTTTGTGTGTGTGGTTTTTTAAAGCTCATGATGAATATTGCCTCAGGGCCCTGGGTGGTGATGAAGAGCACAGGTGAGTGAACACGAGCGAGTGCTAAAGCCGTGATAGGCCCGATGACGTCTTGGACGGGATTGGTATTATTAACTTTGCCACTTAAGGAAACGGAATGATGCTATGTGTTTGACCCAAGCAACTTGTAGGACGTGCTTTATCCGTGTACTCCGTCCCAGGGAGTGTAACATCCGAGTCCCGATTCCCGTATTGCATCCCAGGCTCTCCGAGGTCCCCTCCCTCCACAGTTAATAACAGTAGTAGCCGACCTTCGGATACTGTCCTCTGCACTTAGACCAGGTGGTGGCCGCCCCTCGTCTGCACCGTCTCGCCCGTGGCGTTGGTGTCGCGCAGGAGGTACACGTAGGCCTCGGCCACGTCCTCGACGGCCGCGACCCTGCCGACGGGGAGCCCCTTGCACATCTCGTGCAGCGCCGCCTCGCGCTCCGCGACGCTCTTGTACGCCGTGTCCCACAGCGGCGTGTTGACGGCGCCCGGCTCCACCGCGTTCACGCGGATCGGGGAGAGGTCCAGCGCTAGGTTGCGTGTTACTGGCTCGTGTTAGCGACTTCGTCATGAGATCTTCGCGGTGAGTTTGAGCGGTGAGGAGTCTGGTTTCATGGCCGTGGGTGCAAACACGAAAAGATAGGGTGAGAGGAGACAGAAAAAGAAAAAAGGGGGTTGGAATATGTCGGGGGGCGGCCGGCACTCACATCCCTTGAGTCCCGCGGCGAAATACGCAATGACGCTCCACCCGGGGCTCGGCTTGGAAGCGATGGAGCCCGTGGTGAGGATCAGGCTCTTATCCCTGCCCTCGGCGGCGCCGCGGAGGTGTTTCTTGGCCATCTTGCCGACCATGACAGGGACCAGGAAGCGCATGTGCGCGGCCTTGAGCGCCGCGTCGGGCGTGAGGTCCTCCAGCTTGCCGAGCGTGAGGCTGTCGGCCGCCGTGTAGACGATGTGGTCGATCTCGCCACCGCCCAGCTCCGCCGCGCGAGTAAGTAGTGCGTCTAGGTCCTCCTCTACCGTCGCTCGCGACAAGTCGCAGCCCACCCCGCGGAGCTCCGCGCCAGTGTACTCCGCTTTGATGGACGCCACCGCTGCGTCTGCGCTCTGCTGCGACGAGCCGGCGAGCGTCACGCGTGCCTGTTGTTTTTGTTTTTTTTTAAGTCTCTAGGGTCGGGAGTTGCCGTTTATGATGAATGAAAAAGAGAAAAACGGGAAGGGTCTCAGGAGCTTGCGGGAATGGGAGAGAAGTCCCGGTTAGATAACTTATGCTCGCGGGAAACGCTGAAAAAATGGGAATGAACGCTTACCTGGGATTCGAGGGCTGCCTCTACCACGCCGCGTCCGATCCCCTTCGACCCGCCGATGACGACGATGTGCTTCCCGGCGAGTTTGTTGTACTTAGCCATGACGCCGAGTTCAGGTCTGTTCCAATGAGATTAAGTAACGAATTCACTATTAAGAACTTAGTGTGTGTGTGCGTGTGCGTATATAGTATTGATATCCCGTAATGAAGCAATTGCGAATGCACAAGTGGTGATTCACCCCAACTCCCTTCCATCGTCGTGAGCAAAAGCTTCACAGGTATTTATACCCTCCCAAATCCTCTCACCCAACCCATATGACGAAGAGCATTGGAGATAGGAGACAATCGGCATCGGAAACGAGAGCTAGAACGTTACATCCGTGACAAAGGAGAAGACGTGTGGCGAGTACATCTCATGCTGACGTATCAAAAATGGCTGGAAATGATTGGGAATATATATATTTCCTTATCTGGTAATTTGTATATCCGAATCACGGACTTTTCTTAGTTATCCCCAGCTCCCCAGGCCCCCCGCACTGATGGCTACGGAGACAAGGCCGCCATTAAAGTTCATATACCGCCGACCCGTTATGTTTTAGGATTTGTTGCGGCAATGGCTGTGATAGTGATCCTGTACTTTAGTAGAGGTAATGGCGAATCCTAAGTGGTAACCACTAGGAGGGGGTATAACGTGTTCTCTACATCCTCCACAGACTCATTATATTACTTTACCAATACTTCCCTAATTATCCACTGCATAAAAAGTTTCTTGTGCATTCACTCGAGTATGCTATATTAGTTGAAAAGCTTTTTTATTTTCTATTGAAAATAATCGGAATAGACGTCCACACTTCTCACGTTCAATCGGTTATCTCCCTGCATTCTCACATAGACCTCATCACTCAAGGCGTGGGAGTTCCATGCCCCCGAAAAACAAACATGACCTGAAGGTCTGAGTTTGAGGCATTTCAGGGGGGCTATGGTAAACTCAGTCTATGTTCATCATAGTTTGGCGTGAACTTCTTAGCGAGATACAGCAATGATAAGAGGCAGCAAAGAAGTCGGAGATTTTCTAGAAGTGAAAAATCTCCACGCGGCCTAGTGAGGCCATCATGCATATGAGGCAAGCACCATTTGATATATTCCATCAACCGGTATCTGCTTCAAGATTTCCTCTGCAGAGAGGAGTCCAACCATACGTCTCCAGCCAGCTCCGAGTTTCTTCTTCAAAGCCGCTCACGAGCAAAAACCCTAAAAAAAAACTCGGGTGTTAGCCTCTAGTAACGATTTGGCACATTCCTAGGGACAAAATTTGGTAGACAGGAATAGAAAACTTGGTAATACGTACTGTTCGGTGGTAGGAGAGCTCCGTCGCAACTCGTCGACTGGAGTTTGATTTGGGAGTCGTTCTAACTTGAATTGGTCATAGAGGCCGCCATTTTTGTTGAGGCGCTGTCGGAAACTTGCAACACGATATAGACCATCGTAGCGCAATCCACAGGACGGGAGATATCGGTTCTGACTGCGATTGCTGGCTGAACCTCCGGATCGAAGAACTCGAACGGGGTTCTGCGTTGTAATTGAGGCATGAAGAGCCTTCGTACCTTGACTAGCAGGAGCCGCTTGCCGCGGGTTCTTATTGTCATGGCTATTGGAGCCCGAATAGTAAATCGTATTACCATAATCTGTATCAAGATCTTCGTAGGTGCTAGCCACGACGATGGACCATGCTCCGGTCGTTACGCTACCAGCGATCCCTGCCATGCGGGCGCCGTGTGCACCCCAAAATAGGGCATTGATTTGAAACGCATACCAGCTGCCAAGGGCAATATCGTTGTGTCCGTATACCTTAGGTGACTTGCGGGGGATATCCACTCTCAGGCGGTAGGTCTTCCGGCCATTGCTCGTGTCGAGGATAATACCACACATAATACCGCCCGTACCAAAGACAGGGTCATTGGCCGGTGGAAGTTGAATCTCACCAATGGTAGGCTCGGCGTTTGGGACTGCATCCTCCTCCGGAACATCGGGAACGTCTGGAACGGTATCTTGTCCCCAGTTCTCAGCCCGGTACTTGACTAACAATGCGCTGGCCTTGCTAACCAAGTCTTCCGGAACATTGTTATTTCTGTCAGTTAGGGTAGTGAGAACAAGCTCAATTTTCGCAGAGGTGTTGATACGTGGCACCATTTCCACGTTAGTGTCTAGCCAATCAAGGTATAAAGTGGCATCAGCGAAACGCTTGCTCATCTCCTCAACGCGGTCAGGTGTAATTCTATCGCGCTTGTTCCGGCAAAGGGTGAGAATGCTTCTTCCTTGTTTCTTCATCTGCTCCAACTTCTCGCTCTCAGTACCGCCCACTACAACACTTGGGTTAGCCTTTGTTTCATGTGAAAAAGGAATGATTAATGCCTTGTTAGCAAATTTCTCCGGTTTAAGTAACCAAACTTCATCAGAAAATTAAATATTTGTTGATAATAATAACATATAATAAGAGAAACGATAGAAATTGCTTACTGTTAAGGACTCGAACAATTTGAGCCACGTTGGCCTTCACGTTAATGATAGCATCGGGTGCTGGGATACCGGAAGGGGTAACATCTTCAATCTGGTGGATATCGGGGTTGGTATTGGCGGGGGAACCCGCGGTCGAGACAGCGGGCACTTCCATCTCGTTTACAGTGATCGTTATGCTTGCCTGTTAGGGGAAGGAGAACTCCTCGTGGTGTGAAGACTGCGTAAGGTGATTTCTAATTACAGGAACAGAAAAGCACCGGTAGACCATCTATCAACTGAACCAGCAGGAGTGGTGATTATGTGACGATGGCGTGCCGAAATTAAGAGTTGGACTGAGGTCAAATGTGAAGGATAGTCTGTGGGTAGATGGGGAATGGGACAAGGAGTGTGGCTGTTCCGCAGTGGCTAGTGCAAATGCGTAATAGAAGCAGTAGCGTCTGGCAGTCGTGCTAAAGGCATCAAGAAGAAGGAAGATGTGGTTTTCCTTTGGTCCGTCTGCGAGTGCAAGGAACCGCAATGTCGATTGGTAGGATGACGTTGTAGGCGAACTAAAACCTATTGTTGCACCGAGGAGAAGAACCAGTGCGACGGGAGGGAGTCGAAGACTATGTGCAACGAAACATGAGCTTGAAAAAGACGCGGGTTCAGGTGCGTTAGGAGGTCTGCATGGGAATCAGGCGTGTGTAAACATAAACATATGCCTTCGAGCTGCAGTCCACAAACGATACTCAAACTGTTTGAGGATGTGGAGTGGAATCGGTTTGATGACTAATGCTGAGAAAATAGCTTTGGAGTAGGTGCGTTCAGCTGAGGCTGTGCCCCCTAGTAGATATTGCGCGCCGTTTCCTTAATCGTCCCCGAATCTACTTCCCATTAAGTACCCCTTTTGAGGAAATAAAGAGCCTAAGGTTATTAGACTAGGCTCTACCACCTAAGGCACTAACCAGGCCAGGTCCAGTTACTTGGTACAAAGCAGGAGGGGTAGAGTTAGGTAGAAATTCCCTAGCGCTGATATGCTGGTAGAGCTAAGCAACCTTGTTCTGGGGAGAAACGCGGCCCGCAATAACCCCTGTTGCATTTATGCTAGATATATGCGGTTGACACGACTGGATACCACAGATGCAGAGCTTCAGTATTAAGCGCATATTCTTCAAGGCTCGATGTGTAGATAACCCTCTGTGGCCTCTCCAAATATGGAATATGTCGATAGTTGTGGTTACACTCGAACGACAAGGCCCGGGGCCATTTCGGATTAGGCTAATGGATCGCAGCGAAGTAGTAAGTGTGATGCCTCATCCGTCTCAAATTAGAAAGAGGCTGTTTCTGATAGTGTGAGATTTTATGACAGCTCAGAAGCCGAAGTAGTCAGTCATATTGCTTCACCTTAATCGCTTGCTACTACTAGCGACCAGCTCATCGGCTAGCTAGGCTCTACCCTAGGAAGTTCTTGACGTTTCCTCCAACGTTCTTGAGGTCAAGAAGGAAAGTGTCGTGTCCGAACATGCTCTGCTCCTCGCTCAGTTCCACATGGCCAACATTCCTGTTGCCAGCAAGTCGAAGTGCATTAGCAACCTCTCGCTGTTGCCATGCGGGAAAGAGGATGTCGCTCGCAACCCCCATCACCAGGGTAGGAATGTCTCTCAGTGCACTTAGCCCAATAATGAGATCCTCCGGCGGACGGCTATCAGCTGGGATAGACGCGACAGACTCATCGATCTGCGATTCGGTATCTGTTTGTTCGGCGTAAGGGGCATCCGGCAACGTTAAACTACACGATGCGTTGTTTATTCCCGGTTGAGACCCGGATTGAATTAGCTCTTCACGCTCAGCCCTTCTCTGGGCAGCGACCTCTTGGTTTGTCCGCCCAAGATCGAACAAATCCATAGCCTTACTAACGTATAAAAGGCTGTTGGGGTCATATGTCAAACAGAACTTCTCGCCGGCATGGTCCAAATACGTTTCGATGAGGAAATCGGGACACAGTGCCGGCGGCTTGGTAGGATCAGCCCGCCTCCTACCAAATCGCTGTTCCCATTCTGGGCCGGACCGATAAGTGACCGTAGCAATTTCTCTTGCTAGCTTCATCCCGGCATGTGGTGGGACTTTTCCATAATAAAACCCGCGGTTCCAGTTAGGATCCATCATCAGGACTTGCCGTTGTGTGTGGCGCATAGCGATGCTATATGGATGACTTCGGGCACACCCACTGATTGAAATGACACGGCCGACCTTAGCAGGGAATAGAACACCTGCCGCCAAAGACTGCATGCCTCCCATGCTCGATCCCACGCTTGCATAGAGCTTCTCGACACCCAGGTGACCAAGCAGTTTGAACTGGGCCCTGACCATATCTTCCAACGTTAGAATGGGAAATCGAGTTGCATATTTCTGACCATCTGCTGGATCGATGCTGCTTGGACCGGTCGATCCATAGCAGCCTCCAATTACGTTGGTGCAAATGACAAAGTATTTATCTGTATCCAAGCATCCGCCAGGACCAATGAACTTTTCCCACCACCCAGGTTGTGGGTTACTCTCAGTCGAGTGGGCATGTGAGGATGCAGAAAGACCTGTGTGAAGAAGGATGACGTTGGACTTGTCAGAGTTCATCTCGCCCCAAGTTTCGTAGGCTATATCGAACTCTGGCAGAACACCGCCCCAGTCCAGGAGGAGGGGATCTACGCAGTGGAATATCTCAGTCGCACCGGCAGTGTACATGGGCTCAGGGCCACTCGATAATGACCTCGCCTCCAATTTCGCAGACCTTGTTTCGAGTGCATCGAGGCAGGGAAATGCCATTGCAGGATTTGAAGCTTCTCCATGACTAGCATTAGAGCGTCTAGGGGATTGCGAGTGCAAAAGTCGTGTTCCATGATTGGATCCTATACTGCTGGAGGGTCTTGCCAGCGATGTTTGGCTTACCAGAAGTTGAGGAAGACCGGCTCCAGGCGTTGTCTGCTGTAGAGATGCTGAGGCCCGACGAAGGGCCACGATGCCATACCTTTGAGCCTTCATGATGATTGTTCCTTTTCTTTTTATTCGCAGATTAGTTCAACTGCAATCCTAAGGCGCAATTCAGCAGGATGGCCTTTATTTCTGTCATAGCCTGGATTGGTCAGCAGGGAGGCTCTAAGAAGCTCTCCATTGAGAAATATTCTTGGTTGGTCTAGGGATCGGAACTTCCCATGTGGGGAATATTTATTCCTGCACGTGCGTCTTATCATATTGGATTCTCGCTTATCGACGTTATCGAACGTTATCGAACGTTATCGGACATTATCGGATATTATCGGGCGTTATCGGGCGTTAATCCCTTGACCTAATGAATTGCCGCTAGTACTAGATAGGCGGTGATACATTATTGGATGACGTCACCCTCACAAGCCAACCCGTCTAGGCAACATCTGTCGTCATTACTTGAGCTAAGAGGCCAGCTCTGTTCCTAATCATGTCTCTGATCATGCTGCAACAGTTGTTCTGTCCCTTTTGTGTTATAAAAAGGAAATTAGCTTAAAAGGATCTATGGAGTCATCACTCTCGAGGATCGTCACTAGCTTTCTCCGCACTTTCTAATAGGGTAAGGCCGCGACCAGAACACCTGGAACTCATTTGTGGTTTGTTATCATTCCTTTTCCTAGGTACACTTGAAGTGGACAGACTGAGTCGCTTCCGAGATCCAACACCAGATTCCTCTACCTTAAAAAGACATATCTTCAATTGTAACCCAGATATCCTTATTTTATTCGCCGAAGATGATACACCCACCAGGAAGACTCAGGATCCCATTCCGGAGACGGAACCCCTTAAATAACCAATCCTCAAACAGCCCCAAGTCGTCTCCTGAGCTGAAGTATACCCACAAACCGACGCCAAAAGAATGCGCCGAGGTCAAGGGTATTCTAGGAAAGGTCACCAATTTTCCACCAGAGCTCGTTGACATTGTTATGGACTTTGCCGAGTATTGGGCTTGTTCGGTTTCTAGCATTGACTACTCAGTAACCTCTGATAGGCAGTTCTCTATCAGCGGTGGGAACGAGAGTGAAAATACGCTTCTTGTTAGTCCTTGAATAGCAGATAAGGCTATGATGCTTCTCCTACTGATATCAGACTCTAGCTACGGACGGAGCCATTGGGCTTAACAACGTGGCATCCCAACGACCAAGACAGCTGGCGGGCGGCGGCCCCCGCACGCAAGTTAGTCGAAGAGTACCCACCAAAGGAGCTCGAGCACTTCATTGAAGGGCCACCCTCAACCCTAGACCACCCCTTTCGGAAGATCGTGTTTGATATCGTTAGCAAAGATCAAGGCTGGAGCCATGAGCTCAATACTCACCATACCTATCGGTCCTCTTGGACATGGTTTGACGCCGGCATTGACCGATTCGATAAGGAACATACATCTGAATCTGAATCATCTAATGGCTCTGAGAAGGTCCCAACAACAGACGCCATCCGTCCAGTATGGCCACCTCTAAAGGAGAACCTATCTGAGTACAACCATGTACTTCATCCAACGGCCGATCATAAGATACAAAGTCATCGCATTGGAGATCATGATTGGCAACACCACCACATCGTATGGTCATGCACGGACAACATTGATCCTGAGTCTAGCGCAGGTCAAGAATTGGATTCTATCGGTCGTGGATCTGCTACCGGAGATGGCAGCTTTCTCAGGAGTCTTAAAGTAGGTGATATGTTGACAGTTTGGGCGCGTGCTAGGTTCCCAGGATGGTCGAATCACATTCAGAAGGTCCAGGTAGAGGTCTACTGGGCACTATAGTGTCACTCTTTTGACGCCCTTCCTAAAAAGTCAATTGAGTTGGATTTTCTAAGATCGGTATGTCTAAGAGTCTTGTCACGTGTAGCAGCGCGCTCCTGTCTTCTTCGACAGTCCGCAATATGAGTTCTAGATGTGATCTTATTGCCATGAGACGATAATAGCCAAAGTGATGCAATAAATCCTCGTTTCGCCTACAGTAGACTGCACGCTCTTGGGACGCCATCCTACATTGGTGATGCCGGCCTAGATGCCGAGCGTGCTAGACGTGGTCTAAAATATAACATCCCACCTCCTGACTACACCAGACTGGCCAACCAACCCGCAGTGCTCGGCCTGATTCCTATCCTGGACAATGTGTATGCATAATTACAATGCCACCATTACCAACCACGAGAACCTGGTGTAGCCCAGCCCCGATGAAACCCCAATTTCGGTAGTGCAATCCTTGCTCTGTTTCGGCTTAGAGGTCACATGTAATTGCCCGGGTAAAGAACTAGAGGCCTCAGTATCCAGTTAAGACTATTCACAATCACATATAAGTTATATGCACACGCTCTTCTACGTCATCTCTGACATTCTCGAAATGTATACATCTACCCAATACTGCGGCGCGCTCTATGTGCCTAACAGGCGTAAATAGTAACTTGAGGGCAGCCGGATATACCATTCAGGCTACAAGGCAGTATCTAGGCCTCCAAAATAACCACGTCGCGACTTGACGAGTTCCTAACAACCCAGTCGAGGCTGACAAGTGTAACGATTTAAGTATCACAAGTCATAGACTTAGCCCGTACATTAAACGCAAATGTGTAATGCCTATGTAACAACGTTGATTAGGGACAAATCTGCTGTAGATTAGGTGCCTTGATTTCTATCATCATGACTTTGCTCGTAACCGAAGGGGAGGCCGAGGCCAAGACTGTCACACGAGTAGACAGTAGCCTCCAATAGCCTCTGGTTCATATAAGAAAACACTCGATATCTCGGTGTTGAAATTCAGCCGCATGTGCACTTGCCTATTGTCGCCGATTGCTGACTCCCCGGTGTATATATATAGACTGTGAATTCCAGGGCTAGTCCCGGAGACCCTTGAATGACCATAGGAATCTCTAGACACTAGTGGAATTATCGTAATTCGAATACACGTTCCAAGCCCTCCCAAGAGCCCTTGTTATAGAGACCGGCAAATATTACCACTTCCCAAAGTCGCATTCATAAGGTCCAGCGGCTTCGCCTCCAGTTTGCGATGATCTATCCTCGTAAGCGACTTTATGGGCGCTGAGTTTTTACGAACATTGCCCTGTTTCGTAGCTTGGAGAGAGATGTATATCAAACGGACGAGATAATTAGATAGAATTCTATTTATGTGACTCGCCTTAGCCCCCGATCGATAATAGTTGCCCGGTAAGGGTAGAGGGATGACCATCACCGTTGTATAGGAAAGCCCATAGTGTAACTACCACATTTCTGACAAACCTAATTTTTAGAAGACTTCTGGTCTTAGACTCTTATGCCCTGGAATAGGGGCGTCCAGTTTATTGATTAGTACCTATATATACATAGTAGATATGTAATTCTATATAGCCTGTACAAGCTATACAAGTTGCTAATTAAATAACTGGTTGGTAAGACAAAACAGATAGCACTAGAGTGTATTGGTCTTGTAGAGGGTATCACGTAGAATCCACTGTGAGGGGTAATATACGGCACTGTCCCTCGTACCTGTCTGTGGTTAATTGGCCAGATTTCAACGCCATGCATGCGCATGGGCCACATCTACGGATCAGGGTCCGATTAGCGCTAACCCAAAGAGGTCTTCCTAATTAGGAGCCCATCGATGAGGGAAAAACGTAAACCCAATAAATATCCTGTCTTTATCAACAGTCGTCTCTCGTCGTTCATAAAAACAAGGGCACTTGTTTTCCTTTCATTTATTTAGTGAAAGGCAAGACCATATTGCATAGAGAGCATACAATCTGGGTTTTAAACAGGGATATAAGACTCCTCTCCTCATTCATTTCAAGTGCAGGTAGTGTTGTCATTAGACAGGCTGCGAAGCACCGGATGCAAGCTGTTCCGTACCAATTTGAAGCCCGATTTATTGTGGCATTGATGCTAATGATCTTGAAAGAAGATAGAAAGTTTTATCCTGTTGAGGACAGAGCCTGCTCATATGGTTAAAGAGTCACTAGGGGTAATCTGCCATGAGCAGATAAACCCGACATTTCCGAAATCAAGTTTCTCTATAGGCAACTCACGTGATCGAATCCTGCGCGATTTGGAAAATGCGTCAGAACCCGACTTATCTGAGGGTCTCTATCAGTTGCCCGAGAGCAGTCGTCGGTTCATACCACGAGGACTACTCCTAAACATCCTAGATAAACGGGTGGTAGCAGAGCACCTTAACACACTATTAGATGATTTACAGCTTTTGGATAACCTGACAGACTATATTAGTCCAGAGTCAAAGGCATGTCATTGTAAGAACGGAATTTGCACAGGAAGCCGAATTCTTCTTGCATCTTTGATGCGAATTGGAAGAGAACTCCTCATCGTTGATTTCCACAACCAAGAGAATCCGAGATTATGCGATAGCAGCCTGCCATTCTCGGATCAAAATCGACTCCCCGAAGCACTCAATGATCTCACCAATAAAGAGAAACAACTTTTCAGACATGCACAATGGGGAATAAGGTGTCATTATTTGAAAAAGTTGGGACCAAAGGATGATAATCCCCGAGAACTAGACAACGAAGCCGCTCTTCCCTTTTTGCCCGTTGATGAAGGGGGGAATCTGATCAACGGCGAGTTATCGATTGTGAGGCATATCAGAATCGACCACGAACATCACAACTTGGTAAGCCGATAGACATTTGTCGTGGAGCTCCTAGGGGTCGCGGCTAATAGATAGTGAATACAGGACGAATATAGTAACCATTTTGCCTTGAAAACCTTTAAGAAGAATCCACGAAGGTATTTTGAGAATCTCTTTCAAGAAGAATTCACAGCATATCAGCAGGCGCCACAACATAATCGAATAGTCCCCGTTCTCACCGCATTCAAGCATCGAGAGAGATTTCATTTCATTTTCCCATTAGCAACTGGTGGGAACCTAGAGCAACTCTGGAAGGCTTTCTCTGCGAGAAATACGTCGTGGTACTCTACGCAATGGTTGTTGGGTGAATGTTTGGGTCTTTCTGAAGGCCTTGCCGCGACACATCAACCCACCACCATTATTGAACTTGGGATGCAACACCATCCAGTTCCTCAAATCCATGGAGATATCAAACCTCGGAACATACTTTGCTTCGAAACAGCTAAAGGGGAATGGAAAACATACACTCTCAAGCTCGCGGATTTCGGGTTTGCGCGCAAGGTTGATACGGATTGCACACTGAAAATAAAAGGATTTGTGACCCATACCAAAACCTATCGGCCTCCCGAATACGACGTGGAAGATTACGTCCATCTGAATTACGATATCTGGTGCCTCGGGTGTGTGTACCTAGAGTTTATCACTTGGGCGGTTCTTGGTTGGCCTGAAATAGAAAACTTCACGCGGAATCGCCTAGAAGAGTGTGATCATCCCCAGATTTCACTAGGTATGGGAAAGTGCCTAGAAGATACTTTTTTCAAGAAGGTAGTGCACACACCTCGTTGGTATGACCTCTCAGCATTGAAGCTTGGAACCGACCGCAACATCAAGATCACTTCTAAGAAGACTATGATCTATCAGCGCATATTTCGGATCAGCCGAGGCACGATCCAAGTTAGTTGTGAAGTCAAAAGTTCGGTTACAATGGTAAGCATGGGCCCTCGTTAGCTTAGAATAGAGAGTTAACCACGAACACAGCATATTGAAAGGATAAGAAAGCACCAGACCTGCACTCCGGAAATTCGGAAGTTTCTAGACTTCATCGAGAAGAGAATGTTGGTCACCAACCCAACCGCACGTGCGAATAGTAGCGACGTTGAGACCTTCCTCCGCAGTATAATCAACAGATAGCATAACCAAGATTATCTTGGGGAGACTAGTCCTTTCACGCTCTTTAATACCCCAAATGTTACCTCACGTATAAGGATTGTGGCTAGGTCAGAGTCCCCAGGCCTCGGCATAAGAAAGCAGATACATAGTTTCCCTGTAGACATATATTGACTGATTTCCGTTCCTGACAAGAAACTCTAACTCAACGAATGAATCCCTCCAGTCTTGAAAATAACTGAGTGTTTTCATTCATCATCATACGGGCCCAAAAATCGCGATTGCCCACCCTTTCTGGCCTCTGCTAACTTCTCATATATGAGTCTCTTTTTCTCCTAGTATCATGTAAGCCCCATTTTTGCTTCGGTACGCCCAACTTACAATAGTGATAGTGACACCCTTAGGCAGTTCAACATCCAGTCCACTCTCACTCGGTGCCTGGAAGCCGATTAGCTCACTTTATGCTAGTCGTAGAATAACGTACTTGGATCCTAATGTCTTGGTCTTTGAACCCTACCGCAATAAGGGCCGCGCGGAGGGCCTTCGGATCTATATCCCCGAAATTGTCAGTAGCTTTAAACGGTGCTGGTTCAGGCATTGCGTGTCGGCGAGATCGTAGTCCTGGAATGAATCCCGCTATTTTGGTAGCTTTTTCTTTAATTGTGGAAGGCATCGGAGAATAGTTCAGGAGAATCAAAAGTAGTGCACGTATTATGTATCTTACTGCAGAATGAAGGCTTGCGTTACAACATAGAAGGAGCCTGGTTATTCATGTGAAGTAGAGCCTCACTCACGGAATTTGTTATGAAGTAAGCCGACTAGGTTCACAATTTATCTAAATCCTAGGCTTAAGCCCGCATCCTGCATTATGCGGCCACACTGGAAATTCCCAATTATTATCGCCACCAGGGATGACTTTCCGACAGCCTGCTTTGTGGCATTGTTTGGGCTCCTGACAACCCTTTAATACTGTGCCGTTTTGATTGGGCAAAGTAATCTGGCCAGGATTGGATTCTGCCTGTTCTCCCTAGAGACGATAAGTCCTGAAAACTATAGCAACCCCTCTATCCAGTGCATTCAGGCATAGGACCACAGTATACGTGCAAACATGGAATGGATTAGCCAAAAGAAACAACTAATGGAAGCGGACCTTGGGGGATTTTGCTTTGAATCGAGCTATCCATTCTTGATCCAGACCGCAGTGCTACGGCGAGATGATTCTGTAAGTTTGCAAACCCTAGAAGGTCTCTTTGCAATCCATGAACTCATAGTTATTTATCAGGGAAAAGTACAGTTACTCTATAATAAAATCTTTACTTCAGAGCTTGAGTACCTTGAGTGGCTCAAACAGGTGAGTAGCTTAGTTTATAGGCGAGTCAATTGTATGAGTCGAATTAATGATACATAATAGTCACCATCATGGTTGGATGGGCCAACAGTTGTGCTTGTAATGCACCAAAGGCTTGATGCAGATGACATGAAGGCCACGTCTGTGCCGTATGGAAAAACTGCCCACGAGCGGCTATTCCAGCATAGATATGTCGCGCATGCAATTCGTAGGGTATCCACTGCGACCTTCACCTGCCGTGCAGTGACCCCTTGGAAGTCGAAATCAGAATGGGGGCCAGCTGTTGGTATGCTATCAATTTCTATTTCGTGCCCCAACCTGTCACATGGATGAACACCATGATCCCTGGAATCATATGATGTCTCGGTGTTGGAATTCAGCCTCACCTTGTTCCGGAAATCACTCACCTAGCTACTCACCTCGATCCGACATCCCTTACATCGATCCGAGACACAGCTGGATGGGTGTAGGTAAGGGTGTCTGGATTCTTCCTTGAGGTCGGCAACTATCGTCGCCGACTGCCGACTCCCTTGTTACACAACCCCTTTCCATTATGTACAATCAGATATCAAGATGCTAATTAGCTCATTCCAGTATACAACTGCAAATCAGACACGGAATCACTCATTGCAGGTGATGACATAGTTCTATCCCTAACTCATTTCCCCAAGAAATCGATGATATTTGCTGTCTTCTACGGTTGCACGAAAGAAATCCGAGAATGCATTTACGAATGGTTCTTATGGTCTCAACCATGTGCTTTCGATCCTCTTCACCTACCAATGATGTACTCACAGCTTGAGAGAGCACGTCTCATCAACAAGTTAGATACAAAAGGAGATACTCTCCGGAAGAAAATCATTGATATGGAAAATAGGCTAGGCCAAGATGGGCCTAAGAAACCAGAAAATTTAAGTAACTCAGAGAAGATTGTAGCTAACAGAAACATTACCCAACAAGAGTGTAAAGCTGTAAATATATGGGTAGAGATCAGTCTATTGAAGAACGGACTGCTGAGCTTGAAGACGGAACTAATGTCTATGCTCGAATTTTCCAAGAGGCCGCTGGAAAATGACATCTTGGGTGAAGATTCTGTTGAGCAAAGGAGCTGTGTTCAAAAACACTCATCTGGGACTATTCAGGCTAGAATTCATGAGATGATTGTGGAGATTGACAGTAGAGTAAGGCGCGCCGAAGGCTATCTTGTCGGCATGTCACTGGCAACACAAATGGTAAGTCCCTCCAACCCTCTACGGGATGTTATCTGACCTTAAATTGAGGAATCAAACTATCTTTCACGCCAGGACGCATGGGCGACGATTTCCATCGTCATCGAGTCGAAGAAAGACAGTAGTTATATGCGCTACATTTCTTTTCTTGGCATGGTATTTTTGCCAGGGACGTTCTTCGCAGTAGGTACATCAATTCTGAGGCGTCATTTTCGGAATTAACCTAGGCTAGGCCCTGTTCTCTATGGGGTTCTTCAACTGGATCCCGAACGAAAGTAATTAAATGGTCTCTCCATGGGTTGCCGTATATTTTGTAATCACAATCTTTACCACGTTAGGTACAATATGGCGCTTCTAAAAATGGGTAAAGAAGCAAGACCTCGAAGACACTCACGCCGTCTAAGACACCGATGACCTACACTATGGAATTTGCAAGAGGTTTCGCACGGGCTGCTATTCCTTACTCCCGCTTCCACTATCTAGGCTTAGGGAGGGAGATTGACGCATTGTCATATGCACGGACAAAACGAAGGATAAAAAAATTACTTGCATTAAAAGAATCCCTAACTGGAGGGAATGGGTACATCAAACATACATACATGGTATCGATCGGGAAATATAGCCTTAGAATTGGCTCCGTTCAGAGCCACCTATACGCAAGGAAGTTTGTTACATCTCATGACGTCGTTATTGTTAGAAATTAAAATATCAACAGAGCAAAGAGAATTGACAAGCATGATCAAATTTATCCTCAAGTCGCTCACTCTCACGAACCCTTAGACTGCTTGTGGGCCTATAGGATGATGGGGATCGAAGGTATTTAGGCCTAGCTGTTTGCCAAAATGTGTATAGACGCCTTCTTGGTATTTCGAACCAGGCCTCATTTTGTATCAACTCTAGGTCGGCCAACTTAGTCTAGGTTAGAGCATCACCTATCCTTGTAGGAAAACGAACTCTCTAATTCAACCTAGCTGCTCACAGGAGTGAGCTAAGCTAGCACTATGATATTAGTGACGATGAAGCTTGAGATCTAGTCCTTTGAGGGGCTTTAATGTTTATTCCTAACGTTTCTTTAAGCAACTTATCACTTCGCTAGCATCTCAATCTCTGATAAGCACGAATCTGATGAGGAGTAAAACCGTCTAATCGGACAGACGTCGGGGTGCGGGTGATAGTTATTGACCGTTAGATCCGGGCGTCTCCATACCATTGGCCCGAATTCTCGAAGGAATCGCCCACCTGCGATCCATGACGCGGCCAACATTACGAACTTGACGACCACATATCTTTACAAGCCAACTAAGGTCGTAAATGGACAATTCTACAAAGAAGAGAATGTTAAAAATAAAATGATAATAATAAAAATATCATAAAAATCCCCTTTCGCAACATTTGAACCGATCGGGTTCTCGTTTAATTGCGTTCGATTAAAAAAAGCCATGGCACTGAAACCGTTGCCTTTGTCGCGATTTGACGTGACGTGACGTGACGTCAGCCGATTGGGCTCAGCTCTCACAGCTCAAAGCTCGCAAGGAGAGGGGCAGCTTACGTCTCCCCGACAGGTCCTACCTTAGTGTAAGCCCCCCGGGCAAGTAATAATAATGCCTGAAATCTAAATACGAAGTTTCTCGAATACTTCACTTATTGACATCGCACTTGTCAATACCATACCCAACATTGGAGCTAAGGAGAGATAGACTCCTCTCTCCCCTAGTTCATCTTAAAAGGAAATAAGCAATGCGGTATACCAATCTGCTCCCCTTTGCGGCGGCATTAGCCACAGCCGTCGTCATCCCGGACGAGGCAACCGCCCGGGAATTGCGCCTCGAGGCTAAGAAAACACCTGCATGGTGGGACTCATTGCGCTCGGCGCCCGAGGACGCATCTGATATCATCCAGAAATGGCGTGGATTTCTAGACAACGTCGAGGCTCTCGCTGAAAACAGCCATGACGGCCACGACGTCTTCGAGATACCCAGGGGACCGCCGGGTTCTAGGCACGGCGATTCGAACATAACAATATACCAAGCAATTCAGACATCCAACGTCACGAAGAAGTTCGCGGCGCTCATAAACGACTTCCCCGACATCGTCGACCTGCTGAACAGCACCGCGACGAACGTCACCGTCTTTGTCCCCGTTGACAAGGCCTTTGAGAGAATCCCTGAGCATGGCCGCAAGCCGCCCAATGAGTTCATCGAGAAGATCCTCGAATACCATATCCTGCCTGGGCTGTACCCAGCCAGCCACCTGCTAGTCTCACACACCCTACCTACCTCCCTCAAAAACCCAGCGCTGGGCGGACGGCCCCAGCGATTGAGGATCGGTCTGGATCTGCTCGGACTTAAGATTAACTTCTTCAGTAAGGTCATTGGGCATAACTTCGTATGTGTTTCCACGCGTCCCCGAGCCGAGTTCGAATTCCGCCAAAACTAACAATGGAGGTAATAGGGCGCCAAGAACGGCTTCGCCCACGCCGTAGACAGCATCTTATTGCCCCCGCCGCCAGCCGGACGGCTGATCTCGCTGTTCCCCTCCAAATTCTCGACTCTGGAGCTAGCGGCAGCGAAGACGGGACTCCTGCCTCCCCACCACGACCACAAGCATCACGATAAAGACGGCGGCGATGACGACGACGACGACGACGACCATAAGCATCGCCCCCACCCCCACACCACGGGGCTCACCATCTTCGCCCCTACCAACGACGCCTTCGCGCGGCTCGGCCCCGCCGCCAACGCCTTCCTATTCAACACGCCGAGGGGCCTCGGCTTCCTGCGCGCGCTCCTCAAGTACCACATCGTCGTCAACCAGACGCTATACTCGGACGCGTACTACGGGCTGGAGGGCCACTCGGAGGACATCCTCCCGCTCCCCGTGCCCGGCGAGACGCGCAGCAAGGAGATCAAGCATTTCCACCTCGACCTCCCGACGCTGCTCGGCGATAAGAGCCTGTCGATCGACATCGCGCGCTTCCTCGGGTTCATCAACATCCGCGTCAATGGGCACGCCAAGGTCGCCATCGAGGACGGCATCGCGTTCGACGGCGTCGTGCAGACCGTTAGCTCCGTGCTCTTCCCGCCGCGCAAGGTGAAGCCCGACGCCGAGTGGAGCGATGGTGAGATCTCCGTTGAGGAACTCATCGAGATCCTGGGGCCGTATGTCGAAGAAGACGGAGAGGGAGATGGCGAGGGTAAAAAGGCGGACCAGGTTTGGGGCGAGCTGTAAGTTAGCGTTGCTTAGGCAGGGGTGGATGAGCTAGTGGGATGGGCACAATCAATGGGTATGTGGTCTACGCTAGGTATGGGATAGATAAACGAAATCACGACGATATACGGTACTGGGGCAAACCCATGCACGCACAGGCTTGACTCTAGGGGAACAGAAGAGTCACGTTATTGTACGCTGGACGTTTTATATAAGGAGCACATTCGCTTAATACTCAATTGTAACACTCCCAAGGATCAAGGGAGATATTCCAAAGAAATAGCGCCAAGTTCTCTATCATCTTTATAAAGTGATGTGACGCGGCATGATGCTATAGTAGTCCTATAGGATGGTGCTCCAAGATGACTATTAGGAGGGGAGGGGAGAGGGTTGCGCTGATGGACAACCACTATCAGCTGCCGAGTGCTTCTGACGTCAACTAGCTGTATTAGATAGCATGGAGCTGGGGCCTACTACTATTCCAAATGATGTAGTATCACATGTTGTAATAAACCAGGCGATTATATTGAAGATGCACAGTAACTGGAGTTTTCGAGCACCTATGGCACTGTGTATTCCCTCAGCTAGGTCACATCATACCCTCGGGCCTCCAAACCCAGCAGCAATTCTCACAGGGCCTCTATTCACACTCCCACTCGCACTGAACGCATTCACGATCCTAACACCATCTAGCACGTCAACCGCAGCCCAGCGCTGCTCCCGATTAGCACGCGGCGGAAGACGGGTGTCCGGCACCATATCTGCCCCCACTGCTTTGCTACCTGCCACTTTCTCCCATTGCCAAACCTGCTGCTCATCGAGCAGCGCCTCGACGACCCAAGCATACTTCACATCCTCGGCGCCGGCGCCGGCGCCCAGGGCGACTGCAGTCTCGGCATCGTCACGGGTTCGCGGGACTTTAGTAGCTAAGAGGTGCAGATCAAGGAACTGCGCGAATATCACGCCAAAGGAAGGCTTATTCCGGCGCGTTAAGCGGGATGCCGCGACGTTATACGTGTGGCCGTATCCGTAAGCTGGTTTATGTCCTTGGGGCATATTAGGACTATACAGCGGTGCGCCCGGGTTGAAGATTGAGCGGAGTGTAGCGTCGAGAGGTCTTTGCTGTTTCGTCGCTTCCGCGGGCGCTATAGGTTGGTTCGTGTCTACTGGCCTCGGAGCAGTGGGTACGGACGTGGAAGATTCGGGGGAAGGCGAGGTCGTCGTGTTGAGGAGCATGATTAGAGGTCCTGCTGACAATGCCAGATGCCGGAGCGTCAAGGATAGGAGATGGAGATCAGTATGTGCTGATGTCTTATCGCTGTGCGTGAATAGCGCCGTGAGGAGGGTGGAGAAATGCGTCACGAGAATGATGTCGGGGACAGGAGGCGGTGGCTTTTCAGGGGGTATTGGGTTAGGAACTGAGTCCTCAGGTCTTGCTTCAGGATCTGGGCCTAGGGACGGGGTAGCGTGAGAGTCTAGTTCAGTAGGGGGTTGAGGGTGCTCTTCAGTCGGCGACGGGGATTCCGGCGCGACTGTGGATGGGGGAGGGGATGATAACGGCGATGAAGAGAACGGTTCCTCGTCTTCGCTATCTAGGACCTCGGATTTTCGGGCTAGTGGTTGGAGTCCACGCCCAATGCGTAGTGGTGGTAGCTGCGTAGCTGGCCCTGGTGAAGAAGTCATAGGTTCTGACAAACCTCTCGGCGGTGTGGTGTTGACGAGATCTACACCCGCTTTCTCTGAACCCACCTCCGTAGAGTCTTTCTCTTCTCTTTCCTCATTTATCAAGTTCTCCACGGCGGCTTCAGCTCCAAATTCTAATCCATCTACGTTAGAAACGTGAGGACCAGTCGTTTTTTCGTTGCTATCTTCATCATGGCAACTCTCAGTCTTTGGTCGAGCCCCATCTAGTTCGCGAAGTACCTCCCATAGGCCTTCAATATCAAAGATGCGTGAGATAGATATGGCTTCGAGACACCGCCTTAGCTCAACATCCGTACTAGGATTTCTAGGGCCGAGTTTAATTTGCAACTGAGAACGGATGATGTCTCGTAAAAGTGGCAGAATCGTCGTAACTGGTAAAGTTGTGACTATCGTTGCCCTTTGCTTGCTTCCACTATGAGATGTAGTAGGATTCCCATTAGGATTATCCTCAAATACTAGTGTTCGGGCTATTGTTTGAAGGCCTAGCTGTAAGCATCGTTAGCGGTCTCTCTGATCACCACAATCGGATAATATAGAGTGTGAAGGGAATAGCTGGTCAAATTCATGGGTGGAAGACTAGAAAAAGCAGAGACAGATCCTAGAAACCATGCAACCACCATCCTCATGCAATTAGAATAGCATTTCACTGCGTGTTGTGAGGGAGCGAGACAACCTCCGGTGATATCCTATCCCCCCCTAACATCGAGCCGGACATCTCCCAATAACATCAAGCAAGAAAAAACAAACCAGAAGAAGCAGAACTCACCAAGACGCCAAAATCCGCCTCCTCTGCACTAACGCCGACCACACACCCGCGCTCGAACCCGCCACCGAGGAGCAGCGCATCATCGATCTCAGGACACCCAGTACGCACAGCGCCTCTACGCCGAAGCCTCTGCCTGCGCTCGACCTCCCGCTTGAAGAGCACAGCGCCAGACACGGGCGCCAGCCTCGCGGAGCCAGGGTCGCCGCTCATAGCGCTTTTACGTGCGTTGTAGGTATCCTTCGTCCAACCCTGCCCAGACGGGCACACACACGGAAGAGTGCAGCCGCCTAGGCGCACATGTGACTGGGAAACCAGGCCCTCGACGACCCAGGTCACTCGATAGATGATGCGACACCGGCAGGCCGCCGCGCAATTTTTAAAAATGCGCTTCTTGTCCAACGGGTAGGTGTATTATTTATAGTCGTGGCCACGGGAGTGGACTGACACACTGGCGCGAGGGGTGCGAAAGGAATAGTGTAGGAGAGATGTATACAAGAATGGGTGTACAGTCGTACAGCTGGTCTGACAGTGAATCGAACATTGACATGAGCGATTGCACATTGGGGTGTATCTATAGAGTTTACGTGAGTTCTCTGGACATCGTTTTGAAAGACAGTCGAAGACGCTACCTACGAGATACCTCCGAGTCCACGAAAATGAAGAAAAGTGGAGCGCCTCTATACCACTCACTGCACAGGTTAATCTTGTCGGAATCTTTGAGCGCCATCTGACCATATATGGTCATGAGTTTCCTTAGATCAACGTATAGTAGAATATTGAGCAGACGAGATTAGATGCACTTGGACTCGTTTCTGGAGCCAGCCCTTTATTGAATTCAATCTGCAGTGATCTCTAGGCATGTTCGTAAACAGTTAGTAGGCCCTTTATTAGAGTGCCTTCTGATTCTAGATACAGGTTGCATAGGTATCGAGCTCCCTCTACTCATACAGCAGGTTTAAAATCCTGAGGAAAAACTCTGTTGAGGCAGCGAACGAGTGTTAATAAACCTATTTCCCCATCTTGCGTTCCTCCCATATTTCTCAACTCGAACCCCACAGCCCTTGTCGAGTTTGTTTCCATTTCTAGCCGAGAACGTTGCAAATTATTGTGTTGCAGCAGGCGAGGTGCTAAAATCATACACTAAACGCATTCAGGAGAAATCCATCTACCCGCCCGCAAACAAACTATCATATAATTCAACCGATATCCAGGACGAGCAAGTACCCCGATGGTCAAGCCCGCCCTTGAAATTATTGTGGCAACAATTCATTCCCACGGCTTACATTGCAGTCCCGGGGTTATAGCCAGGAACACTATCCTTGGCTGGAGGCTCGGGCCGCTGTCGCCGGCCACCCTTTAAACTCTTCACACGAGAGAGGAATCCACCACCTGCCTGCTTGCCCTGTCCCTCAGGAGGGCCATCCATCGTCGCATCGGTGGTAGCTCGACGTTCAAGGTTTGCGCCGTGGGCTGCAGGAGGAGTAAGCGGTGTCATAGCATCGCTATCCTTTCGTTTGACGCTAATCTGCTCCTCTGCTTTGTCGAATTCGGCGAAGAATGGGTTTCTCTCGCCCACGCCGTTGCTTGGTAGGCTAGGCCTGGGGCTGTGGCCATGATAGGTGTCAGGGCTAGTGACTCGTCCCGACTCGCCATAGTCTCTCGGGCCACGCTTGATGCTTTTAAAACGGTGCACCACCGACTTCTTCCTTCCCAGCCCAGACTCGGCGGCTTCCTGAGCCGACTCTTCTTGATTTCGGACAATAGCGGTGCGAGCAGCCGGTGTTCCTTCCAAAAATGTCGAGCTTCCCAGCCCCAGCGTCTCTTCACCATATTCGTAATCTCCTCGCTGCTTCGGGTCAAAGAGTTCCATCTCATGGACTTTAGATCTAGACAAGTCTTTACCACCCGCATACATAGATGACGCATCATGAGGCTCTTGCCCCATGAAGAGTTTATGGTCGGGTCGTTTATTTAGGGGACCAGCGCCTCCGATGGTATTGTTTGCTGAATCCTTAGCAAAGGCTTGCATTGGCGCGCGTCGACTACCCTTTCGGTTTCGGTGGGGGTTGCAAGCGTCAAATGGACCATCGTGATGAAATACTGGCATTGAAAAGCATGTCAGTTCGTGTGCTAACCAGATAGAACGATTCAACCTTACATCCAGTGCCATAAATACTAGTAGCATCTAGCTGGTCAATAATATCTAATTTCCTAGGTCGATTCTTTCCATCGCGATGGCGTCTCTCTCTGTCTCTTTGTCTCATCTCACGCGTTCGTCTCTCCTCATCCGTTACAGGCTTCTCCATGATAGAGGAGTCACTATTACGACGCAGACGTGGCTCGGGGCGTCGCTGGGGGGATCCACCTGCAGGCTTGCTTCCGTTCGTACCAGCTTGCGTTTTGCGCGCCCTTAGCGCCTCTTCCTGGGATCGGGTAGGGCGATGAGAGCTTGATGGAGGGCCGCGCCCTTGAGGTGGGATATTTTCACCACGAGGAGGGCCGCGGAAAGGTCTGTTACTGGAAGGTTGTCCACCACTCGGTCTAGACTGCGATTTCTGGGTGGCGTCGTCATTGATGTCAAGAGAGTTCTGGTGGTATTCACATCAGCAATCATTTCAGTGATGTTACACATGTGGTTTTTACTTACAAACAGCTCGTCAGCTGTGGGGGATCGAGTAGCACCCTTGGATTCTGCCATCTTCTCAGGGGATGTAACCGCTTGAGAAGCAGAAGAATTAAAGTCCGGGTCCAGGAAAGGATTTCTCGAGGTCGGTCGGGGAGGGGGGTCCTCAAAAGGTGAGCGGGGAGGCGGAGAAGCGAGACTGTTGGGCGACGCAGCGCGATTACGGAAGGGGTTGTTAGACGAAAGATTAAGTGTCAGGCCGGCGGACGGGCCATTCGTAGCACCTCGGCCATATGGTTGGCCTATGAGCATAGCAAACAGACTGTTAGCAAGGAACAAGTGATTGATTGCAGGCGGGAATGACGAAGCTGCCAGACATTGTGAAACATGAGCCACTACAAATGAAACAATCTTCTGGTCCGATTAAGTGGAACGGAGGCACTTGGCCCCCCCAGCCCCTAGGAATACAGTCGGATATGACACTTCACCCAGCAGCCACTAAGCCCGTTTGCATGTAGCGACGGAGGTGATTTTTGGGCAGCACATCACAGATAAAGGGGCTGTTGTCCTGTGGCATATTTGAAGGGTGTTCTTAAGGTACGTGTTGCACAACTTCTTACCTAGGCCGAGCAGATCACCCTCCATGGTCGACATGGTGGTCGAAACCTGCTTTGTGTATCCGACCTCGTATTTTCTACCTGCTCGGTTGCAACGCTGCCGTTCCCAATGTCGCAGCCTGTCGGCCTATCTGTGGAATGTCCCGATAATGGCTGACAAATGAACGACGGATTGGAAGTAATTCGGCCCCTGGTTTGGGCCAGCGGATAGTGGTCAATATGTTGTGGTATCTAGTGTAGTGTAGGCTACTTAATAAATAGTCGATCGTTTGTGGGGGAGATTGCTGGTGGACAAGTAAATGAACTGCACCGGGTGTCGGATGTCTCTATGCCGGCCAGAAGCCGGTGTCGCTAAGTATTAGGTGGTTATTAGGCGGTCAAATGGGCTGGTGATCTGTGAGAGTGGCGGGTAGTTTTGCTGGACCAAGCCTGGTGGTGACCTTGGCTTTGCCGAAGGGTGGATAGATGATCTTCGGCGTAACGCCCGGTAAGAATTGAAAAACTGTGGTCTACCTATGTGCTGGAGGGAAGTAGCTTAGAACCAGTGCTGTGACATGCGATGACGTCCGCCTCCAGGGTAAAGGGATTAAAGCGGTGATGATGGTCGGTCAATACCCTCATTCAGGCCCTCCTTCAGGTGATTGATTAGATATGCGGGCGGGACAGTATGATAGCACACGCAAGTGTTGAATTAAATCGCACTACAATCTGATGGATAGCTGTAGGGGATACTGCTGCGACTACACGGGAGCCAGTGATGTCTGTCAGTTTGAATGGAATTGGGTTGGATTAGATTAGGTTCAGTCAGGAGGTAAAAAGTCTTTGTTGGTCTGATAGTTTTGGGGTCAAGGATCGAGGCAGTAGAGGGATAGATGGATTGATTGAGGGATGGATGTATGGGTAGCTGAGGATGAATGAAGAAAGAGGTACTGATTGAATGATTGATGGATTGCTTGCTTGCCTCAATGAGGGATCAATTGACGGATGAGATGATTGACCAACGACGAGGACGACGATGTTGTGCAGGAGTTCAAAATTATCGTGTGCAGTGGTTCAGATTGCTGGTAAATGCAAGGGATGAGAAGGTAGTAGCAGATGCCGCGGACCTGGGGAGAAGAACCCGGGGGAAGGTCAGGTCACGTCAAGTACATACCTGTTGCATGGGACTGTACTTTTAGGCGCTATGTTATGTAGATATGACAGGTAGGTATGTATGTACCTAATATGTACAGTGTCAGTAAGTATAAGTAAGTACCCGAGTGGGCATGTGGGTATGTGGGCATGGAGGAAGATGAGCAGAGCAGACCGTCAAGCTGTACTGTCTCGTCTTGAGATGAACATGAAGACAGGACGACGTGACAGGAGGCAGCGCAGATTAATACTATGTAGAACAGGAGGGGAAGGGGTTAAGTGAGTGTAGGGTACACAATGTAGGTACACAACGCACCCAGGTGCTAGGCCTAGTGTATACATCGTGTTTCCCAACCGTACTGCTGAGAGGTCTACTCTCGCAGTA
Source organism: Xylaria sp. Z50 (assembly GCA_037356035.1). NCBI lineage: Eukaryota > Fungi > Ascomycota > Sordariomycetes > Xylariales > Xylariaceae > Xylaria > Xylaria sp. Z50. The sequence goes on along the minus strand of JBAWJU010000014.1, from coordinate 522,242 downwards.
CATTGAGTATTCTATCCTTCTCCGCTTCGGTTAGTATTTGGTCACCAGACCCAGGCCTAGTTTGGACAAGTCGAAGATCTTTGCATCTACTGTACATCTATGGATCACCACGGGCAAAACACGGGGACTAGACCCCTATTCAGACCTTATTGATGAAGACGGACGGAGCAAAACGCAGAGCAGAATACAGAGTATTTGTCCCTTACCTACCCTAGATCTTGTTCTGCGCCCATCTAGCCATCTAGCCGTCTAGCCGTCCAGCCATCCAGAAGCCCATCTAAGACATAAATAACCTTGTGTCTGGTGACTGGCCACCATCGGCCATGTGATGGATACTTCCTAATTTAGCCTGGCTGCAGCATTCACTACTCTACATATGTACATATGTGGCTAAGGAAAAGGGGTCGACGGGACAAGGGGCACCAAAATGGTCAATGTGGGAACATTCATCCCTGTAAAAGCCGGGAAAGGTAATTCTTACAGAAGGTCAAGCTATTCAGTTCTAGTGTATCTTATCTTGGTAGGTCCAAGGATTCTACAATTCCACAGTAGCAGTGTCGATATCTACTCCTGGACAGGCATGATTTTCTACCTAGGTAGTGTACTCCGTGTTACACATTATAACAACCGTTAATCCTGGTACAAGGATAGCACGTGACTTGGAGGTATCTTTAGTTGGCTGATGCTTAGTACGGAGGGTTGTTTTCTATCTATTACTACTTACGGTTAATACAACAATAAGTACCTTCTTTATGGGTCATATACATTATTTCAACACTCCGTACTCTGTAGTGTAGCATTTTTCTCGGGTCTTTGCCACCGTCCAGTCAGTCTATACACATTCCAGTGCCTCTAGCTAAAGACTCACACTTACTCTCGTCGTAGCCCACTAGACCATCTGTATTGTTTCCCCTGGGATCGAGGGGTCTCGAATGCAGGAGAATTGTCTGATACCACCCACACTTGGTCGGCTACCATGGTTAAGATATTACCGAATTGCACATGGCAAAGATGAGACCTGCAGTGAAGTAGGCGCCGATCTAGGCTGACTCGGCAACCCCCCGAATGCAGTGTTAGTTGGCGATTCAACAGATTTAAATTTGACAAAAGTCAAAGTCACTTGCGGACAGACTGGACTTAACCCACTTCACTCACCTCATCCACTTCCATTTGCAGCTGCCATGCATGCAACTTTTGAAAGTCCGCTACCTACACCACATAGTGCAGTAGATAACTTGGTAGTGTGTACTAGCACCGCTCCAGTGTTTCAGTAAGCACTCAATTCGTCATTCGATACACTACTGTTCCGTAGGTATACTATGTACACTACAGATCGAACATCCTTTCTCCATGCAACGGCCCTGGATCCATACCTGTCTCAACCCTAGCAAACGTTTGGGCACAAGTTTCGAGATTGTTCAGCGCAATAAATTAATTGCCACACAGATAAATGAATGTCTAGTGTAGTGTACCCATGAAGACACTGACCAAAATCCCGAGGCACGCATTCCATCTACTTAATGCACGGTACTACATCTAACAAGGAAAATCCATATACCTACCTACATGTGTACATAGTATACATTTGTAGTAGAGTCAGGTAGGTGAGTTCTACACTACTGTATGCACGCCATGAAAGTAACTAAACAAGGTTAACTCTTCCATTGTAATGTTGCAAGGGTCTCACCTGTTAACCGAGTGGCCACTAGGTTAAGCATAACGTATGCATCATTAACTGCCGTTTTCGGCCTGTGCCCCTGTCAACGCCAGTTCATAACTCATCTACTATCGACTATGGACTCTCACTACTCGGGCATAGGTATTACTCAGCATCTCGCAACTCGTCTCGTATGATGGTTGATCTACAGTATCTATCCAGGTAGCTCGTTTTCGCTATCGTAGCGTACATAAAATGCTCACATCATCTAGAGATAACATAATACCTGCCTACACTACCGCAGCCGTCGCATAAAATGGCTACACTACATGAAATACACTACACCCGTATGATGATGCCGGGTGCCGACAGCAGCCATAATAATCACCAAGCTGTCAAAAATGGACAGACGCGCTTCGGGCGCAACAATCGATATATATGTGCATGTCCCGAGTTTAAATATTATAGTAGTAAAATTAATGTTACTGCACACACATTCACCCCTGTATTGAGATGATCGGTCCGCCAGTCCACGGTACCTAGTCTCACAGATTGCATCGAACAAGGATATGCAAGCGTGAATATGCCTCCAGCAACAGCCAAGGTTCATACCACAAGGTTCGGACAATTCTATCGAATTAATCAAAAACCCGGAACAAGACTGAGCGCACCATTCGATCTCTTCGATAAATCCCGGGGATGATCCCTTGGTGATGGATTACGGTCTTATGGGTAATGTACAATCCAGCGAGCGAGCTACCAGCTTGCATATACCAAAAACATAACCTACATCTAGGTACCTAAGCAGTAAATGTCGTCGCTCGCCCGGGTAAATCAGAAACAACAAGGAGCAACTAGCCAAGTCTATCAAGCGAAGCCGCGCGTACGATGATGATTCCCAGGCTCGGTAAGAAATATCGTTATACATGTGTACACTAGTGCATAGTAGTTGTTTTGTAATTGGCACACAATCAGTTAAGACATGATATTTTGATACCTAGTCTGCGGTCGTGAGGATATATTCTAGGCTAGCCGCCCGCGACCTCTTCGTCTCTGCGACAACGGACACTTTACTCGTAATCAGTTTGCACCAGCATTTTCCGACCAAGCACTCGCCAATACTATCCATAGCCTCGTTCCGGTTTAGATCCTCTTGTCGCTTAAGGGTGCGAGGCCTATCGGTTGACGTCAGTTACGTTAAGAACGGCAACCATCCCGAGGCAGCCGATATTTTCAGCCTTGGATCTATCACTGACCCGGAGAGCTTACCAAACATCTTTATCGAGTGTCACCCACATAGTAGTATTCATGTCGTAAGGCTCAAACGCAGGGCATAAAAGTAGTGTAAGCACATTATGATAATGATGACAACCGTCACAATTGTGCCCAAAACCTACTAATATAAGCCACCAGAACCCAAGTGATGGACATGGACGACTTGGTGTCCTATACCCTTTTAACTAAGGCAAAGGACCATAGCTCAACTAGAATGGCTTACAGTTGTGTGTAGACGTTACAACAATGCCGCCTAGCTTGAAAATACTGAAGAATTCGATTATACGTTCTAACTTGGCTAAACCCGCGACTACTATGTTGCAGAGATATCATACCAATATGTTCAGTCTCCCCGGTAGTAAGTGCCTCGCTGTAACGTCGTGAACGAGACCGAACACCGCCATCTTTTTCTTCGACGAGGCTTATACAGAATGTGAAACCCATCTTCAATTCATGCAACAGACCCCGCACTTGCGATTCCTCCAACAGGCTGACTACTATGTACTTACCCACCAGGTGATCTATAGGGCCTCATCAGAATAAAATACAATCAATCAAGCAGCGTATATACACAGTATTCGGTGCACCATGGCCTAAATTCTGCATTAGGATGTTAGGGTTCCAAGCAAAATTTGTTGGCTCAAGGTGATATATATATATTAGCAGTGCTATACTCACAGTCGGAACCTAGCAGGTCACCTACATGAGGCTACCTACTATAGCGTGAATTATAGTAGGTTCAGAAGGCTTCCGAATTTCACAAGCCTTCTCTATAATATAGTTCTTCTAACCTGGAGAAGGCTTGTGTATTTCGGAAGGCTTCTTGATTTTGGAAGTCTCGTTGCCCTCCCGGAAGGATAAGAAGGCTTCCGAACCCACTAAACCTCCCACTAAGTAAGTAGGTAGTTTTGGGGGTGCAACGCAGGGTGGCATGGCTATACGGGAAAGCGCTAGGGTGAGAACTCAGATTTATTATGTGCTTACCGACGTCGTTCCTACACTTTGCTTAAAATTGAAGGGGCGCAGCACAGAGGCAACCCATGAGATGTTTGTCTTTTCAGTCGATCAAGAAAAGTCTAAAAACACGGGTCTCATTCCAGCTTCCCTCTTATCCCAAAGCCTTGGTATATTCAATTGAAGATCTAGCCTCCAAATACATAGCATGACCTAAGACCCGACCTCACTAGGTTGAGATTGCCTCTAAGCAGACCTGTCGTGTCCTATGTTACCATGGAGGCACTTGGCGCGGGTGCAAACGTCGCGGCATTCGTAGTCATTGCAGCACAGCTATCTAAACTTCTCTATACCACTTTCAATAGCATAAAAGATGGACCAGATGAGGTTCGCAAGATAGCAAACCATATGCTACAACTCCACGGAGTCCTTGAGCAGCTCAAACTCTCGCCACTCGCCGCCCACGATGATGCTCTTGTTCGACACGTTGCACTATGTGTCGAAGACCTTAATTTACTAGCTAACGAAGTCACGAAACTTCAATTCCTACCAGGCGAGCAAAGAACCGGAAGGTTGTGGAAAAGATTTAAGTGTTTCATCGATGAACGAAAGCTGGATAACATTCGTGACCAGCTTGCTCAACATATCAACACGCTGAACTTCCGACACAGTGTCTTGCAAAGGTCCGTAGACCACAGATACATCGCTCTATCATTATAGCCTGTCTAACTAAATCAATAGCAATGCTATATGCAAGACTTTGTCTAACGCATATCTTACAATGCAATCAATCGAGGCGCTGAATGAAAGGATAACTCAGCAGATACAAGGGCAAGCTTCTGACTTGGGCAATCTTGGCCAGGATATGCAATCTCTATTAACATCCCAAACCAACACCTTGCAAAGCAACTTGTCATTTATTCAGGCTGGTATCGAAAGTTTCTCGTCTATATCACACAACAACACGAACATAATGCTCAACGTCCTTGATGAAATCAAGAATTTAGTTACTAGCCATTCATCTCAGAAAGACAATGAGAAAGGAAAAGAGATACACCCTATACAGGAAGACTACGACGGCTCAAGCCAAGAGGTAGGTGAAGCAGAGAACCTCTATGAGGAGTCAGGTCGAAACAACGGCTTGATACGTGCTATCACGAGATTATGCGACTTGATCAAACTGAAAAACAGAACGTTTGACGTCCATTCAGAAAATGATTCGGAAGCCGAAGACATCATCGAAGATCTACAGGATTTGTTGAGATTGGCACAGAGGAACGAAAACACGGTTGATACGGCTCTCGAAATGTCACCGGTGGCCCTCCGTAGTGACATCAGGCGCTTTAACCAGGCTTTCGGGCAGTTCGGACTTAGCGTCAATGCCGAAGGTAAGAGATTACTAAGGACTCGACATCATTGTCTTCTTAATTACTTAATTGCATATAGGTCAACGGTTGAATGAGCGTTTCCCCCGCACTGCAATGACGCGGGTGCAGGCTTGCACCAAATTACAGATCGGAGATCTCGGGTCACTTTCGCTTAAAATTATAAAGCGGACTCAGGCATCTCTAGAGTCAGCAGAAGGCACCCAGAAAGACAATGCAAGCTGTTATGAGCACCAGATGGTAGCCACCTTTATGCCGTCTGACCCCAAAAGATTCAACATGATCGTAGCAACTACTCTTCAGCGAGGCTTATTAGGAAGTATTGTACCCTCGATCTCACGACTAGATGTAAACAGGGTGCTCCCGATCGGGTCTCCGGTATTCATAGCGGTACATGAAGGTCGCTTAGAAGATCTCCGAATGATGTTGCAGAACGGCGAAGCATCGCTACGTGACCACGACGAGGAGGGGGCCAGTTTATTGATGGTAAGCATACCCAACATAGGGTTTCATCTAATGCTAACGAATGAAATATGAAGTACGCTACCCAAAACCCAGCAGTATGCAAGTTCCTCCTATCCACAAAAAGTTTTGATTTAGACCACGTCGGTAGAAACGGCGGGGTGAGGAATCAAGGAAGCCGGGCACAATGGGCACTATCTCCGTAGGTTCAAGTCTGTTCACTTTCTCGCTCCTAACATGATGCCAGATAGCAAAGTATAAACATCTGACAGAACCCTGAGGGAAGACCCACCGAATCCTCCGCTTTAGATTTTCCCTTTCATGAAGTAATTTTCATCGGGGCTGATCTAACAGACGCAATGGAATGCCGAAAACTCCTCATAGAAGCAGGCGCCGATCCAACTATTCAAGTTCGTGGCCGCGCATTCATTGAAAGAATAGTTAGCCACGGTGATTCTGTTAGTTCAGTCCTAAAATATAGTACAACTCCTAAGTATTCTAACTCTTTTACATGATACAATCAACTTCTTCTTAGGCCCACGTCTACGAAGCCATCTCGCTTATCTTAACGACCCCCTTCTTGACATTAATACACTTCTCCTCAGTGCGTGCTGGGCTGCCAGTACCGGAGGGTTTCAGGAACGAGTTTCTTCGCTTCTGGAACTAGGTGCAGATATTTCGATACGTGACTCTCAGGGGCGTTCGTGTTTACACATATATTTAAACCATATAGCCCCATATTCCGGGTCGAGTTATGGGCTGCGTAGCACCATATATCTCCTCGACAACGGAGCCGATCCTTACGCCCGTGACCATGAAGGGGTATCCGTCAGCGAGGTGGCCTATGAAAATAGGACTTTATTTTTTAAAAAAGACACCGGTAGTATGCTTGGAGACCTTTGGGATAGAGCTTTACACAGCTGTGGGTACGACATCGCCGAGTTTCGGCAACGGCACCAACGGAAAGCCAATTATTCTCCCTATTATACACGCAGAGAGTTCGAATCACTCTGGAAGGGGAAAGAAGATGGTATGTTTTGGCCCGTTACTTGAACATCTTAGAGAAGGAAACCCCCGTGTTTCAGCAATCCCTTTTCCTTCATAATCTTGATACCACTTCGATTCTTTAACTCTCAATTACTGACCTAACCTCAAGAGTGTCCATATTGGGACGATGTCACTTGGCCCCAACCGAAGCTTTGGCCTCTTCCCGAGTTCGAATACAGCGACGACGAAGCCGACGAAGAGAACGCCGGCGAGAGCGAGGGCAGCAGTGGCGCCGGGGCCGTATGTCCGCCGAAGACCTCTATTAGGCTAAATATGAAAAGATCCCTCAGCCAGGCTAAGGGAAAAGGTATCCTACACATCGCCAAAAGGGTTTTCCACCGACAGTCCGTTTTAGTGGGTTAACCATCACTGTGTAAAACCAACCGACTGATAGTCAGCGTATAGTAAGCGCGACGGCGAAAATGAGAAAGCTAGCATCTAATAATATTCATCTCTCAAGCTCACTCATTAAAGATAATTCTTGGTCATGCTACGTGTTTGCCTAATTATGGAAATGGCTACTATCCTTGAATTCTAAGAGTCCGATTGCCTCTCCTCAGATACCGGCATATCCTCCTTAGACACTGAGAATCTAACCTTCACCTTCCTCCTACTTCTAAATTGGCATTTGGCCCTATTTCTACTAAATCTTATATTTATTCTCTCGGTAGCCCTTGAAATAAGGCATCCCTAATTTGACGAAAATATCGAAGGACTTTGCAATAGGAGCATTCAAACATGATGATAGTCTTTCCAGAGGGTCTATTACGGATTAGGAAGCAGTTCCAAGCGTTACTCTTTTAGTGTCAATTATGGACGTAACTGACGCCTAGGTAAATAGTGTAGACTAATTAGAATCCAGCTTCTTTACACCGATTGCTTACTCGGGCATAGTACACCTTTTCAGCTGGCAGGGTTAGAATCCGGAGGGGTCAGCTACCTACAATACTTAGAGTGCCCATGTAAGTAGACCAGTCGAAGAATCAACACCCCTCATCCGCCTTATTAACAACAGCATGAACATTAGACAGTGCACAATCTGCGAAGCCAGAGACGCGGGCTACGCGCCCCGGGTTAACCCGAGACTCTGCGGCGACTGCCAGGACTGGGACGACCTGCTGCACGTCAATTTCTGCCGGGAGCGGACCGAGTCCCACGCGCCGCTGAACCCCGTGCCGTTCTGCTACAAGCACAACCCGAACTGGCCGCCGAACAGAAAGGGGAACTACTCCGAGCTCAAGAGCCTGCCGTTCTTCTCGCGCGCGCACTTCGCGGCCCGCAGCCACTGCATTCTGTGCTCGGCCGTCGGGGACGCGCTCGAGAGAGCCAGCAGCGAGGGCCAGGAGACTAAGATCGCCGTCTGGCGGCCGTTCATTTTCGACCCGGGGAGAAACCAGTGGAATGTGCGCGATGAGCAGACGGCCGTCGAGAAAGGCATGGTGCCCTGGCTGCAGAAGTGTGTGCTTGCCGTCTGCATCGCGACGAACCCGGTAGGCGAGGATGCGTGGGCGTATCAGCCCGGGATCGTGGAGTTCGTCCTGCGCTACGAGAAGTGGTGCTACGATCTTTCGCATATCGCGCCGTGGGACAGGCGAGTCGTGGACACCGGCCAGATCAAGAAGTGGCTGCATCGCTGCGTGCACGAGCACGGGGAGGAGTGCGCCGTTTCGCGCGTCCCGCCCTCGATAGGTCTGCCCAGGGGTTTTCGCCTGATCGATGTCCGCGAGCGGCGGGTGGTGCTGCTGCAGGCAGAGGTCGAGTATGCGGCCCTGAGCTACGTCTGGAGCATGGCGTCGGCTTCGCCGGAAAGGCAGAGCCTGCAGCTGCATTCCGGGAACATAGAGTCCCTGGAGGAGCCTGATAGTTTAACGGACTCGATCCTCCCGGAGGTGGTGGCTGATGCTATTCACCTGTGTCTCGAGATTGGGCAACGGTATCTCTGGGTTGACCGGTTCTGCATCGTACAAGACGATTTGGAGCTGAAAGCGGAGCAGATTGATGCCATGGGCGTGATATATGATCGTGCGTTTCTTACAATCGTTGCTCTCGGAGATGGTCCTACACCGGGCCTTGCAGGCCTCAGTTGCCGGCCACGCGAAGCGAGCTTTAAAAACTGGAGCGTAAGTAATTCTTATTTTCTTTTCCTTTTTTTCTTTTATTTACTTTGATAATATACGGGCTCTATTCGGCAGCAGAGATATATTTATGAAGCTTCCCACGCTTTCAAAAATACTCACAGGTCATCCTAAGGATGGTGATGACTGACCCTATTGCAGTGGGATCTGTTGCCAACCATGTCGAACCCAGTGGGGGAAGCTCGGATCCCGCTTATTGACATGGCTCTTTCGGAATCAAGCTGGAACGATAGGGCCTGGACTTTTCAGGAGAGGGCATTGTCAAAGCGTAAGGTCTATTTCGATGCGGGCCAGGTCTACGGCGATTGTACTAAAGAAAGGTGGCAAGAAAAACCGGAGGATGAGGATGAAGCGGAATGGAAAAAATCAGGAGCCTGGGAACTACAAGGGTTCAACGACCGTCTCTGGGATTTTAGTCAAGACACATTCGCAGTCTATTCGGGCATTATAAGCCACTTCAGTCCCAGGAAACTCACATTTCCCGATGACGTCCTGAGGGCGTTCGCCGGAGTGGTGAATGTTCTGGAAGCGCAGCTAAAGCGGCCGATCTTACTAGGCCATCCCGAGGAGTTTTTCACCAAGTCTCTAAGTTGGGTTCCCCAACCTGGTTTCATGGTAACAAGACGGGCCCTCAACGGTGTACCAACCTGGAGCTGGGCATCTTGGGATAGCAAAGCAACCTGGGGTGATGATTGGACAATCGCGCCAGGCATATATCTAGCTACAATTATATCGGGGCTGAAAGCAAGCTTCGTTAATTTCTACGTCTCGGATCCTAAAGAAGGGCTCAGACCTGTCAAGGAACGACATCAACCTCTGGAAGACTACCTTGTGGAACAACAACGGGCCGCACTCAAGGTAATCAAAGGGGCTGCAGACTCATGGTGGCCGTCGTCAATCTCTAGCGATCCGATGACCGTAGAAGTCGGAGAACTTGACGAGATTATTAAGGTCGTATGGGACTGGGCACACCAAAAGGCAAAAGATGATGACGGTGCTTGGCCACCTTCCACCCTTCGCATTCCACCGAAAGATCGGCTTCACGACCTTTCGGAGACGGCGACAGCCTTCGCAGCTTTACGAAATTTAGAGCAGACTATCGATACCCAGTGGTGGCCACCTACAATTGCGAAGGATCTTGAAACTCGTCAACAGCTGGAGAAACTGTCTACAGAAGCCAGAGCTCTTGCAGAAGAGAGACCGAACAGTATAATTTTTAATACAACCTGTGCGTACTTAAGAGTTGGGCCGTTCGGACGCATGTGGTTTAAAATACCGCCGCGACGAAACCTAAGCGGATGTGCGATTCAAAACAAGGAGGGCATACCTGTCGGTATAACTATGGCGATGGCTCCGCAGCTAACCTTTGACATGTTCCAGAAAGGGAGAGAATGCCTTGTCGCACTCCTCGGTATTTGCACCGTTAAGAGATGGATGCAATGGGATAAAGGTGAGCGGTCCAGGCTAGACCCGCACCACTTGAAGGAAATGTGCCTTTTCGTGATGATAATGGAAGAGAAAGATGGTGTCTGCAAGCGCCTAGCTGTAGGAGTCGTATATGTAGACGAGTGGATGAAGCTCCAGCCGCAGTGGAGGACCTTAGTGCTTGCCTGATGCTAAGACTAGTACAATTATTGTTAAATCGCCCAGTCATTCGACATTCATTATCAAGAGCGATTCAACATAAGTATATTTCGCATGCAAAGCCGAGTCGTTGTCTCTGTGCAAAACAGGCATAACGGAGTCAATCCTGTGGAATTCTTCATTCCTAACATGCTTTGGCCAATCCCGGAACGCACCTAGAATGTGAAGTAATCGTATGGCGCTAAGGTTGGGAATATATCGATCAGACATGGCGTTGCGAAACCCTTCACGAGTAATCTCCCAGGTCTGGCTAGGAGATAGACGCGCCCCAGCTCGCACAAGCCAGAACAACTTCTGAAGTGAGCTCTCGCTCCATGGACCGGTTACCAAGTCATCTGGTATTTCGGTGGACCTGTGGACCTCAATCCATGTACTAAGGTTGCGCTCCGTGCGATATTTTAACCCTTCAGAGTAAGAACTCAGCCTTTCAACGGTTCGAAAGGCATGGTAATCTTGAAAAAAATAATGCCCAGCTTCTTCGATGTCACCAGTCCTAACCGCGGCACTAGAGCCTAGATATGCGTTGGGCCTAGATGGGTCGCCCCATAGTGGGATATATTCAAACAAACGTTTCCGAGCATGACGTCGGACCCAGGTATCCCAACAATTGAGAATCAAATCAATCGTCGTCCATGAACATGCTAACAGATTGGACTGGAGAAACTGTTAGCCGCCGGAATGAAGGTGAAGAATGTAGGCAAAACGAACCTGAAAGCTAGGGTTCCCACCGAACCGCTCTGTGTCCTCCTCCCATCCTGCATAACTTTGGATTACGGGAAAGTCCGCTGCCTGGCCATGGACACATCCGAACCAAACATCCCACGTCGGCCCAAAGGCAGTGAGAAAGGTCTCACGCAGAGTAGAGGAGCCGGAAAGCAGGCGTCCAAGACGAAGGCTAGCACGCGGGAAGTTGGCGTTTTCGCTTAACCAGAAAATACGTTCAAGAACCTCGAGAGGCATAGATCTCTCGATATTGGAGGCTTTGGATCGACGGACCTCGGCTCGCTTCTTTTGGCCTAGATCTTTACGAGCGCGCTTCAGTGGGAGAGCGGTAATGAGCTCTTCTCCTGGGGCGCGCCGTTTACCGCGCACCCTGATTGGTGTCAATTCCATGAATTGGTGTTTGATGTTAGGCGAATATTTTCACATCTAGTAGCGTTCCATGTTCTGACCGCCTCCCATCCAGAGTTCGAAATCCATGCAGTTGAGGTTGAATCGAGAGTCATTCGCAGACATATCGTGAGGCCGAATAGGACGAGGTGTTTGGAAGAAACACCTGTATACCGAAAGTTACAAGTACTTCGATGGAAGTCTTGGAATTGGAGGTTTTGAGATCTCAATATCGAATATGAGGTCGAGATGCATGATCTGCGGGAAGACTAGCTATTTTTCAATTAGTGTGAGATGCTGAAGCCCCATATAGCACCGTCTAGTGCACCACCTAGGTACCCTCGATACAGGTGGTAAGACACCGAAATGTAAGTACTTACAGGTACCTATAGAGGTTACATAGGTACCTCGATGCAGACAGAACCTGGCACTGTCAGCAGTGCTTATCAGGTAGATAGCGTGGGTTGTCGTGATACGTACCGCATCACCACCAACCATTTTTTACATCTCCCGCGCCGGCGCCCGCGCTACTGATCTTTGAAAGATTCGATGACGATACCAGCTCTAGAGATGCCACCATCACTAGAGAGACCATGGACATAGCCTTGCTCATTACATCCTCGTAGCAACCTTGTTTTTATTGCCGCACATGGCGTCTCTTCGGTTGCCCGTGCCTTCTGTCAGGCTCCTGCGTTTCCTTCGCCAGCAATCAGAAAACCCGGGTTTTTTCTGTTCGAACCACAATGTCTCCTCCCTCTCCGTAGGAGCAGCCCGCAAAACCCAATGCCTATCTCGATACCAGCCCTTTTCTCTGCAGGCAGGTATACTAGACTTCGAGGCCCTCGTCCCCACCCGAGCTTCTCGATCTGTCAGGATCAAACGTTCGTCCCATCCGACTTTCGCTTTGCGCTGCCAGTATAACTCCACAAATCGCCAGCCAACACCCTGCAAGCCGGCATGGCAAGAATGGCTCTGGGGATCCTCGGGATCCCGTGCGCGAAGGCCCGGCCGACCCCTAGAACCCGACGACCTCCCCGAAGCCGATGGCGAAGGGGGCAATAATTCCATGTTCAATACCCGCCGCCAGCTCAGTAAGAAGGCCGCTTCTGAACCCCGACTTCGCTGTACCGAAGTCGACGACAACGGAAATGTTATATTAGTAGACAGCGAGTTCAAAAAGAGCGAACTGATCGCGAGGGTATTTACACAACCCCAGCATCGCGCACACTTGCCAACAGCCCCGCTAACACAGCATAGTTTGGTCTTTTGCCTCGTGATTTACGCAAAATTGACTCGTCCAATTTACCGCATATTCTCGTCCGTCCTACCTCAATCCTACTCAATTTACTTCATCTCAAAGTTCTCATTAAACATAATCGAGTACTTCTATTCGATGTGTACGGCACAAAAGCGTCCTACCCCCAGTCTGCTTTCATGTACGATCTACAAGGAAAGCTCCAGCAAAAAACAGCGGCAACAAATGGCGGCCTTCCTTACGAATTCCGGGCCCTCGAAGCCGTTTTACAGTCTGTTACACAAGAGCTAGAAGCCGATTTCGAAGCTGTACGAGACCCCGTCATCCGTATCTTAGGCGAGCTAGAGGACGACATAGATCGCCATAAGCTGCGTGTTCTTCTCATTCTCTCGAAACGAGTCAGCACTTTCGAGCAGAAGGCGAAGCTTGTCCGAGACGCCATCGACGAGCTCCTTGAAGCCGATGACGACCTGGTAGCCATGTACCTGACCGAGAAGACTCACGACCTTAACCGGCAGCTCGACGACCACAACGAGGTGGAGATGCTGTTGGAATCCTACTATAAACTCTGCGATGAAATTGTACAGGAAGCGCAGAACTTGGTATCCTCTATCCGTAACACCGAGGAAATGTGAGGTTTTATCGCCCCGTGTAGTGGAAATTCACTAACTCATATTTCCCAGCATTCGCGCCATATTGGACGCCAACCGCAACTCTCTGATGTTGCTCGACCTTAAGTTCAGTGTTGGCACATTAGGTCTAGCTATGGGTACATTCATTGCCGGTCTATATGGTGCCAACCTTGAGAACTTCATCGAGGAGACAAACTGGGGGTTCGCTACAGTTACCGCCATCTCGATCATAATGTCGCTCATAGTATGTAAATATGGACTCTCAAAGTTGCGGCACCTACAACGCATCAAGATGCAAGGCGTGCCACCGTCAGGCCGAGACGGAGACTACCACTGGTTCCATGACGACGGACATGTCGGATTACTAGATCCTCGCAATCGCGAGAAACTGCGGCGCCTGCAGATGATGAAGGCCGATGACAAGAAGGCCCCCAAGAAAAGTTGGTGGTGAGCAGTCTCGTGAGGCCTCAGTTCAGCCTACATATTGACGCAGTGTAATGAATGAGTTCCGGGATGGGGTCGGATTCATAGATCTTGTAAATATAGGAATCGGCGTTTAGGTGAGGAGGGCATTTTAGACTACATTAGAGCTCATGACCTGCTGCTTAGCGAGCACCATTCCCACCTCCAGGCATTATATTGGGAAGACAAGAAAAAGTAATAGCGTATATACCCACTATAGACCTACATATCCCATCTACAGCTTGCTGCGCTTCTATTTGTATTTGCTTTTGCCGTGGTTCCGTGTTTTGCAATTCATAGTTAAGGTAGTTAGTACCATGGACAGAATATTGGCAAGGGCTAGTATACTTGAACGTGAATTATAATACAACGCCAGATCTTATGAGGGCGGAGGGAGGTAATCTAATCCAACCGAACTAATATCCAACCCGCCTCGGACAACCAGATCAAGAACAAATCATATATACCGCGTAGTCCAGCACCTCTGCTACTTAATCGAATGTCCACCCAGTATGCATACATGAATCGCGTCTTATTAATGCTACCTTCACCTCATTTCTCTATAGTAGGTGAATCAGAACCACAGATTTTATAAGTCTCTCTCTCTCTCGTGTGCTTTTTCAATACCAAGCACTCTATTGAATCCATTGCTTTCGTAGTCTGATACCATCTATATCATCTAGAAACTCGATTGGGGTTAAGGTATTATCAAGTTCCCCTTACGGGAGGTGAGGAGTAAACTCCTTAAATTCAGCCGCAGTCATCCGCTACAGAAACCAACTTCGTAAATGAGGCTTGTTTATGAAGTGTATATAGTCTCCACTGCAACATAACGTGAAGAAAGCGACTGGATACGAGGTTTAAGATATATTTTGGATATTCTTGAAAACAGACAGTGTTGAGGTTCCGGGGAGTTCTCAAGGATCGACTTTATGAGATTCTCGGTCTCACTTGTCCCGGATATAGGGCTCCCATGGTAGTCGATTATCTGGGAATTATCTGCGATGTTTGGTGGGAGATTAGCCACTTACTTATATTTTAGAGAGATGGGGTGTATACTTTTTTTCTATCATTCATAGAGAAGGGAATCCCAGGCTTGCTAGCCATAATAATTATTACTCTAGCTCATACGACCCATTAGTCTTACACATGATACAATAACTCTTATTTAAACTTAGCCTTCACAAACCGTGGCAGTGAAGCCAAGTATGCATTGAAATCCAGCTATGAAGAAAGCCAGCCCGACCGCATAAGGGCTGTACGATATTTCTATTTTATAACGTTCGTATATCAGCCATACATCTATTGTCACACGGAAGACTCCAGGTCTCCACCCCTCTGACCAATCAGGGGGGCGTACAGGCCCTGGCGAGGGCTTCATGAGTCTATTAGTTGACAGAAGAGGCCGCGAGGACATATTACCTGCAAAAGGAACCAACAGTTAAACAATAGGCAACTACCAACAAAAAGGATTCGGCAGCATGGCTGCCTAACCCAAGGGAATATTCATGTACAAATAGGAGGCCAATTCCTGGGCTGTTCAGAGAAGAAACTCTTCCTTATGGAACCTTGAAAGCCCTAGTAGATTATGAATATGAACCTATTTCCAAGCAATTATCCTTGGAAACTTCTTGCCAATACCCTCATCCCATGACAATTCACGCTGTGCTTCTTTCATTCGGCTGACGCATCGACCTCACAATATCGAGAGTCCTACCTTCAAGTTGTCAAAACCATCTCTCTAAACTAGTTATTTATTCCTATGGCATGCTTACCTTCTATAGTGGACGTCTCCTCAGCAACCAGCGACATACTCCCCATCTCGTCCGATCCTCTAATGAGAGACTTGGCGCACTGGTCTGCATTTGCCAACTGGTCTTCGGGGCACTGAACCACCACCATGCTCGACTCTCTTGTACTTCATTAGTCTCCTCCCTCATTTTCCGTATAGGAAAAGCACTTACAGCCTTGCCCACACCGCATCGAATTCTTCCATATGCTTGTCAATTCTAGCAATGCAGTTGCGCCATTTTTGTATCTCCTCTCGCAGCGGTTGTGTCACATGGACGAACACCAGGATCGCTGGAATCATATGATGTCTCGGTGTTGGAATTCAGCCTCACCTCGATCCGACATCCCTTACATCGATCCGAGACACAGCTGGATAGGCGTATGTAAGGGTGTCTGGAATAGGCATGGCAGGTCGGTAATTCTTCCTTGAAGTCGGCAACTATCGTTGCCGACTGCCGACTCCCTTATGTATATATAGACAAGGAATTCCAGGGCCATTCCGGAAGGATTCCGAATGGTCATAGGAATCTCTGGACCCTAGTAGAATTATCGTACACATTCCAAGCCCTCTCATGAGCCCTTGTTACATAGTACAACTATGCTCTGGATATCATACCTGTTTAATCTTCAATGGTGTTGGTGAGCTGCTTTCTTGCTGTGGCATAGAGTACAACCTAGAAATGATGTGTTTTTCCTATTTCTTTCCCCCGTGGCTCCCCACGCCGTATTTATAGAGGGCGTAAGTATTTATTTATCATTCTCTGTTTGTTGCCATGGCATACAGTGGCTTGTACTAATCCCTTGCATCAGCTGCTGTTCCATGGCTAACAATCAGTGTAGGCGTCGGAGATGATGATGGACTTTCTTAGTAGTGTAGTTGTTTGCTTCCAAAGATAGCGATGTTCAGCTACAGGACACTTTCAGGGTTCCAGCAGCCTTCGTTTTCACCAGGATAATCCCACGCTGTCTGATTGTTGTCACACTCTATTCTGAATGATTTTCTTACCCGAAAGGAGGTGGCCGAAAACGATCTCGAAATGTTTCACCTCTACAGCAAGTTCACCACCACAACTCAGTGGATAGCTGCAGTAGGCTGCAGCAGCTTAGGAAGTATGGCAAGAAAGGAAATTCGAGGGGTATAATAAAACACGATACTTGATTGTAAGCTTATGCTATGCTTGCAGAGTTTATCCATGTTGAATAATCTAGGTGGCATGTACGTTCGGTTTGGCGTCGGTTTGCATCCTAGTAGAAATATCCCTTATTAATCTCGCAAAACTCGCTATATATAAATACATCCTCAGGTTTGCTTCATTCATCTGAAGCACATTCACCATTTTCTTGGGCCACAGACAGGCTCGATGCAACGAAGTTTAGTCATGTAGTGTCACGTGGTCATGTGGACTACTACATGTCATTATTCTCCCTAACTACAGACTCTATCATGGCTAATTCTAGGTTTTGTTCTAGTATTCATTGATAATCATAGCAATCTACAGACAGTGCGGCAAGGGATTATAGGAAGCCGCCTTGTTACCCTGGTTTATAGGCGTTAGGTTAACTCTGTCAAAGAGGGATTTATGTTATCACATGATTTTACGAGATACTATTGTAGAATAGCCACCTCGCCTTCAATTTGCATCAACTGAGGCGCCGTAGTACGAGAGAGTTGAATTTTATCATTGTATTCTTTATATTAACGCTGTCCTGTATTTCGTAAGTTTGGTAAGCGCTGTTAGCTACTAATCGAACCGGTACGTTCGGAAAAAAAAAAAAAAAAAAAAAAAAAAAAAAAAAAAAAGAAGAGCTAAGAGCCGATTATGCCGAGTAGTAGTGATGTAACACTTAAAGCATATAGTTAATATACTATTCAGAAGTCAGAAATTCGTTAGTAATGCTAGCCCTGGAGCTAGTAACCGTGAATAATATAAGGAGATTTCGTAACGATATTGGAACAAAGATCTCGGTATACAGTTGCTGCGGATTTGCCCTGGTATCATCACTAATAGTTCATTAATTCAAGCACCCGCGGTAAAGTTCGAGTGGACGTGTCCTCTCTTTAGAGGCTGTAGAGATACAGGAAGTATATAGCCCGTCCTAGCCTTCTGTCGATCTTTTAGCGTTCCGGATGCTTCGGCTATTAATTTAATGCTATGGTCCCTATATTGAACTCGGGATTAGAATACATGGGGAATGCATTTTGAGAAATATATTACGTACGTAACTCACGACACGTAGACGCTACTAGCTATACAATTCCCAAGCAAACGGACCTTGTTGAGGTAAGACGCTCATTGTACAATACACGGTTGGGTTGCGGGAATTATGAATTAATCTTGCTCTCTTTGTGTACATTGCCGTGATCAGTTGTGCGACGGGCTTCGGTAATAGCAGTACTATGACGTGTCATAAGTCATACTCTTTCTGAGTCATGTTATTTAGGCTTCACTAATGGGATGTTAATACTGGTATACTTGTCTAATAATTTCTAGGAGAAAGAAGCCTATCTGACGGCAACCTCCCAGGCCATTCGTGAAAGAAACTCGGTTCGAGATTAGCAAATATCAACGTCGCTAATTTAGTCATCTGGTATGTGATCGTATCTCATAATCACAATGACCGGCCTCCATATCCCGTGAGATTGATAGTGCCAGGCAACTGGCGAGAGTCAAGCAGATCAAGTGCCACGGATCTCTGTCCTGTAATACGTGAATCCAGCAGAGAATTACCGAGACATTCAGCTTCACGGGGTACGAATGCGACCGTCACTTCCACGTCGCTCCGTCGCGACCACAAGTGACACAACGTACGACTCACAGCCCAAGAGAGAAGAACAGGAAAAAAAATTAAAAATTCTACAAAGACGGTGAGTCAGAGTTAGAGTTGAAGTGACGGTCAGAAACTTCCTATTACTCAACTCTGCGGTATCACCCCGACCACGATCGCGATATCCTGCAGTCGTAAGCGGTTGATGACTACACAGTCACATTCGCAATTACCTCATATTTCGTAGGACTCGTGAGACTTGCCTCCACGATCGCGTGGCGATGGACTGTATTACACTACTTTTGAATCACGCGCTAGATTAGTTTGCTAAATGAAGGGCTAATGTGGTTGATATTCGGAATCCGCACATAGGCTGCAATAGCCTCCGTAAGCCGTTCCTAATTGCGTGTAAACCTTCTCCCTACTTCGCGGGGTCCTATTTCATCGCGTATCCACCACCTTGCGGCGCAGGGGTTTGTCAGCTAAGTAGGATAAGGCCTTCTACTTGGATACGAGACATAGGAGGCTGCGAGGTCCACGATGGCGAGAGTCATATTGCCGTAATGCCAACTTCCCGAGTGAACCGCTTGTTTCATGTCCTTTGTTGATACTTCCGTTCCTCGGCCGTGGCTAGCCGGATGCCGCCTGAGTCGCGACGGGAAATAGTCAGCTATACGATCTCATGACGCGCCCGATTTTTCCCCCCAAGAGTCCGAGGCGCGAGGTAAAGAATGGTATGACACATATCGTGACTTGACAGGTTTTCACGGAGGAGAAAAACTCAAAAACTAATTCCTGCTATTAAAAAGTCAACCAGTCAGTCAGTCAGCGCCATGCGGAGAATAGTCAACGATGTTCATGTGCCGCGTTGCTCCGCCACCTCCACCACCGCGACGATCTAGGGATCCCTGCGAGAACACCTCGTTCGCTTTTCCCCGCGAACAGCTGTGGCGTGACGTCAACGAGGAACTATCGTGAATTCAACGGAGCGGGCGCTTGTGATTAAGCCTTGAGGCGCCTATCACCTATTCACGCGTTGCCCCTCGGGAACCTTTTACTTTCTAGGCTGAAGATAGAGCCCCCGTGCAAGTCACCGAGGAGCGCCAAGCAGGCCCACCGCCACTGCCTAGTCCTAGTACGCCAACAGTCATACAAAGAGGATTCGTGAATTTGAAAATTACAAAGTGCAATAAGCGCTTTCGGCGATATTGGTTAAATGGCCCCCCTCTCTTGTTGTAGGAGGTTAGGAGTCTCTTTAGGCAGGCTAGCTCAGCCGAACAGGGCGGCTGACTCCCATCCTCCTAGCCTGCCTAGGGCTGAAAGGTTGGTCCATGTTTTTCCTTTTGAGGTTTTAGCATTTTGGTTTCAAAATCTAGTGAAACGGGAGGAGGGCGAATGACACATCCGAAACAAGGCCGTAGAGTCTAGCCCGAACCCGTTGGGACGTTATTCCGGATTCCGTGGTCTGCCGCGACGCGATGGTTACCTATTTAAGTCCACGAGGTCGTGTAGAGAGTAGGTTGCTTAGTTATGTACCATGGGGATAATGACATTACACTCGCCTTGCAGTAAAATATCATACGGTTTGTGTTGTCAGGTTAGGCAACATGGGGCGGGTTTAATTTCTTCCCTTAGTCATACATCGTATAAGCAGGTATTATCGATGGGATTAATAGCACGACCGTATAGATCTATACAATTATTGCTGATTGGGTGTGTTCTGTACACCACTGCTGCCTAGTCTAGCCCGTGAGCCCCCAAGGATACTTACTACATTTGGGCGTATACTAAAAAATCTTCTACACCACTTCGCAGTGTACATGATATCTTATTTTCAAGTATAGACTATAGAGTCGGTCTTATACCGTGACTTTGCGGTTATTGGCTGGGCCGTAGCATAATGTTAATGCTTTCTTTCATAATAACCTTGACGGCTGATGAGCTCCAATAAGGTAATTGGAGGGTATCTTGGGGATTAATGTATTGCCTGCGGGGTTCATTTCGCTGCGATTAATACGTAGTATTTTGCGATCCTTCGGCACACGAGAAACCTCCTATACACATGCAGGCGGTTTATCGATAAATCGTGATGAGGGCGGGCATTGTCGCAATACACCTTGTTACCTGGACGAATAAACGTCCGAGTTAGGGAGGTAGGTAGGTATAAAAATTGGTCGCGATGGCAGGATTTACCACCCACCACCGTGGAACGCGTCCAAAAACGAGGCCCTCTTAGGCTAGTCCGCGGCGCGCACTCGGTCAACACCGAACTCGTTATTTCTTGGGGTTAATGGGTACACATGTAATGATATGATGCTGGTGCGTTGGTAGTGGATAACACAATTTTCAAGACATGAAGAGATGTGCCCGTGCCTGGCTCTGCGCTTAACCACGAGCCTATGCACGCCGCCTTGTTTGCTTAATTTAATTGCCTATCACCTGTTCACTTCTGCCTTCGGGCGAGCACATATGAGATTAGCAAGCAAGGGGCGAGGACAATAATAAATAATATTACAGCTATGGGTGTTCATTGTTTATAATAATGTTCATACAACCACATATACCGGACTATGGTAAGGGTGTGTGTTGGAGAGAAATCGTGGCGACAAACGACTATCGGTCAACCTGATAGGAGATAGATAAGATCGAAGAGGTAACGTAACGACAGTACACTACGGTTGTTACTAGTGGTTACGCCTGATGTGCTTGGTAATTGAGAATTGGGGTGTCTTGATTCGGCCGTTCTAGTTTGTCACCAGGGCCGCAAACGCTCACAGTATGACGCAGCGGAGGCCTGCGCTATCCTAGGTTACCCTGGGTTACCAGTTCCATGCTCGGGAACAGTACGAGCCGGTGTTGGCTACCGAGTGGCTAGGAGGTGGCTAAGAAGGCTGTAGGCCTTGGCCTTTTGGGTTTGGTTCTGGGTTGGGTTTTAGGTGAGCAAAGATGATATGCGTTCATAGGCCTGCCGGTAATTTGAGACAATAGCGAGTATCACGGGGGTCATTACTCAGGTATGATGAACGCTTGCTCTGCGACGCGCAATTGTCAGGTACCCGGTGATGGCAGTGCTCCCCGCAAAACGACCGTGGCGCAGTCCGCGTCGTTGTAATACCGAACAAGCGCGCGGTGAGAGCGAGTAAACTGAATGCGGACGCCCCGCATCCGTGACCAGTGCCTGACCAGTGCCTGACCAGTGCCGTCACAAGTGGCCGATGGGACAGGACATTTGACAATTCGCAGTTCGTGTTATTGTTTGTTCGTGTCGAGTGCAGAGGAGGATGGCGGCGGTGTCCATGATTGCTCGGAGTTCTACTCGGGGGGAATAGCCATCAATGCAAGCGGCGCGGAATAATTGTCTGAGCTGGATCCCTGATATGGTACTTCACCCGCCCACGTAACAGGTTTGATTGGCTAAACCAAGATATGTCTCGGACTCGCCACCTTCACAGCAAGCACCACGGTATCGACGGACGGTCCCTCAAGATCCTTCTAGTCTTGTTCATTTTGTAACACGGGCAGAATACGGGCGCGGAAAGCATCTACACTACGGATACTTGATAACATGTGCTACGTCAGACCAAAAGAAAATTCTTGTATCTTGTGGTTTTGCTTAGTGTAATACCTGTGAAGGTGAGAGGACTAGATTGGTCACACCCGCTAGCGACAGTATGGCAATGCAGATACGCGATTGTTATTTGGCCATTATTACTCAGACTGATTTCTGATTTGATGGCGACATCCTCATTGGCGTAAGAGAGCAGTATTTCATAATGCATTCAGGCGTTGACCTTGGCAGTATGAAATTTACAGCGCCGTATTGCTTATGCACCCCTCGGTCTGGCAAATCAATGTAATCCAATCCCAGTTCCCCGACTCCTCCTTCGAGTAACTTCTCGGAACGAGATAGCGCAGTGCTGAATGAACGACGGTAACCTGTAAAAAATGTGGCTCTCTTTACACACAGCAAAGATTGCATAAGATGGTTCTAGACGTGAAGATCTTTTTTCGTGCTGAAGGTTGTGTTCAATACGAAAATAATTCCATGGTCCAGGTGCTACTTTGCCCGGGTCGCTACATAACTTCGAGGTAATTCTAGAACCTAACACTCTCCGTCTGCCATTAACAGCGTGTTTCAATTACATATTCTCTCCTGGCTCGTGCAGTGAGTTGGGGGGACCCTCTTGCATCGGATGACCGGGAGAATGCGGAGTTTTTGGTATGCGTGGCATCTCCAGTTGACTGACGTGAATTTGGTACTAAGGTGAATACATGACAGATTAAGATGAACATAGCGAATGGAGACATTACAGGCAGTCCATCTACTACTCTACGTTCTATGATGCTACTCCTGGCTAGAATGTCCTTTTTTTCGCCTCCTTCATCTCAGCCGACCTTGATCGGCTCCAAGCGCTTATTTGCTGCTTGCTGAGCGGCGAATTTTGGGTAACAACATTGGACTGTGACACCAACAACCCGGACCTAGATTTACATAGCAGTAGTAGTTTTCGTACCGTAAGCGACGGGCCACCTTGAGGACCCCAACTGCATGACACCGCGCATGGGCGAGGCCTTCTTAGAAGATGATTTACACTTGTAAGCACCAGACAATTCATTCATTCATGTCAATGTTAGATAAGTGAGCTTTGTTGAACAAAAATGTCACTCCGATCTCGCGGCATCACTTGACGAGTAGAAATTTCCACGACTGAAATGGTCATAGCATGGTTGGATGGGATGGAGCAACAGCTGAGCTGTGAGAGTTGAGTCATCGTGATTTCGTGATTTTGGGCTGCAACCGAAGGGCCGAACCTGCAATCTCATTGGCTGCCATGAGGATGGTCGTGAGAGAGGCTAAACAGGTTGCGGACAAGGGAATTAAGAACACTGGGAAGCGGCGTCATTCGCGCAGTCACGGATGGCCGTCGATTCGGGCCCCTCTGGCCCCTCTAGCTCTTTTTTTTTTTTCGTCGTGGAATTTTACTTCTTCGCCTGATGTGGCTTGGTTGGATTCGCAGGCGCATCTCCTCGTTCGGGTGTTTTTGCATTACTGATACTAGAACGGGGCCATGTGTGCCTTACGATAACTGCTAATCCGGCGATGAGGATGATGATTAAGATCACACCCGTTGCCTAGAATCATCATAAACAACGCGCAGAGCGGTGTGTTACACTGCTTCACAGAATAGAGGGGGGGCTGGGCGAAACTCCAAGCAAGTTCGTTTTTTTAGATTCCGCGGGTTGACGGTCATACATCTCTTTGCATGGTGGGGAGATGGCGGCCTCGAGACTGACACTCTCTGGGTCTGCATCTGCATCCCCCCATCCTACCTAAGTAGCCATCCCGGGAGGAGTTTTTGTTGAAGAAACAGGGGCTTTTCAACGATAAACGAATCATCATCATAAATATAATTGAATATTTTATATCCGTAGAAATGCTAATACCACCTAGACAAGATTAAAAATAAAAAGGGAAGAGAAACAAAACTTGCAGTTCTTACTAGTAGTCAATATACTTGTACTACTAACCTACAATATCTAGGTTAGTCTGTGTTTAGGTCCTACACTATACACTATAAAATTGTGATTAATGAGGAATCGGTACGTACGTACGTCATCTCTCACACGATAATCGCTCATCAAGGCGACCTAGGCTAGTTACTTGATATCGAGATTCGCCTGCGCCGCAACGGGCATACGCATTAGACTCTGATATCCGCCTTAAAGAGGTAGAACTAAAATGTTGAGTGAAGTTGAAATAATGTCTTCCCTTCTCCGATCAACGGAAGCAATGGGCAGACAGACTGGATGTACCGCCACAATAGCATCCCACCTCCACAGAGTACAGCCTTCTACCGCACCGTGGTGTACTGCCTAAGGTAGACAACAAGGCGAAGCCTGAGACTAAATATAGAAAAAATAGCCTTTCTGGACCGTAGATGTTGAAGAATGTGATGCATTAAATCAAGGCTGGGTGAATTACTCACAACTGCTGTGACGCAAGTCTATACATGTTTGTGTTTCAATCCCCTATCTCGAAACGTTGATCGGATAGGAAAATGCATCAAATGTCCCTGAGGGCCACCCTGAGAGTCCCCTCCCCCCGAATAGTATCAAGAATGGTAGCAATACGGACCCCCCGATCAGGCGATTCCCTAATATTGATAGCCTATTTGGTATCAGCTTGCGGTACACTAGCACCAGCCTGATCATGTCTCAAGCCCTCATCACCTACGGTATTTCTCTGCTAGATATACTTAATAAAACAGCTGAATACAGCGGCTGTATAGTATATTGGATGAGTTCTAATGTAATAAATAAATAAATAAATACCGTGAATACTGAAAACAAACAGGTGGCATCTCATTATGCGGGTGAATTAGAAGACAGGTAGTCCTCCAATGCGACTGGTTGTTTGATGGAAACGAGCTGGTAATAATACGCATCTACCCATCCACCCAACAGAGAAGCAGCTGTCATCTCGTTTCAATGCCTAGTCTAGATTGTACTGTTGTTTTTGGCAATTAGATATGTAATTAATGCACGTGGCTTGCAACGGCAATAACATAGCAATAACATAGATAGTATGGGTTAATGCTACGAAAGGGTGAATTCTGATTTCTTTACTGGCGGTGGTTCGATCATATACATAGTCGTAGGGGAATGCACGCAACACACCAAGTCGAAGGAGTCGGAGTTCTTGGGAGAGAGTCTTGGGGAACAACATGGTGCATAGACGATGACTCCTCGCCTTTCTTTCTGCCCGTCTTTTTTTCTCTCTCTCATCAATCAAAACTCCATGGCTGGGGTCCTACTACCTCCTAGGTAGTGCTGTAGTGTAGGTGATGTGTTGTAGTAGGTACTAGGGGGTTCTATAGGTATGTTCTGGGGGTTCTGCTGGGGGCTGTTGCCCATTATGTTCCAGTCTGCAGACACGCTAGACCCTTTACGACGGGGGGACAAGGTAGCCACTAGACCGAAAATGGTGCACCTGCTGGAGCTGTGGCTATCCACTTATTGTATGCAGGTTACAGTAGACTTTGTGTACATTAGTGTAGTGTATAGGTGTGGTGGGGTGGACATAGGCCAATGAGAGTAAGACATTATATAACGCTAAGCTATGGGCGAAGATAGGAACACGGTTGCTTGTACATATCGCATGCCCTCCTCGCCGTGTCCTAACTCATTCTGGCTTATTCCGGCCAATGATGGGCTTCACGATATTACCGACACGCCCTCCGTATCGCTTGTCTTCTTCCCTGGCTCATTTCGGGCTGGCTGTGGAGTAAGAGTATGCAGTTCTTGAAAAAGGGTTGCAGTTGACTGGCCCAGAAATGTTACAGGCGCTGGGGACACATACAGCGCACACATACCTATACCTACATGTACTGGGCCTGACTGGGGATGTCGACTGGGAGTGACTGGGCATGTATGTACCGTAGACTCACACAAGGATGGGTACACACCAATTCGTCGTGTAAATCCATCCTCTCCTGACCGTCTATCTTGGGGTCCGCAAGTCCCAAGTATTCAAAACTCCTCTGTACCCCGAGCAGCAGCCGAGTCCCCCTGTTTTCCCTCTCCTTCATCGAACAAAGCCGTCGCAATGTTCGATTATAACGTCTAGATCAAGAGAGGCGACTTTTTGAAAGTCTGCTCGAGTGCAATCTGTGTTGTACCAGAGCTCTCTTTTCCCACCCTCCCCTCAATTATTATCATTATTATTGCTACTACTGCTATTATTATTATTATTGTTGTTGTTGTTATTGTTGTTTCCAATAACCACCCGATTCTCCTTCGTCCGTGTCTTTGTCTGTGTTGTGTCTGCGGTGGCATTCACTTGTACTCTTGCGCCAACAACAAAGGACTCACTCACACACACACATCCACGCCGTGAAACGACTCATCGTCATCCATCCACACCCCAACCGGCAATTTCTTCTCCTATGATGAGATCTATCTAGACCAATTTCCAACCCCAAGAAAATAACCCCCAAAACCTTAAAAGTCGTATAAGCCAACATCCAAGAAGCAAGTACAAGAAAACGCTGTTTGCATATATCCATGTGTCCTTAATTTTCTTCACCTTTTTATCCTCTCTTTTCTTTCTCTTATATTCATAACGAATGATTCACTCTCCTCTCAATCCTTTGTTTGCATTACTCACTTGCCACTGGCGTTGAAACGGGAGGATCCATCCATCCATCGATTCACCTCGCAGGCTCCCACAGTCCGTTCGTCACGGACTTTTCTGATCTGTCTCTTTGGGTCTGCTTTGTTGTGCCACTTGGAGTCATCTCTCCGTTTGGTACCCAGCCCCCTGTCTAGGCACCCCCCCTTCCTCTCTCTTAATTAGCCACCCAAACCCATCCTATTTGAGGCCCCCTGTCTAGCGCCAGCTCCATCTCAGGCTTCAGCAGAATCAGCAGAACCAGCGAAAAAGACAAAGAGCTAGGACCACCTGTACTGTACCATACCACCGCTCCCACCACTCCTGCCACTCCCACTACACCCGTTGCGCTCCGCTGGACACCCGCTGGACACACGCTGCGGTGATGATCCACTCGCCTTCGCCACCTAATCACGAGATAAGAGTCATCGAGCAGGCGTGCCCAGCGCCCAAGGCCACTATCAACGCTAAGTAAGACCACTGTCAGTCAACCTTCTGGCCACCCTGCCACACCCCGTTGTCCGTCTTCGGTTGCCCCCTTTGCCTTCAACACGCGCGCGCCGACTCATCCTAATCCCGGCGTCATCCAAGTCATAACCCAAGTCATAACAGCCCGAGCACTCCACGTTGGTTACCTGTTATATCATACATTTGCCATCCGCCTCGAGTATCATTTTAAAACAACTGCCAATTCCACCTCTTCACCTAGATGCCTACTTAATCATCGGTTGAACGTGGTTGCAGCTTGTACCTTGCATAATTACCAACGCCGTCTCTCACACACACACTCCCAGCACAACCACCACGCATACTCGTTACCCGTACATCTTACTTACATACTCGACGTAGACGCTTGCCATCCGATTCGCGGGCCCTCGATTGTAACTACCCTCGAGTTGCTAATACCCCCTCCGACCCAACCCCGATTACCATTTCGATTCTCCGTGACACAAAGTAGCGTAGTAGCCAACTCGATGGACGTCTAGTTGTTGCTGCCACCTACCGTCACATCACCACTTGTTTCCCCTGCCGAAACAAAAAACACACAATGCTTACGATATCCATTCTTTCCACTCCAGTCGTCCGTCCCGCCTTGTCATCTGGTTTGATCGTTCGTGAATCCCTGGTGCTAGACTCTTGTATCTAACCCATACCTTCTTTCGAATCTTGGAAGCTCAACAGCAGTGCACCAATGTTACTGTTGTGAGGACGCTACTTTGACTACGTTAGAATTCACGCTTACACCTACGGTATAACGATCTAATTGGTTAACTCTGCTCGACGGGCGACTGGAGGTTACACGTTCAACCTCTTCCCCCCACACCACCCTCAAGATGATGTACAGCGAACATGATTCGCTGACCTATACCGCGTCTTTCGAAGATGGCCCATACAACTCTTCCTTGGCTTCGTCAGCCTCATCCTCTTCTACCTCCGTATTCTCTGAGCCATCCTCTCTAAACTCCGATAACACCTCAATTTCCACGACTTCAGACTCTTCATATCAATGCGATCCTTGCTATTACTCCCAACGATCCAGCTTTTGCCGGGTCGAATCTACTTGTGGTCATTCGCGAAGCGGACGATCGCAACCAGTTGAAGTTCCTCAGACACTTCGACAGAATCCGCGACGGACTAGTAACAGTGCAGTAGCTAGAAATGGCCCTCCAACCCTTGCACGTCAAAGCGATCGCAAGGTCAATTTCGTCGATAACCTCGTCGGTAAGCTCAAGAACGATCAATTTCGCCCCTCATGGCACGCGCTTAATAAGTTTAGATTCGTCAACGCAAATCGTGGAGGCTATATGGCCCTTGGCGTCAGCCTTTCATCGACAAGAATTGGGTCACAAGGCTGTGCTACCATTGCGCACCTTTATCCAAGAAACGCTACGCCGTTCTCGTACTAGCTACTCTACTCTACAGGTCGCATTGTACTACTTGATTCTTATTAAGCCCCATGTGCCTAATCGTGACTTCACCATGGAGCAGCTCGATGATGTCTATGCAGTCCGGGCACTTCAGTGCGGCCGTCGCATGTTCCTAGCCGCATTAATCCTGGCATCGAAGTATCTTCAAGATCGGAACTACTCAGCACGAGCTTGGAGCAAGATTTCTGGTCTTGCAACCCAGGAGATCAACCAGAACGAAATGGCTTTTCTGAGCGCAGTGAACTGGAAGCTCCACATCACCGATGCAGTGTTTAAGCGCTGGACTGAGATTATACTCAAGCATACACCTTCTCAACCACCTTCTGGTTCGGGTTCTTCTCAAATATACGAGCAGTGTCTGGATTGGAAAAATCTCATCCTACAACTTGACCCCGATCTGGATAACCTAGAAGAATTAATACCGATCACCCCTTCCCGAAGAGTTTTGGCGTCTCTACCAGGATCGCCTAAATCATCTCCTTTAACTCCACGGGTTCGATCCTCCCCCCTGATCGAAGCTCCCGATACAACACCTACGCCTAGAAATATTGCCACCCCAACGATAATGGAGCCGGTACTGTCCGCTGTACATACACCTGGACGGCTTGCTCCTGCTCTTGGCTTACTCCCCACACCACGCTTGACACCACAGTTGACTGCGTTTTGCACTCCTGCCGTAAGCGCTGCTAATAACCTGCTTAGTGGTAGGTGCTCCATGAGTTATGCCATGGCACAGGCTGCCCAGGTGTCTGCATCCCAAAATCTCGACAGGTGGCCAGGCTCTATCAATACTTCGCCTCGCAGCTACACGCTAACTCGGCGTCCTTCCCTTGCCAATTCTATTTCCACAGCATCCTCGCCGGAGTCGATGATTTCAGATTCATCGCGTACCTCACGCTCATCCTCAATCTCATCAGCCTCGTCGTTGGCCAGCGCGCCGTCTGTCAAACTTGATGTTCAGGCGCGATGCCGAAACGCGAAGCTGTACGGTGAGAGGTATAGTATGAAACCGGCCATCGCTTCGGTGCCAGAGGATTACGAGGAAAATTGCATCACGTCTTCGCCCGAATCTTACACCGGCACGGTGGGTAAAGATTTATATCAAATGTCATTAGATACGCCATTGACAAGAGGAGGCCGTGAAATGGATGACGCAGATGCGGCACGCGTATTGCAGGAACTTCATAATTACCACCATTCGAATACCCGAGTGGGTTCAGCCACGAAACCCGGCTTAAAGCGAAGCCGGCGTGTGTCAACCGATGATTCCCTGCAAGAGAATGTTCGCGAGATATTGAGTGGGCAATACTACTCTTACAACGAAAACGAATGGCAGGATAGAGTGGTTGATAATCGGCCAGCAGCAGATTCCGATGTTCGTCAACGTCAAATGCCTGTTCAAACCTCGCATGACGGATGTCGGAAGCGGCTTTGCTGCCAGCCTGAAAATCCCATTCGCCCCTACGTTATCCCCACAATCCATCCCGCGGTTGGGGGACCTGGTGGCCCAGGAATGTGGGAAGGTATTTTGAACTAAAGGTATCGAGACGCCACAGCCATTTCGAAAACTACGACATATCGAATCCTTGTGATAATATTCAATTGTTTCCTTTGTCCTTGGGGAACTGCATTGATATCGGACTGTTGATACCACTACCCTTGCAAGCTTACTTAGTTTATAGACAACCTGGAAGACAGGTTCAGGAGATGCTTGAAAAGCGTATTACTTGATCTCCATGCATTTTCTGGATTATGGCATTATGGGAGGGTTGCCAGGAAGGCTAGTTGCTGTTTGTACGATTCACTGGAGGCCACTATTTGGCTTTATTTGGTGTTCAGGGGTGATTATTCATGTGATGAGGAGTGAAGAGAACATTGCAGGCAAGTAACACAAGCGTCACCACCAATACCTTTCCTCGAATTGGTATTTGGGCGATTGGAGAGCTTGTGGCTAAATTGCATCAACTTGGAGTTTATGGCATTTATTCCCGCTCGGTTTACCTGCAAAACTCACTAGTCTTACCGACCGATCGACTTTTGGCACCGTCGAAATACGATTGTCATATCTCTTAGGTCGGTAACTGCACAAGCCCAAAGTCAGGTGGAATTGATGAGGATCTAGACTGCAAGTTTTTTGCATGCCGAAATGCCACTAGCAAACAACTAAAAGCTTTAGATGACTCTGGACAAGATCCAGAAAAACAAACCTTCAAGATAGCTTCCAAATCTGAAACCCGCTTTGAGCAGGACGATTGTTCCGCGTATACTGCATACAAGAAAGCCAAGCCTATTATGACAGACGCTATTCTGGTGCCCTTGGGGGAATTTTTTTGTTACGAACGTGGTCGATGCTTCAGGATTAAGGTGAATTATTTACGATTGCCTAAACTATTGGTTGATGAACGTGCAACTTGCTCGCCTGTGGGCTAGGGTCTGTTCAAAAATGAGCTTGTGAATTTGTGACTCGCTGACCTGAGATCAGGCGGAATGATGCTACGCATCCATCCCATCATTGACCGGCGGGTGAGTCATTGGTGAGAAGTCTGAAATCAGGGCTATCCTCCAATCATATTCGACGGACGATGGTGGTTTATCCCTGTCGCTTAACTTGATACATCTAATTCCCGCCTCTAGACTAGGCAACCCATACGCTAGCCTGGGAAGTGCCAAGAATCGAGAGCTTCCTCAGTCGTCCCAAGAGCATCGTGATCAGACATGACTTACTAGTAAGGACGAACCTCCACACCACCATATAATCCTATATGCGTGTATTTGTTTATTGACTCAAGGTGGATAACTCTGGTTGTATCTGATGGTGGTTGGGCTAAGCATACCCGTATAACAGCATGATGGTATCCATCGTGAATCTTGGTGTCGTCTCGACGCTAATATGGCGGTACCGTTCACGATGGTTACATGTTGATGTGAGTTAACAACCCTACTCTACCCTACATATTCATGACTTATCATTAGTACCATCTATATTCTCGTATTCTCTTTATCTATGCTGCCGTATCAAGTGTGCGTGAAGCTAGTCTGATCCCTTATCAAAAACACACTTCAATAAGCCCACCATCACGCTATTCTTCACTCGTGCGCTTTTTGAGACTATGGCTTGATTTTGCGATGCTGGGCTGTCAGCAGGTGCAAATTTTGTTTTTGCCACAAGCGGGCATTTTTAGCCTAGTTATTCCCCGGGTCACAGCACAGGTAATACGTGGCCTCGTGGTATGCCTATGCCTATGTATTCCTCTCTCGGTGTTTGAACCATGACACTTGTAGAGGGATATATGGATGGATAGATCCCTTCATTTATTTTCTCGGTATTGCGGCCATCGAGTGGATACTAAGATGATCGTCCAAGTTGTGTATACATGGGCTCATTCTCTCTTCTTATTCCCTCCTTACGCCACGATGGATTGACTAATTCTCATATTCTGCCACCACCTTAATCTTGCTCATCCTTACGGACAAGCAGAGTTGCTTGTTCCTCACTACGTTTTAAAATACGCAATATTGCGTTAGGCCCTGCATTCTACTCGACCATGAAATATGATATAGGTATAGTATAGTTTAGTGTTTCTTTCGTGGCCGCTTTAACTCGGCGCAAGAGCACCCACGGCATTACGGGATGATAAAAAATAATAAAAAACAAAAACCCCACGCCAATATCTAGCTTTTTTTATGCCAATCACCCCATACGCAGAAGGCAATGACCCATACGCCGAGAACCGGACGCTTTGGAAAGAAGGTTTTATGCGGTTCACTAAGATCTATTTCTCCATCTCTGTGCATATCTACCTTACGGCAAGTGCCTAACCTTTGAAAGTCAATCGAAATATCCGAGTCTCGATCACGTCTATCCCAGGATGGGAGGGAGAATAGTCCCCGAGGCAACCCCGAAGCGATGGAAGGGCCCGAGCGAGACTGTGCGGGCCATCAAACGCTCAAACGAGGGCCCCGGATTACCGAACGGTAAGTTAATAAGCCAGCCTCGCCTTGGAGGTGACTTTCTCCCGATGTGTATTGCGTATTGGTCTACTACGAACGAACAAACAAGGCCTAAGGTTTCTTATTTCGTGGTTAAATACGAAAAATCGGCGTTAAGGAACGTGAAAAAAAAAAAAAAAACACTTGTGCGGAAAGGGGCGAGATCATGAAGGAAGTGGTTAAGGGCTCAATGCGGTGAGCATAGAGGTAGGGTAGGACAAGGAGGCCGGATGACGTATACCATCCCATCGCCGAGTACTGTAGGTCAAGCCCATCTTTGAATGAGTAAGTAGATTGTCAGTTAGTTAGCCATTTTCGTTCTGATGTTTTAATCAAACGAACCGAGAAATTTCGGGTTACCGAGCCTTCTTGCGCGCTGTGCTTACTCCCGAGTCCCGAGATCATCGCTTAATAGGTCAGTACTTGTACGGAGCCTCGGGTTTCCGCCTTTGCGTTACGTTGAGTCGGTGATGGGTTACCTCAGGGAGGCAAGGACCTCAATCAATATACACGGGGCTCGGGGTTCGAAACGTCACGTATGTGTTGTGCCTACACTACTTGGTTAGCACATAGCCTGCTCCCCCCATCAAGCAGCCCCCACGATATCAAACCAACCCGCAGCCCGACACAACACAACGCAGCAGCATATATCTATCCCAAACAAGCCCACGCACGCACATTAGTCCAAGTCCCAGCCAGCCAGCCAGCCATCTTTACGCCGGCGGAACGAAACACGCGTCTACGCCATCGCGCAGCTGACAAGCCAGGCCAAGCCAAGCAACACGTCGAAAGCCTCAGCCTGTAAATCAGACCATCCCAGGGTAAGCAGACAGGCAAGGCAAGTATGTAAGCAGTATAGTACACCAAGGACCAGCCAGCTGAGCCCCGTAAGCGAGCGCGCGCACCGCAGACGAAGACGATAATGCAAAATCGAGCGCCCGCGCCCAAGCCCAAGGAATGACGACAACCAATTTAACTCACCACCTTCCCGGCGAAAGACACCCAAGCCAGCCCTTCAGATATTGCACTCATGCATCTCATTAGACCATCACTAAACTTCCACCCTCACGGGGGACGTCTACCTCCTAACCGCATTATAGCACCAATGGTAAAAACCCCTGAATATTAACAATGCCATAACGCCGGCCCTAGTAAGAGCGATCATGCACTCTAGGTAGAGATAACCGCGCTTAGGTAGCATGACGACGACCTACGACGATGACCACTGGCTCTCACCCGCGTAGTAGATAATGTCTGTCCCAGCCAATGCCGTCTGGTGAAGTCTCAAAGTTACGAGACTCAATATATGAGATGATCTCTGGGCATCGATTGTCTCCCACGTTTTGTGTTAGCTGGTCAACTTTGCCAACTAGTCAACTAGTATTGATATGCGCTAACTCAATAGAGGCAACAGCATTCACCATGGACATTCACTAGAGACTTTCGTCAAATAGGTCCCATAAGTTAGATACGAATAAGGGCAGGGGGAAACGCCTAGTGTTTGCATGGGGTACATTGGCCACTGGAAGACAACAGAAAAAAATGCAAGAAGCAACGATTTTATTTTGTTGGCTTTGCCAGATTATCTCAGTTGATCTCTACTCAATGGATCTTTAACCTTCCTGCCAAATGACCAGCTATGAGTGAGCATCGTAGTGACCTATAAGTTGGTTCTCACAATTACCAGGAGAACTCTAGAAAGGCAGAAAGATGTTCCTAGAAACGCCATCATCATGGTAGGGCTCACATGTCAAACAGTCCCCCCTAGTTTCCATCAAAGAATCGAAAATGGATCTTAGAAAAGTTCTCAGGCAGAAGCTTGAGAGACAATCTTAAAACCAAATAAGCATCAAGCACCATGACTTTACCAAGCAATTTCGACGGCTGATGCTGCTGCAGGTGCACCCCAGGCCCCGTTGTCGCCGCTACCGTTGGTGGGCGCTCCCCATACACTGGTGTCGTTGCCGCCATCATTGCCGTTGGTGGTACCGGAATCGCCGCCACCCCAGCCGTCACCACCGGTTTCACCAGTTCCACCCTCACCGGCGCCCCAGGCATCACCACCGTCGCCAGGGTCCTCTTCATCAGTGTCATACTCGAACTTGAGCTTCGACACGTCAGTATCCTCGGGCTTGTATTGCTCAAGAAAGTCTGGGATTTCTTGGCCAGTCTCCATGAGAGTCATCGTTAGAAGTTTAGCGATGGGCTCATCTCGTTCCGTATAAAACGAAGTAGCTAGACCATGGTGGCCAATTCGTCCGGTACGGCCTGTGTCATGTTAGTTGGACGAGTGATGGGATAGATAAAGGGTCATTACCAATCCGATGAATGTATTCCTGAATACCACCGTGGTCCATATTTGGCAGGTCATAGTTGATGACATGCATGACATTGCGGACATCAATGCCACGGGCAGTGACTCCAGTGGTAATGAAAAGAGGAGTTTTTCCAACTCGGAACGCTCTCATTGCATCCTCACGCTCGCGTTGAGTGCGGTCCGCATGCATAGAGGTACACGGGAGATCCTTGTTGAACAGGAAATCGTCGAGTTCGTCAGCAGTTCTCTTGCTGTTGACAAAGATGATGGTTCGTGCTGGCTTCAAAGAATAAAGTTTGTCGAGTAGAGCCTGCTTTTTCATGGACTGGTCCACGAATATAATGTCCTGTTTGATATTCTCGTGGGTGCTACCGATGCGACCGACTCTGATGCGCACGTAATTCTCGGCTAGGTGCGTCTTGGCCAATTTTCGAATCGCGGTAGGAAACGTGGCGGAAAAAAGCATATACTTGACATTGCCCTCTTCTTGCTCTGTTGTAGACATTAGTTAGATAGACTTAATTAAGCATAGGAACATTCCAACTTACCTCCGCCGCCAAGGATCTTAGTGAACTCTGTCTCCCAGTCGGCGTGTAGCATCTCGTCTGCTTCATCAATTACCATGTACTTGACTCTTCGAAGGGATAGGATGTCAGCTCGTTCCATCAGGTCGATGAGACGACCGGGCGTTCCAATTAGGACGTCGCATCCTCGTTGAAGATTGGCGATCTGATCTCGGATAGGGCCTCCACCATAAGCGACACAGGGGCGAAGCATTGTGCGGTAACAAAATTTGCGAGCTTCGTTAAAAATCTGGATGGCTAACTCGCGAGCGGGGACAACGACAACGACCAATGGCTCAGCACGAACACGGGCACCCATAGCCGCCTCACTCGGGGGAGGACGAGGTGCAGCCAGCTTCTTCGCCTTGCCCATCAGGTGATTGAGGATGGGAATAAGGTAAGCAGCTGTTTTACCCGAACCTAGTTATGATTTCAGTACATATTCTAGGGCTCCATAGTCCGTGAAGATATGGATTTATAACTCACCAGTTTGGGCGATTGCAAGCAAGTCATAACCCATTTTGATAGCTGGAATACAGTATCGCTGGATCGGAGTCGGGGTCTTGTAGCCACATAACTCGACGTTTCGAAGCATTGCTGGGTGCAATCCAGCGTTCTTGAACGAACTGATGGGTTGAATTCGCTGAAGACCCTCTTGGGTTACGTTGATCTTGTCAATCCTATATGAATTAGTGAAGGTGCCACATATATAATAGCGTTACTGTAACTTACTTGCTGAAGTCGATACCCTGAGGGTCACGTAGGGCTGGGTCACCAAAGAGGATGGACTCAAGCTCTGGATGCTCTGGACCAAGGTCACCCTCTTCTCCGTCCCACTCATAAACTCTAACGTTTCCCTCCCAGACGATATTTTCCATGTTTTCGTCATAGTTATTCTGAGTTTTTTGACCCCAATCCTCAACTGGCGCGCTTCGGTGCTCAGTTCCCGTGCCCTCAGCTTGAGTACTGTTGGACGGCGATGCCTCAGGAAGAGCAGCCCTCAAGTCGTCGTTATTATCCCAGCCCGCCATGATGAAGGTGTCTGTAGTTGAAGCCTAAAATTTTGCCGGGCGAGGATTAGAATCAATATTTAGTATAAGAGATAGGGTAAAGAAATAAGCAGTTGATCGAAGTGGCTAGTGATGGGAGTATTGGCGAAGGATGGTCTTTTGAAATGTTGTGGGAAGAACAAGGCCGGGTGGCGATATAGAGTAGACGATAATGAACTACTGTGGGACGAATGGCTAATACATAGGGGGTAGATTTAACTTACTTGATTCTTGGTTTTGAATCTGGAATCAAAGCTTAGTTGAAGGGGACTAGAAGTAGGAAGACGTCAGTAGGTAAATGGGATATAGGCTGACGGACTGTGATTAGACGGGGCAAGATATCTGATGTAGGTGTAAATTGTTGGCTAGTATGTAGCCAAAAGACTCACTCTCAGGTGGAAGATATGGCCTGAGAAAGAATGAAGTAGTCCTTAGAGAATGGATAGAAGGTTGGCCTCAAGAAAGTGGATAGTGATAATATAGGATGCTAGAGAAGTGAGACGGAAGACTCAGACAATAGGTAGAGACCGAGGAGGGAATCTGGCTTTGTGGTGATGTGGGCGGTTGGTAGAGTTGATGATTTGGGCTATGTCCACAATAGGCACTTAGGTACAACCGTTGGATCGTATCGGATTAGGGCTTGAGAAGGCATAGATAGAAGTATCAGAGTGCTGAAAACAAAGGCGTAGTAGAGGGGGCGAGACCAACAAATAGTCTCAAGTTGGAAATGAAAGGCCGTCGCAAGCATAGCAGACAAACACTTACCAGCAGAGAATGATGGAATGTTCTCTCAACCTCGGATGCAGTGGATGTGCTCAGACTGCCTGAAAAGAGTTAGGCTACCTAGGGAGAGAAGGATAAGAAGGACGAAGAGAACTTGAAGATATTGGTAGTGTAAGGGATGAAGGCGGCAGATACACGAGAGTACTCTTCTGACAGTCAAGCTATCAGATTGAGAAACTCGACTGCTTCTACCGGATGCAACAGATGTTGTGTTCGGAAACGGGGTATCGAGTACTAAAGTCAGTAGTGTAGGAAGGCTGGTGCTATGTTGTCTGATTCCAGAGGGTTTTGATATGTAAACAAGGAAGATAGGACGCACCGGGGAATCGACGAGGGAAGGAGAAGATGTAGATGCAGATGATGAAGTTGAATACTCACAATCAAGTAGGCAACAATCCTGCAATCACCAAATTTACCTAAGTGTGTAGGTGGTGGTGAGAGGACAGGAGGTGTTGATGCTCAGGTAAGTAAACTTTGAGGCCTTGAGGACACAAGTCAGAAGAGAGATGATATCAGCGAAAGAAGAAGATAAGGAGGAGGGAATCGGCGAGGAGAGTTAGGTACTGATGTACTTGTTGTAGATGGGACGCGACTGCCTAAGAATATATTCGAGTTTCAGTATGTGAATACAAGCAGCGACAACGTGCATGGAGACAAAGGCGATGTACCTCAACACGCGAGTATCGTACCTACCCCGTTGCTAAACAAACTAGAAGGAACGCGTCAACAATCTCAACTTGGGTATTTGCGTCAATCTTCAGCACAAGAATACCTAAGCACATAGTTACCAGGCAGCAGACTGCAAAGGTATCTAGATAGATAAATAAATAAATATAGCCAGACTATTTTTGATGAGTTTGAAATGTACATATAAGTCCATCGCCTAAGAGACAACTTGTAAAAGAGTCTGGGATAAGGGTGTCTCTATCCAACTGTGAGAGAGTTGATCAAGATGCACATATGAATAAATAAGAATCATACATACGAATTTCCTGTGGTAATAATAGCATACAACTTCTGGAGGAAATCAAGGAAAACAAACACTTATCACAGGAGAGAGCATGTGATTGCTGGTACTTGTAAGCTGGGGGAGAAGCCAGGTAGATGCTAAGAATCCAATAGGTTTGATACATACTGAATATTCAACTACATGATATACCCTGTCCATATGTCTTCATCATCATCAACTCGTAAAGCTCGCTCGTGATCACCCATTCCATCTTTCAGGGCTTGGTCAAGCACAGCAGCTGCTCGTCCGGCAGCGCCCCCCTCTTTCTTAGCCATATCCACGCCGATCTCGACGGCATCCATAAACCTCCTGGCGAATATCTCCTGTCTATCTTCCCTATTACGATATATTTCGCTATCTTCATCTCGAGGGGGTTTGAAGAGCCCTAGGTATCCAAATGGGTCCGGAGTCCTGGGGACCATACTCATGTTATTGACCCAGTCGTTAGGGGTCCAGGGATTAGCGGCCTCGGGCTTGAACCCGAATTCCAAGAATTTAGCTAGCACCATCATCTGCCGCGGGAACGAGTGCCCGAACTTCTTAGATCCAAATGTAGTGCGTGGCGCCGATGTCCAACCACCCTTCGTAGCAGCCGTCGGCGCCGTTGGGACGGTCCATCCTAGCACCGACATGAAGTCCTTCAGAGGCTTGACCCAGCAGCCGGGGCTTGCGACCACGTCTTCGCCCGCGGCGTCGAGAATCCATTCCATATAATTCAGTCCATCATCCTTGATATCTTGCGACAAGTGCGTCATGGCGCCCCGGATGTACAGCATCGCCTTCTGGAGGTGCGGGCGGACTTCATCGGCTGGAAGCTGTTGAAGGAGTTTCAGAAGCTGACTGCGAACGGATTTGGAGGAATCTGGCATTAATGGCAGAATCTTCTGGAGAAGCGTAGACGTGCCCACGGGATTCGTGGGCGGGTTCGTCGAAAGCTGCCCTGTTAGGTAGGCTAACACATCTCGACGTTGTGTATCGGTCCGAGAGCTCGTAAGAGAGAGCTGGTGTTTGAATCGCTCTACGACATCGGGCGCGGTCTCGGAGAGCTGCTGTTGCAAGACAATAGCTATATCACAGTATTTAGTCAGGGCAATGAATTAAGATAGACTAAATAAGAGATGCATATCTTACATTTCGACTTGAAACTAGTGTCAGTAAAGTTGGAAGCCTTCGCCTTAGTCTTGCCGACTTTCAACTTGGGTTTCTGGAAGTCTTTCTTCTTTTCCCTCTTTTTCCTGTCGCTAGAACCCATCTTGGCTCGGTCATTGGGGCGACTAGAATTCGCGACGAAGCAAGGCAGGCAAGCTTCGTAAGACGATCCTACGCCGGCATTCAACTATCGCGGCAATCTTCGTTGCTGAGAAGCGATGCTCAGATCATGAACTTTTTGGCGGTAGCTCAGGGCAGAATTATAGAGGGGTGGACTGCTGTGGCGCTACCTGGATACTTCTTTATGTCCCACTAGACAGGGCCAATGGTCGCTATACTGGAAAGCTGTACGGTTGCACAACCACCTACCAGTGGCTGCTAATAACTTACCCCCAGCTCCCAGGTGCTGTTAATTGTGGCTGAAGCTCAGGAGCGTCGCAGTGAAACCCTGCCAAACCAGATCAACTTCTTTGATGTTTCCTTGGTATACTGAGGTTGTTAAGCCTAGATACATGATCTGCGACTTCACTTTGACTAGAAGCTCCATTGAGAGAATACAATTTTATTCACAGAGTCTTGATAACTTGTCTAGGCCCAAATATGGCGGAAAAGGGCCTGGTACGTGTAATGCATCGAACACCAACATCGTTCATCAGGCTAACAGCTAGAGACAGAATCCAGTCAATATTGACTCGATGGAGGAAGCTTTACACCGATTATCCAAGAAGCCCGGCGTCAAAGCCTGGCTCATGCTTGATCGCTCAAACGGCGCCGTTTTGAAGACTAACGGCCAGATCGCCGCCATCCGGCCTGCGAAATCATCCTCAAATACCAACAATACTGGTGTTTCCCCCTCATTGCCCACGCCTACCGGCGGATCCTTTTCGAGCGACGTCCACACA
The DNA here is from genome assembly GCA_037356035.1 of Xylaria sp. Z50. Taxonomy (NCBI): domain Eukaryota; kingdom Fungi; phylum Ascomycota; class Sordariomycetes; order Xylariales; family Xylariaceae; genus Xylaria; species Xylaria sp. Z50. Next base: position 481,807 of record JBAWJU010000014.1, on the reverse strand, counting down.
AACCCAAACAACGAGTCCTTAGCTGCGCAGGAGCTAGCGAGTATGGTGTGGAGCTTCCTTAGTTCAGCTGGGAGCCTGGTGGACGGTATAGATGGCGAGGTATGACCTTCAGCTATGTAGAATTTGCATTTATCACCTCTATATGGTGATGATTGGATGGTGAAGACGAGCTAATTCCGCACCTGCCCTCTACAGGATGAGTTGAAGTTGCTCAGACTACGCACTAAGAAGCAAGAGTTTGTCATTGTACCGGAACCGAAATACTTACTCGTGGTCATTCACGATACCCCGCCAGCCTGAGCTCTGCCTGCCGGATCATTTTATCTAGGATTTAGGTGACGTGGTCCAGCGGACCCGCCAACAAAGAGCCGTTTGGCGCCAAAGTATCTCTAGGCCTCATAGGTACTTCGATGAGTATTTCTGGAGCGTATTGCTCGTTAGCATCGGAAGGCGTTCCGGAGAAAATGATACCCCACGACTGAGAGAATAAAGTATTTCAGTATTCCAAAACAACCGTCCTGGTTACGGTTTCTCGGACATTTCTTTCCCCTTTGCTTGATCAGCTCGTTCGTGGCTCTTGCGTATTGTTGGGGGCTAGTGCTGATGGCTCCCTCGCATCAAACTATGCCTCCATTGTAATTTATTGGCAGGGTTAGGATGATGGTATTGGCAATAATGAATGGAGATCACGATGTGAAGCTATGTTGGGTAATTACCTTTTCAACAGCATTATTTCGTGTCAGCAAGGTCAGCAAATCCTACGTGGAGTATGATATAAAGCCGTGGATCAGATTGTAACTCTTTCATATTGAGTGGCAACATCCCACATATAGGTTTGCCATCGTCTGATAATAGTGGCTGATTCGAAAAACCTCCGGGGCATCCGCTGTCAGCTGCTTGAAACCCACCATGTTGTGTACAATCTGGACGAGGGAGTGTAGATAGAACCATCCTAGCTATGTCGAGACGCTTGGATAAGACGGACGGAAAAGAAACAGACCTAGAGCCACGATCGTGTTTGTCGATGTAGGGAATTCAGGGGCTGGCCACTTCAGCTAGGGAAAGGGTTGCGAGAGTAACCCTCCTTGGATAAAGTCCAGCCGACAACTGTAGTTTAGTCCTTGACGGAACCGAGCTTGACGCAAGGGTTGAAGCTATATATTCAGACCATAAGGTCGGTCATGTGGCGCCTAGTCACTATAATTTAGACGATAATTGGACTTTGGTGCATTTATGAGGACACGATGTGACCCAAAGGACCCCTTCGGAGGGTCGGCCAGCCCTATGCGGGCTGAACAAAGTTGGAACTAGAAAGACGTTTGTATATACTGAAATGCCAATAGTGAATGGGTGGCAGGAGCCCAATATTGTACCTTATTTGTGTAGCAATTCATCTTTACATGTGGACTCTGCCGCCTCCGCAACTCGCTTGTGACAAATTATCGACAAACTATCTCGCTCCCCGAAACGACTTCTAGTCCCATCCACCAACGTCATAATAGCTAAGTAGCCCATGGTATAACGGTCCGAGGGGTAAGTGAGGCGCTCATGCTCACTGGCTAGATGAGACGACCGCTAAGGCGGTATCTCTGGCGACTCAGGTTGAAACTTCATAAGCAGCACGCAATAGCCATAGGAAAGCCACCATTGGTAGTGCATGAGCGTATTCTACCCTTCGGCGGGGCGGGCACCTTTGTTTACCGCGCTGAGGCCCTTATCATAATCGGGTTGTCTCCTGCCGAAGCGACGAGGCAGAACCGAAGGCTTACAGGTGCGTCGGGATATAGACAAAAGTTCTCCACGCTGCGGTCAGCTAACAGCCAAGCCGAATGGATAGTCGACGTAAGGATTGCTGCCGAATGCGGGCCTGCCACGAGCAGCCAGGACAAGGGCTGGGTCAGCACCCTAGGCGACGATCATCAATGCAATCGAGGTGATGGTGATACCATAGTGTGACCTCTTATAGTCCAAAAGCTTCGTAGTAGCAGTGCTTCAAGTATTGGGCCATCAGCCGCAAGAGCTCTCCTATTGCATTGGTCCTGTGTGTCGCACAGAGCGGTGAGCGAGGCTCACTACATACTGGAAGCAACACACCTTGACACCATATTGGCCCTGGGGATTATGGGTAGGTAGGTATGGTCTTACCTGGGAGAGCTGGTTGGATGGGTATCATGCAGAGGCGGAGAGGATGGTTATCGTCAGCCGACTTGAAACATCCTCTTCCCCACTAACCCTACTAAGGTATGCCGTGTGCCCTTGAAATCCAAGTCGCAGCATTACGCATAGCAAAAGATACCTAAAAAGCGAGCTAGACCGCTTTTTCATGCATGCGAATCGAGGGTTGACGACCGAGGCTCATTCATGTCGTCTCGGCGATCCTGATGCCTTCCCAACTGCAACGGGGAGCAAATTGATACCAAATTCGGACTCTAAAACACGGACCACGCGCCATATAAGCCATCATTGGTACGCCGGCTGGTAGCCCGAATTAAGAGGAGGACGGCGACGTACTGCGACTATACGGCACATGATACACCGATGCGCTTCGTTGACTTGTTCGAGAAACAGGGAAGACGGGCCATCCCCACAAGAGGAGATGTGTAGTGTAGATTATCTGAATATATGGGGAGTATCATCCCACGATCCACGTACGTTTCAGCAGCAGATTACAGGGGCCCCCGCGGCACGATTTGCCTTTAGCATATTCGCCGAGTAGATTGATTAATTGATTGATTGATTGATTGCGAATTCGATAAGAGAGTGCGCCTCATTTCGGAGTATTGCAACCTAGGGCTGAAAATAGCAGTTTATGTCGTGGCACCGGCACCTTAAACATCCCATACCCTTTTAACCCTGGCTCGACTCGGGAAGGCTGCGGTGGTGCAATTACCTGTGTGCTGCGTGCTACGGCGTACGGCATAAGATTAGCAGCCCTTCCCTTCCGCTGCCACGAGAAGTACCCATCCGACTTGCTGCTGTCGATGTGCCTGGCCTTGCTATTATCGTGGCGTAATGTCGCAGTGCAGCAGTGCAGCGATGCTTTTTCTGTGTCTATCGGCCGAAAAGCATCCCCAACTGAGGGGCTCGTGGAATTATGCAATCCACTCGGTCATGTCTTGCGAGGTAGACTCGAGTCTCAGATCCATGACTAACTTCACAAACTGAGGCTATAAGAATCCTCTTTCCTACACTAGATCCAACTCACTCCGGCGGTATCGAGCCGCCACACTTTAATTCGAACGGCGCGTTCACTTATACCGAGCTAATGCGAGCATTAAGCCCATTAAGCCATTATCCCATAGAGTATTATAGCATCGGTCGCGTCTTCCTTCTAACGCTCATCTCAGTCTATTGGTTGGTGACAATGAAGAGAGAGTACTTATATGTACAGCAATATTACATCCTTAAATCCAGAAATCCTCGGCGGTTGGTTGAATGGACGGATGGGCAAATGACTAGGTTAGGGCAGTTTCAGGCAGCCAGGCCCAGACCAAATTAGTACCTAAATTCAGGTTACTGCCGCAGACGTTGGCGATAATGATTATTGCGACTAGGAGCATGCTTGTCGTTGTCTTTCTTTTTTCGTCATCCTGTTGCAGACGTGCAGTGTCTAGTGTTGGGCCATCTGGCGAGTGCATGAACATTGAAAACGGCTACTCCTCTACGATGTGGCAAAGCTAGACGAGATCGAGTGATCTAAGCAGCTTTCCGCACTCTTTTCGTCGTGTCTTTTCAACTGTTTGTTAATTGTTCTCGATAGCTTGTTGAGTCTGATCCTGAGACACTGGCAGGTTAATTCGGTAATATGACTCGGTCGGAGCAATCTTGGAAGATACCATACATGAACAGGTTTTCATATTAACAACCCTGCACGCGGATTACTTCCTTGTCTACTTGTGGCACGATCTGGATCAATACCGTAAACCAGTGCGCCTTCATCTTGCTCATTTCGGTACACGATGATATGATCAATTAACTTGTATCAGATCCGTTCTTCCTGTGGCGGTCTGAGATCTCACGCGCGCTTGGGCTCGCTTGAGCTTCAACATCATCATCATCATCATCATCACCGTTTCCGTCTACGTCCCCATCACCATCGATGATTAGATCTATCTACTCGTTTTTATTCGCGCCTCTACAGCCCTGAGGGACTCTGATTTCGACACATTCGCTGTTTATCCTACCGATTTCGAGTTTCTAGACTTGGAGCCGACACCTCGATGCAGCTTTGCGCGGTGTCCCGCGAAGGTGCCATCAACGAACGGCTAGTACAAGAGGCATCTTCATACCTAGAATGCCGTCATTAACATCAATTAAACGTTCAGCGCGTGGCTTTGTTGGTGAAGTTCGGGGGACGACAGGAGTAGGAGGAGAAGGTCAAGATAGCGACGGTAGTGGTATTATAGGTCCCAGCCCCAACGAAGCTGGAGAGAAGTCTCGGCAAGGTTCGACCAAGAGAGCTTTTCTTCGAGGCTTGATTACCACGTCAAAAGCAAAGCTAGGAAGTCGTCGAGCTACCGAAGCTAATGACGGCGGCAGTAGTGACGATACCAACAGCAGCAGCAATAGAAGTGGTCACGATGGGGAGAGAGCCACCACTGGCACTGTGAGTGAACACCCGTGCTAATTGGCACTTACACGAACCCGATTTAGTCTTCGTTGCTTCCCCCCACATCACGTATTCCCGTTCCTCAGTCTAATCCAGTCCGTGACCCCGTCCGCTCCGTTGTCCCGTTCCCCCGAAACCCCAACCTTGCGAACATTGGTCCCAACTCAAGTCTCAATCCGGCAGTGTCGGGGGTACAAAACCAGTACAAAACCAATCACCTGGCTGCCGACTGGGTTTATGCAGATCCAGCGTGTTGGGCAGCTGCCAGTCCCCATTTCTTCATTCTGAGCACGGTCGATACTGTCTTATAATCAATCCCATGACCCCAGCCGCATGTTACTGTAATGTACTTTTGGCGTTGTTCCTGCATGAGTGATTTCATTTCCACCGCTTCGTCGCAATCCTCGATTCTTTTCTGTCATCCACTATTTCTTCCGTCACCGGTGAAAGTAACTGGATTTCAAGCTGCCGGAGGAGACCTAGTCTAGCTAGCACTACTACCCTGGGCTCCAGCAATTGCCGCCGATACCAAGACTAATTCCACCTGGCTAAGCAGGTCTCATCCATATCTCCGTTGTCCGAGACACCACAGTCACCCCGGTCGACCCTCAACTCTAGCAAGCACAAGCCATTGCCGTCTCCGCCTCCCCCGGGCACGGTTGACAAAGCTGATGGCAGGCCACGGCGCCCCGTTCTTAAATTGAATCGCATCATGGCCAATTTAAACGAGACCGAGATTGAGAAGCTGTTTTCCGGGGCCCCGCAGTTCTTCGCCCGGTCACATGGTCACGGCTCAGGGGCACCCCATCCCTCGGTGGCTTTCCCCTTGAATGAGGAGTTAACTATCCGCGACCTCGCCGACCACACTCAAATCGAACATGACGCTTGGGGTTGTGTGACAGCAATCCCTCGTCTCATCCAGCGTGACCCATTATCTGCACCCTCACCCACTGCTAAGACTCGGCCCCACTTCAATTCACGATGTCGGGAACGCCCCGGCATGTTGAGCATGCAGGGTCTAGAGAAGGGCACCATTGGGTACCAAGCCGCTCTAGAGCTCTCTGTTGCCGATTCGCTGCAGGAAGAGCAGTACGGCTTTCATAGCCTCGGATCTAAGGCTCCTGTTATCATTGAACAGCGACAGAGACTTATCACATCTAAGGACGCGTTGCGCCATTTAGACGATGCGAGTATTATGGAACAGTTGCTTAGAGTGGAAAAGAGATATCACTCGGACCAATCCTCATGGCGCACCAAGTCCCAGGAACTATATACCGATCTGTTTCGGAGGGTTTTATACCCGCCAACAAGAGTTATTGATTCAAGGGACCCGTGTAGTCTAGCCGTGCAGATACACGCTCTCGTCAAGGTTCTTGCGGCGCCTAACGCTTGGGTTGATTTCTCCCGAGTGGAGTGGCGAATACGCCTTGGCCAAATATTATGGGGTTTCCCTCTCGATGATGAAGTGTCTGATGGTTCTTCAATAGACGATGGAAACGATGCGCAAGACCGCAGTGAAGAGCGGTACTGGCTATTGCTTCAGATTCTCTTGTCTTGCGAGCTGCTGACTCGACTCGACGCTATTACAGAAGGCGAAGATTTTATCACCCATATACTAAAACAATCCGATGTCCACAAGTTCGAGAAAGAGGCTAACATCTCAGTACGATGGTCACTTATCCTTGCTCGGTCATGGCTTGAAAATATTACAATTTCTAGGTCAAATACGACGTCCTCAGAGTCATCCATGCCGAAAGGTTGGCTGACTGCTTTGACGAGCAAAATGAACATCAAACATGAACATATGCATGGAGCTCATTACACCGATCATACTCAGTTTCGCCATAATGCTACTCCCGATCATGTATATACGATAAAGGGAAGGTATCCCGAGAGGCAGGTTTCTGGTTTGTTGCACTTTGCTCGCAAACTACGCTGGCCAAACCTAGACGTGTCGGCGACAACGGTGTCTGAAAACGTGGCAACCCTGAGCAAGGGAACACCAATCAACACCCCCATGCCAACAAGTGATTCACGACGCTCTTCATACTTTGAGAGTGATCGAGCGTCGGTCACTAAAAGCATACAGCTAGTCAGAAGGCGTAAAGTTGGCGCGGCTTTACACCCATCTGGCTGGATATCCAAGTCTTATGTCTCTGGTCTCATACTACCAGGAGAAGTCTTATCCCACTTTCTCATGTCAACGTTAATCGAAAATGACAATGAGGCAATCACGCGGTTAGGCCCAACCGCCGATTTGTGTGGAGGGTTCGTATACAGCGGCAAAAGCTTCTGGAGTACAGCCTGTATTGTTGGGCGTGTACTAGCAGCAGGCAAAGGGTCCGCCGAATGCATGGGCTGGGTATCGAGTGATGTAATCCCGCAAAACATTGATAATGGCTGGCTCAATATCAGCGTCGAAGACATTCGTGGTAGGTTCATTTCTCGTCTCTTTCAAACCGTGGAAACCGGCTAACTTCCTCAAGACGATGTGACCAAGATCGGCAAGAAAGCTCGCATATGGGGGAAAGCCACCGTCGAACGGGAATCTAATGTGCTAGGTGATGCCGACCCGTCAGACGTACTCCCCGCCGACTTCATCATTCCCCATGAAGCTACGTATCCGAACCGACCGCCATCTAATATTCGCATCGAATTCGGGTCATTGAACCTCCATACCCCAGCTAGCAGCGTGAAAACCACACCTTCTATAGACCGACCATTATCATTCTCCGAATCGAACAAGTCCTCCAAACCCGAGAGTTACACCGCCTCTTTGGCTTTTTCTATGTCTCACGATGCCACCGACCAAGATGTGCATTTTAATTTTTCACTTTCAAATGATGTGTACTTTTTAACAGCGCACCCGTGTGCTGCCTCCAGCTATGTAAAGTACTTAAAGTCTCCATCGAGCCCAACTATCCAACAGATTGATGTGGGTGGCCATGATTTCAACGGCAAACCTTCGAGCCCAGCACACATTACAGGTAAGTTTGTAGTATGGCATACTGCTAATATAGCTAGCGTTACTAACCTTCTTAGGTCACCCGCTTCATCGTTTTTACACATACACTGCTATTCACTTAGCGGATCTCTTAAGTCGGCCTCCATCAACAACTCTCGAAGACCTCGTAAAGGGCCAACCATCGCATGGGAGATCAAGCAGCACGTCATCGAGAGTTTCGTTTTCGAGCAAACCCCAACGTGTGCTGGTTATTGACTGCATAACCGGCTTCGCGCCGCCCCGTTCGCCGGACATGGAATCCCTTTCGCGCATGTCGTCCATCTCATCCTCGTTCGCACTCGAGCCGACGAACAGTCCTCCAGTACAGCTCTCTACTCCACAAATCGAACGTCGCCCTAGCACGGCACGTTCGGGTGCCAGTAAATTTGAACGCATCGAACCACCACTGCCCCCAGCCCCTGAGACTAAGATGCAGCTCGGCACACGAAGGCGACAGTTTGGCTCCGATCTAGAGATCCTCGTGCGCGCCTTCTGCGCCGAGAAAGGTTGGAACGCCATCATAAGCCGCCGTAGGAGAGCCTGCCTAGCATGCGCAATCCGCGAAGCTGGTGCACTTGGATGGAGAGTTGTCATCCGTGTTGACTGAACTACACATATCATTTTACCATCTTAAACTAGGCCCTCCCCTAGACCCAATAAAACTTGCCTTCTAAAGGGACGTTAACAAAAAGCATTGATTACAGATTATGGGAAATTGTTACGAGATACAACGAGCATTGGAAGCGTGGCATCAGATTTTGTTATATGAAGGCACTGGTATTGTCTAGTAGGGAGCCAAAAAAGGAGGGAAAAAAAGTTTATTGTACATACAAATTAAGCAGAGCTTATGTGTACATAGTGCAAGATACCCGACTCAACTCAAAAAAGAGGATGATAATCATCGATCATATTCACATATTCATGTCTTGTCTTGAAGTCATCACTCACTTTTCGCTAGAGTGTGTTACTTACCCGTGTTGTCCACTCACACATACCTTACCATTACTCGTCTCAATAGAGCGTAAAAACAGTAATCACATACGAACATCGGTTCGTAACTCCTCCGCCTCCCCTTGGCAGAAGTTGTCACAGTACCGAGACAACTAGGTATCAGCTCACCGCCGTTGTGGCTTGTTGCAATCTCATCGCCTGTTTTCCGCCGTAGGCGGTCAGCTAGATTGGTTCGACAGTGTCTATAAAATACTATGTGCTCGCCAATGCCGTAAGGATGAAGGAATGCCTAAGCGATCCTCCTCTGATCATCAGACGAATAAAGAGCCTCAAGGACGGGGTTTCGAGAAAGCCTGCCTTACCTACCTAACCGCTCATGCGGCCGCTAACTGACTAATGATTAGGGATGAAGGAAGAGATGACTCCCCTAAGATGCGAGCATCCCATTCCTGCAAAGAGCCGCAAGTGGAAACGTCAGAGTCCATATAGTCGATACTGCGCCGTAGGTATGCGTGCCCGGAGATACGCACCGTGTATCTCGATCGTGGGCCGAGAATGCAAAAATGTCACCTTGTTTTTCGTTCTCCTTCGAATCAGAGCTTGCTCGGTCGGGCCGGTTCAGGATCTAATAATGATCTAATAATGATCCAATGAGCCGAGATCTGTGCCTCTTCCCTTAATTTGACCACGAACGTTCCGTATGCCTGGGTAGGAATTCTACGGTTAAGCGCATGGCTATTTGCTAACTGCACACCCGCGCGTTGACGTAAGACACAGACAAGACAAGCTGCAGTGCCGTACCGATGTCCTTACCCATAAGGATTGACTGCATGTGTCTATCTATTTTAGGGCGCGGGTGGCTTCCTACTGTGCTCAGAGGTGAGCGGAAATGGTCACCGTAGAGATGGTCACATGTTTTAACGAAATGGCCGTTACATGCCCGTTTAGTCTACACAATGAATATCTTTCCATCTCCCTATGTTCTGTATTGCGGCGCGTCCCACTTACATCGTAAGGCCCGATGAAGGGAAATGAGCAGGACTGAGCAGAACCAACAACATCAGACGAACACGAGGGCAGCCGACATGTGGGTATCGGAATGGCCGCCTGCGTATGGTTATTCTGTTTGCTCGTTGGTTCGCTACATTTTCAACAGTTTGTGTGTTTTGTTTGCACCGAAAGCACCGCCTTCTCCCGCCGGCTACCTGCCCATTTCTCATCCGCCGTATCATGGTCGGGAGTACCCGAGGCAAAACGATAATAATAGCATCAGAGAAGCAAACAAGCAGGCTCCTAGTAATGCCAACAGTCGAAATGAAAAAAAAAAAAAAAACGGGAATCTAACAGTAGATTGGTAGTCAATGCCATAGTAGTCCTGTCGTCATCATCAATCATCATCATTACATTTGCCACTCGGAAAGGATTGCCAAAAGGACACACGTAACGGGAGTGATGAGTTTGTTAGGCATCAAGTTGGTTACATCACATGCGGCGTGTAAGAAGGGCCTCACATAGGGGGTGCGCCAGCCCGTCGGGTACACTAGAGCGGAAGATTATTGACATCTCTCTGATGGTTGGTTATAAAAAAACTAACCACGTGGTGGCAAATCGAGGAATTTCAGCCCATATCATGCTACATTGTCATCCGCCTCAATCAAAGCGCGAATAAAAATCCAATCTCTGGGCGTAATATACATCAGGCGAGAAGAGGCGAGAAGCGCCAAGCCCCTCCGGTCTCGACTCTGCAGGATTATATGCACTGCTGAGAGATTTTAACGATGCGCCGCTGCATGACGGTAGTTGTCTCTACATACGGTAAGCTTCAAACGCTTGATTGATCGAGTAGTAGTAGGTAGGTGGTATTTATTCCTCCTGAAAAAAATCGATAGGACAGCACTGCGAGGTACTTCCTTATCCCTATTGAGCTATAAGTACGTACTCTAGGGGCAATGCGGGATGTTCTACCAACCCACGCCATTTCATGTATGGTACTCATGGCTGCTTACTATCAAATGCCCAGCTAAATACTCAGCTAGATAGTGATCATGGACTTGGCTCTAGTACATACAAATACATCTACTCATAGGATAAGTGGTACACTAGAAAGTTGACAATTCAACACAGTAGTAATAGTTACACGAGATCTGTCATGTCAATTACCTACACTAGCAAGCATTTACCGAATAAGTCGAAGTCGGGTTGCGCCACATAATAAAGTCCGTCGAGTACGTATAGACAAATCCATGGAACCACATAGTGTAAACCGGCATAATAATGCTTAATAATTGCGCCTCTAGGACATGGCATACGAGGGCCCCGAGTTGATGCAAATTGAATGGTATCAAGTAATACGAAGGATATTCTAAGCATTAATAGCGACCTTACATACTAATACGTCTAACACACAATCCAGGCTAATCCAAGTACATCAGGTGTTATATTTTAGCACCACACTTAGCAGTGGGCCTAGTCTAAATACACTAGCGCTAACGTTTAACATTTCCCAGGAGGAGGTGTATGTGTATCTGTATATATGTGATGAATAAGGACGATCCATCGAAGTTCCGTTGCCCCCGGCGCCGTCCGTCAATGTCACTCTGAGGGGAAATGATCTAAGTGGCGTCGCGATCCAGAACTTCTAGAAGGAATCTAGAAGGACTACTAGCATTGAGATGAAAAGTTTCGATATCTCCAACAGGAAGACGGGACGAGGCTTAGCTGTAGCTGACGCTAAGGGCTGATTCAGCAGGACCGCCCTGTTTCTGTTTCAGGTCATACTAAGACAGCCTCATTAACTCAGCTGGTCAGTCCAGATTTGGATTTCTTAACTCCTGGAATCAGTCTTAATCTGTTTGAATTGGCGTTTCGTTCCTTTCTGCGTCGGTTGGTGGTACCGGGACCGGCTGATGTTTGAAAATGTTCCGATGAATACCAGACGACGGATTTAGATTTCGCAGAGTCCGGGTGAGAAGCTGACCATAGCGCCTCGCCTCGCTTTACGAACATTCATGTCCTCTTGATGGAATCAGCGATTCATCCAGCACCATCATATCACCTGGATGACACGTCCGCTCCCAGTGCCACCTAATTTCGGTGTATTTCGGTAGACGTTTAATTATTCATCTCGAATGTTGAAAATTCCGTTTTGTTAGCGCGTGCACACGTTTACAAATCGGGAAAATATCACGTTGTAGAGGAAGGTGGTAATACTCCGTGTCTGACATGCATCGAAAATCATGCATGTACCCGCTGCCCAAGATGTTCATAAGGCTGAAATTTGGCACGTCGTGAAGTAGAGGCTCATCACGGCTGCCATGGATATACGATATTATCCCGTTACTAATATTTAGATATTCATTGGAATGCGTGGTAATTAGTACGGTACGGTATATGGATTCCGAGACTTAGCTACCCACACTAGCCTAGGTATTTATTGTACACAGTTCTCGTCTACTAATTCATACTAATTAGGCAATATGTCATGCTGCAAGAGGGCCATGGGACTCATCATTAAGGACACCTCCTATCTCAAAATGGAATAATCTGAAGAGAAAAAAGGATTTAGCTCATCAGATCCTCATCAAATCTTGTTTCAGTCTTTCTAACGCAGTGGGGCTTCGAAAGCTTCTAGCGTTTCTTCCCAACCTCTTCTAGAATCTTACTAGAAGCGGAAAGAAAATAGACCTATGACGAAAAATAGTTACGTTATCGGCTGTCATCCTCCTACCGTACATAGTATTGAATTTGAACTCGCTAGTGTACACCTTATAGGTATTAAATCCCCGCAGTCATGGATCTTTCTTGGCGTTGTGTTCCTAAGTGGCTATCTAGCGTCTATCAATGCGTGGTTTTTCTAATGTTAGAAAAACTTGCTAATTAGACCGATCTACCACTAACGAGACGAGTAGGGCTGGGGGTAAGCCGGACTTTACTTGTTGCCTACGACGGACTTCTCCTCATAACTACTATGTAGGTGGTAGCGGAATAGTCGAAAGGTACATCATCAGACGATTGTATTGAACTTAGTATAGCCATGTACATAGTGACACTATTGATACCAGCTGTACACACTATTGTTTGGTTACTAATTAGAGTATTCGTTTCGCTACTTCTACCGGTTCCAGACTTCTTGTGTCACGGTTCTGAACTGGACCCTCCCGGGGTTCGGATACCGTTATTCTCAGGGGTCCCCTTATTTTTCCCAATCGAGATGATAACCCTTTCTAGGCAAGACGAGTGCATCTTCGGACCTGTTTGAAACTCCCCGGACCCTGCTTAGATTTGTCTACCATGTCGTGGTTTTAAGTTGATACAGTAGGCCCGCTGCTGGAAGATACGGACACCCCAACCATCTGCTCGCCGACAGTCAGCAGGTGGTCAGCTCGAGCCCGTACCCACGCGCCCAGAAGAATACAATCCTTTGATCCTTCAACTCCAGCTTGCTGACAGCTTTTAGGGAATACCTCCGCGAGGCCCAGGTTGTCACAAGCGTAGGTAAGACGGAGAAAATCCTGTTACCTAGTGTGGTAGAGGGCCCACGGGAGCGTTGGATAGGGACTAAACGGATTAGGTTTAATAGGGAAATAGAAGCAACAAGGTTATTCGTGGTACTGTCATGAGGAACGGAAATCCACCCATGCCACATGCCAGCCAGCCCTCTGATTCCCCGGCCCTTGCCGCTAGCAGACTAGCAGATGATCAGAGCAGGGCAGGCCGTAAAATAGCCTATAATAGAAAAGAATAAGAGTTAGTACACGTAGACGACAACATCTCCCAGGGCTTCAAAGCCCTTTAGTAAATACATACCACGTTTCAAAGGTAAACGATGGCGCACCATTTTAACTGTAGAGAGTTGTAGTAAAGAAGGCCGTAGTTATGGCTCGGCGCTCTTACGATGTGCAGTTATAGCTGCATACAAGCTTACTTATTACATATGCACACAAGGGGAGGTACATCAGTGTGCATGAACCCGTTGCATGAAAGATAACCGTGAACCTTGGTAGACGACGCCGTGTGTCTGCAGCGGCGCCTATTGATCTACCAGGCAAAAGTATCGAACCGACGGAAAGACCCTTTTAATTTAAAATAGAAGACAGACTTTTAGCTTAAGGGCGCGTGCTATCACGACTCGATGCAGTGTATATCGATGTTCCATCTAGATAGCTACCTAGATACGGATGCGATAGAGTACCTCTATAGGATGTGCCAACTTTGGTGTGCCAAGGCGGGATATTCAAAAATCGAGGGAACTTTTATTCAACTGACCAAGTATTGGCTTCGAAGCTATATGAGCCCTCGCAGGGTTGCATCCAGAATTGCAACCTTCGCACGTTTTCGAGTCGCAACAGAGCTAACAGCAGTATGCACTGCGTGCTAGCGGCACAGCAGCGTTTTTTTTTACTATGTAGATAGAAGGATCGGTGCGAACGATCTACACTAACTAAACTCGCACAAGTAAGCTAGAATCCCTATAGGTAGTAGTCAATGAGGGGAAGATAATCGCCTATTGGTCGTGTTCGCATCTTGAAACAACACATGACAGTAGTATTCGCCGCTGTTTCACGCCGCCTCTCACGATGTTCACGTGGGCATTCCGAGTTTTCTACTCATTCGCCGCACGCCGACCGCAGCCGGATGGGTCGACGTCCGTATGATCGAATTGTGACGATAATAGACTAAGCAACGGCGATACATGTATACCATTCCATGCCCGATCATCTCAAAGGAGCCAGTCTTGGTAACAGTAATGATACACACAAGGTCGTGCGGATTAGGAATTATGTCAGAGTATGCGTATACACTACAGGTATACACACGTAGTCGACATAATTGTCAGCAAACCCAAGCAAAGTAGAGTACGGCGAGACAAGGCAAGGCAAGGCAAGGCAAGACAAGACAAGACAAACCCAGACAAGACAAGGATACAACGCAGCTTACAATAGAGATACAGCGGGTGATCGCCAATGCAAGATCACCAGAATTAATAAGTCATACATGCATGGTACAATGTTCGCTTATTATTGATAGTCCGCTACCTAAACCCGACATACTCCAGACACATAGCTAATATATGGATACACTACACGACGCGGTCATCCACCAACTTGGCACCACCGGATACGGCCGCTATTCGTGGTGGTCAGCGCTGACGCCAGGTCCAATGCATGAGAAGGGTTCCAACGGTGTGATACCCGACTTAATGGACTTGGCGAACTGTGTGGCACGGCAGCAACCTCCTCGTCCGTTGGTAACCAACCAGCTGCACGGAGGCGGCACGAGCTGAACTAACTTCAGCGAGTCGCTCCCCGGCTACAGTTGACGCTCCATGCAGCTTTCCCCTCTCTTCCCCTGACATGGCTTGCTGCCTGGCCGGCTAGCTCGCTTCGATATGACAATTATTAGAATTAACAAAGCCTCGGGAATGACACGTCGATGAGACAAACGGATTGGCTGCAGCCAAACATGACTTGCATGCGCGCACCCAGTAGCACCAAGACCACGAACCAGCGAGTGAGTGAGTGAGCGGACGGATGACGAGCGAACGAGTGATGAGTGAGTGAGCGAGTGACTGATTGTGTAAGCCGGCGACACTCTCGAGATGTTACACTGATTCCCTGATTTCCCGCAGCGCAGGATGGTTTTGTTCAACAAGTTCGAAACTCCTGTCGCATGTGAGATTGATTGACTCCCGGCGGGCTGAGGCGGGGGGTTGGGGGGGGAAAGCCAATGTAAGGGGAAGAAAGAAGTGGAGGTGATGGAATCTCATCGGCCAAAGCTAATGCCGGGGCCGGAAATGTTGAGTAGCAACGGCAATGCCTTTTTCTCCCTCCTTGCTCGACCTTGACACGAGAGCGTTCGCGGAGACGGAGGGTTTCCGTCGTACGCAAAACCTTCGAGGATGGCCGCATGAGACCGTCCCATAGTCTATCCAACCTCTTGCCCCGGTCCAACCTTCTCCATTCCAACCCCCAATCCTACTATAACTTAATTTTTTTTCGATTCAATGGCCGCTTCCACGAGGTCGGTTCTTCAACATCTTCCATTTAGCAAGCCGAGTCTTGTACATCTTAGCACTAGATCATACAGAATTGCGGTTAGTTATCACGAGAGCTTTTCGGGACCGAAAGCCCCCTCTGATTCCTCTCACATCTACTAGTAGACCTAGAATTTGAGATTTCGATAACGTGCGGGGGAATATATAGTGCAAGTGCAAACCCAAGAATAGAAATACTAGCTTAGGAACGAACTCACGTAGCGCGAAACCCATACTCGGACTCCATTATTACCACAACATCTTTGAGCGGTCTCTTTTCGTCCAGATACAGACGCCGGATCGTTTCTTGGTGTGCGTCCCAATCCTCAGGCGTTGCCCAGTTCGGATGTCTCGAGTAGTCCTCCTGCGCATAATCATTGCACAGATTGTCGATGGACATGGCGTGTGAGGGCATCGTGAGTGTTTTCCCCCCAACAAGGTACTGTTAGACCGTCGGATATATGCCAGCGGTCACTAATCGAATAAAGGCCTTGGTTGCTTGATCACCCAGAAAGGTTGGAGATGACGACAGCGAACTGTAAATAAAGAAATTTGTATAAGAGCACGATTGCTGGCGATGAGGTTGTGTATGAGGTGTATAAGTCCGAGATGCCTTTTTATCTTGTTATCCCTTGATTTGGTGATGGTTGTGGTTCCCAGAAGACATGCCGAGAGCATCGTCTGCCAGCCATTATATACCATTTCACGAAACGAAGCCTCTAATGATCGCCCTAGTGTTATTATCAACGTACACACGCCCTCAAAACAAGAACGACATAGCCACATAAGAACCTTGCATGTATTGTTGTTATACACACACCCATGGTAGGACGCTAAGACGTCTGACAGGGAATACGTTGCACCAGTCTGCTCAGCTGCAGAGCCATGATGAGGCAAGGTTTCTGAGACACAAGGGGGGGGGAAGGAATCCTGTATTAAGCAAGCATACAGTTTGCATAGTACGTTGAGGACCCCGTTACCCACGTTTTCGGCACCACAATAACAACCAGGGCGTTCAGCCAGCGTGGGTAGTGGAGGGTACCCTAGGCCTGGAAAGAGACAATGAACTAGCAAGGGTCATTACTGATCAGAGGGGACAGGATCGTCGCCCGCCTGCCAATTCTCCCTCGAGTGGGTAAGCCACGCCAGTGACGACTTTACTTCGCGTGCAAAAAGCGCAGCAACGACAAATATCTCGCCAAGGGTTGCCAGAATTAGATTTGTCACTGTCTGATCCGGAATCTACAGTATTACGACGAATGCCCGGTATCATCACCACCCTTCCAGTGAGACTGGCGCCAGCGGCCGCCGCGCGGTAGCTGGTAGGTGGTAAATATTATGATGGAATGAGGCGAAGAGCGGCTGAGGCAAAAGGACATAAGAATACCTGATAAGCAATTCAAATGGCCGTGCCAAATTCGCGTCACGGTCCTGGCGAAGCCGATGAAGCCTCCTACGAACATGTCATCACCACGTTCATCGCAAAAGCCTCCAAGCGGCTCTTCTTAGCCGTCAGAGACTACCTAGGTACTACTAAGTAGTGTAGGCATTCAGCCTCCATCCGAAAATCCCGAGTAACAACAATACGACGATACGCCACTCATATATTCGTAAAGGGCCCGACTAAAGGGCCCGACTAGGTGACCCTATCAGGACTAAACAAGACAGCGCGAGGGATCGTTTTCCAAAGCGGGCCACATAAGTTGGCCGTCAGCTTCACGCTAGAGCTGAACTCGTTAATGCAGCAGCGGAAGAAAAACAGACTAGACTACTAGTTAACCTCACCCATCAAAATAGAGTACAGTACCTAAGGTAAGACGGTAATCATTTCCGGGGATGTGAGTCGCAACGACTCGCGGCCAACATAGGTACCTAGCACTCGAACTATAGCCGTTCCGCAACCATAACCTAGGTACATCATGCATGCATATGCACCCCGTTTTTGCCATCCACCATTTAGGGTACCTACTCATATATCTCCTCGTGTGATCGAAAAGAAGGATTGTCTCATGTTCTATTTCTGGTTCTATGTCGCTTGCAGCCACGTGGAGGGAGAACTAGTCCGCTTCTATATTGTCCTGCATCAAGGCGATTTTCATACCACACACACTTCAGGTCTCTTGGCATCTCCCACCTCATTGGCAGCTATCCTCATGGTATCGGCCGTGCTTGTTGACAAACATTTGGCAGCTTAGAACAGCCAGGGGTACTGCTGTATACCGAGTGGACTATAGGCTCGACACAAACCGGGCCATCTCCGATGACTCCCTATGAACCTGCTTTCAGCGACCCGGGCCGATGTGATAAGTGAGAGACTTCCCCATAGCGGCTCAAACACAGGGGGTTCCCCCCTAGCTTGCATACGATGCTACGTGATTCCAGGTTTCTCTATACTGGTATCGACTAGCATAGAAGCAGACGGTAGCAGCTTACGCGCTTCAAAATGATTCAGTTTAGTCATGGCTGGCCAGTGAGGGGTCAAAAACCAAACATTTGATACTCCCTTGCAGAGGGGTATGTACCACTTTTAGGCTTAATAATTCGAGTCCTAGTCGATCAACGTAGTTGGAATAGAAACATCGATCAGATACCCTCCTTTACGCAGTCGCATCCGGGCTGCAGCCATAACTTATCTTAGAACACGTGGGATATATCTCATAGATTGTTCACCGCGTCTGGTTTGATTTTGATATAGCCCCCAAGGACTTCGGTCACCGATTCAAGCCAAGAGCTCCCGAGTTGAGGCCTGCCGCCGAATTTCGGCCTCGTGGGGTCCGACCGGCCGGATCAATAGCATTCGACGATACCAGTAGATCATGTCATGCTTTTCAGCCCCCACGATACACCATCTTTACTTCCAAGATCAAGTGGTCAGCTGTCGCAGGTGGCCGCCAGTGAGCAGACCTTATGCCAACTCATAGACACACGTATAATCACGATGGTCCAAGACATCGTGGCCAGGCCGTGGCCTAAGCTAGGTCGCGATGATTTGTTGACTATCGCTCATAATAATATCGTCCGTAAGGCTTCTGGCGGGTCTGTCAAGTCAACATTTGGGGTCGAATCTTCGTATGCGAGAGTAGCAAGACCATATGACCTTTGGCCGAGCACTGCTATATTAAGAATCCTACAACACAAGATAAACAAATAAACGTTCGGAACGGCAGAATAGTATGTGGATTTTCCAGGGACAACTCATCATTCTAATTTCAAAGCTTACCCCTTACTACCACCATCCCTATACGTTGGTCGCATCGTGTCGCAGGGTGGTCGCATTACCTCAATGCAGAATCGTCGCACATGTAACTCTCGAGTGCGACATGGCGAGCTTCTGTCTACGATTCGATGATTGTCGAAATGCTTGAGGCTCGTCATATGTTTGTTGTTACCGGAGCGTAAAGGGAACGGTAGACAATAGGTAACAGCAACAACGGTATCTTGTAAAGGATTCTCATCCTGTTAACTCCGTGGAGGCGGTGTCGATCTAGACGCCAGGGTCTGCCAATGAACCACGCTGGAATGTCCGGTGCTTTGTTATTTTGTTCAATCACAATCTTGCGAAATGTTGGGTAGACTGATTGTCTGCCCAATTTAGATTGTCCTGACAAATCTATCAATAACCTCAATCTTGGTCGGGCCTGTGGCCGTTACCTCGCATAACTTTGCCATTGCCTAATCTTGTTAGAGCGGCCATCCTCTAAATCTACGGGCTTGCCGCTCTAATCCGTCTCGCTTCCCCTCACGTGGATTCGGGAGTGTCGATTTTAGTATTTTCTCCGTGGTTACCGTCATATTCTTAGACATACCAATGACAGTGCTTATTCCTGTTTTTTTGAGTTGATTGTTATTGAAGGAGTATTCCAAATGATTTGTAGCACAACCATTTTCTCGGGTAGCTTTGATTACAACTATTATGCGAATAATTATTAAGAGGTATCTTAAGGATCTTAAAACAGCTACGGCTAATTCCGAGGTTCGGCTACTTCGTTATCTGTTTACGTTTGGCGCGTCTGATTTCTCTTCGAATTCGATTGCTCTTGTTCTAAATTCGTATTCACTAATCAAGTACCGGTAGAATAGGGCAATATGTGCAAGGCGAGTTCATCACTATTCTATAGCTAAAGAGACGCATCTAATGCCAAGGAAACCCGGCAGCACCTCAACCGCTCGTTCCGCTACCAGCCGAGATATTTACTCCAAGTCTACCACTTCAACAACTAGTTTAAAGGACATGGAGACATGGATTTAATCCGAGACCTACAATGGCCTCGAAATAGAAAGTTTAACTTTAGAAGTTGTAATTACAGTATCTGTAAGTCCAACCTTAGAGCCAACTTACCAATTCCAATCGTTCCTAATGGCCTAGAAGTAGGAGTTATCTTTCAAGCTTTCACGATACCGCCGCGAGAAATCGTAAGAGAAACAACATAGCGTGTTCCCGTATACGCCCACGATGGGAACTTTCGGATATTATCATGCGGCCGAAATACGAATTAACCGTTTTGACGTCGACTTAACTCCATGTTCCCCGAAACGAAACCAAATAGGGCCCTTATAAAAGGAGGGGCATCGTCTAGATAAAGATGGAGTTAAATCGGCCGCTTTATTCTATACCCTATATCTCTAATGTTAGTTACGTCAGACTAAAAGGACATTCTTTGAATTCTAGAGCGGTACAGAGGTTGTGACTAAATGGTTTCCCTTTTTTTCTTTTTCTTTCTTTTTTTTTTTTTTTTGGCTAAACAACCATGGTAGTTTAGCATTTTCTTAACAGGATACAATACCACAAGTTACTCTTAAACTAACATCTCCATCTGAAACATAGTCTTATTGCATTTCTACTTGGTGTTGTTACAACTATACTTCTTAACCTAGTATACCTATATTCTCTCTTCGTGTCCGATACAAATTCGCCGATAATTATCTTGTCACATCTACGAGAGTACTATGGTCTCCTGGCAAAACAAAAGCTAAAATAATTCCCTAACGGGAACCAGGAGGATAAACATACAAACATATTATCACTACATGTTTATTTGCTAGTTATTAGTTGAGTATATATACGGTTATTTTACCTTGTTATTGTAAACCTCAACTAATAGCTAGCCGGCTTGACCATAAACATTTGATATTACAACAACAATAGAACATCAAAACGATAAGGATACCCTAGGATCGGGTGGGATTGTAGATATGCAGCAACAACACCATAGATCCTATGTAGGATTGACAACTATTATTAAGGTCCATCAGCTACATATCACAGAAACTAACCACCTCTAGTATCACCTGCTAGCTAATCTCGGTTTGAGTGATGAGTTAAGAAGAATTATTTCTTCGACTAAGAGAACAACGAGTTCTGGGGGGCATCATAATTCCAGGTTCGCCCTCTCCTAACTAATTAGACCTCATGGAATTAACTAGAAGCACGAATAATTCCGCAAAGTGGAAAGGCTCTTGCGACTATTAGATACTATAGGAGACGATATAGAATTCTTGGTCTATATATACAACAAAGTATCCTGTTTTAGAGACTACAAAAGCCAACTTGCTTTAATAATTGTAGTCAGTATAATTCTCCATACTAAAATAAGGGTTAAGTAACTGAGTTGAGAAATCTAAGACCCCGAGTAGTTTCTATATTAAATACCGAGACTCGGGGCATTATTGTTACTTCGTATAAAACGCATCACATCCTCCGTTTTTGACAATCATATTGATCTTATGGGTTACGAGAATTTGTAGAGAGAAGGAGGGATTCGCGCATTGTTGGCGAATATCAACAATTTAGACAACGAGTATACACCACATGCCCATACCTACATACTTACCTAGGTTATTAATACGAATGTTATAATATGACACTTAAAATACAATTGTAGATAAATAGCCTGTACTTACTCACGTTTCTAGAAAGTGTTTCTCAATTCTTTCTCCAAATATGACGCAACTACGTTTACTAAACATAAATATCCAATATCTTTCACATCACATATCCACACTATATCCCACATTTTCCTTGCAACAGATACAGTATACAAATCCATACATCTAGTCCGAAGCAATAATACCAGCCCTCTCTCATGTAAAATAGAAGTAACTCGCAACCTATCTTTAATTCATTAAGTGCCTTTGCGTTTTACGTCCTCCCACGATTACCACCTAACAAAAGTTTGTTTTTGTATTAGTAACCACTTTTCTCCAACGCCGATTATTTCTAATCCTATACATACCTCTAGAAGAAAAAAGAAGCACCATGTGGGGTGATTAGGGAGTTATAAGGAGTCGGAACCTTCGCCCAACTATACTCACAGCGATCATCATCGTAGCTAGGCATATCTTTAAACCTAGTCAAACCCCGACAAGCCAAATGCTTAGCCTTCTAGATACTATAGGAGTCTAAAACAAAGACAAGTTAATTCATTCGCATTCGCATTCATTGATATAGCGTTACACATCAAACCCTCCACTTTTCCCGTAGATATTGAAGATCGATACGGCGCCTATTAAGCGCGTTCTGATTTGATATTTCAATCTCGCGTCTTTCTCCACAGCCTTATCCTCCGATCATTACGCATACTACTACACCAACGCCCCTTCCAACCCTAGCCCATTCCCGGGTACGGCATTACAACTTGCTAGCTGGCGCGGCACTGCCCACAGCCGTGATCTCGTTGTACAGCAGCGTGGTCAAGAAGTCGGCGTAGTCTTCACCGGTGACCTGGCCAGCGAGGTACTGGCTCGCGAGCGCGAACTTGTTGCCCGCGGGCGCCTTGGCCGCGAGCAGGTCGGTCTGCTCCTTGAGGAGGCGCAGCGCGTAGGCCTTGTCGACGTGTTTGCCCTCGGCCGTCGTCACGCCGTGGCGCACCCACTGCCAGAGCTGGGAGCGGGAGACCTCCGCCGTTGCAGCATCTTCCCTGCAAATGGAGAGAAAACGGGTCAGCGGTAAAAAGAAAAAAAACAAAAAAAAACTACTAATAATAACTCCCCGTATTCCACGGCCAGGTGGTGTATAGTACGTGGTTTTTCGGGGCGAAGTAGGCGGGGAGGGTTACAACAGCAAAAAAAAGTCCTTGGAAAATGCGAAGGGCTCTGCCAAGAGAGGGATATAGGTCCTTGGGCAAGGGTGGAGACCGGGACAGGGAAGAGGGTGTGTAATGCACGTACATGAGGTAGTTAATTGGCACACAGCCGATCCCCCGGATCCAGGCTTCCATGTATCCGAGGCCGATGGCCAAGTTCTTGCGGAGGCCCTCCTCGGTGATCTTGCCGGGGACATTCATATTGAGTAGGTCGCGGGCGCTGATCTTGACGTCCTCACGTCGCACGAATAGCTGGTTTGGCGTCGGCATGTGCTCGTTAAAGATGTCGCTTGCAATCTTGGCTAGTGCCGGATGAGCAACCCATGTTCTAAAGGGTCTAATGTTAGAAAATCTCGTCTTTTCAGGTGGACCTAGATGCAGCCCTGGTCATTGCGATACAAGCGCGAGGCGGAGGGTGGGGGGTTTCTTGACGAAGGGAAACTGATGATACATACCCGTCATGGCCTGCGCGAGCCTCTCGCAATTTGTCTGCTCGCACACCCTCCATCGCCTTGTCGTTTGCTGCAGGATCGTCCTTAATCGGAATCTGGGCAGCCATGCCACCCATGGCGTGCACGCCGCGCTTATGGCATGTCTGAATGAGGAGCTTGACGTAGGCATCCATGAAGGGGACGGTCATTGTGACGGAGCTTCGATCGGGGAGGACGAAGTCGGGGTTCTGGCGGAATTTCTTGATCGTGCTGAAGATATAATCCCAGCGACCGCAGTTTAGGCCCGAGCTGTGGTCACGCAGTTCGTAGATGATCTCCTCCATCTCGAAGGCTGCAAGGATCGTCTCGATCAAAACCGTACCACGGATTGTTCCCCGCGGCATTCCGATGTAATCTTGAGCGAGGTTAAAGACGTCGTTCCAGAGGCGAGCCTCGAGGTGTGATTCCATTTTGGGGAGGTAGAAGTAGGGGCCGTATCCATTGCGCTGGTACTCGGCGGCGTTGTGGAAGAAGTAAAGACCGAAGTCGAACAGGGAGCCTGAGATGGGCTCTCCGTCTACTGTGACGTGCCTCTCATCTAAGTGCCATCCTCGTGGCCGTACGATTAGAGTCGGTAACTTGCGGTCATTCCGGAGTTTGTATTCCTTCGGGCCTTGCTTGAAGTCCACCTGCCGTCGCACGGCATCGTATAGATTTACTTGTCCGTTAATCATGTTATCCCAAGTCGGAGCGCTCGAATCTAAGGGGTAGATCAGTTTATCTTGTCTCGCATTCGCATTACTTGACACAATCCTCTGGTGCATGACGATATTCTTAAGACACCACCAATGGCATGTCTTTCACCCCTGTTATAATAACTTGACCACATAACCCCAACACAGAATAGTAAATATTCTATCACCAACACACTAAGGAACAAGGTAAGGATATAAAGTATTTAAAACTATACATACCCTCGAAATCCGCCATGTAAGTCCAGACATCTGAGTTTAGCGCATTTACGACCATCTTACGATCAGTGGGACCTGTGATCTCGACACGGCGGTCAACCAGCCCCGGGGCGGGCGGCGCGCCCTTCCATGCCGGGTCCTCGCGAATGTGGCGGGTCTCGGGAAGGAAGTCGGGCAGAGCGCCGCGGTCGATCTCGGCCTGGCGTAATACACGGCGCTCTAACAGGTTCTTGCGTGTGACATTAAAGGACCGGTGTAGCAACGCTAGGAATGCCAACGCTTCGGGGGTGAGGATCTTCTTGTGCTCAGGGCGCACGGCGCCGGAGACGGAGACTCCTCGCAGGATCGTCTCGGTGCTGGCCATTGTGCATATGTGTGAATAAGAATCGAGGTGGGATACGCGTATGCACTTGTGAGTACGAAGTCAAGTACAGAAGACTCGCTACAGTCCAAGTGAAGTGTGCCTTCACCACCTTGCTCTGAGGTTCGATGATTCAGTGGTGTCGTGGAGGAAGCCTCGTTATGGTATGTGAAGCTATGATACGTAGAAGTCTAGGTTGGGATAAATTTAAAGCTAGCCGAGGATGTTCTCAGCCTACAGCAAAACTAACGAGATATAATTGAGAACAAAGTCAACGGCTAGGTAAAGGAGGGGTACGAAATGACTATATACCTACGGATGTGAATACGGGCCTAGGATATCTAGGTTAATGTGAAGGTAGGTACACTATTTCCGGATCATGAAAATGACAGGGATGAGCGAAGCGATGATGTATGAGAGCCCCTCGACGTTGCTCGGCTTCTCATGAAAGGGGACTTCTGAGGGGAGCTAGGACGAACGGACAAGGATGTTAGCTGGGCTCTATGGACCGATGATGGCCTCCGATGCTGTATGATGTATGATGAATCGAAGGCTAAGGAAAACGATAGCCTAGTGGAGCATAGTGCGGTATAGCGCAGTAGAATGGTAGTTGTGACAACGGTCGAGTTTAAGCTCGGCGATGGAGTTGACAGGGCTTGGTTTCGGGTAGAAGGACGATAGCTGAGTGGGTGGTTGTTGGTATTGTCTAGCCGGCCGGGTGGCTAGCCGGGGGCATGAATGGAGGAGCGAGGGCGAAAAAAGAGAGAGCGCGGGCTGTAGAAGCTTGTGAAAGTGTGGGGAAACTGTTCACTTACACACCGTTCTTGGAGCTAAGTAGTAGGTACACTATCTTGGGTACAGTATAGCTTCTTTGATGTTAGTGAACTAATCTAGACTAGCGGCCATTGACATGACACGATAGAATATATTCTAATTACTTAAATTACTTATCTATTGATAAAGCCACAGGGTGGAAGAAGCCGAGTTTATCTCGGAGTCGAGCCGGAACCGGAGCGTGATAGTAACAGCAAAAGTCTTTTATCTCGTCGAGCGTTCTTTTCAACCGGGATGAAGCTCTCTCGGAAGACCATGCGAGCTCAGGCAATGCTGCTCGGGGCGGATGGGGGTCTGTAAAATCTGGGGTGCCGAAGCTCGCCATCACATGTAAGTTGGTTGGCTGGAATGGGAAAAATTGCCCCTCCCAGGCTTCAAGACAAGAAGAACCCCGGTGGACGGAGTGCTACTATTACGTCGTTTGCGCTAGATAATTAGACAAGACCCGGGTAAGATACCGGGGTAGCTTCAGCTGCTGATAAGGAATTGAATGACATACCGCAGACTCCCATCACCACCCTATACAGACATAGTAGTGCGACATTGCATTCCTTCGTTTTCATATAGTAGCATTCCTGAACAGCTTGTGCAAGATTCAGTAGACCCGGGAATGAATAGTACTCCATGTATTTTCCAATGGAAAAGGTTTGGGCCATCGACATCAGCTACTTACAGGGTCTAGCAATTGCTTATCGCTGCGCGTTTCCACATCATTACCACGTCAGAGAAATAGCGATATATCGTAGATATCAGTTCAGAAGAGACTTCTCTTTTCACGATAGAAATGAAATCAGAGAAATATACGTCTTAGCGACACGAACGTGATTACAAGGACGGTGTATCTCTCGCGTTTTGCCATCTGCTCTTAGGCCTAATAAGTTCCTAATGAATCACATACGTATAGCGCCGTATTCCGGTGGCAGAGATCTAGGCCGCGAAAGACCTTCGAAACCGAGGCACCAGCTGGAAGGCCAAACTACCCACAATAAAATAACAATTTCTCCCATCAAGAAGTGTTGGTGCTCTTTGCCTGCTGGCCTCGTCTGAACCGAGCCGAGGTCGGATGCTGGGCCGATAGGGTCCCATCCTCTTTTGTGCTCATCCATGTTGCCGACACTTTCCGAAATCTGCCGCGAGGTCGATCCCACCCATTAATTTTGTGTAAATCGTATGTAGTGACTCGATCAATAGCCAGACTTGGATGCTATAGATTCGTCAATTCTGACTCATTGCGAACGTAACGTACCTAGACACGGGTATTTGTCGTAGACAATACCACACTAATTTACTACATACACTTATCCATCCACAACCGGCGTCTGTCTATCAACCATCGCGCTGCCAGGTCGACCTATTGTCAGATTCCTTTTTTCCTTATTGACCTGGCCCATTTTCCGCGATACATCCGTCCTTCTGCCTGTTCATCTTCTGCCTCTATGCAGAAAGACGTAGAAAGTACAGATCCAACATCCTCCATTCAAGAAGTATTGGATAGTCCAACCAACTCATCATTTGGTGACACTTACTTCCATACCTCTTTTTACCTTCAATCACGCATAGTTTCTGATGAGCCTGCCTCTCCTCATCTACAAAAACTCACAGCTCCTCACAGTCTCCTCCATCTTTACGTAACAACCACCTATACGTAGATGAAATAGTTCCTGGCGACACAGCATCGGGGTGGGCGTGATATCCTGCAATGACAGGAGAAGAAAACCCAATAACAATAAATAACATAGAGAGCCCCTACTCACGAGCTCAAGTTCAATACGCAATACTTCATTCGAACTTTGTTCACACCGCACGCCGGGCGGCCGCGACGTTGCTCCAAATGCTGGGTGAAGAAAAATAAAAGCTACGACACGCCGTCTTTTGTAGCGGCGTGCTCTTAGGAATTGAGCGTCTTGATCATCATCTTGATCTTTCGCTCCTCGGCAATAAGGAGGCGCCGCTCATCGAATACGGATTTCATTGTATCGACAACCTTGTGGAAGCTGCTGGCAGCTCCGCGTTCTTGTGTAATCCGGGCAATGCATAGTTGGCTGCATTTTCCATGTTCAATCACCGTCATAATTTCAGCAGCGAATGCGACTTCCTTCAAATTGAGGTCTAGCACACATGTTATTAGTATAGTGATGGAATCGGTGAGGGAATTACTTACAATTCTCTTTACCCACTCGAGCAAAGACGATATTCCTCTGCTTGTCGACTTCTACATCTCGGATACCATACTTGCGCCAGTCTTTGAGCAAAACAACAATTTCCTGCCTCGTGTGACGACGGGAGATTGAAAAGCAAAGGTATTTTGTAGCCGGCTTTACCCTGAATAAGCGTGCAAGCCAGTTCTGCTGTGGCTCAATATTACGTGTCGTGGCTTCGTCTACCCATTTATTATCACAAGGTGGCCGAGCCGGATGACTGAACATACGTGGACTTGGCGTGCCGCACCTTTCGGGTCCTGCACATGTTATTAGTACTAATCGTGTCTTGGTAATAGGAGACTCAACTTACCTGCGAGTGACATATTTATCTGAGATTCGTGCTTGCTGTTGCGCCAGAAAGCGATATTGAAGCCTTTTTTCTTGGTTTGGGGGTTATCTGGGTCTACAACAGGATTCATGTTTGTGGATGTAGGATGGGCAGCTCGACCTAAACCAGGCTTCCCCTTGGTGCCAAACAAAGCCTCCCTATCCTTAGACCTGCGCTTGAACCATGATGATTTCTTCTTCACGATAGTAGAGTTTACAGAATCTTCTAGTGGAGCTTCTTGATCATCTAAGGGGAAGGCTGTCAGTTCATCGTGCGCATATCGCTGGCGGAGGCTGAGCTCCTGGGTAGATTGAGGATAAGCCGTGGCATCTCGAGATGTGTGTTTGCGAGTATCGGGCGATTCGGGGGCCTTGATATCCCCATAGCGCTTAATCGAAGGTGAAGTGACTATGCGTATAGTATTATCTTGCCTGGAGAGGAACTCAAAATCCGTATGGTCATCTATTTCTGGTTTCTGGTACCCAGCCGGGGCAGACACAACTCGATATTTGCTGCTAGCATCGACGTGCACTCTGTCGTTCGATCTTTCGTTGGTTGATGGTAAAGGGATCTTGTCCTTCCCCCATTGAGTGCTGTACTGTGAATAAATAGGTGCTGAGATAGTCCTGCGGTCTGGCTCGTCCTCCATAATGGGGTGGTTTACTAGGGGGACACCACCTAGCAGAGACGCACCATAATTAATATACTTAGATGCCTTAGAGTTCCCACTTTGCTCTCCTATTCTTTTCTTTTCCGTAATAAGCTCATCTATAGCTGAGGCTGTGTTGGGTGGCGTTGGTGGTAAAGGCCGACGATCCCAGGGATGAGCACCACTGCTCATATTATTATTACCGTTAGGAGCTGATGTTGGTGTCATTAATCTATTAGACAATGGTGTTTCATCCGCTAATGCTGACATAGGGTTTGAAGTATTGCCTAAGTATGACTTGGGGGTAAGCAAAGAGCCATTGAAGGCATCATCACAGTCCTTCGCAATGCTGTGACTGAATTGGCGCACTTCCTCGTTCCAGGAATGGTTTGCCTGGAACGTACTCGCCGACGGTTGGGTATCCGTTCTTTTCCTTTTATTCGAACTTCCGGGTAATTTAGTATCTTTGATAGAACCCACCGGGGCGGTATGACCATAGTTGTATGTTGAACCACCCCTAGTGGTACCTATCGAGGAGCGCGCTACTTCGTGGCCTGCCGGTTGAGTTCGAACATGCGAGAAATCTACTCTTCTTTTTCGCCGAGAAGCTGGCCTCGTATACGGAATGTTCTCGCCGCTTTGGATCGAGCCCAAAGACTGCCGTGAACCACGCAAAGCTGCCGGAGCATTGATGCGGCGAACCCCCCCTGTTTGCCATGAACGAGTGGAAGTGCTTCTAAATGACCCGTTTTGGCCACGGCCTGAGGCTGAAGAACGGCTTGAGTTGTTGGCTGTACTACCGTTACGGTGGATAACGATCTTTGCGTGGCTAGCGTAGACGTTTTCAATGATTCTTGAAGATTTATAAGGATCGTAGCTTTTGCTGGTTGTACCCCCATCCGTCACGTTATCCGCTCCCTCGATGCTCCCCTCGATGCTCCCCTCGATGCTCTCCTCGATGCTCTCCTCGGTGCTCCCATCGGTAGGGACAGTGGAGATCACAGTGAACCGTGAAGGGACCCTTCCATACCCAGAGGGAAACTCGGCCGTGGTAACCTTCTTCTTCCAATTGGCGGGCCGTAGGTGGTGATAATCGCTTGCGGAGAAAGTTAAGTTGATATCATAATCCTCTAGCTTCTTCTCTCGGTAGCTAAGAAGCAACCAGTAGAAAAGTTTCTGGTCATTAGGTCTGCTACAAAGTTAGCTTCGCTAGAATCATTTAACACGAAAGCACGAGTATCTAAACCTACTGTTTATTGATTAATAGCATAGCAATTTGCTTCTCGCTGAACGTGTGCCACATCGACTTCAATTGGCGTAATATCTGCAAGTCGAGTTCTTCGGGTGGTACGGGTCTCGACTTGTCACTCGCCCGGGAGTCGAGCATTCGACCCCCATCATTTAGGGTACCCAAATCATCGTATTTCCGTAATAGGGGATGCTGCCAAATTCTTTGAATCGAAATGCGCTTTACCGGATCAACCGTTAGCATTCTCGCAATCAGATCCTGGGCCTCCTCGCTGAGGAAATCCGGCATAGTATAAACACCCTTTGCAGCTTTTGCGAGAAGCCTCGGTACATTCCCACTGGGGTCGTCGAATGGAAGACGGCGAGTTAGAGTTGCATAGAGTAAGCATCCTAGACTCCATATATCCACTTTGTTTCCTTGGTACCGGCTCCGGGTAATCAGTTCTGGGGCAGCATAATGCGGGCTACCGCATGATGTTTTCAAGGCATGGTCCGGGCCCTGCTGAATTGCTGCCATGCCAAAATCGGCTATTTTTACCACGCCACCGGACTTCATGAGAATGTTCTCTGGCTTGAGATCCCGATGACATATGTTGAAGGAGTGAACATACTCCAAGGCGCTAAGTATTTGACGAAAGTATCCGACCACCTCGATTTCGGGTATCACGCGACGATTGTTTATATACGAAAACAGATCGCCACGATCCATATATTCCATGACAAGATAGCTGGGAAATGAGTTAGAAGAGAGAGAACTAGTCGGAAGCAAGCAACTTACATCTCGGCACGGTTCTCCCAGATGTCATGCAACTTGACAATATGGGGGTGGTCAATGAGTTTTAGGATGGCAACTTCCCGTTCAATGGCGAATGGTATATGCCTTTGCGAGTGGAATTCATCTCGAGTGCGATCCCATTCATCTAACGCGGCCATACTCCCAGCCGCGGTCATTTGGTTCGGGTTCTTGGCGAGAATTTTGACAGCCACAGTATCCTTTGTAGTACAGTGTCTAGCTAAGCGAACGCGAGCCGCGGAGCCTTTGCCCAAAGTCTTGCCTAGTTCCCATGGCCCAATATGTGTCTTTCGATTGGTCCTTGATGTGCCGCTTGATGCTGAGAGCAGAGACAAGCGTTGATTCCCGTAAGCATCCTTAACACCTGGGGTTATACTACGAGGAGCGGAGGAGTGTTGACGGTTGGCATTAATAGAGATGCCAACGCCTTTCAAATTGGAAGTGTGATTGCTAGGTGATGAGGCCTTACCCTTTTGCGAGGAGGTTTTGGTAGAAGAGAGACTGGTTGGATGGGCACGCAATGGGTTAGGCTCAGGGTTCAGCGGCTTGCTGTATTTTCCAGGTTTCTGTGGCGAAGTGTTGAGAATGCGGTCAGTTGCGTCTCCCAAGGGAGCCCGGCGAGATCGAGTCTTTGAATCCCCACGGCTAGCCATGTCTGAGGCTAACTAACAAAGCAGCACAGCAGCATATCATATCTCTGCCGATTCCAATGTAGCGATACCAAATTGTCCTAACGGTGGAAGCACCTGGACAGTCAAGTTGACTACAAGAAATAGAATGCGAAGAATATGCCTGGACTGCTGTTGTGGATGTAAATAGTGTTAGTCGAGTGGTGGGGGCAGGCAAAAGAGTGACTGTGAACAGTAGACGCGGAGAGAAGGGAGGTTGAAGGTGCGTTCGAGTGCACTAGGAGTTTATGCAATGGACAACGAGTAGCAACAGCTTGGCATGTCAATGAATGGGAGGAATGATAGAGGAGCTCGAAGAAAACCAGAGGGGATAGTTTTGTAGGCGTGATTTTGTTAGTACTGGGAGATCCGGTGTGGGAGGAATGTTGATAGAGGAGCAAATTAAAGAGCCTCGAGCATGTACACGAGGATGTACATGTGTCAAGCTCGGTACGTACAAGATAACCTGAGACCGGCCATGTGCAGCGAAGAATCTAAGTACCTGCATACCGACGGTGGGTAAGAGGTACCTACCTCTCGACCTAGGCCTCGATCTACCTACCACCTACCTACTACCTCAATGTATCTATAATGGGCTATTTTGACTCAGACGGCCTATTGACGGAGGAAAACCCTTACAACCGATGACCATTTCTGACCCATATGTTCCATTAAAAGTACTAGAACGAACTAAGACACCTAGAGGTCTTCATGTTTCACCGAACTCTCCGGTTCTTCACACGTGTGTGAGCTTTCTTTAGCATTGCCGTAGGCTGGTGCACGAGCCAAAGTAAATAAACAAAGCCCCGGGGCCCATTGTCAATACACCATTGAACAATGCAATTATTTGGCTCTAAGCACAGCAGGAATATACCTACACCTGTGTCGCCTTTAAAATAGCAATAATTTGAGCAAAGACCAGGCACACACGTACATACTTCGGAAAATGATATACTGGTCTACCCTCATACATATTTAAGGGTTGGGCTCTGACACCATATATATGTTTGTGATAGACAGTGATGCTGTCGCTAACTTCCAATCTAAAAACAGATAAAGCCCAAATCTACGCGTCTACGTTTGTAATACAAAGGAGGCAAAGCTACATATACCTACCTCAGGTACCTAGCCAGTGTATTTATCTGTTTTTAAGAAGGTACACACAAACGTTTTCCTTAGAACGAGAAGGAACTCCGGGAAGCTATCGTATTCTTACGTCATCTTTCGTGTCTACCTGCTCCGAAGTTAGGTTATACCAAATCAATGTAAACGTTTAGTATCTGGAATAGCGGGATCTGGCTCAGTAGCAACTCTCGATTGCATTCATCAATGTCTATTAGGTATGCTTTCATCGTATTCCCCGGTTACCGCTACTAAGTGAGAGACGGTCAATTGCCTGACTTGACAACGTTCTACGTTTGCCAGTGTTGTCATGGTATAGTGCTACAGTTCTTTACCCTATATGACGAGGGTTCCTGTGCCAAGGAGTCTTAGGTGCAGTCCCAGCCCCTCGGGTCCGTGTGACACCGTGATGCAAGTGCTTTTGCTTTAATGTTGTTCACGTTAATGAAACACGGCGACTTTGACAAATGTAGTAGTTGAGCTTTACGGCTTTATTTTAAAGCCAATGATAAATCCTCTTAAAGGTTTCCGTCCCCCTAGGTCCTTCTCCCCTCCTGTCAGTCCCCCCAGATTCGGGACCCTTACACAAAATCTTGTTGATAAATTTCCTTGCTGTGCTATGCTCGTTAAGCCTTACTGGATGAACGCTTAAGGGCAATCCCATGGCCTCAATACCTCTCACGCTATTGCTTGTACGTGCATATATGATGTACAGTCCTCTGTTTGTGATAGGCGGTGATAGTGAAGGTTTATAACGACATTAAAGGCCGATTTTTCTGTCTTGTTGTCACAATCTGATCACAACAACCATTGGAAACAAAGGAAGTTCTGTATATAGTAGTAGCGTAGCCACAAGGATGCTCAACAACCCTTGTGTATCAACAAGTATTATGTTCTACCCCATACTAGTGGCCCTGACATAGTCATCGCATACCTTTGCATTTATTAAGTAGGTTGTTGGTCCACCACGTCACTGTTGCTTTACGCAGACTCTATGCTAGTGAGTACTTAGGGCGCCACAAGCGCCCCGACCTACAAAACACGGTAGTTCTAGAAGAAATGGACACAGATTCATGACATTGCACGACCTAGAGCCTGGAAAGTAGCTTCTGCAGCCGCTATGCTACTTTGTGTACATATAATAGACAGCTTATCACGTCTCATGACCTCCCAGGAGATCCACGTACCTAGATATACGGTCATGACGTTAAAAACTATCAATCAATCTCGAAATTTTAGATAATTACAGCTTGCTCAAGATGATAGATCGAAAATTGTAGGAAGAATTATAGGAACTCTAGATAGATTAAAAAAACACCTGTTTTGTTTTGGAATCAAAAGTATGGCCTTCATAGCGGGGGCTAATCTGCTAATCTGTATTGCTACCCTTTGAACAATACTGATTCTTACAGGAGCAGAATAGGATTTTATCTATAAAATTTTTACAGTAAGAAAATTTATGTATGGATCTAACTACCTATTAAATAAGCAAGCAGCCAGTGTGGTGATATTGATGTTGTAGAAGTAGTGTAGGTGGGATGGTGGGATGGAGAGCACTTATTGACTGACAGGCATCCGCTGTGAGGGGTATATGGCCACTCCCCCCGTACCTACAACCACCTAACCTACTTAACTTAATTGGTTCCCCACTCCATTAAGTCTAGACCGACTCAACGCGTCTTGTACCGTCGAGACATACGATATACGCGTGACATTGTTCGCGATAGGCGGCGACCTTGAAATCCACAGTGTGGTACAACAGAATAGCTTATCCCCGCACAACAAGAAATGGAACCCGTCTTCTTAATTACCTGTACATTTTGCCTGGTCCTAGCCATTTTCTGTTAATTTCAACCATCTCACGCTGAACTCCGCCCCCGGCTTCCGTCATGCCTTCGCTTGAACCCCGCCGGCGGTCCAGAGCCGTCTACGAAGAAGATGACGATCCCGATCCATCGCCTGCCACTTCCGACTCGTCCAAACGACGAAAAAGCGGCGTGAATGCTCACATATCCGAAGAAGCCGAGGATGAAGAAGAAGAGGAGATGACCGATGGTTCCCCGGCACCACGAGCCCGCAAAGTCAATGGCCGTGCCTCGACAAATGGCCATACTTCCAACCAAAGCGAGTTTCACCCTGGCGCGATAGTTCGGGTCCGAGTCGACAACTTCGTCACATACAAGCATGCCGAGTTCCTCCCAGGCCCTAACCTGAATATGGTCATCGGTCCAAATGGAACTGGCAAAAGCTCTCTTGTCTGTGCCATATGCCTCGGCCTAGGATACCATCCAAAACATCTTGGGCGTGCTAGCCACGTCGGTGAATTTGTGAAGCATGGCGAAGAGAGTGCCACTATTGAGGTAGAGCTACAGAAGCGGCCAAACGACCGAGCAAACCATACCATCCGTGTTCAGATCAACCGAGAAGATAATGGGAGAAAGTGGTGGCTGAACGGCAAAGAGAGCACGCACAAGGCTATACAGGAATTGACACGGAAACTGCGGATCCAAATCGACAATTTGTGTCAGTTCTTACCCCAAGACAAGGTTGCCGAGTTCGCGGGCCTGACCCCTACACGTCTTCTTGAGGAGACCCTTCGCGCCGCCGCACCGGAGGAAATTCTAGACTGGCAACTAGAGCTCAAGACTCTTCACAAAGACCACAAGGAGATGAAGGACCAAGTGGAAAACTGCGTGGAGATTCTGAAAAACCACGAGTCTCGTCAACAAGGCCTCCAGGCTGATGTGAACAGGCTGCATGAGCGTGAGGCCATCCAGCAAAACGTTCAAGATCTCAAGAGCGCGCGTGCTGTTGCTGAATACAATGATAAGCGATTGAAGTACGGTGAGGCCAAAAAACGAGTGAAGGACGCAAAGCAAAAGCTGGAAGATCTGCAGAATGCCTGCGGGCCCGCGTTGGAGGCTGTTAACGAAAAACAGGCATATCAGGCCCGGGTTGAGCCTGTTATAACTGAGCGGAAGAAGGCTTTGCGCGATGCTGAAATCGCTGGGGAGCAAGCGCTGCGCCACATTGAAATTCATGATGAAAAGATTAAAAACGAAGAAAATAAGGTGAAGGCCGAAGAAGACACATTACGAAATATTAAGTCAAAGATCCAGCAAAGACGTAAAGAACTCACAACTCTTGAGGGCCGGTTAAAGGACAAACCCCCCGAGTTTGTACCTGCTGAATGGAATGCTAAGATTGTGAGTTCTTTTTTCTGGGGCGCCCTTTTACTATACTGACTTGTACTTTTCTCCGATCTATAGCGTCAAAAGGAGAGCGGCTCGCAAGATATCGAAGCGCAGAAACGAGTACTGGATGACCGATTCGATGAACTGAAGAGGCTCAACATCGGTAAGAATGCTGCATTGGGTGACCTACAACGGGAGTTTGAAAATTTAAACTCCCAGCAAGGAAAGAAATTGGCACAGTTGAAAAGCATACACGCAGATGCTGCTAAGGGCTGGGAATGGCTCCAGGAAAACCAGGACCAGTTTGAAAAAGAAGTATTTGGGCCCCCGATGCTTACCTGTTCGATTACGGACAAGAAATACTCGGATCAGGTCCAGTCGCTGCTTAACCAAGATGACTTTATCTGCTTTATTTGCCAGACACCTAGGGATCACAAAAAACTCAGTAACCAATTTTTTGGTCAGATGGGCATTGCCGTTCCGGTTCGCACCTGTGGTAGTAACTTTGCGTCCTTTCGACCCGCCATACCCAGAGACCGGCTTCGCGAACTTGGCATCGATGCATACGCTATTGACTACTTGGAAGGGCCTGAACCCGTCTTGGCGATGTTATGCGCAGAGAAAAAACTTCACATATCAGGCGTGGCTCAACAGGATATCAGCAACACCCAGTACGAACAGCTGATGGCTGCTGAAGGAATACCACACTGGGCGGCTGGTAAGAGGATATACCGTGTTGCAAGACGCAGAGAGTATGGCCCCAATGCTACGTCAACGAGCACTAGAACCATTATGCCAGGTCGCTTCTGGACAGATCAACCTGTTGATGAAGGTGAGAGAGCGGATCTTAAAAGACGA
This sequence comes from Xylaria sp. Z50, assembly GCA_037356035.1. Taxonomy (NCBI): domain Eukaryota; kingdom Fungi; phylum Ascomycota; class Sordariomycetes; order Xylariales; family Xylariaceae; genus Xylaria; species Xylaria sp. Z50. Next base: position 445,470 of record JBAWJU010000014.1, on the reverse strand, counting down.
ATGCAGGAGATTCAGCAAGACTCGGAGACACTTAAACAAGAAGCCCGGGAAATTAAAGGCAAGAAGAGAGATCTAGAAGAGAGCGAGAAAGAAATCCAAGAAGAAATTGTAGGTCCATCTCTGTTAGGCCCAAGAGGAATACTAAACGATCATCTAGGCTACTTTAAAGCAACAGAAAAACGAGTTGCAAAAAGCCGCCACACAGTACGCGACACTTGGAGACAAAATTCGTAAGATGTTGGCGGCCCATAGAGAACAAATGCATCGGCTAACGGGATACAGCTATTGTCAAAGGTCAACTGGAGGATGCCCAGAGGGCCATACTCGAGGCTAGGACACGTATCTCTGAATCTAGTGCTCAATCAGACAAATTTATGCTCGAGAGAGCAAGATCGGTTCTTCGGCATAAAGAGCTCCTTTCTGGCATTCGGGAAGCCTATCAAGACTTGCTAGACGTTCAGATTCGTCTCATTGAAGCCAAGTCAGATGTCAAAGCACTTGAAGAACGCAACTTAGATATCAAGCAGCGTCTCGAAGATGAAAAAACGGAGATTAAGAACGCTAAAGCGGAGGCCGATCGACTCAAAGAGGACGCGCAGGTTGCTAGGGAGATGGTCTCAGAAGCTGTGGCGGATGACCCGAACCGACTACCTCACCTGAATGAGCTCGCCGCAGGCAAGTCGGTTGAAGAACTCGACAATGAGATCGGAGCCGAGGAAAGCAAGCTGGAATATGTACATGCCGTTGACCCGGCAGTGTTGCGACAGTTCCAGAAGCGTGCGCAGGAGATTCAGAATCTAACACGGCAGAAGGAAGAGCTCACCGCGAGGTTCGACTCGCTCTCACGTAAAATCGACGAGCTGAGGCAGAAGTGGGAACCGCGTGTCGATGCCCTCATTACCAAGATCAATGATGCATTCGCCTATAACTTCGAACAAATCAACTGCGCCGGCCAGGTGGATATACACAAGGACGAGGAAGACTTTGAACAATGGGCAATTGAGATCAAAGTCAAATTCCGGTTAGTGCTATTTCTATCCTCGCATTTCCTGACTAGACACCCCTTTCCGAAAACTCATACTAACACTTCTGAAATATGATAGCCAAAACGAGACGCTCCAGCAGCTCAACCAGCATCGCCAATCCGGCGGCGAGCGCGCCGTGTCGACCATCTTCTACCTCATGGCGCTGCAGTCGATGGCGCAGGCGCCGTTCCGCGTCGTCGACGAGATCAACCAGGGCATGGACCCGCGCAACGAGCGCATGGTGCACGAGCGCATGGTCGAGATCGCCTGCCGCGAGCACACGTCGCAGTACTTCCTCATCACCCCCAAGCTGCTCACCGGCCTGCGCTACGACGAGCGCATGCGCGTCCTCTGCATCGCCTCGGGCGAACACATGCCCCCCGAGGGCCGCAGGCTCGACTTCAGAAAACTCGTCAGCATCCGCAGGGCCATCGCCGCCGCCTAGTTTTCGTATTGTTACACTGCTACTGTTACTGCGCGTGTCACGGTTTCCCGGCGTTCGTGGCGCGATTACCGATGATTGATTCGCTCGGCTGTTTTGTCTTCCTTGCTCTGCGGGCGTAATACCTAGCCGGAAAAGAAGGGTACAGGGAGGGGGTTCAAACTACACTACTTAGATAGAAATGCCCACTGCTGGTAAGGAGGAGTTCAATGGTTTTTTCCCAACCGGGGATAGTTAGATAGATTATATGGAATGCTACGGAAACAGTCGACTCGGAAAACACCAGAGGCAAGCAAGGATGGGAGATTATAACGCGAATGCATTATCTATCTATGCCAATATAGGGTTTGTTGTTGCTTTCTATGTGCTATACGTTGAATGATAACACCACTGCGAAGATAGTGCTTGTAGGCTGGGTGGATGCATATTATTAGTGAGTTTATTGTTATTATGGGTAATAAATATTATATGCTGCTTAGAGTAGGTAGGTATTTGCTTTATGCATCCCTCCCAGGTCTATGTCTTGGGGAAAATATACTCTCATCGCTGGTATTTCGACACGTGGAACTAACCCCCCACAACACAGCGAACTCGCTACAGATTCCTCAAGATATCTATTACAGCCCAGAACTTATCGACAAGCGTGAGCCCGTAGCCAATACCCACGACGCCCCTCGTGAACCGCCAGCCGCGCTCCTGGGAGGCGATGGGGTAGCGCGCAGGGCCGGGGATGGCGGTGCGGATGCCGAGGGCGCCGAAGCGGTCCTCGCAGACGCTCTTGCCATTGCACAGGCCCCGGAGGCCCTCCTCGCCCGCGAAGCGGCCGTAGCCGGACCCCGCGACGCCGCCGAAGGGGAGCTGGATGGCGTAGTACACGGCGAAGTCGTTGACGGCGACGCCGCCGGCGCGCACGCCGCGGACGATGGCGCGCAGCGCAGGGTCAGAGTCGGCGCCGTAGACGGAGGACCCGAGCCCGAAGGCGGGCGCGTTGGCTAGCGACAGCACGGCGTCTGCCGTAGACGAGGGCGCGCAGAGAATCGTCATGATGGGGCCAAAGCACTCCTCGTTCGCGATGGCCATGTCGGGTGTCACGTCGACGAGGAGCGTGGGCGAGAAGTAGAACCCCTGCGGGTGCTCTGGATGGATGTAGCGCTTGCCGCCGGCTAGGAGCTTGGCGCCGGATTTCACGGCGTCGGAGACGAGGGCCTCGAGCCGCGAGAAGGACGCATCCGAGACCATGGCGCCGACGTCCTGGTCTAGTCCCATGCGGAGCGCGCGCACGCGGGGTGCCAGCATCTCGACGAGCTTGTCGTAGACTTTGGGCGTCGCGATGATGCGCTCGATGCCGATGCAGTTCTGCCCGCTGGCTTGGAATGTGCCGCGCAGGAGAATGTCGGCGATGCGCGGGAGGTCGCGCGCGGCCGAGTCGAGAATCATGGCCGCGTCCTTGCCGCCGAGCTCCGCAACTACGGGCGTGAGGCTGCGCGCCGCGCTCGCTGCTACGTGGTGGCACACGGGCCGACTGCCTATGAAGGTGAGGTGTGCGATGTCCGGGTGGCTGGTCAGGTGGCCTGCGGTCTGCGGCCAGCAAACGACGCTTTGGATTAATGCTGGGTCGTGACCGTGCGCTACCAAGGCGCCCCGCGCAATGCTGGTGTAATACGCCGCGCTCCAGCACGTCTGTTCGCTGACCTTGACCACGACGCCGTTGCCAGCGAAAATGGAGCTGATGATGGGGCCGATGAGGTTATGGAAGGGATAGTTCCAGCTGACGAGGGCCGCCACGACGCCCAGGGGTTCGTAGATGACGGTGCCCTTCTTGTAGGATAAGAGTAGATTCGTTGGGCGCTTTGAGGGTCGTAGGGCTTTCTCGCCGTGCTTGATGGTCCATTGGAGCTTCTCGGCCGTCACCATGATTTCGCCTAGCTGGGCATCGATCATGGTCTTGCCCGAGTCGAGTGAGCTGACCCTGCAGATCTGCTCCTGGTTGTCGAGGATGTGCTGCAGCATCGACCGCAGCACCCTCCGTCGCTCGGTAAAGCTCGTCTTGGCCCACTTCTCCTGCGCCGCCGCGGCTTGTGCGATGGCTCGGTCGAGGCCGGCGGGGGTCGACGGGTTCACGAAGCCCAGGAACTGGCCGGTTGCGGGCGCGTAGCATTGTATAGCTGTTGTTCCCGGGCTTTTAATGTTCGGTTTCTCCAGCACCTTTGTCTCTTCGGGTAGCTTGGGTGGCGGAACGACATATCGAAGGGGCTTCTCTCCCGAGCTGACGATGGTGAAGATGAATAGTATAGCGCCTAGTACTGCACCAATGATGGGCAAGGGTAGAGTCACAAAGCCGAGGTCTCTGATCCTATAAAACACGAGGTTAGGGTACTGGAGCCATATAAGAAGGCAGCCGGAGTAGACACATACGGGAACTGTCGCAAGAGCAGAGTAAACTGACCAAGCCAAATCTCTAGATCAGAAGCCATGGTTGGTGATGGGCGCAAGCAATACTGCCGACAAAGTGCTAAAGGCCTAGTCTGGATGTCTCCGTTCCGGTTAAGGGTACAATACAACACTCTACACCCATCGAGACATTCATCGCCGCCTAAATGAGCGTTCAATGGCACGATGTTGGTGCGATTCCCCAGATACTATCAGGTGTTGTCGAAGTCAGTCAAATTAATGTGCCTACATCGGCCCCATTAAGGGTACTGTGGCTGGTGGAAGCCTGATTGATACCTACTAGGCTGGGGATGTGTGGCTGAGCTTTAGGTCAGATCATCTACGGTCTTTAAACAACTCCTAGGACATACACTTGGGGAAGACTAATAGTTTAGAAATACAACGTTAGGCGTATTGTCAGTTATCAAATCTAATCTTTGTGTTCAATTGAGGTTTGAAATTTCCATCTACTGCTAATTTGCGCTGCATTAATATCTACTTTGCTGAGCCCCTTTATTTTGGATGCCTTGGACTTGTTGCAAGGGATCTATATACACGGGCAGGAGCTTCAGCATCCCCTTTTCTTTGCAAGTGACCGTAGCGGGTGCTAGAAATCTCTTCTGCACCCTTTCATGCGCTAAATGTCGTCGCTCTTCAGTGCTGACAGGACCCTGATTCTCTACACGCTGAACGCCGTCCTACTCTTTCCCATCAAGACAGAAACATGAAAGAGACCGAATACTGCAAGTGCGCTGGTGAAAATAATTCCCAGCATTGAGAAACGGTCATGATATAAATATAAGGGACGAACGTGTTAGAACAAGAAAGTCTAATCCCAAAAAAAGGAAAAACGGATAGAGGTTCGAAATATTGTGACTTTCATCATCGCCTCATACAGTGGCCGCGCCAATACTATGCACCGAAAAAAAAAAGAAAACAGAAAAAACGCCGACGCCAAGTCCAGAAAAGCAGTTGACGCGTCCCAAGGAGTATTCGCCATAGCTGAAGGACGGCAAACCATTCATGCCTGTAGGTATCATAGATTGCTCGTTGCAGATCGTTGGGTGCTGGGAGCCTAGGTTTATCATTGAAATTGAAAGAGCGGGTTAAAGGCGCCGAGAATGACGGCCTGCCTTAGTATTTATATATGTTGGGCTAAGGGTAAATATGTTACTCGTGTTCTTGAATATGGTTGTTATGATCTTTGTGGAACGCGAAGGGTGACTTGAAGGACTTTCCACGGGTACGCCTTCGAATCCTGCTGACTATTCCGGTGCCCTCAGGTTCGGGTGGTACTGAGTGTGTAGACTCAAAACGGCTCAACATGGCCGCACTAGTGAAGTCGTTGGAAGCCTCGAAACTAGCTCGGCATCCTCGGTCCATACGATCTATCGACATTCGCATCCGGTCGTATGATGGCCGCACACGATCAATAGATTGCCGAACTGGAACATTAGGAATGTCGGCGGGTTGGTTGACTGGTGTTTCCATTGATATGTCATGACGCGTGTAGTTTGTTCCGTCGCTGCCCCTCTGACTACGAGGACCATGCCCGGCCACAGACGTTGCCGCGATAGATGGCGGATAGATCGGACGAAGGTCTTCGTCAACGCTTTGCTGCGGCTGGTGATGCTTACGCCGAGAGGAACCGGAGGAACTAGACAAACTTTCCTTCGAATCATCCACATTCTGCTCATCTCTTCTCTCGGTACCCTTGCCAAACTTGCCCGAAGTGACCTGTTCTCGAATGATGTCCACGTCGTAGGGCCAAAATACCTTCTGCAAAGCCTTGCTAGCATAACGTGGTGCAATGCAGATGAGAGGTGTAAGAACCAGGACGATCCAGAATGATAGTTCGCCGTATATCTGCGCTGCGCTTCCATAGAAAGTCTGTGCAAATGTTGACGACGTATAGACACCAGACCAGAAGAAAATGAGTAGGTCACTAATGGCAATGATCAATACGGTGAGCCAATCCCAGGTATACGTATTAATGAGGATGTAAAGATTGATCGTGATAACCGCAGGATGAGCGATGTAGGCACCGAGTCGTTGACGTTCAATCACGTCTTTACCATTACCAGCAATAGTTGGGGTATTGGAAGCCACGAGATAGGGTATAAAAAACGTGATGACGCTTTGATAAAGGCCGTCTGCCATGTATGTCCTAGATGAGAATTAGTACGAGTTAGGCGGAAGCAAAGCCGAAGAGTACTTACCAAAACTTTTGCTGTGTCCACTCCAGGCGCTCGATACCGCGCCGATAAAGCTGTGGAACAGCGAGCGAGACAGAATCGGAAACATCTTGGTCAAGGACGCCAATGACGATCGGTGGGAGTGACGTGAAGATGAGGTTGAACAAAATAATGTACGTGTACTCGAAAAGATAGGTGATGTCGTAGTTGCACCAGATCTGATACCAGAAGATCGTGAAAGTCCAGATCATGTTTTTGTAGAAGAAATTGGCGATAGCCTCCGCCATTCTTCTATATGACCATCGACCGTGGACCAAAATGAGTCGCTGGAGGAAGCGGAATTGGCCGATGGCATAATCAGCAGACATTACAGCTTGACGACCCTCGACACCAGCAATTCCTACACCAACATCCGCCTCTTGAATCATGGCAACATCGTTAGCACCATCTCCGATTGAAAGGGTCATTACGTCCAAGCCATTCTTGACCATTGATACGACAGCAGCCTTTTGGGCAGGGCTAACACGACAACAGAGAACTGCAGCGCACTGCTTGCACAGGATCAAGAACTTCTGTTTGATCCTCTCGTCGAGAACCCATTTTAGAGTGAACCCATCAACTACCAAGGCGTGCGTAGGTGATGGCGCTTCATGATTCTGACGTGCTTGGGCTAGATCTTCGTCATTGCCCGTCAATCCGAACCGTTGGAGCCTCTCAGTGAGCTCTTTGTCTAGCTGGCTGACAAAATCATCACTAGTCGTGTTACCACTTTCGTCCTCAAGCACCTTTAGAGTTATGAGCTCCATATCGTTATTAAGCAGGTTACAAGAGAAACCGATGTTGATGGCAGTTTCCACCTTGTCTCCTGTAAGCACCCATAGTTTAATACCTGCCTTCCCAAGCAATTCAATCGTATCAGGTACGCCGTCTTGAAGGCGATCTTCGATAGCCGTACCACCAAGTAGGGTGAGGTTCTGTTCAATCTTATCCGCAACTTCCTCGAGCTTCTCCTCTCGATCCTGTATAGCAGATGCGGCTTTGTCGTGCTCTTTACGCCACTCAAGGTATTCTTGCTCCGAGAGTATGCGCTGTGCTATACAAAGAGTACGTAGACCCTCACGAGCAAATAATTCGAGATGCTCGGCTGTGGTCTTACGTAGTTCCGCTTGCTCGCCGCGCTGAAGACGAGAGTAAATAATGCTATCAGCACCTTTACAAAATAGAATGATGCGCCCATCAGGCATTCTGATAATCGCGCTCATTCGCTTTCGGCTCGAGTTGAATTCAATAGTGTTGAGGATAGTATAGTGTATTTCCTCACCCATCACGTTTAATCTAATCCCATCGGATGTGGACCCGAGAACGGTAAACCCCATGTCGCGTGCTGTTGCGACAAGTGCGGCTTCATCTGGAGATTGAGCTTTGAATTCAATTTTTGGGTTCTCACCAGGGATGTGTTCGGCGATAACAGTGTGACACAAGGCGAGAGCTAACATGAAATGAGCATTTGCTTCTCTCTGTTCGTCTCCAGGTTCTGCCCGGAGATCGTCCACAAAGTCCGGTGCGATGAACGTCATGTCCTCGGCATGTAAATATGGGTTGTCGTGAATCATACGGAGTCCTTCGAGAGCACGGATTTTATAGGCAGCGATTTGTTCCCTAGCCTCTGCGGCTTCTTTGACGACATCGACACCTAAGCGCTTTCGCATGCCAGCTTGCGCTTCTGTATAAGCCTCTCCGTAAGGTTGCCCATTAATAGTGGCCTTCTTGAATTCCATGACGTTTTGAGTGAGAGTACCAGTCTTGTCGGAGAAGATGTATTCGATTTGACCTAAATCGTCCGAAATATTCCATGACTTTGGAACGCAAGGGTAATCGATGGGCTCATAGTACATCTCCACGTCGCTATATATGAATATAGCTTGAAGCGTGCGTACAATTTCGAGAGAGATGTATAGAGAGATTGGGATCAAGTTCTGGAAAACAATGAGGGCAGCGAAAAACGTGATAAAACCTGTCATACCAGGAGTTCCACCAATTGCGCCGTAATCGAACCAGGCTGAGGAGGCGTCGGTCTTGCTCCAGGAAACTCCATTAACGATTGCGGATAGTAGACATATGATGAAAAGAATACCGAAGTTGAGCAGCACGTTGATATTTAGCTCCCGAGCAATGCGGGCTCGCTTGCTAGGCGTTGCGCCAGCATTCATCATAATCTTGGTATCATGACCAGTAAAGACGACAACCCCTAGAACCCACTCGGTATTTCTTAAATTACAACCTCGAAGAAGCAAGTTATCAATTGTAATAGCTTCTGACATTTCTTTAACACCAATTTCTGGGAAGGATTGTTCCCATTTGATGGCCGCGTTGTATTTGTAGAGATTAGGTTGTGGAGGTTCACTCTCGATTGAGAACTGAGCTCGCTCACAGTCTCTAGCATGCTTGAGAGTTCGTCCACAACGGAGGGCCTGGCGAACTTTGAGGTTTGTCTCACCATCCAGATTCTTCGTTTCCACGTAACAAGCTCCGTCATTGTCAGAAGTGGCCAGAACAATGACATCCGCGGGTAGTTCATCATCGTTGTAAAGTCGAACGAAATCACCGACCTGGAGGTTCTTCCACATATCTTTGTGAAATCTTGCTTGGCCACTGATCTCCAGCTCGCGGTTGATTAAATCACCCTTCTCACGTGCGAGGGCGTCAAACTCCATGGGATTGGCACCCGAGGGTCCGTGGGGTGGCAATGGTGAGGGCACAGGTGTCATTTGTATGTCTTCAAACGCCGAGGCCATCGATTTTCGATTCCCTTTTGTCTCTATCGAAGCGCGCGGGTCGGTTGAGGTGTTAGTTGTTTCCGAGTCCGAATCTTTCTTCCATAAACTTTGAATAGCATCCCATAGTAGACTCATGAATCTTGAGGTGGCTTTTTTTATCCTCCTCCACGTAGAAACATCGTCCTCAGCAACATTGACATTTTCCCATCCGACGAGGCGATGTACAGCGGCGTTGTTGAGCTCGTTATCGAGCACCGTTCGGCGGTAGTCTTCGATGGCATCCTTGATAGCCGTCACGACGATGATGAAAATCAGAGGTATCGCGTTGACACCAGGGTTCACTCCTCCAAAAATAGGGAAAAACTAGCATCAAGGTTGGCATGGAGTAAAAAAGTAGGAGGGTATTCGTTTACTTACTATTAGGATAACATTAAATAGGAAAAAGATGTTGGCGATGTTATGGAACTGGAACCAGATATTCTTAGGAATGAAAGACAAGGGCGTATACTTGGCTGTCCTGATCTTGTTTCTCGTGTATGATTGGGCGGGATTCCCTTCCTCATCCTTCCGGTCTGCTGGTAATGGCAAATTGAAATACAAAGTCCTCGCCTCGCCCGCGTCTTCTGAAGTAGTGGTACTATTGGCATCGGGGTCGTTGCTGGGTTCCTCGTGAATGGTTGTGCCATGAACCCCGGGACTACCAGCCTCTTCGCTAGACCCGCCGGATTGACGTTTCTTTTCTGTCGAGTCGGATTTCCCATGTATCCTATCCTTAATGTTGATCCGCTTGAGGCCGCTGCTCTTGACGGTGAGCTTGCGGGTGGCCCATCTTGACCGTGTCGTCGAGAGATCCTCGGGACCGTCTTTCCTACCGTCTTTCGGCATGATTAAGGGTGTCTCGGGCAGCGCCCGTCTATCACAACTCTCGTCGCCAGGCTTGTTCGCGCTCCAATGGTGATCTTTCGTGTTCCTATGTAGTCGAGGCTATGGGGCAGCTCTAGGAAGCGTGGGGATGTCGCGTTGCGGTTGCAGTCGGAGCGAATGAGCACAATTGGTTAGGGGCGTCCTTGTAGCTGTAGGTGTAGGCGGCGAACAAGCATCGACGCAGTCGTAAATCAGCAGCGCCTGTCTACAACCTAGGTGGGCATTGCCCGGCGTTAGTGAAAGAAGAAGGGTGAGGCGTGCTTGTGGTTGTCGGTGGTTGTTGATGACAGTGACAGTGACAGGGAGGAGACAAGACACACATACACGGGACAGGATTGGAAAGAGAACAGTGGAAAGTTTTGATGATTCGCTCGCTGGGCTGCTGATGGCACACGGGGGCATTGAGCATGCCGGATAGACCGGGGTTCAGAAGTCGCCGGCTTAGCTCCCCTATGTAGCCTGCTATGTATCCTGCACATGTGGGCATGGAATAGTGGGCTTCGGTGTCAGCACGGTCCTAAAATTACTGCATGGGAACGCTGAGATATACTGTGCCGCCCCTATAAGACGTTCCTAGAGACTGCCCTCCTGGAAGTACGTCCCTGTTCTGCTTGGGTGAGGCTTTGTATGTGTCTTTCTGGCACAAGGGAGACGAGAGCCTTCATTGTCCGGCAGCAATGGGAAACGAAATTGGTTTCCAAAATCAATTAGTGTAGGAGGTATTGAGGTACACTACATCGCGTGTGATGATGCATATTCGTACAGTGTCTATTATAAAGTGATACTGTCAGTCAGTCAGTACCTTACTCCTAACCTCCAACCAGGTACTTAATGTAGTGCAAGCAGTTAACAACATCGCGTATATTATGTACACTACACTCCACTAGCAGCATACATTGACACAGCATCGGTGTGGCGCAAGCCAAAGTGCGGAACATGAGGAATCTAGTCTAGTGTAGAGAGTAAGGCATTTGGTGGGGATTCTGTAGCGTACGGGGTCAAAGATCAATGCAATGTACCGAGTATACGCAACAGATAACATGCCCATCAGCGGGTTTCGAGTGGGTGCCGTTCGTTGTTGCTAAGGTGGCCAGTACTGAAGTGGCTAAGTGCCGTCCATCACCTCCTTTATTTATGTCTCCTTTTATCACAACCGGCTCTGAAAAGGATCAACATGCGCGGCTTTTACAGCCTGCCTATACACTATACACTGCAGACATTCATGACTTCGAACTAAACAACTACACTAAACCTTCTAGTCTAAGGCCAACCACCACCTTTTTTTTTTCTTTTAACAACCAAATGCTTTCCACCTAGGAAAGTACTGCAAAAAATGATTGTATAGGTAGTGTAAGTGTATTGAGTCAAGACTACGGAGAGTATTTCATATGTTCCTTGTTTCTAGAATGATCAAGTACCTAGATAGGTACATAGTCCAAGTGTGAGAGCTGCACAACCCATCAATACACTATATATATGCCATCGGGGCTGTACATTGAACATATTGCTACTACTTTAGGTAACATCTACTCTTACTGAGCCTTGCATAGCAGTATACCACTCACATACATAAAATAGATAGATACCAAGGCACCTGTTAAATGTGGTGTTACTACTACATATAACCTATACTACACTGGTACTAGGTATTACCCATCTCATAATTTATATGGGGAAGACCAAGTACCATCACAGTTTGTCATACATAAACTGTCATTTCAGGGTCTTGATCCTGTTGGTGGAGAAAGCTGGAAAGATCTCCTGGAAGATCAATTGGGGGGCTGTTACTATACATGTATCCATCATATGCATTCTCTTGCCCGCAAACCGCGCGTTCGAGCTTGATGACCTACATATAAGGCAACTAATCGTTTGTTTACAAAAACTGACATCTAGTACCAGGTAGCCTCAGTTGAGTCAGCCTAGTGTAAGAGCATCAAACATGCCACTGTACACTAGGCGTATGTACCTCCACTTTGAATACCAAACGATTCTCGTGTCCAGGAGACTTCGTCCCCACTTAGCACAATGTATGTAGCCCGCAGGTACATCTCCCTCCTACTGGAATAGGTAATATGTTGGGCTGTCGATGGCAATCTGCTCTGCATATGCCTACATAAATATCTAATGTTCTACAGTAGTTGGCTACTACTTGCCTTGCCTAAATCCTTTAGTACGACGCTGAGTTCATAAACAATAAGAAAAAGCACCCCGTAGATGATCCAAGTGACAGTGCTGCGACATCGAGTCGCAAGTGCCTTGTACTTTTTTCAGCCGAGACTGACATATGAATCCTTCGGTACCCGACAGAATCCAGAGGCAATACACTACCGTAGGATGTATCCAGGAGCACTACCACTAGATAGTAAAGACTTTGTTCTCTCGGGAGCTCTAAGCGGAAATAGACGCGGCCGTTTTTGATAATCCCGACGGATATTCACACTAGTCAGACTACAGTGGCCATAGTCCGCTAATGTAGCCGCGATTATGAGAAATTCCTTCTCACCGCACCCGTTCGTGTCATGAGAAATTATAGCGACCAGCCACCCTCTCCCGACAGTCTGATTAGAAGAGGATGAGAAGTATTGAATGCTACATTAAAAGGATGATGCGTCGTTGTCCTGCCCCTGTGTAGGGTCGGTCTCATAGCCTCGTAAGACTTCAAGTAATATTACAGCATAACACCATGGCGTCATGGCGAAGTCAATATGAGATCGTTTCGACGAGAATTATCTATTGGTATACTATGTATTCCCACTACTCGTTAATTCTACTTTGCCTACACTGCCGAATATGGTAGCAGCATCGTCGACTATACCATTTAAAGAAAGACGATGCGCGCCTGGAATCCTGGGATTCCACGAGGCACGAATGACGGCGGGCTAATGACAAATGCTAATAACGCGCGTATGACTCGCAATGGCCAGCCCAGGAGCCACTCTCTCGTTTGAGACATGGGCGGGCAATACCGTGTATCATCGCAGGGTCGACAGGCATGAATTATTACATGCTGTACGACGACGTCTCCAAATCACCGTAGCTCAGTATATACTAGAGCGCGTTGGTGATATCAGCTTCTACCTTACTTAGAAGAAGTAATACTTGGTGGCTCATACCTACTTGGTTTTGTGTTGAATCTCTCTCGTAGTACAGTAAAAAGCACAGGATGGCGTTTCATGGAAAGAGGCCATGACGCAGAAGTGCGGGATTCCGACAAGCCTAGGGGCGGGAGGACCTGTAGTGTAAGCCAGCGCCCCGGCCTCGGATGCTTCCCTTAACCCCGACGATATGGAGACAAGGATCGAAGAGGTACTTTTGAAGGTCTAAGGTAAATAGTGTAGGCTAGCAGAGCACCTCTTACATGGTGCACCTGATAATAAAAAAAAACACAAAGTATCGTAGAAGACAGAGTTCCACCACTTATTGACTCGTAGGTTCTAACTTGTCATAAAGTCGAAGATTCCTAGGTAGTGGCATATAGTACGCAAAGGCTATAGGTAACGAAGTCAAATCTCACTACCTACCTACCTGCGGTTCATAGCTAGGACTTTGCTCCTGAGACTTGCAATGTGGCAGCCTGCCTAGCTTCCCGGATACCGGATCAAAGATCGAGGTCAGAGAAAATATACCTATGTACCTAGAGCCAAGAAACTGGGAATGGGGTTTTGAGAATGGGGAGTAGATCGTCTCACCCCGTAAGCCCGAGATTCCAGGTAAGGACAATACATAATAGGTAAGCAAGCTGCTTGCTCATATTTTTAGAAGGATGTTGTCATAACACATCTGATTTCTCAAACCCGACAGATAGCCCCTTAAAACAGCAGCCTATCAAATTCCCATCCCGCGCCGACCCCTTGGTAGTTGGCTCTTTAATGCTTAATCTAGCGTAGTATTACACCACACTAGAAACCACGAACCATCATGGACGCTATGGGGTATGGGAGTGGTCAGGCTAAAATACCACACTAATAATTAAGTATTAACTTGACCTTTTTCTAGAACGTAGAGAGATTAGAAAGATGAAGTGCCTGATCGAAGAGGTTGCATCTTAGAGTTGTGGAGCTTAGGCAAGGTACTGGCTGTCAAGGGTGAGGTTTCTTGCAGGACTGTCAGGTGGATTACATACATACCTCCTAGGTACCTAGAGGGCTGCTGTGGCTAGGTAACTGCCACAGCCCTGAAATCAACTAATTCCCCCTAACGCGACACCTATAACGACACTCATAGTGCATCGTGGTAAGTACCTCTGTCTGTGTCATCCATTCCTTGCTCTGTACCTATGCTCTGCACTAGACCACAACGCGTCAAGACACGCCGTGTCTACCTACATTGTGCAGCACAGCAGCGACCCAACAGTTCAGATGCCAAGTATTCAGCCCTAAGCTATTGAAGTACCTGTTCATGTTCAGTATACAGAATATCAACGCTGCTTTATCTCGAACCAGACAGACACTCCGGAGTAACCCCACGTGATTCTGAGCATCACAGTCGAATCATTAGTTGAGGCCCTAACTCATCCAACACACCTTCTCATGTAGAGGGCAGAAATTCGGGTTATTATATCTATATCTTTTCATTCCCGCAAAATGAGCTCAAGGAAGAACGGAGATATTAGAGGTTTCTTCAGATCCGCCGGCTCATCCAGTTCTCATACTCAAAACCAGCCAGCCTCGTCACCACCCCCGACGCTGGACCTACCTTCGTCTCCAAGAACTCCGTCCAAATCCTCCCCACGGGTTTTCCGTCGCGATGAGGAGATCAAAGGGTCTGATGACTCGGATGACGACTCGGATGATTCGTTAGGATCCATAACAGATGCTCTTGGCTACAGATCTGGTCCCGCCGCTCACCGGCGTGATCCCAATGTGCTATCTACACCTCAGGCTAAGAGAATAGCCTCGGGCATACATCGCTCTCCTCTAACGATACAGCCAAAGAAACATAAGTTCGACTTAAAGGCCCTCATCAGTCACTCGAGAGAGATTGAACGGACCGAGGAGAGCATCAGGAAGGCTGACGCCCTGATTGCCCAGACTGAACAGAATAGTGACAACTCAGGGGAGTCGGCTGCTGAGAACGATCCAACACGATTCGAAGAAGCAGCTCGCAATCTTGTCGTTGGGTCTGACGAAGAAGGCGGAAAGGGCGATAAGATTCGCAGAGCTTTCAAGCGTTCCAAGGATGACGAAACATCATCACGCAAACACTGCTACTTCTTTAGTCAAGGGGAGCCCCCTTGTAGCCCCGGTAAAAATACCTTTCCACGTAAGAAAGCCACTGATCGCTGGAAGTTCCTCTCTCAAGCAGGCACAAGGCGCCAAGCATTCATAATGGGGTTGCCATACACGTTTCTCACCCAGGGGGAATTTCTACCAGATGAGCTCTTCCAATGGATCCTCGATGAAGTTTGCACAGAACAGAACGTTGAGTTGCGAAAACAGTATATCAACTTGACCGAACTTTGCGATGATCAAACGCACCGCCTCGTTAATGATATGCGGCTGTACGCTTTACTAGAGAAGGTCGGGGGCCCCAAGTATGCTCGAGAGCACAGCAAGTTCAAGAGCACGACAGAATTTCGGCCCGAATATCTCGAGCGGAATTGGTCTTCTTTAGTCACATTCTTGCAATTACTAGAGAGAATCGCGCCAAATTTGCAGACATCGGCAGCTATCAGTGCAGTCCAACTTCTACTGCGCATGAGTATGGACCCGGTCGTCGCTGCGGTAGTATACGAGCACCACACGCGCGCCATGACAATACTAGTCTCGAGCCTGGCCGAATCTAGATCACAATGGAACACAGCAGTAAGTCTCTCGCCGCCTTTTTTCGACCCTTTTAAACACATCGCTAATCTCGAAATTAGTGTGATGCTATATGTTCGTATATATACGAGAATGTAGACGACCTTGAGCTTAAAGTGACATCCGTCTTATCAATACCCAGCTCAAGCTCACATCTCGTTGATCTCCGACGACGCATAGCAGCTGAGTCTCTATTCAACAAATCAGGATTAGGTCACAAACCCATTGACCGATACCTCAGCTTCGAGATTATCCGCGACCGTCTCGACGCGGACGACTTCAAATCTACAAACAGAATCGACTTTGATTTCGAGCGACTTAGAGCACTCACAACGCTTCTAGACATCGTCATAGACCGGGCGGATTTCATGCGCCCTGCCATAAACAGGACTAGCAGTAGCAGCACCAACAAAAGCACAACACCAAATGCCAAAACCGGAAGCATTCCGAGTCCAGAAACAGAAGCAGCCGCGGAGCGGAAATTCGACGCGGAAATCGATATCTTAGCAGTCCGCGTCAAGGTCATACACGACAAGATCCGCGACAAGGCTTCTCGGAAGAACGTGAAGCTCAGCCTCCTCGGCCTCGAAAAACGGCTGAAGTACGCAGTGCGCACACGGCCACCACCTAAAGCCGGAATCTTCGCGTTGGAGGGGGCCTCGGGGCGCGAGTCCGATGACAACGTGCCTAAGCAGCGAGATTTCATGCGTCAATGGGCGCAGAAGAAGAAGGCAGAGAGACAAAGCAAGGAAGATAGTGTTCTGGAACCGGGCGATTTCCCGGCTGGTGGGCAACAGCGCGCTGCGAAGAATATACAAGTTGCTGTAGGATAACCCAGGGACAATCCAGTAGGGTTTGCTTGCTTGGTTGCTTGCTTACTTATTTTGCTGAGATGCCGGGGAAGATAGGGTTCAATTATGAATGCTGAATCAATTATGACACCTCGCCTGCAATGAGCCTATAGCTTTCCTTATGATACAACCGTCTAACGAACACGAGCAAAATTAAGACAGACAAGTCCGCTCTGATATTCCCATTTCTCAAGGCACAGAAACCAAACTTGCACGCAAGGATCAACCTCAATCTCATCCTCGCGCCCCTTTGAAGAACGTATATCTGATGTTATTTTCAACGAACCGTCTTTCCGACACCATCCCCATTCCAACCCCTGAACTGTCTGCCTGCCCAACCGTCACTTTAACTCCACAAGCCAGTATTTTGCCCGTTTGAAGTGTGTATAGTAAGCCAACCGGTGAACGACGCAAGGCGTTAAGAAATGGAGAGGACCCGCAACCTTGGGAGGTTGTCTATTAGAGCGAGTTCATCAGTCGAAGAACTTGCGGTTCGGGTTTGCTCCGAACAACGCCTTGCGTACGGCGGGCAGGGCACTAGACTGTAGTAGCCGTAGGCGTTCCTCGAACGTGTTGTTGATCTCAATTTTGCCGTTGCCACCTACGATGAAAATGCCACCCGAGCTAGGGGGGTAGAGTTAGCATATATGTCCTTCAGGAGATGGCTGTAAAAGTGAAGCAATCCAGAAAAAAACCAGAGATTGCACTAGACCAAGCAGTCGAAAAGGAAGGGCGGAGGGACACCTTACCTTTCTGAGGGTAGCGGGTCCTGTTCATCAAGCTTCACCTTGGAGCTCTTGCCTGTTTCCTTCTGATATTCCTCCTCAGCCTGCTTAGCAGCCTTCTTGACAACGTCGTTATCAGCTTTGCGCGCGCGGACGCTGACCTCGTCCTCATTGAGGGCGTACATGCCCTCGAGCAAGAGGCCCTTAAGCACGGTCTGGTACTTCCCCTTGTCCTTGGCAGCGTCGGCAAGCTTTTTGGCGGCCTGGTCGAAGATGTCGTCTAGGAGCTCCTGGCGCGCCCCGAGGACCCGCAGACGAGTCTTGTTGGCTACCGTAGACCGTGTGATCTGCTGGGTCATGGACGCCTGCTTGAACTTCTTGGTGTATGTGGCGTCGATGGCGTCTGTCTCCTCGCGCACCAGCTTGGACTTTTCGATGCTGAATTCCTCCATTGCCTTAATCTCGATCTCGCGGGCCTTCTCGATCGCCTCTTGCTTAATAAAGGCTGTCATCTTCCGCAGCTCTTGTCCGACCTAGTTTCATCAGGCCGTTAGTGAATTGCCCAGTGCGGTCCCGTCGCCATGGATCCTTGTTATCCTCAATTGGTTGGGAGAGGGGGGGAGCTGCTCACCTGGTCGTCGGACAGAGCGTGAACTTGCGACATCTTGGAGGTGGGTTAATTGGGCTGAGGGGGAGATAGGTTGTAGTAGAGGGTCCCAATATGGTTCCCTGGAGCTAGGGTCTCGTGCTGTTCGAGTAGATTAGGAGTGTCGGGTCAAGAAGATGGGTTGAGGGCTCCTAACACGCTGTTGATGATCGGTCGTGGTGGAGTTGACAATAGGTACCAGGATAAGGAGCTCGAAGCTCTGTCCGGGTGACGCACTGCGCAAGCCACAACACCCCGGAGACCACCTGCAACCTTGAGATCAGTGCTGGGTCTAAGTGTGGCTTAAGAGCCTCTTGAGATGAAGCTTGTAGCCGCACAGCCACGTCTCTAGCTCAGCTGCAAGATGCAAGCAGACGGGTGTATCCCTGCGGAATGACTTGGTCCCATCCCTCGGCGTCGGTCACTTGGATAAACTTCACAAGGCACTTGACAATCGCACGGAGTGTTTGCACCGTCACCCAGTGCAGATCAGCTGCTGCGAGTGCATGTCCATGATCGTCACTGACGAGTATTCAAGCGCCAACTCACACATGATCATGTACAACCAATATAAAATAATACTCAACTGTCTTCCTTGTTGTAGGTCTGAGCTTGGAACCAAACAAGTTGTGAATATCAAGCTACCCAGGACTCACAAGCACCTACACTAGGAGGTAGTAGCCAGTCCAACTATTACAATCTGTTTACATCACATCCAACCCCTTATTACACTCGCTACCGACACTAGAAAGTGGGCTGGTTAACGTCCGTATCTGTACAGTCCAGTCTCTATTGTCGGTATAGCTTCAATAGTCCGGACGGTGGAGTAGGTACCGGTACCTGGCTCTGTGTACAGACACTCCTACATTCGCATGTACTGCAGTACTGTCTGAGTCTACGTTGTCGTTCCCAGATTCTACAACGTTTGACTTTCAACTCCACATTTCTCCTACCCACCTACATTACGAAGGTCCCCAGCGGGCGTATTCGTTTCTTTGTACACTTACTTATATCGATACATATGATACCGCTACCTCTACACCTCCTCTCGTCGCACAATGAATCGTACAAGTCGCCATCACTGACTGACCTCTGGTGCCTGCGCAATTCCAAAATCTAATTTAAGTCTTACATATCCTATCCATATTACTACTACGCGTCCTTTTGAGTTTTTCTTTCACTCATCAGACAACAAACATTCAACCTTGAAGGGGCCGGAGCTCGCAAGACTTGCTTTCGCATTGCCCGCCATTAGACTTTAAGCTCTATCGGCACTACATCGCCACTAGCACCTTGTTAGGCCAGCTCGCCAACTCAACGCAGTTCCATTTCCATGTGCTGCCGTCGAGACCTCCCTTTCTTCTCCGTTTCTACCAGATGACCATTGCTTCGAGTTTCTCGCCATGGGGCTTTTTGGCGGTGTGTCGCCTGCGGGCACACTCGCTGTAAGTCCTTTCCTTCCCGTTGCCGAGTCGGTGAGGGTGTGTGTATATACCTTATCGCTAACCTTCACATGCGTGTGTCTCATAGATCGGGATAGTCGTCGGCTTAATATCTACAAGTGTCCAGTCCCTCGGCCTCACCCTACAACGAAAATCGCACATGCTCGAAGATGAGAAACGACCCCACGAATTACAGAGACCCCCATACAGGAGGCGGAGATGGCAGTTGGGGATGGGCATGTTTGTCATTTCAAACGTTCTCGGAAGCTCGATACAGATTTCCACCCTACCCCTTCCGGTCTTGTCAACATTACAAGCTGCCGGTCTAGTCTTCAACTCCATATGCGCTACCTTAATATTAGACGAACCCTTCACACGATGGTCATTTTGGGGAACAGCACTTGTTTCGGCAGGGGCTGCAATGATAGCCATCTTCGGTGCTATTCCCTCTCCAGCCCATAGTTTGCCAGAACTTCTGGAGTTATTAGGAAGGTGGCAATTCATTGTGTGGATGTCACTGCAGGCCGTGGTCGTCCTCGCCATTGCCCTATCCATCGAATTCATGAATCACTTCAAGAACATCTCGCAGAACCCAAAATTCCGCCTCGTAAGAGGCCTCGCCTACGGGTGCATCAGTGGCATCCTCTCTGCGCATTCCCTACTTTTTGCCAAGTCGGCCGTCGAATTAATTCTAAGGACAATTGCCGATAGCGACAACCAGTTTGTGCATTGGGAATCATGGATCCTAGTCTTGGGGCTTGTCGCCCTCGCTTTAAGCCAGTTGTATTATCTTCACCGTGGCTTGAAGCTTGTTTCAACATCAGTATTATACCCTCTAGTGTTTTGCATTTACAACATCATTGCTATTTTAGACGGCCTGATCTACTTCCGCCAGACGGACCTAATAACACCCTTGCACGGCGGGCTCATTGCCCTCGGCACCACCATCTTACTTTCAGGCGTTCTCGCCTTATCTTGGCGCCTCAGCGACGAGCAACATCCTCCAGCTGTTGGCACATCCTCATTAGCACCAGGGTTGGGACTTGTAGAAGATACGGAAGGCGAAGACGAATCAGCGATAGATTCCGACCTTCTCAGCGAAGATGGAGAAGCAATTCTGCCCACATATGATACGTTTGCTCCCGACCAAGAGAGGACATCCCTCCTACCACGCCGCAAATCAGGCCAACGTTGGGATGACGAGATCTGGGACGAACTAGAAGATCAACAGTCTTCTAGGCCTGGTAGACACCGGTCAAGCACTATGCCGACGGGTCCCACGCTGAGCGAAGGCACCCCGTTACTTCCCGGCCGACGAATACCACCAGGTGGACCAGCCGCGCCCCCAAGTGGTACAGCAGGCCGTCATAGCGGCGAGAGTCCACGCAGAATGTTTCGCCGCCGACGGAGATCTACAGGTTTCCCTGGCTTCATAGCACGCAAGCACGACCGCCGGAAGAGCTCCTCCAACGTTGGCGTCCAGGACGCGCTGGGCGGGATCTTGAAGCTGAAGTGGTGGCGGCAGACTGGTGAACACAATAATAGCAATAGCAATAATTACACAGACATCGCCGTCGCGAGTCCGACGAGCAGCACTGGTGGCGGACAGTCTTGGATACTGGGGAGTCCGAGGAGACAGGTGCGATATCAAGACGAACAGCCGAGGAGTCCTAGAGCGAGCTCTACCTCCCCGCCCCACGAAGGCGGAAGCAACGATCAGCCAAGAGGCGACGACGCCGTTTAAGACATTAGATGCTACGGAATGAAAAAATGCTTCTTTCACAGGAACCCAAATAATTGCGCCGGGCGAATCAGGGGACTCCCCTTTTTTAATTTTTTTTCTTTCTTCACTTTTTTGTTTTGTTTTGTTTAATTGTTCTGAAACCTTTGCATCCATCCCTCCCTAGAACCAGGAGGGATGCAATGTTGATAAATCATGCAACTCGAACATTTGTACTATCCTTATGTATATACGCATACCCCAGAGTATTTGAGCTTCGATACCCTTGGGCTAGATGGGCAGACACAGACAAGCAAACAGACAGACAGACAGACAGACAGACAAACAGAATAAAAAAAGTAAGAGAGGAATAACTTGAAAGACGCAGTGTAGAAACATGCTTCTATCACATGATCCCGTAGTTCGCCACATCTCATAATAGCGCCCGTTGCATTCCTGACTTAGGCAGGCCCTTGATACTATGCACCGAAAGCAGCGCCCATTTCACACTGTCATACCCCAAGAATGAACTCTCTTCGTATAGTAGACTCTGCTTTGTCTCGGATGTCGCTGCCGATATACTCTAC
This sequence comes from Xylaria sp. Z50, assembly GCA_037356035.1. Classification (NCBI taxonomy): domain Eukaryota; kingdom Fungi; phylum Ascomycota; class Sordariomycetes; order Xylariales; family Xylariaceae; genus Xylaria; species Xylaria sp. Z50. The sequence continues at coordinate 423,902 of JBAWJU010000014.1, read as the reverse complement.
TGGTTCACCGCTGCCGCCACCGTCCCATCCCCGTTCATCTACAAAGAAAAAACCCCCAAGTAACTATTGTAAATCGAGGGTAGTAGCTTGTATAGCCAAAGAAACAAACCTAGACTACTATTATGAATAGCAGAAAACATAAAATGTGCACGGAGTTGGGCGAACGGGACTAACGTGTCATTCCAACTGTAGAGGTAGGTGTTTTTGATACAAGTCTATTGACTATCCCTAACGAGCCGTAGAAGCTAAGAATCCTGCCCGACCTGAGACTTTCAAGACACATTACATGAATTTGTTTCCCTAAGGGGCGACGAGCCTAGGCAGATGTTGTAGGCTTCATAAGGCGTCTTGAATCTACAAGGCGAACCGAACTGTGCCCTCGCTAGAGGTGAAAAGAAAAGCCTCGTCCTGTTTGTTGTGTCGAGAGTTATACTTTTACAGAGATATTGCTAGCGATGACCGTGCTTTTAGCCGAAATCCACACTTCCCAAATTCCCTACTACCCGAAGTATCAGGTTACATGCAAATTGATATTCGGGGCAAGTCATCGCAAAAAAAAAAAAAAAACAGAAGCAACAAATTGACGAGCCTGAATACCGAAAAAATGATATTGAGATTTACGATGCCATGTAGGTGCTGGCATCGATACCATCCTTAGGGAATTCACTGCGAACCTATTAGTTATACATCCAACACAAGCTTAAGACAGCAACTTACGGTAGGGCTACTTCAAAGCGCTTCTCGATCGCCTTGAGTACTTCTTGATCTTGGTCGCTGCTCACGAAGGAAATCGCGAGACCCTTGGTACCGAAACGACCAGCACGACCAACGCGGTGGAGATAAGAATCGGCATCAGCAGGCAGATCATAATTGATCGCTAGGTTGATACGTTCAATATCAATACCACGTCCAAAGACATCGGTGGCAACGCAAATTCGCTTGTTGAACTCTTTGAATTCTTTGTAGCGCTTGATACTACTGGGTATTAGTCCCTGCTCATCTAGTTGAGGGGTGATGCACCTACCGTTCCTCCTGGCTGACACCTGAATGCACTGCGATGGACGGGAAGTTGCACTCCCGAAGCAACTTGTCAAGCTCAGTAGCACGGACAGTACTCTTGACGAAAATGATGACTTGGTTAAATTGCAGCTCGTCAAGGAGCTCGTTGAGCTTGCGGTTCTTCTCTTTCTCCTCGAGCTTAATGTAGTATTGTTGGAGACCGTGTAGTGTTAACTTGGTGTCTTCATCAACGTAATGTTCAGTAGGATTCTGCATGAATTTACGGCAGATAGGCTTGATCTCATCAGAGAGGGTAGCACTGAACATCATGACCTGCTTCTGGGTTGGGGTCGATCGGAAGATCTCTTGCACGTCGCGGCGCATGTCTAGTTGGGTCAGTTTTAGAGTAAATAAATTATATCGGGTAGCTTACCAATGGCATCAAGCATCTTATCACACTCATCTAGAACAAAGATTCTGACACTTCCAAGACGGAGGTACTTGTCACGGATAAGTGCGTTAAGACGACCAGGAGTGCCCACAATGATATGTGGGTGGGTGTCCTTGTTCTTGAGGATCTCGGCATCTTTCTGCATAGGTGTACCACCATAGAAGACGCCTGTCTTGATATCTGGCATGTATTTGCTGAAGCGGTTGTACTCATTGCGAATCTGGAAGGCCAACTCTCGAGTGTGGCACATAACCAGCACTGAACACTCTCCGGCGACGGGTTCGACTTGCTGTAGAGTTGTCAAAACGAAGACGGCGGTCTTTCCGAGACCGGATTTGGCTTGGCAGATAACATCACCACCAAGAAGAGCCTGGGGAATGCAGGTCTGTTGGACTGTAGGTATCGATCGATGTTAGACAAGGTTCCCAAGACGGATGTAAGAACGTAATGTGAAGGAGGTAGGGGTTCGGCAAAGGGGATCGAAAAAGTCCGCCCGTCCGTCGTCATCGAGTCGCTCGCTAAAACCGCTAAAATCTATCTCGAACCAATATCTCCCAACCTCGCAGGACCCTCGACGTGGGCATCTGTAGATGGCGAGGAGCTGCATGTAGAAAACACCACTAAGCTCCCGACACACCAAAGGGCCGGAGCCAGAGGTGGTCATTTGTCGTCAACGAAGGCCGATGAGTATTGAAAGCTTGCGCAAATACGTCATTTGCCTTGGCTGCGAAGGGCTTGACGACAAAGCATTCAAGCCACGGCCGTAGACACACGAGTCTTTCGGTTGGGATACATAACATTTCTCTTCCCTTCTCCCATTCAACAGGACATCAGAAGTAGATGATCTGGTCGAGGATCACAGCTGATGAATGATCCGATTATGCTGGTTTTGGCTCCCTTCGACAACCATAACATACGCCGACCTTCCACTTGCGACTTGACTTGTTTGACAGACGACGAGACGGGCGCTTGAAGGAGGGATAGGTGATGCTTGCTTGCTTGATTTGGGACGTGTAAGATGTGAGACTAACCCTCCGAAGGATGTTCGAATCCGCAATCGGCAATGGCCCGAAGAAGCTCAGGCTTTAGAAGGAAGTCGCGAAAACCGGTAGAGTGGATGCCGACATAGGAGCCCTTCTTGTCGACATTGTTTCCAGCCGGGGCGGCATCTGTCTTCTTTCCGTTGGCGGGGGCGGTATCATTAGTCGCCAGCTCCTCATCCGAGTAATCGATCAGATCCTCCTCGGCAGACATATTGGCGAAAGAAGTTGGGATGCGCGAGGCCTCAGAGCCTTGTGTGGACGTAGGCGTTGGACAAGGAAAGAAGAGTAGAAAAGCGCCGTGCGATCAAATGATTGATGGCAGGCGATGGTAGTTAAAAAGAAAGGATAACGGGGTGTCGAAAGTTACGTGGCGCGATAGTTCTGGAGAGGGAGGGAGAGAGTTGAAAGGTTGAAAGGACAGAGGTGGATTATGTTGTGACAGAGAAAGGCTTAGAGATGGGAGATCAGCCAGAAAGAAGAAATCAGTGATGGGCAACGCCGCGCCTTGACAGCCTAGGCCCAATGCGGTTTAGGCTTGAGTCAGAAGGCTGTGCAAAACATTGTGCGCCACAAATCAGGTTGAGCTCGGATCTAGTACCCACATAAGCACATTAAGTGAATACCTTATACATGCATAACCTTTCCTCTTTAGGACAGGTTCTGTTGCACCTACCACTCTGAAGGATCGCTGCATAAGCACCTTACCTCACCTTACTAAGCCTCTTCCCTGGTGCCTAGATACAGACAACGTTACGGTGCTCAGACTGCCTTCTACTTAAGTACACATCAACAATACCTGTATTTGAGTCCATTCCCACACTCGCAGGGCCGGCCCGAATATGGCAAAAACAAAGACAAGCGGGTCTATACCAAATAAGCACTTATATTCGCGCCTATCCTATCTACACCAAGCAGCAGCAGTTTTAGGATCACAGCTTGGAAACACACCCTGCTCCAAGTCCGCATCCGCTGAGTCGAAGGATGCTGAAGTTAAAGGAGAACTCTCAGATTCGTCGAAATACACTGCTGCTGATCAGCTAAGACTAAACCTTGCGCGGCATCTGCTGACTGATCTTCGAGCGACGTCTCTCAAGAGCCAGATACGGCTATCCCCAGCGATAAAGCACACTATCTGCAAGTTCTGCGACACACTTCTCATCGAAGGTGAAACAAGCACGTCCGTGGTTGAAAATAAGAGCAAGCATGGCAAGAAACCTTGGGCAGATGTTCTTGTCGTCAAATGTAACACTTGTGACCGAGTAAAGCGTTTTCCCGTCCAAGCCCCGCGCCAAAAGCGCCGGCCAGAACGAGGACAAGTATCGAAGGATACGCCGAGTTACACAATCAAACAGCCCGGACCAGGCCACGAGAAGGCAGACATAGTCATGGAAGATAGCTAGTGCTGCCCATGACAATAGTGAGATCTATTCAGATATTCTACCATCATAGCCTGAGTACCTAAATTAGGTTTGAGTTCTATGAACACCGAAAGGTATTAGAGCAAGGCTACTCAAAAAAGAATCTGCGCATGGACCTTGACCTGTGTTCCCAGCCAATCTAGAGGTAAGGCATCTAGAGCCTTCTTAATAGGAGTTGAGGCTAAAATAATAGTTTAAAGGTCTATGATTACGAATCACTACTCGTATTCAGCCCAACATCAACGTGAATCGTGATTTGCAATCGCGTTGAAGGGAGAAAAAACGGGTTTCCCCAGATCCCGTCCATCCAGCGCGTTTCAAGTCTGTGAAGATTTTAGGTATTTCTCGAGATCACTCAAGTTAATAAGCACGAATCTAGCGACCACCCACATGGACACAGTAGCCTGAATTCCAGGCACTAGTTAGCTCGAAAAAAAAAAACTATTCAGCTATCTCATAAACACAGGAACCACATCCCCTACTATATTGCGAAGACAGATTGTGCACGCACCAACGCCGCTGGAATTTCAAACCACCAATCGGGAGGTTCCTCTTGGTATACACATAGCTCATTACATGGAATACAGTACCAATTATATAACCCGTGTGATACAACATTCTGACAGAAAAGAATAAGTGAAACCCCAGTATAATGCAAGGTCACCCCCGCCCAAATCCATAGCAATCTTCGCGTGGCCAAATCGTTTATTCGTCGAAGTGGTCGATCCTTTTAGGGTGGTACTGTGCTTCAACGTCTCTTTGGACATGAATCCCGCTGTGTTCACGATCAGGGGTGCGCGTTGCATTTACTGGCCCATACGTGCACTCCGCAACCACCCTCCCCTCTACGCTTGGGGTCAGCTTGATGGAGTCAGCTCCGCTGATGATTTGGTCCCCACTCTCGTTGAGCTCAGTATATTTTCGAGACCGTTTATTCAAGCTCGAGCCACCAATCGTTTCTAGATATACATTCTTTCCCCCCGTATTGGCTACGCCCGTCGCCTTCGTGAGACCCCATTTTCGCATTACAGGAGTGACGTAAGCATTGAATAACGGCCCTAACGTCGGTATACAGACGGCAATGATGCCTAGGTACAGTTCGAGCGAGGCGATTTCTCCCACCTTGCACAGCGTTTTGGTCCAGTCTATGGAACCCCTTGTCCTAACCGTGACACCCAATCGCCAAAGGACAAGGGCAATAGTTCTGTAGAGATCAAGGGAAAATGATCAGTATTAAACCAGACAGGCGTAGAAGATCACAAGCGGACTCACACAAGCCCAATACTAAACATAGCTGTGACGGTTAACTTATCCCGAACTGACATCTGCAAGCGCCAAAGCACCGGCATAGGTAGGAGTAGTATAGCAACGTCGAGAACCAAGTTGGCAGCAACAGTGGCATTGTCACCTATAATCGTGTCTCGGCACCACCCACCGGGCTGCGGATCCCAATATTGAGAAAGGGGAATACAATTGGTCAGGAAGAGGGGGATAAATGAAACTGCAGCATTTCGAATCAGCAATCGCCACCTTGAGCGTGATTCAAATTGTTTCCAAGACATAACGGGCTCCTAGAGTACGACCATAGCTGCCGTAAGAGCCTTAGAACCCCAAGGAAAATACTCGGGTAGTTACTTACCTACGTATCCGACGGTCAACCCCATCACGCCCCAATTCCAACGCCTGAATGTCGGAGTCGTGTAGATCCTATGGTAGAGGCAGAGCATTGATAACTTTATAGCGGCCGTTGATGAGAGGTAGGTGAATTCGCTAATAAGCAAGACCTGTGGAAGCCGTCGAATTAGTCGCACCACACGAGAATCTCGCGAAGGGCATACACACCTTGACCTGGACGGTGAGCTCTTCTAGGTTGAGCAGTTGGATGTGTTGCCCCAACCCATTAAAGGTACCCCAGACTGCCGCACCCGTCAAGACGGACTTGGCCACCTACCGAGCTATTAGTATTTGGCAATCCAGGGGCTATGCCGACTTGCAGGGCAACGTACGAGGGCAAAAACCACGAAAAAGTCATCTGGATATAGTTTGCGCCTCGAAAGCCGAATGGTCCAGAAACGCAGGCCTATGAAGATGAGGCACAGGACGGTGAAGACGATATCCACGATAAGAATCTCCCTGCCACAGCTGCTTATCGTGTCGATAGTAAACCCCATTGCTAATTGATCCGGGTGATCCGAGGATCAGTTACATACACACCAAATATCTGGTATCAAGATGTCGCGCGGCTAGTAAGACCTGTATCTCAATAGAGAGGAGATCGGGTTAAGAGCCGGAAGAGAGGCAAGGAGAGCATGAGTGGATAGAGGAGTCATTTTCACCTTGCTTTTTCTTTGTTGGGTTCTCTCTTTCAATCCCAGTCCCTTTCAATTGCCCAAGTAAAGCGATCATTTACCTTCATAGTGCAAGGAGTGGCGAGGTCACAAATTCCATAATTCGGGGCGTGATGAGGGCCTTGCCCAGTGCTCTGGCTTGCTGGCTCATTTGCTGCATTCTGGACTAGGAATCCGGCTTTAAAGTTGCCTGTCCCCAATCTGGCTTTTTATTTCCAGAAGAGGTGATATTGGGACTTATGATCGTTATTGTTACCCCAGACTCGTCTAGTCTAAATACTAAGATCACGTGCCCGGTCTTTCTACTCGTAGGCCTGACTCCATCTCTTTGACTCCTTTCTAGTCTAGACGCCGCCCGTCATTCATCAATCTATACGATAAATCTCGGCATCACCGTAGAAGCTGGTTCCTTCGAGCGGCCAGGTCTACACCACGATCAGAAGTTGCTGTCATCGTCAGCATCTCCTTTGACAGTGATGCTTGTGATAATGTCTTTTCATAGTCCGGTACGATAGTTCACCATAGTGGAAACTCTGTAGATCCTCGTTGCACATAATATCTCTAAACGAAAGCTACAACTCTATGATATACGCATGAAATGCGTACGACGGTGAGCTAAGTCGTACAAAGTATCTATTATCGGTAGCTTCATTCCGGAACGTATCAAGGGACCCCCAGCACAGAACCCAAGGAGTCTGACTTCCACGATTTACTTATAACGACACCCTGAAACTACGCAAGTCCTGCTTAAATAATATTCTCCCCCATGAAAATCGAGATAGCAAGGCTCTAACCACGCTATCAATATACTTCAGTGTCGGAGAAAACCGCTCTTCCTGATTCAAGAAATATGTTCCACCCTCAGACTACATTTAGCTAATTGCGTAGCCAAATGCAACTCTGTGCCATAGTTTATTTCCAGAAGACTGATGTGGTTATACAAAAAGCGTTGCTTCATTCCTAACTAGCTACATAATAAACAGTTCTCTTGTTTCTAGTAAATTACACATGGCCACCCTGCACCTCCTTATTCACAGGATCTTCCGAATTGATTAACTGCCATCGGGTCTAGCCGTCATTGGAACGGCTCTAGGTAGATGGCGGCGGGCATTCTACGACCAGACGTAGTGCAAACTCGTCGGGACCCTCTGTAGACGTGGGAACCTTCCACATCCGTCAAAACTCCGTTTCCTCAAATGTTATTCCAGAAAAAGCTGTTCACGCAGCTTCATAAGTAGTCCCTCGGGGTATCCCTCGTCAAACGTAATATATCCACCTATATACACGGCACGGCGATGCCCCTCTTCCGTGGGATATCATAAGCGCTCAAGTCAATATCTTACAGCACCATATACATATATATATTCGTTCCATCAAAGCCTCAGCCCCAGTACCTAAGATCTCTATAAAGGTACAGCGTATAAGTAAAAAAGTTCTCTGGGGTTCCAATTAGCTGCCGTGCATACTTTCATCGAAGCCAGACGTGTGTAATGGGGGGAACTCACGTAGCGCAAATAGAACTATTCCCCAGGATATAGACGCCCGATAAGCCCGGCTGGCGTTGCTAGCAATGAGAACGAGAAAGAGCTCGCACATATAGCCTACGAAGTAAAAGACGACGGAAGCGATATACCTGTAGCGCAATATATGGATCAGTCCAAGCACGAACCCACACAAACACGGAAGAAAGCGATTAAGCAGGGATCCGTATGACGAGATCAGAGGAAAATAAAGGGGCCAAGGTAGGGTAGGATGGGTTTTATCACGCACCTCACCCGCCTCCATTGCTTCCACAAATCCGGCTTGGTGCCCGAGACCAGGAGTACAATAACGTATAGATAGCGGAGGCAGTCCGAGCAGCCCCAGGCGAGCAGACAGCCCAGGAACACGGGGCGGTTGCTCCCCAGCATGATGATGGGGTTCGGGCGCAAGACGCCCCAGATGATGATGTTCCTCATGCAGATCTGCAGCGACGTGACGAAGTCTGAATACGGCCCGCGCTTCGGGCGGCGCGGCACCGGCTTGCGCACGACATCTAGCAGCGCGTGCATCACCTCGAGGAAGGCGGCGATCTCCAGCCTCGTGATGAGGTCCAGGTCCGAGAGCGCCCCCAGCGGGCTCGGGTAGCTGCCCCGGCGCAGGGAGCGGATCATTATGTACACCCGTCCGATCAACGCGACTATGTTGTAGGAGAGTATAGAGTATTTTGCGAAGCGTGATAATCGCCGCCGCCGCTGGCGCAGCTTTACTCGTCGTGTTTGCGGAGCCATCGTTTCTCTCTCTGTCTCGTTCTCAGAGTCTAGACTTTCGAAACTCCTGGAAGTCCAACGCAATGTCCAGGCGACGCGTTTTTAGGAGGGCACGACTTAGATATATGAGATTGATTTTCGCAAGGCCTTAAAACCCAAGAAAGAAGAGAGACCGGTAGGCCATAATAATCTAAAATGCGACGCAACGCATGCGGCGTTTTGCCAGACTCTTTGTCCAAAAAGTCTGAAATCGAATGTGTGTGTTGCTAGGATAAAGCCGACACACGGTTGATTGTCCAGCGAGATGAAAGACCAGAAGGGCATGACTTTGGGCAATAACTAAGTTTTCGAAAACCCACCGGAATTGAAGTATCAAAGGCTGACTGGTTATGATATACAGAGAATGTGTTCCTTCAAATGAGGAATTAGCAACTACAAGATACGGGCAAGAACAGGAGCGGAGCATAGGCTTCATATATTCATTCGTATTCGTGACTACGGCTCTCCTTGTTCCCATAGTGTTTTCACTATAGAGAAGCGAGCGCTGCCTCAATAGAATCGTAGAGAAGCCGCGCGTTATATCCTCAACTCCTAAGAACGCACGAAGCGGTTCGCTATCTTCATGGCTAGTATTTGCCATGTTTGACGATCGAAAGCAGACAAAGTCCCATCTTGTTCGCCAGAGCTCCGATACGTAACAATGACTAATGAAGCCTTAATATCATCCTGGTATGGGCGCTAATATCGATCGCACCACCCATGTCCCTTCATCTCTGATTTGGCTGTTGAGTCTGGGGTTGTTCCTTGACCGATTCCTCACCTAGTACTTTACTGGCCGCCATGAACCTATAAACGTGTCAATAGAAGGTAATTATATACCCCAATCGAGAACGGTGAGCTCTGGGGTAATAGCTGCATAATGAATATATAACATGAATCAAAAGGGAACAACTTTCTGAAATTGTATCGAAACGACACAGGATGAAAAGAGACTCGGTATATATAAGAGAAGAGCAATACTCACATTCCTCCATGCCAGCTACCCAGTCCCCTCATAGCTCCCGCCTGCACGCTCGTCATGCGCAACAGGTTCTCCGTATCGGCCAGGTTGGCAGAAAGCTGTGCCAATTGCGCATGCAGATGTGTCTAGTTCAAATCATAGTTATTAGAAAAATAAAACGATACGATCCATCCATCTATGGGTATTAGGACCCAGCAAACATGAGACCAAAATGCTCAAGAGAGAAAAAGACCGAGGATAGTCAGCTGCTTTCCTTGCAGCAACAACAATGCACATATATCCACGAAACGAGGAAAATAAAACACGAAATAACAGACTGGAGATAATAAGGACGAGGGGGTTACTATCGGAGACGACGTGAAAACTCACCAATTGCCTCGCCTTAACCACGCCTCCCGACGCCTGCGGCGCCATAGAAGGCCTCGCGCCTCCTCCACTACCGCCCATAACAAGCGTGCGATCAGCGTTACCGCCTCGGCTCGCCATACCTCTCACTCAATTAACCTTCCCTATCAGCACCTTCGTAGTCGGCGAAAAGAGGTTCCCGCAGTCCGATATCGACGAGGAATATCGGAACAAGCGCTTCTGCACGTTGAATTCGACGGGTGTAATTCGCCGAGAATCCCAAGCCCCGGCGTATCGATCTTCGTGCCAAGGCCACGTAACGTAAGCACGTATCCGTCGGGGCGCCTTTCTCTCGGGAAGTTTGAAGCGTCGAGGAAAGTCCTTGATCCCGAAAGGACCAGGCTTTCTAATTGCCAACGCGCGCGTTTTCCCCTCTCTCACGGTTATTTTCCCTCTCCCTCTCTCTCTCCTCGGTCCCGATTAAACGCGTGGACCTCAACGGGAGGGACGCGACGCAGCCAAGCCTCAGCCCTAATCACACACAGCGAGCTACCCTTCAATTACGCAGCGGTCTGCCTTCTTCTCACGAAGCAATACGTGGCGCTGCTGCTGCTGCTTTTCGTTCTTCCCCGGCCCCCCCTGCGAGTGAGCTGCACTCTGGGAAAGATAAGAATGGAGGCCGCTCGCACCGTGACGCGTCGTGGGGCTGGCTGGTTTTCAGCGCTGTATAAGCAGAAGCCGAAGCAGAAGAAGAAGACCAGAGCCTGCCTGCTTGGTAACTAGATGTGCGTCTTTTGTCGTAGCACAACAGGCGGCGGAAACGAGTTGGAAAATGCCCCTCCCCGCAAGCAAGCACCCGAGCAAGTCGATCGGGAATTTCGTCAAGAATACCAGAGACTAAGAATAGTAATTTAAAAAAACAAATAAATTACAAATACCGGGAGTCTTAAAACTACGACACTCGTGCATGCATAAAGTGGTTGCCGAGAGAGGATGCTTCACGTTGTGCCACACAACCAACCTCACAACGTTTTATGGTGTGCAGAAGCAGTATCTCTACTTTGCCCCACTGTCAGTTTTAGTGAGGGTATGGTGGGTAATTTAGGTACCTCTGTACCAGCTGTAGGCCTAAGTGACTACATCTACCGAAGCCATCCTCACTTCATGTCTACGCATTCACGTAATTTACATATTTATGTCATTACGACTCAAGCCAAGGGACCACAACAAAACGCACAAGCCTCGGCAGTCTGTCGATGCCGTTGGACAAACTCATGTATCACACAATCAAACTGCATTAGATTAGCACTAGGTGTCATTTTTCATCATCGCGATTATGCTCTTGTATCCTTCTGTCTCGCGAACTATGCTTTCCCCGACTAAGCCTCTCATGCTGCATCAGCTCGGCCGCCTTATTTTACGCTTTCCCGCGTCTATGCGGTATCCCTCCATCCCTTCACTCCCTTGCCTATCTCTCGCCCTGCTTTAGTGAGGGCCTTTCCCATTGATTGTCGCCATTAGCCCCTCGCGTTCTAGCCATTGTCGACAGCATGTAAATAATATTAATTCCACCTGACATGGAAAAGGGCAAAGAAATCCAGTAAGCAAGCTTGGTCATTAATATACCAGAATTATTTTTCTTCTTCACTCGGCCCCTGCTTGCGAGTGTACTAAATAGATCGACAACCTGTACGCCGAGTTGTCACCCCCACTCTCTGGCAAGCCATCCACATCTTTTTCGTAATCGTGTTTTTCTTTTTTCGATACTCAGACTGCCAGCCGACGCCTATTCGATAACATTTGAATCAATCATGATGCAAAGCTGTGAATAGAATTAGGGTTTGGAGGGGGGCTTTCCAGTACCCTTGCTGATTTATACACATCCCTTGGGCTCGTTCCCCGTCTCCCCATTCGTTCATCATTACACACCTTCGTCGCCCCGCGAGCGACGCGAGTATACGACACCGCCTGAGCCCTGTCGAGAGACATGCTCGGGAACACTCAGTCTGGGTTAGCATTCCTAAGCCCAGGATTGCAACGTGGAATGGAATTTATCTCCCGTGGGAGAAAAGTGGCACAAAGGAGAATGAAGTATATGCGTTTTGAATGAATAGGAGAGCCCGCATCCCAATGCAATATTACCAGAAATAAAATAACCACTGCCTAGTCGTATGAAAATGCCTATGTACGTGACTCCCTTCTGCCGAATAGAATTAATGTGTGCGTCATAAAGGTGGTAATCCAAACTGAATCTCTCTAAACCGGTATCAATGCGCCGTCGTCCGAATGACTCAAAATCTCGAAATCGCTATGACTTTGAAAATGCCCATGGCTAGCTGCAGATTCGTGCCAGGCCATGTATTTGAGTGCCCGTGTACCGTCCTCATAGTGGATTCTCGGCAGCTTAAGCAGGTGTCCTGGGATATTCGGGTCATCACCGAGTCCCCAAAGGAGGTCTTGGCCCCAAACTACTCTGACTGCTATGCGCTGAAGGCTCCGAGCCTAGATTTGTCGAATCACCACTCCCCGCGCTGGCGCTCGCACTGCCGGTCAGACTTCGTACGGGTTTCATGTTTGGTGGTTGGAGAGTGCTCACCCCGACTCGTTGTTCAACCTGTTGCGGTGCTACCGTGTTTCCATGGCCAGGGGGATACCTTGGAACAGGCTGCTGCATTCCATTTGGAGGAGAGGGACGGCCGTTTCCACCACGCATGGACGGGGTGTATGGATTCCCTGGCGACTGACTAACACGTCGGGGGTATGCGCCATTCATACCTGGCCCATTCTGTAATTCCTGTAGGTGTGAGGTCGTCAACGAGTTTGACCTTGACCCTGCGTGAATTTGTCCCCGGTCGACATTACCATACCGGTTTGAAGAATAACTCATCATAGGATCATCTAGGATATTCTCGTGAAGACTGGGGATGGAATTTATAATTTGACTTGAGCGGTTGTTCCTCCCAAAACTTGGCCGGAAACGGTTGCCTCGAGATGACGACATGCCATTTTCGCGACCGTTTAGGTGATTTGACCGGATGTCGCCCTGGTTCGGAGGCGGTTTCGAACGGTTCTTCCTGGATGTGACGCTCATCATATCGAAATTATCGGGGTCAATCATGGGAGGAGGCATAGGACCAGCACTCGTGTCGAAATAATCGTCATCCTCATCTTCGTCATCGTACATGCCAGCGCCATTTCGCATGGGAGGGGCGCGCCTCCGTGGTGGCGGTCCTCCGTATCCGCCTCGTCGCATACGCATCTCTTGCTCCTTCATGTCTAGCTCACGCTGGCGCAGTTGTAGCTCTCTCTCCCTCAGAGCGACATCTGAAACCTCACCGGGATAGCCACCGCCGCCATTAACCCCATCCACATCATCATAGACCACTAGATGACTAAATTCTCCCAAGTCGTTGTCCTCAAAGGATCCACGCCTTGAGGGCTGCCTGGGGGGATTGTAGCCGTTAGGTACGCCATTCATTGAGGGACGTCCGTTTGGAGGACCGCCATTTGGATGGCGGCGCATGCTAGGCGGCGGCCCAAAATTCGACGATGTCCTTGGTCGGGGTCGAGGCATCCCGTTCCCGTTAGGCATAGGACGTGGAGGACCGCCTGATGCTATGCGAGGCATGGGTGACGATGATGATGGCGAGATGGGTGCGGGAGGAAGGCCATTAATCTCCTTCGGCCTAGTTTGATTCACAGTATTTAAATTGTGGAAGATTGCGTATAGAGTCTCAATACGAGGCAATTTCATGCCCAACTTCTCTGCCAGCTTAATAGGTGAGCCGAGAAACGTTTCTACTTCCATTGGTCGTTTTGCAACGTAGTCTTGCCACATGATACTCGTGGCCTCGGAAGGTTGACTTAGATCCTTAATCGTCCTCTCTTTAAAGTCGGCACCAAGTGTACATCCCTCGGCACTCGCAAGGGCTATTAATTCATCTATGACATCAGAAACCATCTGTCGAACACCAGGCTTTTCTAAAAGCGCAGCATGGGAAGGAGTTTCGAAAATGACACTAGCGGGATGAAAAGCGATCGGTCTATCTAGTTAGCTGGAGGAGCAATTGAAGGAGATAATTGCAACACTTACCCAATAACTCGCTCGAACTGTTGTTGCCGAATATTCTTGGAAACTTTGCAATCCACCTGGCCTGTGCTTAGAGTCATTGCAAGAGCCTGGGCCATATCCTCTTGGATAGCTAGAGGAATATTATTGTTTTTATTCGCGGGCCCAACCCAAATTTCGGTCGAACCGCTGTGTTCAAACTCGCTCGTTCCTAATTGAGAAATCTCGGCGTTGGATACAAGGGATAATACAACATTAGTTGGGAATCTTTCCTCAATAGTGGCCTCGACACCGAGAGTATGAGTAGTATTCACTAAAATGCAGGTATGCTGGGGTGTAACGACGGAATCGATGACGGCAGCGATATCATAAATGTCGGGAAGAGCCTTTATGCAGACAATGACGTAATCGTATGCGCCGCCTTTGTTCTGTGCGGCCTCTTCTGGTGTTCGAACAACTATAGACAAGGTAAATTCGTTAGAGGTGTTCTTAGAGATATCGAAATGGTCAAGGCATACCATGCCGTGGTTTAAAGCGCTCATTGCCAAATGTCGCAGACCTAATCGCAGGTTAGATAGACTTGAGATGGGGGGGAAGCCACTTCGAGCTCACTTAAAAGATATGCCATATTGATAGACGCTCTCGAAACCTGACTTCCATACAAGCGTCACATCGCAAGCATTCGTAGCCTGTAATCTCCATGATAGAAAAGCAGATACTGCATTGCCTCCCACTGAACAAACTTGCATTAGCTCCGAATCATCCATAATAGCTTTTTTTTATGCGACTAGCGTAGTGAATAGTACAGGGTCATCACGCTCGCGCTTAAATCAGATAGAGCAAACGACGTGTGCTGGGGGGAATGGGATTAGGCTAGTGAGACATCGAAATAGAAACATGCGGGCAGTTTCAAAGGAAGCATGGAATGGGCAGGCGAGAGGTCCTCTTAAGAGGAACTCAAGCAAAGGAATGCAAATGTAACAAACGAATAAGACGCACCAGATAGGATTTTCAGACGGGGCGCCACGGGAGCCATGATGGGCTACCGAATGAGGACTAGTGGTCAGTGAAGGCAGCTGTGGATTTCCCAATGGTGTGTGTGGGTGACGACGATGCGTCGGAATGGCCAAACTACTAGTAGCCAAGAGCCAAGATAGAGGCGCTTGTCTAACTGCGTATTTCGGCACAGAGTCACGACGACGCGGGTGCAACGCCTCCCAATTATTGCGTTTAGGCCCCGAAAACCAACCAGTCGTCCAAGTCCCCTGAGATTACACCAGTTCAGGCCTTCCGCTTTCGGTTGCGGCTGTAATTGAGAGTCGGGATAGAACTAGAAGGATGCAGATCGGTGTTCTCGTCAGGCGTCGCGATGGCCCATTCACAATGCTCTCTGGGATGTTAGGCTGAACCGGGGATGGTGATTGGATAGTCGTAAAAGCTCGAAGCCGAAAATGGGGTTACACTTGGAAGTAGTAGGTCAAGATATGGTGTGCCTATGTAGGTATGGAGAACTGTTCTCGATAACAACGTGAACGACGACGACGACGACTACTTGAACAAGGGCGATGAGGACGACAAGGACAACAACGCCACCAACAATGCTTGCACCAACGCCAGCTATTGAAATTGTAACGAGCGGAAGGAGGCTGCTGAGAGATAAGGTCGAGCAAGAGAAGGACGAGAAATAAGATCGAGCCAAAGCCAAACGGAGGTTAGGGGAGCAAGGGCACAAAGGTCGAGAGAGGTCGCAAGTACTGTAGATAGTGCAGTTCGGTAGCCCAGTCGGTGGTTATTTAGGTAGTTTTGATGAGGCGTCTATGTCGTAAAGGGTGCCGATCGGTATTACGAGGTGGTAGTGGGAGTCTGGGGTGGCGGTCGAGGTCGTGGTGGCCAGGCGTCCAGTAATTGGCAACCAAAGAGGAGAGAGGGGGACAAAAAAAAGAATAGTAACGAATGGACACAACGACTCGATCTGCTGGGGGGGTGGTTGCGGGTCGGGTGCTGTGGAGAGAGAGGTGGTAGACAACGGTCGGGTTGACAGCCGGAGGGAGATGCTGTACGATGGCTGTGAAGGGCGTTGTCTAACGACGACTCGGAGAGGGAGGAAATATGAAAGATGAGGAAGTAGGTGAGATGGATGTGTGAGGGACGTATGAATGTATCGACAAGAGGAAGGAAAAAGAAAAGAGCAGCAGTGGCAGCAGCAGCAGCAGGTGCAGCGTCTAGAGGGGAGTAGGCAAAAGTCAAGGTCATGTAGGTTAGGTACCGCACATGGCGTTCCTTGGGTAAAAGGTGGGACAGCGTGAGAGACAGAGGGGAGGGAGGGATGGATGGCTCCTATAATACAAGTACTAGCTGGGAGGTACTTAGAATAAATGTATACAGGTGTTGGTATAGGCAAAGTAAAGTATGTACACATATATGTACATATATGTTAAGTATTTAAAGTAGTGTAAGTGGAAGAGCCGGGAGAGTTCTACACCATGTACTTAACCTAGGCACACTAGCCAGAATCAAATGTCAAGACGATGACGGTAAGTACCTACATAACAGTGCCGTATACACAAGGTCTAGGTATGTCAGATAGTGTAGGTGGCATGTAATGTAACGCTGGTACCTACATAGACGACGTAGCGTATATAATACGGCTGCAAAGAACACTGCGTCTAAAGTACTCCGAATGCTCTCTCATCAGATAGACACATAGGTAGTGTAGGTACACGGTAAGAATTGAATGTAAGAAAAAACAGCACAGGAAGCTCTATACGTCCCTAGCGCGCCTGACTATAGTGCCTGATTATAATGCCTGATTATAGGTACCTACATCCAAGTACCTAGACAGTCGTACTGTGTGTCTTAGCGGCACGTTAGGTACCTACCATATGCCCTAGTGACTAGGCAGTGAATTTAATATGTTTAATACTGTGAGTCCGAAGCGATACCTCACTTAGGTTAGAATTCAGCTTGGAATTGTGATAGTTATCTAAGATAAAAGAAATAAACTAGGTATTAAAAACTCCCCCCAAAAACTATAACTTTCGACAAGTAATGGAATCGATGGAAAAGGATCCCAAAAAGTCTCTGCGTCGACAACTAAGCTTAGCAAGATGGAAAGAAAATAAGAATAAGAAAAAGGATAACTCAAAGTCCCCGTCGAAATAACACTGTCGAAAAAACACGAGCTCATGTGTGGCTGAGTAGACATGCCAGGTCCCAAAGAGGTATCTAGGGTGTGACAACCGAGTAGTGTACACTAGAAAGGCGGTAGAAAGGGGTGGGTAGTGTATCTACAATCCGTGTCTTTCCATGTCTTTGTCCCTTTATTGGTACAGCATTTAAAACTAGACACACACATAACCTAGCTGTATATCCGGTAAAGGCGGGCGTAACGGTCGTGCCGCAAGAACAGGGGGCAGCCTCGGCAAAAATTGACAGCAATGTTCGTTGAACCATCAATTAGCACCAGCCGAATAGGTCGATATGTAAGCACTCATGTTACATCAAAAAAGCCTCTAATGTAAAATATGTGCTATGTAAGCTGGATGTGTGGTCACAAGTAATATGCACTTCGAAGGCTCAGTAACTACCTGGTACCTACCTACTGTACTAACTACTATATGTACCTCTAAGAACAGGATCAGGCTGTTGAAACAAAAGGGATGGAGAATTCAACACCCCTCGGGCAAGAAGGACTGCCTGCGGTGTAGACATCATGCGATGCGATACGTGTACTATGTATACAGGAAAGAGCGCCATCAGGGACGTGTACGCCCATGATTTGCAAGTACAAGTTGGTATCTACGACAGTTCGGGGACAGGGAGACTCAATCGGAACCAGGCGATCATGGATCATGCTGCTCTGCGTTTCTGCGTTTCTGCGTTTCTGCACGTCGATGCATTGTGGCTTACAGACGTAGGTACACGACCGACCTACATACAGTATGAGGTGCTCCTGCATTCCTCACGATAGCGTGGACATCGACAGTGTGCCGTGTTCCTGGACGGGATCCTGCATACAGTACAGTAGTACAGTGCGGTATACGAAGGTTGTTGAGCTAAATATAAATATGCCGATACGCCAGTAAACTCCTTATTAATTAATTAGAGATTTAGAGATGAAAGTATGTAATGCTTGCAGGCAACCTTGAATTGCTCAAGTATCCAGCAAAGGAATTATAAGCATATAATTAAAGTCCCGGGAGTTCGCCTCCTTTCCCGTCGCGAATTTGGTTCAGACAAGACATGAACTATATCCGTCTTGAAGGAGGGAAAAATATGCAGGTGTACATATCTGTAAGTTAAGCTTTGGACGTCAGCTCGAATTAGCCGAAGCTACGTGCCTAAGCTATATATCTAGTGCAAACCTCCGGTCATGAAAGAAAAGTAGGAACATACTTGTAGTTAGTCTAGTTTCATGTTGGGGCAAAACAGTCATAGGCTTTTTAGATCTTAAATCTGCAAAGTAAGATATTGACAACGTGGCTCGCTCGGCCGAACTCGCATGGTATGGATAATTCTATACCTAGATGTACGGGAGCACCTGGAATGTAGACTCACTCAACCTTAGACTCTAGGTCCCCCCTCGCTTGGCCACACGTTATTATATATTGAATGCTTCGTGTAAAACATGGGAAGTAATTACCGTCTTGTATATGCCTTAATTAGTAACGATGAATTCAAGTGTTAGGTCTTAGGCAGTGTAGTGTACTATAACCATCCTACACGCGATTGTTTAGCATCTACAATAGCCCCCGCATACTACCTTAGCTAAAATCATACCACATCTTTTCTGATTAGTTAAGCAATCTATTTGGACTCGACTATTACCGATCTACCTATTTCACAGAGATCTGAACCTAAGAGTTGAGTTGTCTAGACGCTCGACAGTGACGTGTTTGGTGCCTGGCCACGAATCTTGGCTCGTGGCTGTGTATTCCATCCCTGGTCTAGATCTGTGGGTAGGTGTACAGTGCGGAGGCGTTTTGTTTCTTTCAGGCATGCAAGGTTCACATAGGTACCTAAAACATTTCATTATGATGACGTCGTGTTTGGGGAGTGTGCAGTTGTACTTTTAGTGCATGTACACTAGGTACGCTAGGAGCGAGCACTGGGAATGTGAAGGGAAGAAAAAAAAAAAGATAAGGTAAAAAGTAAATAAACCCTGTTCACCTTGTCTATGAAAGTCAAGACAGCCGACGGCGATGAAACTCTATAATCGGATTCCGTACCTGGTTTTTTTTTGTGCCCTCTTCATCATTCTCCCAAATTCTGGTCATCCACTTATCACTAGCAAGCTTCCGCACAGAGTCGAGACGTCTAGACACACACCTTAGTGGAGAGAAACAGAAAAGAGCTTTCCCAACCACGTAATGCGCCCCCACTGCACGTCGGAAGCAAATGCGTGACTAGACTGCGTGACAAGAATGCAATACGAGAGACGGCGCGCAAGGCAACGCGAAGGCCGCATGGCAGTTCCTGGCGTGTCCGCTAGCTGGATTTACGGTTATCAGGCCACCCTATGTACATTACATGACAGTACGGGATTCTCCATCACAGCCTGCCGTACCTACATAACACCCAAGGTATATATTGTGCATGCTCTTCTTAGGTATACACTGGGGGGACGTATGACAGACAAGCTTTTGCGTCCCGCTACGGTGGTAGAGTGAGCACCTCGGAAAAGTAGACAGACAATAAATAGTATACTGACAACGACGGCTGTTACACTAGTATTGGAGAGACAACTCCTTGGCACAGTTATTTCGTATCCCGAGGCCAGTTGCCAATACCCGAACCAACAAATGCACAAACACCTTGATATGCAGACGGTTATTTATCATCAAAGAGACCCGTAACTCACACCGAAGCCATGCAGCTCGACAGCCCGTTGTCCCCTATCGCTCCATTTAATAACCAGGCCGGCGCCGAATCAGACTGACAAGTTTGCTTTTTTGGATATCTCAGGCATCTAAGATATCTAGGATAACCATGGAAGCTGACTGCAGGCGTGTTCGCTTCTATCAAGTCCAATCTAAAAGTTTGCATGTTTAGACGATAATGCTGATGAAACCATGACAATGACAGGCTTTCACTCCCGCAATGCAGCTGCACGAGATAACTAACAACAATAACAACAGCCCATATTTGTAGTTATCACCGAGTAAGTCCTAGACTATATGGTGGTTTGATGCCGCCACATCTGCAATAGAGACGCGCGACAGCTCTGGCTTCGCGGCTCCGAGCGTACAGTAGTGTACCTACACTACTACACTCGATATACTATACACTACGCTACAGTATTGCCATTATGTGTAGTGTACGATCAGAACGATCAAAGATGCCTAATAATATTCCATCACGCAAGACTTCGATCCATAAAATGCCCGATTGAAAAAATACACTAGTGTCGTGTGCCTAGGTATACTAAGTAATGTACCGTAATAGCTTCAGCCGTGGGTGAGCCGGAAGGCCGGAATGATAGATTGCAAAGTGCAGGGATTGTCCAATGGAAAGAAAAAAAAACTTGGAAAGGGGGACGAATGAATGGTGGGACGCCAATGCTCCGCGTCGTTCCATCACCGAACATGGGATGACTTACACCACACTGCCTAAGATTATAGTACACTCACCACATTAGTCTACATAGTATAGTTTTTCCTGCCTGTTGGAGAGAGAAGTTCTGGAGAGATCAAGCAGATCTGGGTAGTACTCTAACTATTCCCAGACAGGTATTCCTCACCCCCACGGATGCGTGACCGTTTGCAAGCCACGAGTGCTAGAGCCAGGTGGCTTAAAGTACCGGCTTAAAATGCCACGCCGCCCCGACTCAAATGATGACGTAAATATGGCCGTAAGGGACACTAGTCCCTGAATGTCACAAGAACCCGCGTATACGTGTCAGTCCGATTCGCTGGCCTCGTGGAAACTCCGGGATGAGGCTACTGTAAGGGAAAAATCTTCATTGCATTTTCTTATAGACATCTGTCTTCAAAGATAAAATTCACCTCAGTCCAGACAGCCTGCCGGCGGGATGTCATCAGCGCCGCGCGATCAGGCCAAGCAGCTTATCAATTTCATCGGAGTGTGATTGATTGATCTGTGGAGATCTAACGCAAGTATACACTTAGGTAGGTACATAGCACACTATACTAGGTACTTAGTCATGACCACTCCAAGTGAAGGAATTAAAGGTCCACCGGCGCTAAATCGACTCGAACTGTCAAGATCGACGTCGTCGCTATACGTGGTATTGTACGTGGATTCGTACGCGTGTGGAGCTTTCCAATGCAGCGGATTTGTGTGAAAGTGGCCCATTCTTGGCTTTTCTGCGTCGCCTCGTGCTGCTGCTTGACTCGAAACAACGCGGCGCCCCCGTCCAAGTCTCAAATTGTCAAGATGCCGCAGTCCACGACAGTCGAAAGCCGGGAAGGAAAAGTCACTGGTCTAGTCACAAGGAGAACTCCTACTAGAGTATCCAGGCACGGTAGCATGGTGTAGGTAGAGTAATTCATGATTTGCTCCCAAAGAGTTCCATGCGCTCATGACGTGCCCAAGGCCGGCTGCTTGTTCCATCCAGAGCCGTGCCGGGGGTTATGCCTTGGAATGGACATCCTTTTTCCATGGGGGTATATCAAGATTCCCATCTTTAACACTGGGCCCTGTTTAGTATCCATCTTTCCCGTTAGTCTAGTGCACTATCTTTGAATAGGCGGCCATAGTTCCAAGCCGCCCGTTCTTCTCTCAAACGCCGATCATATACCTATAACTTCATGGATATATGATATACTCTCGTGCGCTCGACGCTTTCTTCGGCCCTTCCCATGTTCTCCTGATTGACCGCAAGTCCTAGAATGCTCCCATTACCGTCACATACTGCACGGTAACAAGTAATCACATCTTGGGCCGTAATGTTGGGCGGGAGAAACCTTCCGCCCCAATAAGGACTACCCCCACAACTCAGTTACAAGATCCCCAACTAACGCCTTTTATGGCTCTGCTAATAATATACACTAGTCGCCTAGCGTTGGCTGCGTAGCATCCTCTAATCTCGAACCGTTCTTATCGACGATCGCGAGGCGCCTCGCGCGCACTATAGTGTAGATCCACCACTTGTGGCTGTCGCTCAAATCTCCTATGCAGGGGAAATCCGCCGCTTTCGAGCCCTGCGATGACGCACAACTTTACGGATTGAGAAGCTTCCATACGACTGTACCATGTTGCCTATCACTGTGATAGTGATCGGACAATACTGATCGGATAGTACCCCAGGCAAGGAGCCAGGGCCCGAACATCGTAAAAGTCCTACCACAGTAAAGTTAGCGACAGAGATAGTGAGTATATCAGCTTTTGACAAGTCTAGTATAGCCAGGGACGCTCGCTCGACTGCAACTAGGTAGAATACCCCCGTAAGCCGCATACACTCCAGTGTAACAAGGGCGCCGGACAGGCTTGATAGTAGCGCTTAGCTAAACAGTCGATATATACTTTCCTAGAGCCGCTTTAAGTTGTAAATATAGAGGCCCATTCGGACGCCGATTGATACATATCATAGTGACTCCCTTGCGGCGCATCTAAATAATATTTCGCTTCCCCTTGCTTCACCGCTATGAACCGCCAAGTCACCAGTCAGGCTATCTCTTTCATGATATCTCATAGTGCGCCAAGCAGGGCTAATGTACACTCTGGAAACCGGCGACGAATGTGACGGAGTCTGCAAGGATGGCAAAACCTGCTTGGGCGCAACCGGCCAGCCTTACCTCGCCAACCCCCAAATGCGATCCCAGTACCGTGCTCTTAGACAGGGGAGTTGTAGGAACAGGTATTATCTTTGATCTCGTTGGTGAATCAGGCGCCTCCAATTAATCTAGATACGCTGACGGTACAGCCGGACATTAATCAATCACCTCATCTCAGACAGATGCTACAAGTTCAGCATTCGCTGTTCATGATTGCGCGCCTAACCAGAGACAGAAATGGCCTGAAGCATGCAGCCTAGTTATGCCAGTTGTCTAGGACTTGGCGACTTGAGGATAGTACCAACCTACCAATGAGGTGTAACTAGCAAAAACACCAGACATGGACCATCACCTACAATGCCGATACAGCTTCGATAGACAGCAGCACAGATAGATCATTTTGAGTACATTGAACTCTTGAGGATTTCAATATAGCGAAGTGGCTTTAAGAGTACAAGTCCAAGTTCATACCCAACTCCATTAGTCATAAGTATCAATATGACCTGTCGCAGACATCCGTATCACTTTTTCAGCACTACTGCACCGGCGCTGCTCTGTGTTACGTGATCACCATCATTGCTCTAGGAGCGGTCCTGAAGCATCTCTATGTATATACATACGGCCTATCTTGCTTCTAGTCTTGCTAGGCCGTGAGTCGTTGCATGGCACTTATGCCGCTGTGGGCAAATAGTTAACACAGTCTCCCCGAATACACATTATCTAACTATATTCCGTTCTGTGGATGAGCCAAATACATTATTCCAGACACAGCAGACAACCACTAAGCGTTTCCTCAACTTCAATAGTTCAAGGGCCTGGGATAACCCGCAGGTCATTGAGTAGACTTCGCCATGTCGGATTGGACCAAGGAAGCAACTACCATCGGTTGCTTTGAAAGGTGAGCCACACTATTCGTCCGCATCGTCGCCACAACTATCTCCGAAATATTCGCCAGGCACGCCGGGAAGCCAAGCGAACTGGTTATTGTGGGAAGCCGGAACAGAAACGAGAGAGCTGTTTCCTATACGAAAATATGCGAAAACGGTATTTGAAGAAGGGGCAAACCCTCATAAGCGCAGGCCGTCATTACCGCCCGCAACTAAGAAAGATTGCAATTCGAAGCGTTCGTCATTACGAAGTCACCCGATGAATATGTCACAAGTCGACTTGCCTGGTGAGAACCCTTTTGTCTACTAGAAGAACCAACGAGCTTACACACGAGAAACTCCGGTACGTTACTTTGTAATCAACGATTTAATGTTAGCCCTCAACCTAATACTATGTGTACTTAAAGCAACAGCCCGCCGCGACACCTGTGAGCTAGTATATTTTCTTATTGTGATATCTAGGAAGGCCAATTAATGCCGATAAGCCGCCAATACAGCATACGTCTCTTCTCTCAGGAATAGTCCGCCAGCCATCCGGAATCAGACGCTCCAGGAGTTCCAAACCCCTCCGCTAGTAACGCATCTAGTCTTCTATCAACTGCAATAACCTCTTCGCCGTCATACTCGCCAACTTGACGCAAATTCAATAGATCGCAAAATCCCCGTGGCCTGGCCCAATCCATTATCCCCGGAGAGCATGTTACTCGTTCGAATATAGTCGAACAGCGATAAATAACCGTCGAACACTCCACGCTGACCCCCGCAAAGCGATGAATACGTCCAGACCGACAACAGTACTAGTCAGAGGCATACGCCTCGAAGCTGGGTACACCGGATTTTTCGCACACATGCAGAGTATTGGAAACGTTAAATATCTTTCGTTTTATCCATCTGGCAAGCGGTATCCCCATGCCACCACTATGGCCGAAGTCACATTCTTTGCGCGTGAATCCGCCTTAAGGTTGCTCGCGTTGAATCATGAAGGGCTGCAGGTATCATTAAGGTCGAGAATGGGCTTTTTTAACGAAGAAAACCAACTACAACCTACCCGGCGTTTAGCAATAATAGGGAACCCTGATATTGTCAACGTTAGGTTCTTGATGAACTTCTTGCATACAAGCTTCAGATATGGCGCAGAAATATTTCTCAAAAGTATTAACAAGCACTACGGCTTGGCGATTGCTGAATGCTTGTTCTCTGATGAGGTGGTAGCAACTCAGGCATCGTACTTACTCAATAATTGCTTCTGGGGTCGCGTCCACGTATTCTACTTATATGGCAATTGAGGGAACAGTCTGCTCTTTGAGGGACGGCTATGATATCTACACTCATCATCACCACGCTATTGCAATGAGTAGACGGGGGGCACTACGAAGGCTCCGTGAACGGATGCCATGTTTCTTCAACTAAAAGCAACGCAAATATATCTCCACGAAGCCTACTATACTTTCCTCGAATAAAAATTGAAGAATTATCGCGCACACGTGTTTGCTCTCGGCCCATACGGGCTAACTTGCCACATAGAAAACAATCCGACGGCTCTTAATTCGATGGTCAATAAGATATAAACGCGAAGTTATAAGTGTACTATAGCTTATTCAGCACGGTAAGTATCTTCTTACCGTCTGCCGATTATCTGTTTCCTTTCCGTCTCCGGTTCTGTTCCGGAACCATTCCTGTCCCTCTGAAGAGCTTTTTCACTATTCTGCAGGTGCGAAGCAGGAATGGGCGTTGTTTTCGACGCACGTGATCATCTGGTTTTGAGGATGGAGTGCCCAGGCGCCGAAAAACTGTCGAGACCTCGATAAGCTGTCGCACCGGTGGCACCAGCCTTGGGACTGACGTGATACGTAATGACAGACCAAATCGGGGATTGGAGTCTCTCGACTCTACGCTAGACGGTGGCAGTCTAGCCAGAGTCCGAGGCGGCTGGAGCAGATGATGAATTTGCTTCGGCGAGTAGATCAGCAAAGGCGATGTTCTTCCTGGTTTTGAATTGGCGTCTATATTGCTCTATTTCGAGTAGTCGAGGCGACATGAAGGTGTTTTGTATGACATAGAAACCTTGGTATATCTCATTGCTGCTCGATCGGCTATCTGAGGCCACTCTTACAGGACGGGGGAGATAGGCTTGGGGCTATAACGACGCGAAAACTAAAGAGCGTGTACGCAGCTACTCAAGATATTAAATTAGTCATTAAGCTACGATAGACTTGGTCGACTACAATATGTATTCCCCCAGTTGACACCCCAGCCCCTATTTCCCAGGACGAGTACCATGTGATACGATATAGTCTGAGGCGGTGCTTAAGGACAGAACTCTTGACTTGCGCAACTCAAGTCTACGATGGAGTATAAGATTCGCATTATTGTTGTACATTTCTCCGGTCATCTCAGACGTGGCATACCCCTTTACGCGCGGGGATGGGTATGGGCATGTAAGAGACGTTATGTAGGTGGGTAGTACTGGCATGTTGGGTGAGGAGCTCATTCGAAGCTAGACAGTCGGGCTATTCTTCGACACCGAACAAAGAAGTCTGTAAGTTCTAGCTAGGTAATGGTAACGTGTTCGATATCCTCATAGAACAACTGAGAGTTCTAAACATGCTGGTGATTATATCGTCAAGTCCGATTTCCTGTCATACCTCACAACAATACTAAACCTTCTCTTGAACATAATGTAACGATGTACGATACGACAACACTGTTTCGGCTCTTATTCAGGGCCGCTGAGAGTTTTTCGCTAAGGAGTCTACGACTACGTAATTTCTGGTTTATTTTATATCGTGGTCGTACTCTTAGTTACTAATGTTGTGTTTCATAATATGGAAGCCTCGAACCAATTCTTTCTTAAGCAACTACTAAGTACATCAATCGCCATTGGAAATTGGCTTTCAGGTAGTGAAGGATTCTCTACTTGTATTTATGAAGATAAATTTCCTTTTGTTCCCGGGAACCAGCGCGAAGATCGTGTTGATGATAAGTTTTTGTGACTATCCGAATATTTCTAGAAATGAACACTTTAAAGTCTCTGCATCAAAATCCGTAGTTAGATGATAACGATCAATGTCGAAGCATCTCCTCGATATATGACATTTATTAACTCATTTGGCTCTTCACTCAATGTTTCCTGGAACTTTCTCTCATAGAGGCATCTAAGCCCTATGAAGCTCTAGCTAGGCTTGATATCGGGAAACCAATCTATCGCTGATTTAGGGAGTTACATTAATGTGTGATGAAGAGTTTTTGATACCAGTGTCTGTATTATATCTCCGCCCCTATATATATCACACAACACCTAACGTCGATGTCAATCGGCCGCCTCGTATCTCCATTTAAAGTAATTAACCGGTAGTCGTTGCTCATAGCGAACGTCACGAGTTCGTGAGAGTAGTGACAGCTGGTAATTTGGTATTCAGAATGCTCGAGACATATTAAGCTACGTCTTATCTGTGGATATGGGTGTAAGGGCACATCGCACATTAACATACTTGGGACACCGTCCCTTCCGGATGCCGTCCTGCAGAACACCGTCTATATATATATGGTAGCTAAGTAGGCATCCTAACGGATGTTCTTATAATAGAACGACTTCTACACAACTACTACTGAGTGACCTAACAATGGGTTCCTTGGGAAGGTAGAAATTAACGAAGTTTACGGCCACAGCATTAGAGTGACTAAAGCAGCTAACGCTCCGTGAGAAAACATGTTGGCAGGAATACGGTATTGGTAATGTATTCCGAATTATTTCGATGGCACTTTAGTAACTTGCAAGTTCCTTATTCGGAGGGTTGCTGTTAGCCTAGCGTCGGGTGTCGTCGCCCTGAGGCGGCCAGAGGCCACTTTATTTCCCCTCACTTCCATATCGGTATAGCTCCCCTTGTCCATTAATTCGGCCGTCGTTCATTAGCTTATCCCTCGGATCTTCTGCTGCCTGGACACTATCCGAACAGTCCGGAGCGGAGAAGCCATCCATGACCTAACCCGGCAAAGCAGGGATCAACGGTTTACGTCAAGGTATTCCGACGGTTTGTCATTGGTTTATATACGATCACTTCATTCATTTTGATCTTCATAGGGATCTCCATAAGTTCTATCTTCTCCGCGATGAAGTCACTACGGAGCCGTACACCAGGTGGTTCTTAAGCCATGCTACCGGGCCCGAAAGAGCGGACTGTCTCAACTCGGATACCTATCTGCAGTGCATGCCGCCTAGCTCGGGACTAACGAAAGAAACCTGGAGCCGATACAATGGGGCAATACGAAAAAGAGAAAACTAGTACTCCATGTAAGATAATCTTCATACGATTAATTCGAAGAGCGTATGCTGTTGGAATTGCGACCGACCGATCGACCGATCCGGGGCAGGCTTACATGAGTGAGACAACTGCCTTAAACTTGCAGCACTTCTTTTACGTGATACCTGTCGTCCGAGAAGGTGTTATTAATCCCGGTTCAAACCCGCCGCCAAGCCCTTTAGCAGGTACAGGATATCCGGGGGCGGAATAAACGTGATTCGGCCACCTTATGACGCCGGCTCGCCGCACCCTAACGAGCACTTTTCATATCTGACTCACCATTAGCGCACCGAAGGTCCGTGACGTGAGCAATTTAATCACCCCGAATTGCCGGCGACGAGAGGACCCGATATTCTAGGAGCGTAGGATTATTACGGTAAGGGAAAGTATCGTCGACCGAGATAGCGATGTCGGGCCAAGATAAGCAACCCCCCACCAAGTTCGGCGTGGTGCTCTTCCCGGGCTTCCAAGCGCTGGACGTCTTCGGGCCACTCGACGCGCTGAACAACTTGTCGCGGATGATACCTTTGGAGTTTACGGTTCTCGCCGCGACGCTAGACCCCGTCAACACGAAGGTGCCCAGTCCGGGGCGTATTGGGCAGAGCGGTGAGTGATTCTCGAAGTCAGGTTCTCCCTGTTTTGATCAGTATGAAGGCTGCTCTTCGGGGACCAAAGCTACTCCTGGTAGTTTCGAAACAACATACGCCACGCTCAGAATGACAAGTACTGACCACGAGCGTTGCAGTGGTGCCAACGCATACCTTTGACAACTGCCCAAAGGACCTCGAGGTGCTTCTTGTGCCGGGCGGGTTTGGGGCACGAGACCCGGCGATCACAGCCCCTATCGTCGAGTTCCTGAAGAGGATCTTTCCTCAATTGCGGCATTTATTGACCGTGTGCACTGGGAGCGCCATCGTCGCGCAGTCGGGGTTGCTGGATGGGAAGCGCGCTACCTCGAATAAGAGGAGCTGGGAATGGGTATGTGATTTGAGTCACATTCTCCCGATCTGACCCCCTTAGTCTTCGACCAGGGCGTACTCGGTCAATGTCTGACTGCTAGATCGTAGGCTACATCACAGGGCTCAGCTGTCAAGTGGGTGAGAGAGGCACGATGGGTCGCGGACGGGAACATTTGGACGGTGCGTGCAAAACCTTCTCATCTTGGCTCCTCGATCATGGTCCCCTACGACGATGTATTGGGGTTAACGGACCTTGCTGGTCGCGCCCGATTTGGTCACGTTCATACCAAGTAAAGCGGAGGATGAGGATTGCGGCTAATGTGTTCATGCGTACAGTCTTCCGGTGTGTCAGCTGGTATCGATCTCATGTTCGCCTTCATCGCGGACCAGTACGGCGAGGAGACAGCGAAGCAGCTCGCGGATATAGCCGAATATGTGCGAAATCCTGATTCCAGCGTTGACCCCTTCGCTTGAAAAGCCGCTAGTTTAGGTGCCTACGAACTACTACTGCACGTGGTGAGCTGAAGCAGGCTTTTGAACAACTCCTTCCTGTCTTGGCACGTTGCATTTCGCACACCGCGTAGTCGAAGGGGAGAATTCCTTGGAAAGCCCATATAGAAGAAGGTGAGGTATTAGAGATCTAGTTTCCGCTTTAGATATGATACCCTACTGTTATCGCTCTGATTGTAGTAAGATACACATTGTTTTGGGCCGTGTGGTATGCCACTTCACTCATCCTTCGCTTACACCACCTACGCTATGCCGATCGCTTCAGGTCCAGCTCAATCCCGCCAAGGATTCGGCATGAATCATTTCCTCTGGGATGTGCCAATCTCTTCAGATATACTCGGCGACCACTCCGACCAATACATTTCCTTTTCATCACACCGTGGGCAGTACGGGCATCGAGGCCCGATCCAATTGAGCCACCACAGCATTAATGTGTACGACGGCGGATGCTATGAAATATACTTCTCTAGTTGCCCCAACGTATAAGGCTTGCCGTAAAGCTCGCTGTAAAACTCTCTTTAGCGAGATAACTGACGGTCTAATTCCCAGTCGAATAGACTCCCTGAAGAGGACGATTTCTCGTTCTCGCTGTAGTTCGTTGGGCATATTGATCGAGCCCCTTCTACCATGATTTATGATGGTTGGGGGGATGACTATGTAGCTTAGACAGAATCAGGGCAGTTAGTAAAGACACAGAGAGCAGACAGGGGTAACGTCATATTGCTACCTACGAGGGAGAAGGGGCATTTTCGCCCAAATTGGCGTTAGCATCTTGCTGCCGTCTTACACTCCAGATGAGCATCTGACTGGTTTGATCGCCTTGCTCCTAAACTCTACCGCCATTGGCGGGAGACGTCAAACCAGGGTTATTGAGTGGCTGCTCTGCGTGGCGATTTACTCGGACCAGTGCCCTTGCAAGCGCCTCTGTTTGACGATTAGAGCGTCTCCTGTTTCTGCTTGTTGGGGGGCGGCGTATTCGTGGTATGCTACGTAGGCGGCCATCGCGATGGAACTCTTCGTCGCTGACCTCTGACTCGGAGTCAATGGCGGAGTCAATGAGCAAGCCGGGACACATATTGGTGGCTGTCGCTAAAAGGTAGCGGTGTTTGAAACTTGATATAGCGTAGAATTATTTTTATTGGTTTATGAGCGGTGAAAGAGTGTAATGGTCTTCATTGATGCTAAAACGAGCAGAGCATACATAATACGTACCCAAGCAGTATTTCACATGGTCGGTTCTAGGCCAACATGAGTCTTTACCGCTTGAAAGGGCGGAACAGCTTCGATACTGCAACCCCTGCTGCTACTGCCACCGCGTGTGACGGGATGTGGTGTACATCTGTACGAGAGAATAGGTGGTACTTGCCACAGATGAGGGCATTTACAAATTCTAGACTGTAGAAACTACAACTCTTACCACGAGTATATGCGGGAAGTAACCACCCATCTCCATATTTTATGGCATGTTGTGGTTGTACCATTATTACTTTATTAAGTTTTGGCCCCTTTTCGCCACCATTAAGTTCCCCGGCGAAGCCATCTGGGCAGTGAGCGGTGTGCCGTGTCTAGGTCCTCGCAACGCGGCAGGCTCTCGGGCTAAATGAACCCGTGTGAGAATGAATCATCATCATAGGTCGTCCCTTTAGAGCTAGAACTTGGGTGTCTACGCTACGATTAAGAAGACCCTTCAAGGGGGTGCTGGGCAAGCGCTATGTAATGTAAGGATCGTCTGGGTATTATAAAGGCCTGAAATCAAATTGTCTGGGTTATATAGAAGCTGTAATAAAGAATGTTCTATCTGGTTACAGTTGGGCACCATGATCTCTTCAAGTAATGCTACGGTGACTAGCTAGGGTAACTTTCACATTATTGCTACCATATTAACAATAAACTAGTTGTCCAATTATTATTGTTAGTACCGTTCATTGTTGCGTGGCTTGTAAATCAAGTGTGGCTGGAATGAAGCTGATCAATCTATGGATAGCTTTGTCTACGAATTCGAACGACATACGTAGCAGGCTGCAGCTATATCACGCAGACAACTATAGTAATCTCCATACGTAATGGGATTTTTTTTTATGCTGTATGAGCGTAATAGGAAAAGCATGCTGGGCATTTGGCTTGGAACTTCCCATCTGTGAATTCTAGACTGCAGGAAGCCCAGCAAGCCTTACAAGGACCCCAAACCCAACCCACCTACAACCCCGGTTTGGATAGGGCCTAGACTCTAATAATTGAAAATGGCCTGCCTATGGGAAGAGTTTCTTGAGTAAGTTAGCTGTATACGGCCCAACTTTTGGGCACTTGAAACACAGATCCAATATAGCAAAATTTTCTCGTATCTCGGCCTGTCGCTCCTTATTGTAATGCCGCCATGTGGCAGACAGACCATCTAACCTTAGATTATTTTCTCTCCAATTCTCACCAGAGATAGTCTAGTCTACAGTAGGCATGCGTGGGTCATTTCCCCTCCAATCCCCTGCCCGTTCCCGGCAATTGGTAAAGGTAATAATAATGGCTTTACGCTAGGGGGTGATGTACATACGCTACTATGTAGTACAGTAGTGGGAGCGGCTTTATATGAATGGGCAAATTAACATTGTGCCAGACTTTCTCCAGTTGCGGTCGTAATGTAAACAACGTGCAAAAGACTCTGGTCTAGGCGGCCAGTGCAGCAAAACTAGATCATATAATGTCTACGATTCTATTTCACTGTACTAGTATTTCCATCAGGCCACGATCACGTGGTCGTCTTGCTTAATAACACATGGCGTGCGCTAACCAGTGTAGACTTCGCGCTGACTCAGCGAGAGCTTTTTCGGATCGAAGCCGGTTTCCGGGGATCTGACCGTCGAAATGGTGTGCCCATTGGATGACCATTGTTGGCTCTCTCCTGCCTCACCTTCGCCGCCGCCGAATTTGTGGCAATGGCTTAGACTTGCGATACAGGGTAATAGACCAACACGATGGCATTCGGAGTAATGGAGATTCCATTCAGCTGTGGCATTGTGCTGTGTTGTCCCTCTGAGAAGCAAAGGCCGAAGTCGACCTAGACACGACACATCACAATCTCTCGGCCAATCTGGAGGGCTTCGTGCAGACCGAGTCCACCGTCTAGGCCGTATATGCATCTACACTATCTAGATTTGCGTTTCAGAAGATGCAGCAACCCGAAAGTGGCCTTCAATCACCCGATGAAAGTCCCGCAAACGGATGAATCACGTGTCACTGAAACAGTGATAGCATGACGTCGATTGTCTTCAGTGGTTTCCGTTCGCGATTCAAGAATCTTAGCGGGCACGGTTGGTATACACTATGCTGTGGCGCTTATCTAAAGCTGGTTACAGTTGACCCCCACGACTGTGTGACCATGTCGTTCGTACAAGAGGTGAACATACCGTTATGCTGTAACGACAACGAGTCGCCAACGATTCGAAGCGCGGTAGGCTACGAGGTAGATAGATAACTATAAGTTATTTATTTAGATTGATTCGTCAAGGCTCACCGAACTGGAATAGATAGGTTAAGAGGTTTTCCCTCATTAAATCATTATGCAAGAACTTGAG
The DNA here is from genome assembly GCA_037356035.1 of Xylaria sp. Z50. Lineage (NCBI taxonomy): Eukaryota > Fungi > Ascomycota > Sordariomycetes > Xylariales > Xylariaceae > Xylaria > Xylaria sp. Z50. Next base: position 391,001 of record JBAWJU010000014.1, on the reverse strand, counting down.
GCTCTACATGCCCGAGTACAATGGCCCCTATTTAGTAGCCTCTAGATTATAGGCTGACACTTTATCCTAAACCCGAGTATGTCGGTTATAACTCTTCATAGTCCTAGTTGTAGCCTGCAGTCATCTGACACCTTATCACCAAACGGGCCTTCTCCTCTGTGGTTGCATTTCCACTAATTTCCATTGCTTCTCTTTCACACGGGTATCGATGTCTTTTTGTCCTGGTTCTAGAAACCTAATCGTGTCGCCTCTGGCGCCTATTTCGTGCAAGCCTCTGACCTCTGAGGCGCGTTTCGAATGGCACGAGCGTGTAATTGTCTCGGAACTAGGAGTGTCATAGGTTCTTTGCTCGCGATATATTACCGTATGTAGGTACGCGATGCGAGGAAACAGACTGACTCCTTTCGCTATAGACCTATCACGGCAACTCCCGTCGAAGGCCCTGCCAAAACAGCGCCATTGATGTCCTGGGAATGTTGTGGCTAGCTGTTAATGTGGCTATCGGCCATCCCATCACCCGTCTGACAAGCGCGGAACCTTTCCCATCGAACATCCTTGGTTAGTGTAATTGCCTGGAAATGGTCCCGTGGTAAGAAACAAGGACCGGCCTCGTTTACGTCTAGCGTACACTAGGCTACGCAGATTTCTATTCCCTTTCCAAATTACGAAATCATCATCGACTTGGACGATCTTCTAAAAAGGGAGTGACCATCTTCAGCCGGCCACCTCGATGCTTGGCAATTGAGCGCGCTTGGTTTCCGCTCAAATTGCACAGGCACTAACGGAGCGGCACGCGTGGAGACAGCTAGTAGTGGAATATGTACTGTTAGTATAGGTATAAGTGTGCTTGATAATACGTGTACAATCGGTGCTATAGCTGCAGTCCCCGCGACGAAGGTTGTCAGCCCGGCGCTAAGACTTGTACTCCAAGGGTCGTTTGTATGTGAATCTCTCCATTCTCTACTTATGACGGTAGCGGTCCGGGAACGTATTCTACACTACTACCTTACTACCCTACTAGCCTAAGGTTAGTATAGTAGACATATGCAATATGCCGTATACTATGAGAATAGATACATAGTACAGCCCAAAGTGTAAGGCTGCGCGCTAATCCTTCTCTCTGACTGTAATACTCGAGTATCTCTCGGTAAGTCTCGCTTATGTGACGCAGGATCTGTGTTTCACTCGGGAGTTGCATACCGGTACTATGGTGTGTAGTGCAAGCTTAATTGTCGCCTCTTAAAAGATGGGGGTCACAAGATGGGGGGTTTACAAACGCTGATAAAAATGCCCGGATGTCAGCAAAAAGCAAGGGGGCTAATGTACACTACTATGTAAAGTTGTGAGGGATGGATGAACGGCATCTTCGACAGGTAAAAAGCAATTCTCCCCCACAACACCATTATTTAGTACACTACCAACAAAAAGTAGGCAAACAATTTCGTAAATTAGCCCACACACTAGAGAGTGTACGCTCGTTGCCTATGTACATTGTATACACTGCACTACTACACTAGACGAACCTAGAATGATCTGGGCGACCAAGTATAGAAAGTATGCGACAGGCAGATTTTAGTCATTGTTTGTATGCCAAGGGACTGGAGACGACTATTGAGGCCGGCATATGCTCCGAAATGGACCTTTCGGGGCTGAGCTGGGATCAGGGCAGCAACCGGGGGGTTAAATCCCAGCCCCAAAATCGCCAACAATTGGATCGGGTTGAAGGCTGGATCTCTCGGCTCTCGCCAGGGTTCGTATAACCTCGCGTCTAACCACTCAGCTCGACAGCGCAGGTCAACAAGGTCAGCAGCCGCACCCGCCCAATATGGTTTCGCTTAGGTACGTAGCCGTCATAATATCAGATAGCCATCGGCCTAATTCAGTAGTGCATAATCGCTTATACCTTGATAGAGACGCTAAAATGCGAATCCGGAGAAGATCGTCGCGCCTCTTGGCTAGATACAACTTCATCAAGGACTTTCCTTGGAAAGCCACCTTCCGCCTTAACGAGTTCGAGTTTGAAAATTACCGGTATGTGGTGCAGATGCAAGCCACCGAGGCAGTGGAGGCAGTTCACCAAAGTACCGGGTGCCGGGTTAATTGTCTATGGTACGCTGCAAACTACTAAGTACTACGTATGCTTCATCAAGATTCAACGATCTTGAAATGTGGAATGATATCAGATGTTCGGTTGCACGCTAGAAGACCGCTGCTCGATGGTGGATCGAAACGATCGGATTTTCATAATATAGGTGTAAGCACAATATCTTGACCGCCGCCTTGGAACATATCTCCAGGGTATGATGGATCCTGCTACCCGAATCGGGTAGTATGTGCTGTTCCGAGTCCCGGTCAAAATTCCGGATGTGCTGGATAGGGAGGATCACGGGGGGGCGGATCATGATCCTTCAAAGGCAAATATGCGTGCAATGCAGGGGTAAGGTGCATGGGTACCATCCAAACTCAGCCTCTACACTATGTGCCAGTAGTTTACAGTAGTGCAAGCGTTTGTAGCCCTAGGCCGCTGCGAGACAACTCAACGTCTGCATGCGCCCGAGTCTCCAAATACAAGCAAACAGGGAGTTAGGAGCGGCAGCCGCTTCAATCAGCAAAGAGAGCTGGGGCACACTAATGCCGGAAACTTCTGCCAAGGGACCCGCCATATTCAAGAGAATGTCATCGTCATTACCTCTGGAGTCTAATGTGGGCTAGGTATTCTTACTCCAAGAAAGCGTGTATGGCAAAAGACCAACGGTCTTGTCTAGCGTACACTATCCCTATGTTGTGATCAGTTACAAGGCGCACGCCAGAAACGTCAACCCCTCCCTGGAAACCGCATATTCATAACGTAATCCCCGTACTTCCGGTATCGAGTGTGTCCTATGAATAGATGTCAGCCTCTATTCATTAAGAAAAAAGTGACGAAACGAAGGGAGAACTGACAGAGATGGCCTGACTAACATGGTCTGATATGCACGTTGTGGAGTTGCATTGGTAATAGCTACCGTAGTGTAGCAGTTCGCAATTATAAAATTTTTATTGCTCGAGTTGTTAATCATCAATTGGAGCGAGATACACATCTGGAACAGCCTAGGCATATCTCGCTTCCACTGCATAAACTTGTGAACTAACATACAGGAACAGCACATAACTAGCAACCGTTGGGTACTCCGCATGCACTCAAATACATAGTAGGTATCTTGTGCCAATCACAGCCGTTTCCACTACCTGAACTAGACTCCCCCGGCATGCCAAGATGCAGAAGCAACAGCGCGTCCACGTCGTGACTTTGAGGATTACACTACTGGCTCTTCCCGCCGAATCTGTGATAGGGGACTCCGGGGGGTACACTATTGGGGAGTCTAGACGATGAGAGGTGGAGAGCATTATTGCAAATATGAGGTTATGGGTGCTGCCGAGATCGATCTTCGGCCTCCTGAGCAAAGTCTATCGAGATACGACCCATCGTGATAGGTATCCAAGGATTTGGGAGCGGTCTTAGGACGGCAGGGATTCAACATACACTGCCGGTACTGTACATACTATGTACCGTAGTAGGTCTTACACCGCGAGATGTATGTGCAGTTGAACCGGAGATTTTTTTTTCGCCATAATTTGCCTCGTGGAGCATCTTGCCGGCGGTTATTGAAGGGAGTCCGCTAGGGATTATGAGGATGCTCATCTTGATGTACGTCTTTGATACGACAGCAACTAGTGCGTTGGAGGATGCCCGCCTGCAGGGCGCCACAAAGTCAGCCACCCTGGACAGGCCCATGCTAGATTCACAAGATGAAGGTCGCCGGCTAGGAGATGCAGCCAATACGTAGACATGTATCGGCGATCATCATTCAGGGAAACAAGATTGCAACCAGGATACCAGGCACGATCTCGAGTCTGAACTTCTATATAAGGAGGTCAACATCTCCCTCAACTGACCAATTCTCCTTCCATCATCACCAGTCCCAAGCAGCAATCCCAGGAAACCCAATACCTTCACTCTCTCAACTTTCAATCACTTTTGTTTCCAAAACAATCAACCACATCTTCAAAATGCAGTTCTCTCTGATTGCTATCATCGGCGCCATCGCCACCGCTGTCTCGGCCGTTCCCACCGACAACCCTAGTTACATTGCTTGCGCCGGCAATGGCCTCTTCAGTGTTCCTCAGTGCTGCGCTACCGATGTTCTCGGCGTCGCTGACTTGAACTGCCACTCTCGTGAGTATTCCCGGAAATAACTTGATTCTTGAGCCTACAGTACAAGGCCGAGGAGTAAAAAGGACTTTTCACTGATAGATAATATAGCCTCTGCTACTCCCTTCAGCGTCTCCAACTTCCGCGATATCTGCGCCAACGGTGGCCAGCGTGCCCGCTGCTGTGCCGTCCCCATCGTAAGTCTATTCCACAGAATAATACTGGTGATCATCACGCTAATAACTTGACAGCTTGGCCAAGCTCTTCTCTGCGTTACTCCCCCTGGACTCGGCGAGCAGTAAATTCCTGAATCTACTCGACGGTTACGAAGCTACAGCTATCCCACCTGTAATAATTGGGCGTAACAGTACATAATGGAGAAGGTTGTCTATACGGAGTGTGGAGGTAATAATGTTGGGAAAAGGGGTTTCCACGGTGATGCTGTCTTGGGACGTTGGCCGATGTTTCTATTCGATCTTTAGCTGAAGACTTGGGACGCATGCAGCCAGGATGCGTAGCTAGCTTAGAAAATCTTGGTTTAGGATAGTTTCAAATGAAAGCGTCTTAGGCCAAACATCTTTCAATCTGCCAACATAATCGTGATTCTCAGAAATATCTTTTCTTGTCTTCGCCTTGGAGTTTGAGGTAGCACTGTGCTGTCTTGTGACTTATCAGGTTGGGCTATGGTCTCTGTCCAATTCATAATCTATCCAAATCAATTCGGTGTCAGGATATTTTCAGCGTTTATTTTCTTTACTAAACTCGTTACTCGAATTGCTTATTGGTTAATTTATGCCAATACCTACCTCAGCATTTCGCATTCTCCATCATGTTTTTACCTTAGTGTCCTCGACGAATTAAAAAAACTAAAAGGGGTCCAGAAGCAAAGACGAAATAGTCGTAGATAAACCATTCATCCCTTATAATCCAGTACCCCATCTAAGAGCAACCAAGTTTTGCGATGACTACATGTTCGTTTTCCCACGTGATTGTCTTAGTCATTTATCCAGGCTTAGTATGGGACAAAATGATGGGACGTACTTCCGCCAGACACGCATTATATCCGGGTTGGGCTGCAGCCACACTGCTAAACACCATTACTAAATAACTGAGACATATGACACCTTGTGCTCGTCATCGCGCATGCATATGCAACCGCCTCTTTTAAGCCCATTCGCCCGCTTGGCTTGGATTAAGGTTTTCTCCGGTTGGGCTGTCGCACCAAATGCCATCGACTTGGACTATATTATACTATCGTCAAGCCACCGACAACCCCTCCCACTTAGAGGTAAGACACTGACATAGGGATCGCGTAAATCGGGGGGCCCGTTGATATAGTTTGCGCCTCGCAGCCCCAGAATACACCTTACCTCCAATGAGATATAGGTTACACAACAACGGATAAAACACACTTCAGGTTAGATCTCCGTATTATGTAACGGAAATATAAGCCGGAGCCTTCTCACTCAAGGGGATTCGGCAATTTATAGTGTCGAGCGGTTACATGGATACTACCCAGCCGTCTGGGGTACTCTACTATAGAGCCATGACCTTCTGAAATAGTTCATGTACGTCTTTGCATGACTGGTAATGAGTCTCCCCTCTATCCACATATAGGATCACAATACCCCAGGCATCAATACTGGGGCCCTGAGAGAGACCGGATAGAACCTCGCGTGCAAGGTCACGCCCCTGTCTCCGTAGATGCATAGGGCAGCATTTACCCCTCCGTCGGGCTGTCTTTGCAGAGGTCAAGGTGTAGGTGTATACAGTATTGTTTCGCTGACTAGAGGTTTTTCATAATAATAGTTGTAGGTAGTTGCCTAAGAAAACTGTTTGAAACCATCATTCAGTCATTCGGCTCAGACGGCCCAAGCCTGACAGATAACACCAAGGACCCCTATATTCACATTCAATTACACTCCACGAGGGCAAAATTCAATTGAATAATAGGTATTCCGCACTATAGCTCGCGCGATTCCCTAGCGAATGGCGCAATTCCCAAAGGCGATGATTTTAGGCACACCCCCAAAAATGCCACGCTTCTAGAACGGGACCGGATGAAGTCGATATTAGTTTTTTGAGCTAGGGCCGGCAAGGCAAAGGCGACGGGACGTCCCGCGCTGCTACAGTAGCGCGGGCATTCCCACACACGCACATGCGTACCTGCATCGAGCAGTGAGGAGATCCGATGGTTCGATTCCGATGCAATAACCAGCTTATTATTATGCCGACGGCTCGTTTGGGAATTAGTGGCTGACCGCGGAAGCGGTCCTTGTGTATCACATCATCAATTCGGATGTTTAAGCCGCATCGACAAGGGCAGTCAACCCATGCATGGCTGGCTGCCTGTCAAAAAGATCGCTTACGATCCGATCTGCCCGGGATAAGCGCCGTTTGGCGAGCTGATTGCTTCTGAACGCATATTCAAGCCTCCTGTGTTACCATACCGGCTACTAAGCGCCGGTCAATAATTCCGAGGCGGAAAATGAATTGTTACTGACGGCCCGGGACAGAATTGTCATCGGAATTCGGCTATTCTCCACCATAGCGATCAAGGGGTGGGCATGCAACGAATATGCGGGTGCATCAAGAATCAAGTATATTGTTGCACCAACTTTCCCCGATACGCCGTTTGTCCGAGTGATGTGTACCAAATTCCTTCTTCGTGTAATAGCAAGGGACGTTACAGCAAGCCTTGCCTTAGGTAGTGGAAATTACTGGTTGTGAGAACCTGCCTAGGTAGGCATGATATGATGAATCCTTTGCTAACACTAACTACATTGGTGGTTTCCACTATATATAGGGCACATCTTTGTTCTAGAAGGTGTGTCAGTCCTAGTAGGAAAAGGTCCAGGTTGTACATGTAGGTATGTAACAGCAGTGTCAGGGGACAATGTAGCAAGGGGTCAGAAGCTACCCACTTGGGTGGATATAACGTATAACTCGTATATAAAGACGAGAACCCTCCCGATTATTAGGGAAAGGGCTCAGGATTAATGCTATTAAGCTCTTATTCCTACATTTGTATCCAGCGGTAACCTGCCTTCTGTACGGTTTTTGTTACGGAGTGAAGAGTGAGATCTGCTGGCAGCCAATAAGGTAGGTAGTATGTCACGATCCGACGACTACGATTTTTGGGAACGAAAACAGCTCTGTACATGGCGGCAAAATAACCACAATGATGTTTAACCACCTTTGTGCATCGATACGTGTCATACTTGGTAGGGCTCAATAGGTAAAGTAGGTAATGCAATCGATCCATGGCCTTCTAATAGTCTATGGGGGGGCCAATCACACACACATCTATGTAGGTATATACATAAACCCACTACTACTACCCTATAGGGTAGTTGGTGCAATATTCCCTAACACCTTCACTCAAGAAGCAAAACCTCTTTCTAATCAGTTAATAGTAATCAATTATGGTAATCTGCTATCATTTAGGCCATATAAATGTCGACGCTATATGTATCTAACATTAATTTCACTCTGATACAAAGAGTCATAAGTTTCTTGCTGAAATTAGGAGTGGTGTGCCATAGTAGCTGTCATGGTTAAGAGGTGCGAAAGCGAAATGAAGTTGGTATGTAGACAACAATGGAAACATATGAGCGACAATGATTACTAGAGATAGGAGCTAAAAGAGGAAGAGAGGAAGAGAAGGAGAGAAAAAGAAGAGAAAATACAAAAGTAAACCATAACCCATTAGGGGATTCGAACCCCTGACTTCTCGTTGATCCAGAGAGAACACCGGAGACGAGTGAGCTAACCACTGCTCTAAATGGGCATCATGTGCTGTCCAGAAGATGGGACACAATAAGCGTCATGTGGTTCTATTATAAATGTGCGGTTTTCTGTGGTTTGTAGGGGAAGTACAGGGACACAGTCGTGGCTTCCTGGCAGGGGACGCGATGTGTGGGAAGGTACATGAGTCTGAAACACGCGTCAGAGGTGTCTAAGTTGCCTTTGGCTTACCGAGAGGTACCTATACCCTAAAGGATGTCGGTCGAACTAGCGAATTGTAGGGTCGAATTGGATATTGATTGGATATCGGGGGTAATCAAAGATAGATATATTAATATCATCATAGCTCACAAGGCTGAATCGAAATCCTACAGGCTTTGCGAGAAGCAGAGGTATCGTTGTGGTCAAGGTTCATAATACCATTTCTATTGTCTTCGCTGCTACTGACTTTTTCTGGCAAGCGATTCGAATCATTTCATCGGTGATTAGACCACCAGTGCCATTGATGGCCAAAGAGAGGCACTGGCTGTGGCTGATGCTGCTATCTCGCGACAAATTATAGTTTCTCAGTCGGTAGATATAACCTATGTGTATATACATCCCACTCCGTCTGTTCTATGACTGTGGCAATAGGGGGATAACGGGTATCATTTAGAAAACCGCCCACCATCATCAGACAGACTAATAGGATACAGCGGTTATCTAGGCCTTGCGCGAACAGACATCTTCTATATGGCCTTGATAGGATAAGCATAAAGTTTTATCCCGTCGTTGTATGTCCATCTTTGGCCATTTCATTTGTGAGCTGTCACGATCCGACTACCACGGTCCTTGGAAACAAAGTAAGTTCTTGTATATAGCGGTTGTAACGTCTATACCAACTGTAAGCCGCTCCAATTGAGCTGTGGCCCTTTGTCTCACCGCAAAAGGGTACAGGACACTAAGTCGCCTGTCACTTGGGTTCTGGTGGCTTATATTAGCAGGGTCCTGGGCACGATCGTCACAGCGGTAGCATATCTACGAGAATATTCCGGGGCCCTTATGTACCAATAAGTGTTATATCCTACCTCCATACCCACCAGCAGCCTTGATACGGGCATTTCCCACCACTCGGTGGGAAGTAAAGTTCATTGATGAGTAGGTCCTTACTCACCCAAACTTATCCTTCCTAGTCTAATGTGAGGGAGCCATGACCTATTAATACTCACCGGACAACCATTGTGGTCTGCAAAAGCGAAGTCATATTGAATTGGTATTTGCTTAAGTTAGTGCTGGGAGATGACTACGAGCGCCCAAAGATAACGACGAATCGGCGTAACCGCCTGCTTTCAGGATGAGATGATACTTTGAGTATTCAGGCTTATGTGACAGCCATGTCTGGTCCAATCAGCCTGCCCGCAGTAATTAAACCGTCTATTGACTGCGCGAGGCCGGTCATGTGTCAGTCGGCGTTTCAGTCACTAGAGTGAGGGTTAAACTTAGTTTATGGGGGCGCAACGTCCTTGAGCTTATTGTGCTCTGTGACCGTGTTGTAGATTGCCTCCGTAGTCAAGAGTGAGTCCGGGAACGCCTTTTTCAATAAGTGTATCGATCTGCGCGTCGCCCAAGAGCTCCATGTACACAATTATAGTACGGTCTAGGGTTATGCTGTACAAGTAGAAATGTTGTAATGTCATGGTAATGTTGGGAAGGTTGAAGATAACGTCGTGAACACTATGAATAATGGCGTTATAGCGATAAAGAACGTTATTGTAATAAAGGCAATCGTAGTAAGAGAAGAAGTAATTATATTCGAGAGAGGGAAAGTGATTGTTGAGAGCAAAAAGCAAGAAAAAACGTAACTGTGCCTGTGAAAACTAGAAATGTTAGAGGAAACATCAGGCCAAGTCGCAGCGGCATCAGAAAAACCAACCGAAGGCCACGTTGGAGAGCAATAGGCTTCGACACCTGAACACCATGAGAAATCCATATCCTTTCAAGAGGCCCTGACACTCTGCTACGGCTGGTAGTGCTCTCGCTACCTGTCCCGCGTGATGGTTGATTGTAGTGCCACTAGGTGGGTTTCCAGAGTACTTTGAGTGTCCCTAGAGGCACCCCTAGATGAGAAAGGGAGCCAGGTTTCTCTGTCTCTCATGGTACTGTTCCTGGCAGTATGATCAGACAGTAACCGTACACTGTTTCACACGACACCGATTGAAGCGAAGTCGCGGAATTGTCGCTCGGATAATTGCGGGATTTCTGTCCCGACTCTCCGGACAGTAATTTAGTTCTCAGCACGACGTCACGGGAGCAGTGTTTCGGTGTTGTGTGTGCAGCATGCGGCCGGCTACTCGTACGACGGCGAGTTTTAAGGGGTTTCATTCATGTTTCCTAGAATTCTCGGAACATGAAGAAAATAGGCTAGGGATTTTGCGTGTAGACAAGCGAAGTTAGGAAGGGATATAGAACGAGAGCCTTGTTTTGGGGAAGGGGGGGGGGTATGCGTTAGTTGTCTCGTTCTCAATATGCCATCTCTTTAGGTAGATACATCTTGAACAGTATATACGGATTACACACGTAGCTCACGGCTCTACGGGGTCCGTGGCTCGAAGCTGGTATCCTCGTGCAGGCTTGGATCATTCTAACCGGCTTCACAGTCGTTGCTGCTACTTAGGTAAGGTAGCGGTATCGTTCGCTTGATGTGGATAAGGCGCGGTTGGGGGGACTGATCCTTTATAACACTCTATCCAAAATTACTATTCTATGGGGGTATATGAATGCAAAATCAACCTTTTTTCTAAACCTCATAAACCCCGTCGTAGATCCCGCTCTCGTCATTACTTCCCCGGAAACGTCATAAGTGATATACCTGGTGAGCTTCGCCCACTCTTATCCAATGATGCGGCGGCATGCATATGGCATAGATCGCGATGATACCGATGTACGGGGGTTTCAGGTTCGTCCCTAGGCTGGGAATCCATAATGACCTGGGTATGTCTGCGTGGTCGCGGGTACGTTCCGCTCACGCTCATCTTCCTCGGCCGCGGCTTGTGCTGTGGCGAGGATAGTGGTGTAGTGGTCTGCGATGATGTAGAAGAGAGAGTAGTGATTGATGTTTCAGAACCTCTGTTGCTGAGGGAGAAGACGCTGGATCGTCTCGCCGATCGCCGACTTTCTTCTTCGTCGAGACGTAGCGCCTCGCCAAGCTCTGAGAGAATGTCTTGAGCGGATCGGCGCTTGTCGCATTGTTTGCCTAGCTTCCTCTCCCACCATCTCTTGTCGTGCTTAGACGGCGAAAACTCGACGAGGGTGTCGAGGGCCGGTTCTATCTTCTCCATCTTGTCGTCCTCTAATTTCAGAGGAAAGTGCTCTGAAGCAAGCTCTAAAAGTGCGGCGGCGTCGTGCGCCTCTCTCTGCTTGCCTGCATCCGATTCGTGGAGGCCGCAGGCATCAGCCTTGAAGACAAGGAGATCCTCAAGGGAGACATAAGGTAAATTTTCGATGTCCGCAAGAAGCTGCGCGGAGCTAGGGAAGAAAGGGCAAAGCCACTCAGGCGTGATCTTAATTTCGGTTGCCCAGCCAGCTCGATGTCTGTAAAAAAGAGATTGTCCTTTCTCGACGAGAACCTTCTTTCCATGAGTATGTGAGAGAAGTGTCTTCTTCACGAAACTTGGTGATGCCTTAGTGACGATGAACTCTATACTCTAGCGGTCCCAATTAGCATCCAACGCCTCGTTTAAATCACCGAATATTCGACGTACTTCGCACGGTCTCGTATCTTCTAAATATTTTTTGACAGCCAAGTCGCCGACGAGGGCTAGTCGCATGTTGGAGAGCCCAGTCACGCCTTGCATGAGTTGAACCACCGAGAGGGCAGCGTGCTCCCAATCGGCCATGGACGGCCAGGCCATACCTGACGATGAATGAGGCATTGTGAAAGAAAGATTGAAAAGCCGGTTCGCCAATGAGCTGGCATTATGACGGCTTAAACAGTCATCTCGACTGGTTTTAAGTCAATGGTAAAAGTCCAGGTCCGGCTACAACCTCCCAAAGTTCAATCCGAACCTACTGGATTGGGTTGGCGTTTGATACCTAACGTGCCTAACTAGGTAAATTCGACACGGAAAACAGGGATTATGACCAATAGGACGCCGGGGTTGGCTATATTAATGTTATTAGTCTAACCTCGTTGTACCCTAAATCGCGGTTGTTCCCCCTTTACCGGCCCCTGTAATAACGATTGTCATAACTGTCAGACGATCCTGCGAGGGAGGTCGCAAAGCTGCCGAGTCCTTGAGGAATATGCAATGAAAATTTTCTATGCCTTGAAATAGATAATCGCTAACAATTCCTCAGCGCAATGCGACGGTTTGATTGATGGCCGAAGACGGGCTGACGAATTGTCACTCAGCGTGGCTGGTCCGGGAAATGAACAGACCCGCTGAGACCAGGACAAGCCGGCAAGGTTGGACACCAACTCGCAATGGGCTTACGAAAAACACGTAAAAACACAACAACAAATAGCTCGGAGGATGCGGATGACACGCTTTGTGTGCACTATTACAAGAGATTGCCGGGCATCTATCTCTTCATCCCGATTTTAGACTTTTTCCTTCTCCTTATCGGCTATGACTTAATGTGCTGGCCATTTTGGGTGCTACACTATTGCACTTGTTGTCAGATTTCAACTGTACCCGAGCGCAAGAAGCACCTACGCATTTGTTCAATCAAACGATGAATTTCCCACAAGACGGTTACAACCAGAGAAACCATAGGTCATGGGTTTTGGTGAGACGATATAGGCGAGAGGTGAAACGTGCTGAGACTTGTCGTGAGCAAACACAGCGCGTCAGACGTGTGTGTGTGTTTCCGACGCTACCTCCTTCGTTTGAATACCGTAATTCCGCCCGGGACGGATCGGAGGTGGTTTCGTTTCTTTGTGACTCGGTGTACTTTAGAGATCATGGTCGCATCGCATCAACCACTGACCGAAATTAACTTGAGATTAGGCATCTGGCTCATCGACCGCAAAGGGTATCCTATCGGTGTCCATACCATTACCATACCTTGTAGTGTAGGCCGCTTTAAGTTTATTTAAGGTAGCTTAGCCACGGTCATCTCTGCTATGCTTTAAGTTTTGAGCTGCGCACTTGGCGGTCGTATCCTCGGGGCGATCTTTCATTACTGGTCTGTTATCCGGGCGGCTTATCATTCGGACATAAGGTCAAGGAATCAATCATTTTATAGCAGCTACGGAGCGCTTTAAAGGTTTATCAGTAGGCTTTGACCGGGGTATCGGGGCTTGGGCCATAACAACCCTTGTTATCCAGCGGCGCTAGATACTAATACTAGTATACGGTAGACCAATGCATTCACTATAGTCACCTTGGCTATTAAGCTCTCTCATAAGTAATTTGCTAGCCGATTCATAACCTATAATAGGTAGGTATTCGATGAAAACAATGGAAAGTGTTCAAGTCGGAATGCCAGCCCCGAGCACACTATGTGAGTTGTGTTTTTATGTACTTCTCTCCCTCACGCAGGCTCAACTCACTATTTGTTTCATTTCACTTAAGATGTGAGATGAGAAGTCAAAAGTGCTTAACAAAATCTGCGATCTTGGATTATCTAATATGTGCCTATTTTGAGCACCTGACGTGATTAGCTGACGAATGATGAAATTTTCGATACCCAAGTAGGTAGTGACGAAACGAAACACCATTATTCAGTTAAAGCATACCCCGTAGTCTGTGATGTCTCACTGAACGTATACACTATTCATGAGAATATTCTTATAATCATCCCCTGCAAACCTGAGATGGAACACCTCAACCTCGCCGCTGTTAACCGATACCCCAGATGGAGACGCGGCAACCCGCTTACAACAGTCTAACGTTGGTGCATCGGCAGAGCAAGACAATTTATTGAAGGAACGCGATTTCTCCAATAAATCTCCTCATCCGAGGTATCCATCCTGTTGGTCTAAGCGTTTCGACCCGCCGTTTTAACTACCTAAGGTAATGGTGCAATCATGATGAGGCCAGTGCGTTTCCCCGCGTATCTAAACGCTCCTCGAAAGGAACAATCAACTAGCAACGTCAGCGCTCATAAGTGCGATGGTAGACAATGTCTTATAGCCGACACCCCTCGATTGTTGCACTGATAAAAACACTACGTTACTGCTGCATTTACGCTCGAATTATGAAGAGTAACTTCACAGTGGAGTAATTTTCAATATATTATTCGTCGCTTTTACGGGCTGCATTTAGCCGATCCAGTAAAACCACCCGATACTACATCGCCTCAGTTCAATACGAGGTCAACCAGCAATAGCTTTCGTTCCCTCCAGCTTGTCCCTTCTCGAATATCAATATTTTTTTGCGTAATTGGGTGGCATGTTCCATCGCGATGAGTGTCTAGACTATTAGAGGGCGGGGTCACAAATAAATCAAATATGTATATATACGCGTCCTTGATCCCGTAATGGCCTTGCAACTGCTAAGATACTTCCTTCTACGTCGCGTTTAATTCTACCGATTACCGAAAGTCCTTGCTTCTATCCTTTAGGCTTATCATTCATGATGAAGAGTGTTTTAGCCTTCATCGCTTGCCCCGTTGCGGTGCTCGCTGCGTCTATCTCAAGAGGAGTACAGGCTGTGCCTTCAGGTCCGTTTACTGCTGGTGCCTGGAGGATCGCGCAGGGTACCGATACATTCTTCTTCGGTAATGAGATTAATGCCAGCGGCGGCAAGTTCTACATCAACAGAAACGCCAGCACCTACTGTCCAGATGGCGTTGAGGGCCTAGACTGTTCGGCGTATTCGGGTTCGGGGACGACCTTCGTCATAGGCAACGAGACCGCAAGCATGTCATTAGACGTTAGTGTTCCCGGTGGCCAGCAAGGCAAGTACCCGATCTGCTTCCCTCTAGGATACTCGGATCGGCTCACTGACTTCGTCAATAGTTTACATAGCCCCTGACGGTTCGCTATCTTACACACAAGCGCATTCCGCTGCCATACCTCCGGGTAGCCTCGTCACCGGGTTTTCGCGTCAAGAGAGTGTGTCGTTCGGTGCTCCCATATATCTGTATAGCGCCGCTGCGTTTTGGGCTCTCTGCCCGGTCACTGAGGGCGAACCAAGAGAGAGGACCTACCAGATCTTTGCCTCATCCGAGAACCCCCAGGGTTGTTATAACACACAGATCCGAACGGTAAGTAATTCTGAATGCCATTTCTATTGTTTAGTGCCCTCTTTATTATAGGTTATGAGGGTTCTAGGCGGAATTTCAAATCTTGGAAGCTTTTCACAGATTCAAAACTTTCACCGACTATATTTGATATGACAATAACTAACTCTGATTGCTGTAGTATAACCCTTCCTCGGGACATGTTTGGCAGTACGCCTAACCACTTTCAACTCGGAGGATGCTCAAATACTGTGTCGAGCGGCGTATATATAAGAGAGATCATTAATTAATGAAAAAGCCGTCCGTGATCGTTGCGAAGTCTTTTCGTTGACCCCCGATGCTAATGTGAACGCATGTCAGGGTCGATGAGCCCTGGAAATAGATGCGCTAGTCCTATAATTACCAACTGCTTAAACATATCCGTCCGATATCTTATCCCGCGCCCTAAGCGTTTCTCTTTGGGCTTTGATAATATGCAGCAATACCAACTCAACGCATAGCAGCATGCATCAGTAGACTCCACGCCAAAGCTACTATTGCCATCCCAGTCTGATCATTGAATGCTGTTTTAATCATACACTCGTGTTGAGCCCTTCCTCGAGTAGCTGCTACTAGTTTAGCTAGACCGAAGTCGAAGTACCGTAGGAGTGCACCGCCTCAGCCGCGGCTGAATTGTAGTGCCGTCCCTTCGTTTCATAAATCGTTTGGATGAATCTATAAGCTAGAAAATCAATATTGAATTCTCAATCCCGGACAATTCAATATTCTTTTAATCCCAAGTTCGATAGGGCAGTCTCCAACGATGGCTATGGTAGGTATTCCTCGGCGCTCGGAATTTTCGTGGCTTTGGCCCTCTAAGCATATTGAGTTGCGGATTTGGCATGAATACTTTCATTTCTTGTAAGGCTTTTATTCTGGTTGGGTCAACAAACCTATGACAAAGCCCTATCTCCACCAGTAAATAGACGTCAGTTTCCTAATTATCTTACTGTACAACATGCATGCATGCATATGTTTTCGATATAAAGCCCAGGGGTCCTACCCCGCCTCAGCCTGCTTCTCCGGGTCGATTCTACCTTGGCCCCCAAGTTGCACCATGATCTCATCGTTTCGGGCAGTTCCTAAGACTTGATGTATGCCTTGCCATCTTATCAGCGATACTAACCCAATTTTGAGCTCTAGACGATAGGCTGTCGGTCGATACATGCGTTGGCATCAGTTGATTGAGCAGTCGGCCTCCTTTGCATATAACAGTGTACAGCAGAGCAACCACCACTTCGGTGGATGTAAATAGGACGCATATTGTTGGTGCTACATAATACCATCTAGGCCCGCGAGTTTGCGCCCCGGACCTACCATCATCATCTAGATATTCTTTTGAAGTCAACCTAGATATTAGCCCTATACATCGCGTATAGGTGTTATATGCGTCATACCATCATCTACGAACGAATTCTTAAAGCTAGTTAATATCGTAGTCGAGCGTACCCAATTTAACCAAGTTTCCCAGTCCAGAGCCTTTTGCGTTAGACACCTCGGCCAATAATCTGATAGAAGGGTCGTGACGGAGAAGCCCTTCTGCAATCGAATTGATTCGAAAATACAGTGTTGATCCCAACACACCTCATATGATGGCACAACAACCTGACCAGGGCGATGGCCTAAGAGAGCATACAGAAATTCAGCGTACTAGTCGAGGACGGTATAGTAAGGCTCTACGAAATCGACACCAAGCAGCCATCAATGGTAACACATCTCAAAATTCGTTTTATTCCTCAAAAGATTCACGCGAATCTAGTAGCACTGATATTCTAGAGACGCCGTCATCAGGTGAAACCAACCAGAACACGGCCAATTCCATGCCCAAGTCCGACGGCGATGATGCTGATAGCAATCTTCAGCAACCTCGCCCATCGAGCCCCGTATCTAGTCCCCGTAGTGGTTCAGCAGAGAATGAAATACCTTCCACACTTCCCCCGGCAGCTAAGGTTCCAGGTGTAACACCGGCATCTCAACCCATTTCACGCGAAAAAGTCCGATCATTTCGTCCCATTAGCCTAAGCGGTTCTATTTCTCGGGGCGAACCTTCAGACAGGACCACAACCCCAGATGCTCCTCCTAACCCGAACGAGTTACGTGAAGGCAGGGTCTATGACTTTGATCAAGAAAACACATATCATACTAACACACCTGAAAGAACGGCAAACCAACCAAATCCCCTTCGACAACAATATTATGCTTATGTCGAAGATGCCGATGACGAGGAGTCTATAAACCATGCGGGTTCAGTTAACTCCCTTGCTGTGGAAATTGGCATACCTGGAGATCATTATCGGCATATAGCAGAAGACCTATCTCTTCCAAAGTCCGATGCTTCCCATAATGGAGAACCATCCATATCATCTTCATTTCGAGTTGGCTCCTCTCACCCGCATGATCGCGAACCGTCTGATCGAGAATCTACATCCTACGATTCCGAACCATGGGAAGACGATGTGGACTTGGAGTCTCCATCCCCAACGCCGTCGCGAAGCTCACACCACCCAACCCTATTAGATGACGCAGATGCTCTTAGATCACGACTGAAACGTAGAATGCGTCCACTCCCAACGACGCCTCCCCCACCACAAAGCTATCAAAATCCATTTTCCCCAAAGAATACCAAGTATCCTCAACAATCTCCCAAAGACGATCCAATTTATAGACCACAACCTCTCCAGAATGGCCGCTACTACCCACAACTAGGTCTGAATGTGCCACCTTATGTCCCAAGTGCCCCGGGTCCAAGCTACGAACCACAGTTCTCGCCCCATGATCCATATAACCAGTACCCAGGTTACGACGTCCCTTCAAGATATCCGAACTACGACCAAAATTTACCGAGAAATCCCCATTATCTTACAACCAACCTTGATTACTCTCAACTACCGCCACCTCTTTCGACATATAATCCAGAATTACCCCTAGATCCTACGCCCAGGGTAGTAAATCCGGAAGAAGATCTACCTAACATTGCTCCTATCCTCAAGACGACATCGACGTACAAATCTCCGGTCTCTTCTGACCCTTCTGCATATGATATCTCGTTCCAGATACCCCTTAAATCTCCATCGACGACCGATACTCAGGTGAAGGGGAAAAATGTGATGTTTGTTCCAGGACACAATGGTGAAATGTCAGTACACTGGGAAATAGACAGCGCATCTCTCGGACGAGGCGGGAAGAGTTGCCTCACAAGAATTAGATCCCTAGAACATTATGCAGACAGATCGGGCCAAGATAGAATCACGATCATACGCCCACACTCAACCGAACCGAATAGGCTAGATGGAGTAAAAACACTGCGATGGCTGTATATAATAAACCCCGACCTTCTATTCATTGCAAGATGACACTAACTGGCGTCTAGTCACCTCCAGCAAGACACACTTTGCCTAGATGATTTACGTGTATGTATTTACTACCTTACTTAAATACTGCGGTCCTCTAATGCCCCGATAGGAACTCATCCGAAATTGCCGATTTCTTGACGACGATCTAAAAATTGTCGCGGAGCATTTCCTTAAAATAGACTGTGCAAAGTTTGAGAAGAAATATTCAAGCGGGAGTCGCCAAGGCTATTACATCGAACCAGGGACCGTTCTACGTTGTGATGGGAGGTATGACCAAGACCCTAGTAAAGGCGCGAAATCCGTTTTCTTCTGCTCTGTGCCATATTTACAACTCGGTAGTCATTGCATGCCTGAGGGTCTTGGTGAGGAAGGCAAAACGCGTACCCACCCAGCCAGAACACTTATGGAGTCCCTCTATGACTACGATTTACTAGATGATCGAGATAGTCGCCAAACTATCCTGCAATACTCGTCCTCTGGGCAAGACAGCATTCTATACATTCCTCAGATTTGGTATCTCCTTTGCGGATCGGGTAAATATTGAGAATTCTTACCATCCAGTCGCTGTTCACTAATCATCTGGATTATAGATATTCTCATATCATATAGCCAACTGCCTCTAGACGAAGTCCGGGGAGACTCAATACAACTACGGGATGAATCAGAAAGAAGTTTGATAGCGGTTGTCACCGATCTCGATCACAACCAATTTTTAGTTTCCCTAAAATCAACCGACTCATTTTTCGTAAGTCCACTTTAGTTTACTATATTTCAAAGCTAACTGCTTATAGGAAGCAATAAGAAGAATTGAGGCACTGAGATCCAATTCAGGTGGGAATACATTACATGACTATGATCTTGTGCTCGAGAACGACGAGTACTTGATTCCTAAAAAGTGGCTGGATATAGTGGCTTGCAATCCTCTGCCCTTATTAAAGATAACCTTGAAATTTCGTACTAAATCAGAGAAGAAATCCCTCGCTCTAATAGTCAGGGAGAAAAGAACCATATTCGATAAGAAAAATATAGCCAATTCGCCAGAATCCGATGACGGTAAGTCTCCAGCCACTTTGTGTGCAATTGGGCGATATCTCTGTTATTTGATAATTGGTATTTGAGTGATAGAAGACTTTGCATAAAGACGGTCCCCAACTAGGCCGATTATAATAGGAACTAACCGCCTGTACTATAGATTTAGGGCAGGCAGATCAACTCGATAGCCAAGGATTCCCAGGACAGCGCCCAGCTTATGTTTACGCCCTGACGTCGTATAGGGGTGTCACAGACAATCCCGAGGCAGCCACAAGGTACCAGCTTGAAAA
The DNA here is from genome assembly GCA_037356035.1 of Xylaria sp. Z50. Taxonomy (NCBI): domain Eukaryota; kingdom Fungi; phylum Ascomycota; class Sordariomycetes; order Xylariales; family Xylariaceae; genus Xylaria; species Xylaria sp. Z50. The sequence continues at coordinate 371,181 of JBAWJU010000014.1, read as the reverse complement.
TGATGCTGCCACACAGCATTCTGGGCAACTTGATGAGCCATATACGCCAACATTGGTTGGTAGCCTCGAGTCACGGCAATCTAATGCTCGTCGTCGCATAAAAGATCTAGAATCTCAGGGAATGGTCGTCAATGATATTTTATCAGTGAGCAACGAACCTGAGATCTTTTCAATTAGCGTGAAGGCTCCGGAAACCGGCACTAGTCCCATCGATTGGGGTTATGTGGCTGATGGGCGAGATTGCGAAAACATCTTGTCGGACCAGCATACCGACAATGAACAGAAAGGAGTTAAAGATGGTGCTACTACAGTAGCTGGTACAAGCTCCTCCAAAATGGAGGAAGGCAAGCCGCCCATAATAGCCGATGATTATGTCACACCTAGATCAATTGTAAGTTCCTCAACGTAGAATCACAATGCTCACGCTTAGTGATGTAGAACAGCATTCGAGGTTCTCACGACGGGAAACGTCCGATAATCCCATTCCTCCAGTGGAGTAACAACAAAAGTAGTACGGACTATGTAGGAAGCGATACAATTGTCCGTCGGGTTCTTGACCAAGTTCATGATCGGCTCGAGAGAAATAGCGATCATCGAAAAATATACAGAAGATCTCGCGACAGTACATTGGAAGACTTACAGAGCGAGGATAGTCCACTACACGCCCAAATACACAGCGAACTAGTCGACAAAATCCTACTTTTCAGAAGCAAAACTGCTGCAAAACGAAAATATGAGCTATTTCAGTCTTCAAAGGACCTCATCCAGCAGTTCATTCCGATTAACTTTGATCACGACGCAACTAAGAAGATCTGGGGCGCAGTTTTCACTATATGTCAGGTCTGTACCGCGCATTGCTGTTAATGTGTTCTAAGCTCACACTTAGTAGACTTTAAACGGTATTTTGAAATCTGGCCGGGAGGAGGGTGGCGGATTTTACCATGTCCAAGACTACACTGGTGACCATGACCTAGTTACCGATCTTCGCCTAACTCAACCTGAAACACCCATGAAAGGGTGCGCCGGATGCTCGAACAGATTCGAAAGATTAGAAAACGGTCTTGCCCACTTGGATTCCGTACACTTTCCTGCCAATCATGACGCACCTGGCGATTCTACCGACGAAAAACGGAAATTTTGGCTTAGGACACCTCATCAAGTTCAAGTTGAGGCCCGCATTAACATATTTCTAATGTTCCTGGAGGATTGCATTGATGCTTTCAATAAATTGAATAGAATTGCTGATGATTTGCATTTTGGTAGCTTGAAGAGTGGTGACACCGAAGATGCGAAAGGATATCCGGTCTTTGAGAGCTTGGTGAGAGTCTTTGAGCATATCACCATCATTCTCACATTCTCATGTGACTTCATGGTGAAGGTGGAAAAGACTATACGAAAGCGTCCACTTGAAATTTTGAATGGTAACAAACTGAAAGGCCAGCTGAGGCAACCCCTTGGCCAAATCGTCTTGAGTGCTCAGAAGGATCTTGAACAAGCTAAACTCGATATTATACTGGCTAGCAAGACGGAGAGCCGACCGGGGGACGTCGAATTGGCTTCCATCGGTCCCGAGTTCATGATCGCAGCGATAAGCAATGGTTTGTTTTTTCGCCACCTCAGAGAATCACCAAATGTACTGCTACCTGCGAATAGCGACACGGAAACAAAATATATAGATGTCAGCGGAATGTATAAAAGGTACGCCAATAAGCTCCAGCTCCAGGTGAACCAGAGGCCACAGAAGCGACTTCTTCCGGACATATATGCCCTAGAAGAGGAGCTAGACATCCTACTTCGTCTTAATCACTGGCAGCAGAAATTCTGCCACGATTTCCTTAGAGTCCTAGATCCGGCTTCTTACAGGATTACCACAAAGGGTCGTATTTCTAAATTTTATACCGAGAGCCCTTATCTCGCAAAGACAATACGGCGCCTAGAAATTCGGTACAATGAGTTGCACAGCCTCCAGAGGCGCTCGGAAAAGCTTCGAGACCAATTGCAGCAAAGCATTGAAATCGAGGAAGAAAGCCACGGAAACGCTATTAGAGTATTCACTTTTGTGACACTTTTCTTCCTCCCATTGTAAGTTAATTCGCCCTGCCTTAACGGAAGCAGCGGCCCCCTCCCTCTCTCCCATCACACCCCCCCCCCAAAAAAAAACTAACTAGAGTATTAGGTCGTTCGTTACAAGCTTCTTCGGAATGAACACGACGGATATCAGAGATACCGATTACGACCAGAGGCTGTTCTGGATCACATCCCTGCCAACCACAGCATTAGTTATCGGAGTCGCGTACTTGTACGGCTACAAGTGGGAGAACTGGAAAGAGAGCTTAAATCGGCGCCGGAGCATACGACGCACGAAGAGCGTGGCCGAGCACGAGACCCTACGAGCATCACGATTTAGGGATTTCTTTCGGGACACTGTTACCAGTCCTGATCTTGAGAACGGCGGCGGCCCCCAGAGGCAGGGGACCGACTTGAGTGCCGTGTCGATTCAGTCAGCAAAAGCGAAGTCGCGGCGACGCGTCCGCTCCTGGATCACACGGAAAGGGGACGCCAAGTAAAAATGCAGTTCGTTGCTACAAGACGGTAGCCCTTCTTCGTTTTGGCGGGTGCACATTACGGGAGGGAAGGAGGCCGCAACTTTCATCAATTTGGGTATGAAATCCCTACCTTATCTCGCCTAGAGGAAGGCGAGACTGGTAGATCTCATAGGCGCTGTATTCATAAACGAGCGATCTTTTTCCCAAATAAAGACGATCCCTTCTCTGAAACTTGGGTCTATTTATTCCCTTACGATAGCTAAACAGCGATCCCAAGATATAATTGGAAATAAATTAGTTATCATTGTTCACTCCATCATCTACCTGACGTGACCCAGCTTAGAAGATTATCCGCATACCAATCAACACTTCTTAGCTTCAACTTTCCCTAAACACGGTATGTCCTCATCAAAACAATCCCGAGGTCTTCAGCCACATTCAGCAGATAGGGTGGAAAAGTACTAAACACGGTGAAGATCAATAATACAGCGTGAATAATGTTTGACTGGTTCAACGACATCATCAACACGGGCGGGTCGCCCCAAGACGAAGCCGCGCCAGAGACTACAGAGACTACAGAGACTGCAGAGACTAGCGACACAGCAGGCACCTCACGGCCCGCGGTCGGCGAAGCAGTCGAGGACCCTCGAACCGACTCGACGGTCGACGGCAGCGGGTTCGAGCAAGTGTACTCATCGACCTTTTCCCACGGCGCGACCGAGTGGTTCTCGTATTTTCCGCCGCCGCCTGTGCCCGCCGTGCTGGCGCCGAACCGCGACGATCTCTTCCGCCCCACGCCGCGGTACTCGTACTACCCGCTCTCAGTGTAGGAGCCCGTGGAGGAGGCAGACGGGACGCTCCGGCCGAACCGGGGTCTGGAGGAGGAATGGCCGACCATCCCGCTGTCTGATCTGCCGTTCCATCAGCATAGGCTCAGGTGCCTGCAGCCAAGTTCCATCGAGGGCGACACCTGGCCGCGGAACAGGATCCCGGCGCTGCCGCCGCCGCCGCCGCAGCCCCCCTTGTCTTTCGTGCGGTATGGAGGCCCTGCCAGCTCCTATCCAGAGTACCCCCGTCCTCAGCTCCGGTCTTCTTTCGCGCAGCCACCGAGTTTAACCCCCAGAGGCACCACGATTGCCATGAGCACGCACGACCCATCCAACACAGTTGCTCCAGAGCTACTATCATCTTCATACAGCCACGGTCTAGCAATAGCCCGCTCAGGAGGCCACGGCGGCATCATCGAACCCCTTCCCCCACTAAACCCGCCCACACCCAGGCGCGCACGCAGCGTATTCGCGCCAGGACCATCAACAGATCCTCTATCACCTACTGTACCGGAGCCGACACTTACGAAATCCCCGCAAGAGGAATCCTGGGCTTCAGTTGAGCGGGGGCGACGGCGAAAGCGACAGCCTCGGCGTCAAACGCGGTAGTCCGGGATATGTGGGCGCGCACTTGAGACGAAAGATTTAGGCTCGGATGCCTTATGTGGCCTTTATGCGCTTATATCTTCCATGGATGGGGGTGATGTCGGTGAAAATGATGATGGAAGGGATTAGGTATTGAAACAACATATACAATATCCAATAGTGTCTTGTGGTATTCGTTTCGTAGTAAAATTCAAACAGCGAAAAGCGACAACAAATGGGATATATAGAGAGGGATAGATCATTGAAAGGGTCTACTAAGTGTAGCACTGATCACACCTGCTTTGGATCATCTCTCGACGTTTTGTTTCATGCCACTCATTCTCGAAGTAGATATTAATTAAAGCGTGTACATTCAGTGTGTTTCTTCTAGGAATTCATCGTATTAATTGATGGCACGAGCCGACAGGCAACCGCCCTAGTAACGAAGATAAAAGTACAATACAACGACACCATTGCCACAGGTGAAGTATAGATGTAGCATCATTATCATCATCCTTCTCTTCTATTTCCCCCTCCTCACAATCCTTTAAAGCCGGAACATCGAAACAATCTTTCCTTCCTATTTCGGCTTACTTGCTGGGAAGGGGTAACACACCCGCGGATGGATGGAGAGAGAAAGAGGAACAAGCGAGTAAAGCATTCGTTTTAGCGTAGATCGTTCCATGATCTGCACAGTTCAGCCCTCATAACTTGGGAAACGGTCTTGTACATGGGGGGTAATTCAACTCGGGAAATAGTGGGTGAAATGAGAAACCATGAATAAACGCCAAGGTACCACCTTCTAGCTCCGGTAACCGGACTGAGTCAATACTTCCAACGCCTTGATCTGATCTTTGTACGAGGAACCATGTGGGATTTCATTCCCTGCTCTATGCAAGTCGTCATAATTAAAGGAAAGGCGCTGTTAATTAATTGCGTGGATAATGATCAAGAAGTTGCGTCTTTCCCAGCCCACGTCGTGTAGTGTAGAAATAGGCTAGGGTCATAGTGAATTGAGTATCGTTTCCGGCTTCTCGCTGGCACAGGTAAAGAGATTGATGTGATGATCGCCTCGGGCAGCACATCCCAGAATCATGCGGTGAGGGTGAAATGCCGTAGTGGCGATTGGAGAGCTGCGGCTCTGTTGTAGGAAGCTTGAGTAGGGTTCCATCCGGGAAAGCTCACGACCATCAAAATTGAATACCTTGACGGTATGAGAAGAGGTACCGCTGTAAGAGATTAGTAACATCCTACTTTATAATAATAATGTAGCACTTACACCGAGAAAACAGGCAAATGTTCATGTGTACTAGCGGTTCGTAAAGTATCACGCGAAGCCTCGATAACGCGAAGATGGTTGTCCATCCGGATATCCCATAGTTTGACTTTTCCGTTACGGCTAGCGGAAAGAAGCTCTCGCTGGCCACCACGCTGCATGTGTACACTTCGTATCCACTGCCTATCAGATTCATCTTTCCATTTCTTGACCATGGATTCCTGAGGCCGCAACCGAGTGTCAAAGACCCTTACGGCTCCGTCACCAAAACCAGCAACGAATATATTGCCGGTCATTTGATCTGAGGTCAGTGAGGTGACACACGAGCCTGATCGGGCGGGGATATCCATTATACACGTCTCCGATGCCGCAGCCCATACTCTAATTACACGGACATCTCCTGCAACAAGAACTCTTCCTGTCACTTGTTGCCAGTCAAACACCATGCCGGAGTTGACATTGCTTGGAACCATATGGGTTAGAGCTCTCCAGGCAGACGCGAGCTCGATGGTTTTAGCCGAATCGTAGTTTCGGTAGATTCTCAACACACCATCAGATGACCCCGTCATCAAGAACGCGATGTCATCCTCATTGATGAATTTCATGTCGCTAATCTTCGAGCCCTCGGGATTACCATTAGAAAAGCGATGTAGTCTGTTTTGCTTTTTCCAATCCCATACGTAGACTGTGTTACTGTCATCGGCAACCGCAAGGTGATCTTCAAATTGGTGAAATGTCATTTTGGTCGGCTGAGCACCATTATTCATGATACAGAGCTGGTTGCTCCACCTGTGGGTTCCGGCAAACGCTTTCTGAGGTTGTGTTTCTCTCAAGATGGTCTCATTGCGAGATCGTCGCCAAAGACGTTCATTGTACTCCGTACTTCCAGGTTCTTCAGCCTCGCTGGGTTTCATTTGCGGTTCGCGAAAATATTCGATGGACCAGTCTAGGAAGGTGCTACTTAATGGCAGTGAAGGTAATTCGTTTAATTTTCGAGCCTCGAAATTACCGGATACTGGCTCATCAGCTACATGGTAATGCGCTGGAACGTATGCATGTTCATTCTGCTCCGGTGGAGCTTTCCAGTCAGCTGGGTACCGGAGCTTCTGGGATAGATTTCGGGTAAGGTCGGGAGACGGCAACGGAGTTGAGCTGGTAGACTTATCATCCCCGCCCCATATGTTTGGCAACTGGAATAAGAGACTAGCAGTTCGCTTCAGTAGTCCGGCAGAGGAGTCGGTTTGAGCATTATACGAAGTTGGTGCACTAATCATACTATTCCGTGTGGTCGATGATTGCTTCTTGTGACCCCGAGCCCTCTGAGCCCTCTTGCAAATTTCGTCAGCTAAAATTTGGGCTTGAGAACCAATAGAGGAAGCTAGTAGTGCATTGTGCACATAATCCATAATAATTGTTGCATCTCGTTGGACTTCAGGATGGGGATCAACATTGAGAACAAGGATGTGCTTCCAGCAAGCCGCAAATACTGTGTTGAAAGATAGGCCTTGGAAAGCAGCTTTGATAAAACCGTCTTCGTCCCGGTTTTCAGGGCGAGCATAATGTAGGCCCATCTTATGATCCATGCCGTTGTCTGTAGGAGGATACTTAGTGTACTCCTTCTCTTCCCTCAATTGCTCGAAAGCCGCGACGATGAACTTATTTTCGTATCGAAGTACGAAGTTAGATAAGAACACTAACAATTCTTTCCGGACAAGTGGGCTCCCATCGTTGGCCATGTCAAGTAGTGTCCAAGCAATAGATTCCTCAATCCGAGCCACCTCATCAGTTAGATCGGGTATGCCTAAGAAAGTTGTCATCGCATGGACAACTGCCGCCCGGACTTCGGGGCAGTCATCTTTAGTAAGGCTTGACAGCTTCATCGGGGCATTCTCCCTGATGCCCCTCCATTTTGCATCAGGGAGATCATGCCACAACTGACTAATGCAAAGACAAGCCCATTGTCGAAGCAAAACGTTTTCATCGTTATTAAGATGAGCCAGGCAATATGTCATCACGTCCGTCTGGTTGCAGACAACCTGGCCAGGTTTGTAGCCCTTGCAAAGCATTGCGAGTACAAAGGCACACATAGCCTTATGCTCATCGCTATTAACGACAGGAAGACCTTCAGATGGTTTGAGTATCGCAGCGAAATAATTATAACCACTATCCTTTATGAGATCTGGTTGGCAGGTGATGTCGACCGCGAGAACTCGTGTCCAAATGAAGACCATAACTGGCTTTAGCTCCGACGCGGCTGACTGCAAGAGCTTAAGAACGTAAGGGAAAATACCAATGCTTAGAGCAAGCTGAACTGCCCAGGGACCTAAATCTAGGAACCTGCCTAGTAAGATGAGAGCGCGAACTCTATGCTGCTGGCTAAGCAATACCTGCAAAACAACGGGGAGCTGCTCTGGAGGCTTTTGCAATAGGGCGTCGCCTCGACCGAGGTAAACCTCGAATGCAGTAAGCTGCTCGGCAAAGAAAGTTGAACTTTGGTATTCGTATTCAATAGCCTCGTTTTCCTTTTTCTCGAGCATCGGTAATTGAGCCAAGGCCAGATCAACTGCAAGATCCCAGCTTTCCCATAAAGGGTGCTGATGGGTATCCGGGAGTGCTGGAAATGACTGAGGATGACATCCATAGACCATCATAATTCTCTGAGCGAGAATGAAATTTCGGAAGAGAGCGGCTACCATGAGATCTTGTCGGAAGAACTTGCGGAAAAGCTGCCGAGGTAGAGAGGTCCATGCGATAGTGTCAGTAATTGCAGTGAAAATCCAGTTAAGCTCTCCGAGGGGCGTCCTGCGTTCTTGCAACCGGCCCGGTAGCTTCTTAGCTCGCTCTGGAGTTAAGCTTGTCTTCAGGGGGTTCTGTAACACAAAGAACCACAGTGCCATCTCTATCGGCGTTGTGAGACAAGCTGTGAATAGATCGGCGGGCAGGAGAGGGTTTGTTGGGAGGTTCTCCTTGACGGAACAGGCTGCTAGGTGAAGATACGAATCATACTTGACACGCTCATAGTTCGGGTCAGCAGCCGCAGTGGCATGCTCCTCCTCCTCGTGTTTTTCTACGAAGCGATGATAGTTGTTGAGAATATTGCCTGCTTCCGAACAATCCCAGACAAAGACCGTAGGAGATTGCAACCAGTGTTGAAGGTCGTATAACGATATCGGAATGTACTGAGTGTAGTTTTTGTTAAAAACCCAAATCTCACCCGATGCCGTTGGCTTAGGAACACCATGACCGTTATAGTGTAACAACACTCGTTCGTCCTTGGCGTTCTTCCGGAGGGACATACAGAACTTCTTGGTCTCCTCGACCGAAGGATCGAGGTACTGCTTGTATCGCGTGCGGACGGATATGTTTTCGTACTGCGTCTGTAGAGACTTTCCTATGCTCTCTAAGGCTTTTGTAGCTGGTGGTACGAAGGGATCCTGCCAGGCCTCAAGTTTTGCACCCGGATTGGTCTTCAACTGATCAGGTGGCTCAACTCCTATGTTGAGACACACCGCGATGGCAGCTGAGACAGTTTTTAGGCGGTCCCTCATGCGCCAATCCTCAATCTCGTAATTCGGCGCCTTGGGCTGCCCGGTTGTTTCGTGGCGTTTGTCGGTAAAGTACATATACCAGTTCTACATACAATCCAGGTTAGTGATGGACTTGATATCAAGTTAAGTAAGCTATCAGCCATGCCGTTGAGGAAAGAATGAAGCGTCTCCGGCAGGTCACAGATATGACGCGTTCCCGTCTAGAATAGGCCGCATCATATCGAAAAACGGACAAGTGCAGGTTGGTCACACCGAGCCCAATGTAACGGCGACAATGCCAAGGCGGTATACGTATAGCATGGTAGGAGACCGAGTTCACTCACGTTCGCTAATTGCGAGATGATATCTTCGGACTGATAGTGGTCTTCGAAGCCATGGCGCGCACCCCATTCATGGACCTCGTCCTCGGCAGGTTCTGGGTCGTCACGCCGTACCAGATAGTCGCTCTTGGATCGTAGCAAGGGCGGCTTTGGCCGTTGAGAGCGACCTGCACCATCATCCTGGGAGGTTATGATTGTGAGTTTCTTCTGATTCGAAGGGCGTTCGACAACCCTGCGGTCAGAATCGCTGCTGTCCATAGCACTATTTGTGCGGCCGTTTATTGGTTCGGCCTCCCCCTTCCTTAGAGGAGGATGGAGATTATCACGCTCGGCGACGGATACGCCATTGGTGCCCAACCGCGAAGGCATGGCAGCGCTAGAAGCAGTTGGATCGGGATCGATGCGCGCGGATCGAAAGGGTATGAAATTCGGAGGATGCGTCGTAGTATTAGTATTAGGAGCGGTGTTTTCGGCGGTAGAATAAGCCGACAGGTTAGCTCGGGTCCTAGACGGCGACGAGGAAGGCAGCGCGTGGTGCTGCTGTGGAGGATATGCGCCTTGACGATAGTGATGCGCTGTGACGGCGGTCATGGTGAAGAAGCGTGGTGTTCGTAGATGAGCAAAGACACACGCCGCTCGCTAGGTAGGTGTAGCTAGTTGAGGCTACCCTTAGGCGAAATCCGGTCGCATGGGGCGACAGGGAATAGAGTCTAGGGGGAAGAGGAGGGAAATATTAGTATTACTAGTGTTGAAGGGGGGAAAGAGAGGTATTTGGGGGTCCAGAGATGATGGATCAAGACAATCAGGCTGAGGCTGGCTGGCTGGCTGGCTGGTTGCAGTCGGTAGTCTGCAGTCTGTTTGAAGGTCTGATGAGATCAACTCGCCCCGCCCTAAATCCAAAGCAGAAAGCAGGCAGATTAGGAATCGACGATGGTTAGATCTTACCTGCCGTGTCTCCGAGCTGAGCTGAGCTGCGCTGACCCAGACCAGCCTGCTGCTATCGTATGGTATCTACTTGCTTACCTCAGTCGGTACTCAGCAGACAGGGTCATCAAGAAGCTCATAGGACCGGATTGGTACCAACCCGGGCTGTACATTACATACTATTATGTGCATAGAATGTATACAAGTTAACCTAGAAGTCCCCAACCTAAGGATTAGTGGGGCAGCCACACCATTTCCCGCCAATGAGAGTCCATAAAGAAGCTTGGGTGACCTGTGGCTTGTTGTATTGATCAAACAGATCCCCATGACACAAAGCCACACCAGCCACAGAGAATGGTTTTACCATGAACGTTCTCAATTGGAATGCCGACTTGAGGTCACTTTCATATAAATTTATTTACATTAGTCTCAACTGTAATAAAATATATATAACTGTAAGTATATTATTTCTTGAGTCTTTTTATTCGGGCAATTACCAATCCCTCACTGGTAACTTAAGGTGAGCTAACCAATTTTATTAGCTAAGTATTTCCTCGGTGAACTATCCTATGACATGACTTTGCAGTTAAACAGGAGGGCATCTAGGAGCGACTCTCAATAGGAGGTTAACTCACGCATTAGCTAGGCCACTATTTGATATAAATAGGGAGAAAAGGTAACAGGATTAAAAGCAACGAAGCGTTATCGCCCATCTTCTTGACAATATGTGGCTTGTGTAGTGTATAAATATAAGTATATAACCAGTTATCTGGGATATAAGAACTAGATGGATTTGAGGTAAGTCTCTTTCTAGGTGCAATTTCTAGGTGCAATTATCTAGAGTACTCGAGCTGAAATGGGAAGGCTGAACAATTCTATTTTCATAGTTACGGCATCGTAGGGCACTGTGATTATTGCTAGTGGGATTAGCTAGGGTAACAATCTTCAAGCTTCCAGGCGACAAAACTGTGCACGAGAACATATACCAACACCAGCAGTTGAGCAGAAATATAACTACGATGGTTGTCTTCTTTGTTGTTATGAGACTTCCTGTACATGGGGCCTACTGCGTAGCCCTTATGTATACTATTTTCTACATCTTTATTTAAAGTAGAAACAAAGCCCTTGTGTGTGGAACTGGTATTGTCTAAGGTACATCTACTTTCTAGCAAACGAAACATAAGCCAGGTCTCGTGAACTCGAGCAAAACAGTCGCTTTTGTTCATTTGTATATATATAGAAAGACAATAACCCAATATGTCATCTATATTATTTACAGGAATTACTTAACTCTGATACACACACCATCAATCTCTAATATACACACTATTAATCTCTGATACACACACTATTAAGATCAAAATGGCACCCTCTCGCGATGTTCAATCTCTTCATGACATAGCAGACAAGATAGATTCACGCCATCCACTGGCAGAAACACTAGACGCAAAGTCGTTGCTCAGATTAATCGAGAACGAGGCAGTGGCTTTCCAAAGGCCAAATTCGAGCAGGGTGAGAGAACTCGTAGATTGCTATCACCGTTGCCAGGAGCTTGCTTCCAGGTCCCCAGACTCGGAACGGCTGAAAGATTCAATTTTGCAGTGGATGGCCCTCATTGACGAATTGTTCTTCTTCAAAACCCTGACAAGAGAAGTAAAGACAAAAAGGGGACGGTCGCAGCCTCTCGTTACTCTGAAAGTTGAAGATTCCTCTTTCTCCAGATTGGGGAACACCCATGATAGGAAGGGTATCTGGGAGTCTGAAGGCCGCACAATAACATTGTGGTTGAAGGGAGAATACGCTAACGAAAACACAACCTACAGATTCCCTGTCGAGACGCTGTTGCATACATTCGTCCACGAATCGATTCACGCCTTTATCTGGCTCTTCGCGGACGAGGATCATCCGAAGAATTATGAGCGAGTAGAGAAAGACGGGCGTCACGGAACAATATTCTGTGAAATGCTTCGAGTTATTGGAGAGAGAATAGGGGAAATTGTGAACTCTCGTGAGTGGGAACATGCATGCTACACTGGATACTATGGTCCTGAAGAAGAGCGCCCTAATCCTGTATACCCTCCCACGGCTCCACAGGGTTCTGGGCGTCCTCTTGGCTTCCCACCTGGCGCTTTCCCGCCTGGCGGATTCCCTCCCGGCCGTTTTCCACCTGGTGGGTTTCCACCTGGTGGCTTCCCTCCTGGTGGGTTTCCTGGTGGCTTCCCTCCTGGTGGGTTTCCCGGTGGCTTCCCTCCTGGTGGGTTTCCTGGTGGCTTCCCTCCCGGTCGCGGTTTCCCTCCCGGTCGTGGTTTCCCTCCCGGCCGTTTTCCACCTGGTGGCGGTTACCCTTTCCAATAGATGACCTAACTTAAAGATTAAGCCATTCCAGATAGAATAATACAGCGAAATACCAATTTTTGGTATTTTAATAACAAAAAGACTTTCCTTCGCTTGCCAGGGTAATATAAACTAACATATACAGGTATTACACGCTAAGGTAAACTATGCTTTGAACTAGTGCAACGTCTAGTCAAAGGACTTAAGGATATACTTAGAAGCCTCATTAGTCGAGGTTCTATCTATAAATAATAATCTCAAAGTGCATGCTGTAACAGGGGACTCCCCGTTATAAGTTATTGATCTAGAATCCTAATCGCTCAAGTAGCTGAATAAGCTGTGCCTCATTCTCCTCCTTACATTTCAAAATGACTTTCTCAGACTGCATCCGTAGAATGTCCGAATTGCTCACTCGCCATGGCAAGATGGTACGAAGGATGGTATCGACGTCCGCCACCTTGTCAATACCTTCTATGGTTGCCGGCCGCTTCACATTTAGTTTCTCCATCTCGTCCTCCCATGCCTTTGCTACTTCCCAGTTTACCTTTCCACCCTCGGTTGTTACCGGGAGGGATGACGGAAAGCCGTATAGTTTAGCGTGTCGTAGCAATTCTTCCTCGCTCGCCTTGTCGCCCGACCAACCGCGAAATTGGTCACCAGCATCACCTAGAGAGCGAAGGAATTCGTAGGAAGGATGCAAAATGCAGGCGAAATCATAGTCGATCAGCCCAGTAATGCGTTGAGTTGAGGGATCGAAAAGGAGATTCGTAGTAACTAATTATGAAGCGGAGAATAGTTAGCTTGGGACAAAAGATCAAGATAGAAGCATTTAAACTGAAAGAAAAGGGGGGCTTGCCAAAGTCAGCATGGATGATAGATTTTTCATGTGCCGTCTTGAGTGCTTTAAATTGGCTTGGGACTCCGTCCTTGATAAAAGCGTTAAGACGGTCTCTTATACCATTTGCACGCCATCCTTGGATATAAGGATTTGCATCTGCCCTCTTTATGGCTACCTCCAACCGGCCTTTAAAAGAGGCCTCGTAGGTTGGCCACAGCTGGTTGGCCACGGCCCAGCTCCGACACTAGTCATAGCTGTGCTAACAATACGACCCTTCTCGTCAAAAGTCACACCCCCGAACCCAGTTATAGTTTCGGGGAGCTGATAGTCTTGCAAGCCTTTAAGAAGTTTGGCCATCTGCGAGAGGATTGCTTTCTTCTGTTGAAGATCCATAGATTCATATGAGTTTTCCACAGGTTCTCCGGGCATTAATTGTTGAATAATCCAGCCCTGGGAAGACTTACCAGCAGCACTTCCCCAAGTATATACAGAGGGGACCACTGGTGGCTGAAAATGCTTGAGGGCATCAGCAGCGAGACTGATCAGCGCTACCTCATTCTCAACACGGGTCTCGGGACTCATTCCCTCGGCGTCCGGGTTAGTGAGGCGCATTATGAACTGTCTAGTGCCATCAGGAATCGGATCACAGCCAGGCTGTCGAACTTCCTCTTGAGCTGTATGCTTCAAAGTGATTGCCACAGGCAGCGTAACGCGATACACAAAGTTGTTATTTTTGAAAGGGCATTCAGCATCATATGAGATGGGCTCGACCTCCGCATCGTTCTGATGAATGAGGACTTAGTGGTTGGCTTTCCAACGTGTTTGTGCAGAGTAACTTACCTCCAGGTTAAACCTGTCACGTAGCAGGCACTGGATAAAGCGCAGCCGAGCTTCATAATTAGCGTGATTGTGTGTCATGATGACAAGCTTGGCTCTTGAGACTATAAGTTGGACGTGAGATTGTATCGCAACTTATTTGAGAAATAAGTAATACCTAAGTAAGTGGAATTTCTGTTCGGTTGCATATAGTAAGTAAGTACCCATATAGTGTATACTCCGTACCTCTCCCGTAACTATCAACGTTAGTACCATACAGAAAGGGAGGGGTAAGCCAAATTCACATACACTACTCCGTACACTACAGTTATAAAAACACTATATCAGCCACTATAGAGAAAGTATGGAAATAGGGGAGCATTCCTACCATATAGCTAAATGCACATGACTCCTAAAAGAGACCTAAGGGTAACACATCCGAACCAGGCAGGTAAAGCTCCCATTGCCCCTCATTGCCTATTAGCACTACTAAGAGGAATACCAAGGACTGGCCACCGGTCCGGTGACCTTCAGGGTTTGGACCCGTTGTTAGTCCACATCCCTATTGTCAGTTCCAGCTGCTCGGTAACCAATTATATATCCTCATTACATGCTTCACAGCAGGAGTCCTCGATTTCTGGCCTGGGATTGGTTATTGTGGAAAGCGGGGTTAATAGTTATCGTCCAAGTTTTCCATCTCTCAAGCCAGGGTATTTTCAACCAGCTGAGTACTTGTACTCTAAGTACAAGGTATTTTCGTTAGGCAGACACGAGCTGGCGAACCGACATCTAAAATGGGATGTGACATAGGCATCCACACTGATCTTGGTTCGTATTGGGCAAAGGTCATACTAGTACAAGATTCCCTCTTCGATTACTAACATGACGAGGCACATGAAAGTGGCTATTCACTAAATGAAAAGACATTATATGAGGTAAATAATTCGCATATTTATTGAGCGTATTTTAAATAAATATTACTAGTTACTAGAACATAATTATTCTCCCTTTTAACGTATTTCTTATTCTAGGTATCTCCCAGAGCATCTCTTCTCAATCTTGCACAGTGGAAGGCTGTTATCTTCTACCTGAGTATTCCGTTCGTATTAGACGAAGAACTGTCTCTCATTATCTATTCCCGTTGAGAAGCTACAGCAGGCAATGCCTCGTTTTTGTGAAACGTATCATTATATCTAGACGCTCCTGGTATAGGTACAGAAATATGGTTTCTGCTTCGCCTCTAAAAACCGACATTTTCTTCTCAATCTTTTTCATAAATTGTACCCGGTAACTAGGCCATCACTTTAGCAATCATATCTTTTAAGAAAGGATAAAACGTACCGAGCGTATGCATCATATAACTCGTTTTGCTGCTTGCCGGAAGCGTATCTTCAATCACGGTCTATTCGTTACCCCTAGCAAAAGCTAGATGAGTTTCGAGTCTTCTTCTAGTCGCCGTTAATCGCTTGGCTAAGGAACGGCGTTTTCGCTATTCGATTCTTGACAAAAAGCTCAAAGGCATTACGGATACGGGACCAATATTTCCGGAGACATCTCTATATCCCAGTAGAATTATTGTAATTCATATACACATTCCAAGCCCTCTCACAAGCTCCTTTTTATGTCATGATAGGTAGTTAGTATCACATCTATCATAAAAATATAAAGTACCACTAATAGCTTCCCTATATGTTTTTGGGGGATTCCCCAACAGTTTCCCGTCTCCCATTTTCATTCATTAATATCATTTCCTTCCAACTATCAATTACTTAGTACAGCCTCCAATATCAAAGTCGAGGGGTTGAGAAAATGATGTTACCTACAGTATTAAGCTTCGCAGTGTAAATCTTTCTTGCTACTATTTTTATATAAAATTACTGTCACGTCGGTCGGTTTTACAGCTCCGTCCTTTGTCGTTCTTATGCATCTAGAAAAGGCCCTTCGTTCTACGCGTCTACTATGGTACATTCATCGTGTTTTTCAAATGAAACGAGTATTAGTTGTACGGTTAGAGATAAAACATCGCTCGCCTTGGTGTATTTCTTATCAAATCCCAAACCACATAATCAAAGGTAATTAACGTTATATCGAGATTCCGCCATGCATAGAGTAAACAACCCCTTGAACTATGTCCCTCTTATTTTAATAACTTTCGGGGTGTTTTATCTCCCGCATTACCCAAGTAAATGTATATATGAACTTCTAAGACCCTCACGACTCATGCTCTGGATAGCAATACTCATTCCGAGTGTTGTAGTGCCCTAGAGTCGTGAGGTTCTACAGATATTGATCTTGACTTAGCAAACCGCGTGATGTTGGCGCTCATACACGAAGGCGGCACGTTGATAGAATTATCTCTTCGTAGTAAGTACGATATTTCAATCAAGACCTAGCCTTAAAAGCACGTTATGGGCGTTCCTTAACATGTGAGTTTCTAATTTATTAATATGCTTACGAATTCTAGCTTCAAACAGTGCCTTATAGTCGTATATAGCATTGCTAATTTGTGGGCATATTCGGCGAGCCACGTAATGAGGGCGATGTAGTCCTCCTAGACTACAGCACAGAGAAGATATGTGAAATGATAAAAGTGATATCTGCGCCTAGGGCTTCTGGGGTGAACATCTACAACTATCTCCCAAGAGCCTTGAAAAGCACCCATTAAATTAGATTGTATCGATTACTTATATAGCTGCTGCTGAAAAGTTAGAGGCCTAGATCCGAACCACTTCTCTAAGAGTATGCACATTTTATGAAGAAACAGATTCCTCGACAAAGTGTTATAAATTAGACTTTGCGACACCCAATACATTTCTACTTAACTCGACGATGCGCTTGAACTTGCGCAGTGTCGGACATATGTTGAACTCAAGGTCAACTCTCATGGAATTATGTATTTCTAACATTAATTTTGCGATGCCAGTGAGACAGCCCCAGCCCCCAATTATTATATAATATAAGTCTTGGTATTAACTCGCAGCGGATTAGGTCATACACAAGCCTATGCATGCTATTATTATTTAGTTCGCTATAAGTATGGAAACTATATTTAAAACTATTAGATCGTCAAGCAGACTATCGCCCTAGAGCCCGTACGAATACTGTATCGAGTTGTTGCCAAACCTGTGCCACACGAACCGGCCCTGTGTTTCAAATCAACAAATTACGAACGCGTTCCCAAGGGCAGACTCGCTATAGAGGAGATTTTTGGAGGCATGTTGGGGATTGATGATAAGTCTACCCTGCCTATGACTCTCGGGAGAAGGATTACACATCGACAAAACGCATATAGATAGTAACCTCTAACCTCCTTTGGCGAATGGTGGATTAGCTCTACCGCTCAGCGCGGTCTTCTTAGAATCCTCGTAAGATTAGCTCTGAATTAAACCCTAAACAACTCAACAGCGATTTTATAAATACGGTACCATAATCAGAACTCGGCGCGCACCCTCAACGTGGGGTTCCAAGACTTTGGTCCATATTCCTAGAGAGGCAATGCGTACACGAGGGAAAGCTAAAGACTTATTCTACAGAGGCATCTTAGTCGTTAGCAAATCCCCAATGCTAGTGCATTGGCCTTTGAGAAGCTTGATACCGCAGGAGCATCCCGAGGATACGGCGTTGATAGAAGATTGGCGCTAGAGACGAAACCTTTAGAACCTATTTCTTTGAGATAGGTAGTATTACGATGTCCAAAGCAAAGTATGCAGCCCCCTCGCGGCGTTAGTTTTCTCGTTAAATTTATCACGGCAAGACTTAAAAAATCGAAAACCTTCAAAGCTAGTCGGGGGGTTTGATGAAAGTGGTATTGGAATGGCTATCTGAGAGTGCTCTCTAAGTTTAGAGGAGCTTTTGCAAAATAAAAGAAAAAAGAGAAAAAAAGCCCAATAACTTGTGTCAATCTCGCGTAGACCCTAGTAGAAGCGGCCAAATGGGTCAGGATTATGTATCCTTGAACAAAGCTATACCCTCCACACCAAGAGAAACCTACTTACCGACGTGCAAGCATGGCATGTTGGTGGTAGGTCTACACAGGGCCTGGCAGACTAATTTTAAGCTGGGGAGTTACTAAAATTAGCTCACCTAACAAGTGACATTTCTACTAACCGCAGTTTCACTAAAGCCTCTTATGAGATATCAGTTCCTATCACGATTGATAGTTATACGGGAAACTTCACCGGGAGGGGGCACCTAGACCTCGGAACGAGAGTGGTTCTCGAGATCTCTGAGGAGATAAAACTTTCTATACAGGCTAGGACCGTGCTCGGAAGTGCCTTTAAAGGATATAATCCACGGTATCAAACGGGAATAACAGGCTCTTGGTATAATAGATACGCCTAGTTGCGCACATGGGGCATCCGGTCGTCAATATACAGGTTACATATAAGAGCTATGGGGAAAACAGAGGAAGTGTCACCTAGTAAGGCTTCACAATATATTCGGGACATTGAGAGACACCAACGTTATAACCAAGCTCGACTATGTAGAAAGACTTGATTAGACATTTGAATAAATCATGGGGAGACCCTCGCCCGTATATGATCCATGTTTCAAACCAGCTAGAACCGCCCACGAGATTGTTGTTAGGGATTGATAATATATAGTTGCTTCACACCTTCTATCCTGGAACAAAGAAGGTGTTGTGCACATAAGGAATAGGCATTATTGAGTGCTAGGTTAGGCCCTTTGCGTAACAACGAGTGTTTATCACTACCCTATACGGAGTCCTTGGGTCATGCGTTGTGTAGGGTAGAACCCATATCATTAGATGGTCTTCGGGCTGGCCAATTAAACCCCTAGTATACGATCCTGTGTAAACTCGATATAATCTACATGATGAACTATACTATATAGATAGTCTGAAGAATTGCATCCAAAATACAGGTATTCAAACTGTATTCACTCCAAGGAAATCGATGTCTCGGTAACCACAACCAGGACCCTGAGATATAAAAAATAAAAATAAAAATGGGCCGACAAACCGAGATAAAGTGCGACAGCCCCCGCCGCCACCTGCGACGTTGAATCGGGTAGTGGTAGTCCTATGATATACGCCGAGGATTCTTGGGTACTACTACGTTGCTATATAGAGTAGAAAGGCGCGTGTGCTCTGACGTTCTCCATATGCACGTTAACTACTACCTACCAAGATGTGCATAAATGCAACCAGCTCCCAAGGCTCCGATTTTTTGGCACTCGGGTGTTCCATGCAAACCTGCTCGGTTTCCTCGACTGCTCGGAGGTCGTAAATCAACGCAACGCGATGGATGATTTAATCATTCCGTCTTGGCAGGTCCGGGACAGGGATTTCGTGAATAAAATAATAATCAGAGTCTTGATGGGATTAATAAATGCACGGCGCGCTCGGCATAGCTATGATGCTTGTGCTTGTGTTGGCGGCAGCGGTGGCGGCGGAGGAAGGGGCGGGGGGTTTGATAGAGATTGGCACCATGATTTTTTTTTTGACCGGTGGCGCATACTGTGGTAGACCTTGTCCGCAAGGACGGTTTACATATAGAGGTAGGTAGTATAGATAAGAGGGTTGTGGCCGAGAGAAAAGCAAGATCCCGGCAGTTTTTTTCTCAAGCCAAACGTACGTTCCCCGGCGGTTTTTATGCGTACCACTTCAACGCAACGGGTGTTCTCGACGGACGTTCCCCTTCCATGTAGGAGAAGAACAAATCATCGTGTTGCTCGACGATGGGAATTCATGCGGAGACCTGGCCTCCTCCAATAATACGACGGCCCGGTCAAGGGCTTGAAACAAGTTTGCTGTATGTACACCGTTGGGGCTCTCTCTGCAGTATACCAATCCCTTTGGCTCGCCTCTTCCGCTCGGATGTGAACATGCCATGTGAACTGCTACACTACAGTAGTGTAGTAAAGCAGATGGCCATAGTCTACGTTGGTGGATAAGGGGATAGTGTAATAGTAGTGTCGAGTTCCGTTTACCTGGTTGAGTACTTAAAGTAGTGTCGTTAGTATGAGGCTAGTCTATTGTGCCTAGGCATCTAAAATAGAGGAGCTCTGTTCCTGCGTGGGATTCCACAATTTAAACGTTGATGCAAATTACATAGTACAGATATCGGGATGCCGTCTACACTATTCAATCAAAATAAATCCCGACAACCTTACACGTCCATTAGTGGCTGTTGGCGAGAGACACATGGATATCTATATATATATTTTTACCTTAAGTAAGCAATAGTGTACTATCTATATAATAAGTAGATAACCGGCAAACACATGTCCCGTTTGGATAATCTGTGACGTTCCCTGGTCTTTTTTTTTTTTTTTCCTCCTCCCCCCTGCCTTTGCCAACCTTTGACTTCCCCTGCCACCGATTTCATCAGATGGTGGATCTGTACACTAGACCATCTGAAGATTAATACTGTACTTAGCACGCTGCGGTATAGCGTGGTAGTGTAACTGCACTGCACATTGAAATTTACGACGCTAACCCCTTTTGAAGCCACCTCAATGGGCACTCTGGCCAATCACAGGCTGCTAACTCTGGGCCAGGAGCCAAATGGAAGGGAAGGTATCTGCAATGGGGCTCCGTATTTAGATGGGGAAGTCCCCCTGACTCCCGGCCCCCGAAAATGTGAAAGGGCACAACTCGACTGGCGACTGGCCACTTCTCAAGTAGGTAGGTGGAGGTAGGCTAAGTCGATGTACACACATACCAAGGTTACTAAGGGTAGTAGTGTAATGTGCATAGCAGTAGACATAGTAGTAGACATAGTAGTAGACATAATGGTGGTCATAGTTAGGTAGTATGTAACACATGCTGCTGTGCCGTGGTGTAGCGTGGGCAGTGGTGTACACTGCCTGGCTGTGAGTGGTGCCTTTGGAACTGCGACTGGGTGTTGTTTTGGGGCGAAAGGGGACAGTGCTTTTGGGGTGAAGGGGACTACCGGACGTTACACCAAGTACCTCTACAGCACGTAGGCAGTAGAGAAGTGCGCTAGAACACAGCTTAGTGAGGTACATTCTACGCTGTGGATGAGCAGGCAGGTACCAGGTTTAATCGCTGTTCCTTCTACACTACGCAAGTATACCACCCAGGTACACTCCCCAGTGCACTACCCAGGTGCCTGACTGGCGCCGCTGGTTTTTGGGAAATTTGTCGCAATCCCCGACCAACCTCGTCGCCGGCCTCCTCTCCTGACTTTCTCAATCCTCCACGATCCTCGGTCCTCCCTCCCCCCATTTGCCGTTTTGTTTGTTTTGCTGCGAAGCGACTCACCCGGACGTCATCTGCCATGACCCATTAATGATCAATTAGATACCCTACTTCCCGTCGCTCTTGGTCTGAAACGCCTTCGAGTGTGCACTGCTCGTTAGTCAACCTGGTTCTGGTTCTGGGGCATGCATCAATCGCTCGCTTGTCTTCTATTCTCCGGCAAACGACTATTCGACTATTCGCACTCCCCTTCGCATCTGCCCACAGGCTCTCGTCTCGCATTGCCCCGTCCCATAATTGCGACTGCACGGATCGATACGGCGGCGTCTGACACTGGGTTTTAGACGTTCGGAACTAATAATACAGACGCTTTAACTCGGCCTTGCACTCGTCTGTCGGAACTTTACTCGAATACACCCCGTATCCAACCATTCGGCTCCCAAGTCGACATCCAACCTCGCATTTACCATTTACCGAACCCAGCCATCCTAGTTCTCTCATCCCCATTCGTGTTCCATCAATCCTCTCACGCATCTCGTGCCACCATCCGACATCAACTTGGTCTGTCCTGGTGAGCGTCGTCAATTTTGCACCACTTCTCTCACCGAATAGACAGTAGGTCTTATCTCGACGGCTCGCTGAGGTCCTTCTCGGGGGCTCAGCCGTGTTTCCGACATGGCTTTCCTTTTCAAATCCAAGAAGAACCAGGATAGAAACATATCAAGTCGAGATGGCCCTCCAGGTGGGATACAGAGCCCGGCGGCGCGCGTAGCGAGGGATGAGAAACATGCACGAGCCACACCCACGGGTAGCTTACATTCTCTGGATGAGGCTGGTGGGAGTCCTGATGCCGAAAAATACGCTGGTCGGCGGGCTGCTCAGCAGGAGCAGTCGCAACAGATGCAGCCTCAACAACAGAGTGATCTACCAGTAGGTCTCGTGCGCCTGAGCCATGCCGTTGATAGCTGACTGACTTTCTTTTAGTTTCGCAATGCACCTCAGCAACAGACTACTAATGCATCATTATACCCATGGTCGCAACGCCGGCTGACCTTCACCTCCAACGTACCTAGTCCGTTTCCACGATATGGAGCCGCAGTCAATTCCATTTCTTCGAAAGAAGGCGACATCTACATAATGGGTGGTTTAATTAATAGCTCGACGGTCAAAGGAGATCTATGGATCATTGAAGCCGGAGGAAATTTGGCATGCTACCCTCTTGTAACTGCTGCCGAAGCTCCCGGCCCGAGAGTTGGCCATTCATCTCTGCTAGTTGGCAACGCGTTCATTGTCTATGGTGGTGATACGAAGATTGACGAGACCGATGTCCTGGATGAGACTCTATATCTGCTTAATACTTGTACGTTCCAACGTTTTGGCTCTAAATATCGTTTTCTCCTTGCTCCCTCCCCATCCTTGTCAATTACTTCGAGCGGCGTAGGCTAATTTCCATAGCCACGAGGCAATGGTCTAGAGCATTACCGGCGGGGATTCGACCGTCAGGTCGATACGGACACTCATTGAATATCGTAGGATCAAAAATTTACATTTTTGGCGGGCAGGTGGAAGGGTATTTCATGAATGATCTCTCTGCCTTTGACTTGAATCAGTTGCAAATGCCGAATAATCAATGGGAAATATTGATTAAAAATTCCGAGAATGGGGTAACATCAACCGGCAAGGTGCCCCCAGCAAGAACCAATCATTCCATGATTACTTATAATGATAAGATGTACCTGTAAGTGGCCGAGGCATCGATCTTCTTCATTTAAATTTGCTGACTACGATCGATAGCTTTGGTGGGACAAACGGCTTCCAATGGTTTAACGATGTTTGGTGCTATGACCCCCCGACGAACAAATGGACCCAATTGGATTGCATTGGTTATATACCATCACCACGAGAGGGCCATTCGGCTGCCCTCATAGATGACGTTATGTATATTTTCGGTGGCCGAACCGAGGAGGGGGCAGACCTTGGAGATTTGGCTGCTTTTCGGATTTCGTCGCGTCGCTGGTACACCTTCCAGAACATGGGTCCGACGCCTTCCCCTCGGTCTGGTCACAGCATGACTGCTGTGGGAAAGTCGATTGTTGTTGTTGGAGGAGAACCGAGCTCCGCTACCAATCAAGTTAACGACCTTTCTCTTGTTTACGTCCTTGATACGACTAAAATCCGCTATCCGAACGATGCACAAATACAGTCTAATACACAAAAATTGCAGCAGGCAAGGAGACCAAGCGGTGAATCTTCCGCTCGTGGGCCCCCTTCTCGGGAGGGCTCGAATGGGCCGGACCCCAAGAGACTTCCTGGTGGTCCGGCAAGTCCTACTAGCCGAGGTGGAAGCGGACCAGATATGAGTGGTGCGCCTCCCGTCAGCAATGGGATTTCGAAGCTCCCACGAGCAGCAGGCACTTCGACGCCTTCCGGCCCACCACCACAGGGACAGCCTCCGCGACCGACTGTTGACACTAATACCGCAAACCGACGAATGCGAAATACATCCATCGAGCGGATAGAAAGAGAAGCTACTAATGTTGGACCGGCTTCTGCAGGTAGCCTTACACAATCACCTGTCCCTCGAGAGGCTATTAAAGAAGAGAGTCCAGTCACCAACGGTCGCAGGACGCCAAACCAGCAACCTAGGAGCAGTTCGAGGACCGATGGTGTCTCTGCCGATTTATCAAAACCCAAGTCATCTAGGCAAGCTCGTGGCCAAAGTTCAGTCGATAGTAGTACTGAACCTACCCTTAAGAGCGTCGCGAACCGACCTTCATCCCCCCCACCACCATCTCGTCAAACAAGCAATCCTTTGTCGCGGAGAGGTTCTAATAGGAATTCTCAGACAGTTGCGTTACTTAAGGAGTTAGATTCCGCTCGTAACCGAAATGCGTGGTACGCCTCGGAGCTTGAATTAGCCCGCAAATCTGGGTATACATCGAACGCGACGCTGAGTCCTGCACTTGAGGGGCGAGGAGCCGAAACGTTTGATGACGATGATAAGCCTCTGATCGAAGCCCTTCTGGCCATGAGACAAGAACTGGCTAATGTCCAGAGCTCTGTGGACAAGCAAGCCGTTCTAGCAGCAAAACAGATTGCCGAGGCAGAAAGACAGCGTGATGCCGCTATTCAAGAAGCTGCCTATGCTAAAGCAAAAATAGCTGCTCATACTGGGAGTGCCGCAAGCACACCGCAGACAGAGACTGACCGGGGCGCTGACGTCAGTGATCACGGTGCTGAACTGAATCGTAAGCTTGCTGCAGCCCTCAATCTACAGAAGGAGTTTCAAAACAATTTGTCACGAGCTGGGGCCGATCTTACAGCCGAGAAGCGTGCACGTGTGCTCGCGGATGAGACTTTAAGTGCAGCACAGAAACGAATGACAGAGTTGGAATCGTACAAACAAGAAACTTCTTCGGAGATTGAACGACTCAGGGCTGAGTTGCATATATCTCAGCGCGAAGCTCGAGAACAGTCCATCATCGCGGCTGATGCAGTTGCAGCTACAAGCTTATTGCGTATCGAGAAGGATGAGTTCGAAGCCAAGTATAATGAGGCCGCTGGGAACAACAAAGAAGAAAGTGATACGTTGGAGACGTTGCGCAAAGCTGTGGCCATGTCAGCTGATATGAGAAACCATCTCGAGCGAAGGTACGACGAAGAGCGGACTCAACGGGAGGCTGCCGAATCGAAGTTAAATAGTCTCAAGGCTGAGCATGAAGCAAGTACGGCTGAGTTGGTAGCGATCAGTCAGCGGTTACGCGACGCCGAAGAGCTTGCCGAACGTAATGCGGCCGAAGCCGAGGCCCATCGCCAGGCCGTACTTTCTGGGCTCGAGAAGCTTGCAAACGACCCAGCTAAGGTTAACCGAGCCGATGCAGAACGTATCGCCGTTCTTCAAAGTCAAGTCGGCGAAGCTAACAGCCTTGCCAAGAAGTATCAGCAGGAGGCTGATGCTGCTGCTGACAAGCTCCGTAGCGCTGAGGAGCGTATTGCCGGGCTTGAGGCGTACCAAGAGCAATCGAGTAGGGAGGGTGTTTCTATTCGCAGGCAGCTACAGTCCGCCCTTAAGGACACCCAGTCACTCCAGGCTCTTAATTCGGACCTTAAAAATCAACTGGCGAATCAGCAGCTAGAAACCAAC
This sequence comes from Xylaria sp. Z50, assembly GCA_037356035.1. Taxonomy (NCBI): domain Eukaryota; kingdom Fungi; phylum Ascomycota; class Sordariomycetes; order Xylariales; family Xylariaceae; genus Xylaria; species Xylaria sp. Z50. Next base: position 345,837 of record JBAWJU010000014.1, on the reverse strand, counting down.
GCTATGAACGTGCAATATAACACACTCAAAAATATTCTAGGAGAAAGAGGCATCAGCCCAACAGGCATTTCTCGCGTGCGAGGTATAGGAGCCCGTACAGACTCTCCGGATGTAACTCGCGCTGTGGAGCTCGAACGTCAACTCACCGAAGCAGTCGCAGCACATGAGGAGACGAAACAGACTTTCATGGCTCAAGCACAGGAGACTGATGCAGCTTACCGTGAACGCATAGTGCAGCTTGAAAATGACTATCAATCTGCTGTTCATTATGTCAAAGGCACCGAGAAGATGCTTAAGCGGATGAAGGAAGAGTTGGCCAAGTCTAAGGCCGACAATACTCGTTTAAAGAACGAGAACTTTGACCTGGAAGCACGGGTCGGTGCTTCCGATACTTCAGCCGACTGGGAAGCGGAACGATCGGCGTTGGAAAAGAAAGTCCAGGCACTCGAGGAGGAGATGAGAACGTCTTCAGGACAACTTGAACAACGACTCGCCGAGGTGCAGAAAGAACTGGAGGCTGTAAAAGACGAACGTGACACCGCCGTCAAATCAAGTGAAAACTTCTGGCAGCAATTAGCAGCTCGAGAGAAAGACCTTGACCAGCTACAACAAGAAAACGCTCTTGTTGAAAAGCGGGCGCAAGAGGCCGAAGAGAAGGTCAGTCTCCTTCTCGACCAGGTTGGCACTTCAGTAGGTAATTACCGAAGACGGAGTCGGATAAATTCTGATGCAAATGCCAACATCCCAAACACGAATGGCAAAGGACACGTCCGGCAGGAAAGCTCGGAAGCTGAAAGCCTCTACGAAGAGATGGGCGATGCTAGGAACAGCGCAGCTCTGGAAAACCTGGCTAGTGAGCTCGACTTGCTTCGATCGCACTGGGAAACGAGGAATAAGAGCTACCGCCTTTCAAATGCCTTTGATTTCGAGACCCCAAAGAAAGATGACGATGGCCACGGTCTAGGACTTAGTGAAAGTCTGGCTGACTGGCGGAAGCGGCTCGACACAGAAGAGCGCGAGAACGACGATCGAGCTGGAGGAGCACCAGTGGTCAGTAAGATGTAATATCTCGCCACTTTGGGGCTATATCGGTCACCTGGGAGTGGCAATTAAATTCGTGGTCTTTGAGGAAATGAAGGAGACGATACCCTGTATATTCCATTAACGACCCTTTGCGTCGCGTAATGTGTAACACGACATGTTATGGCATTTATCATTCTATTCTATTGTTTCTTGATGTTTGAGCTCTAGGTTTCTTGCGCCCTTATGCTCTGTTAGTTCTCGATGCGGTATCTTCAGCCTACAGTTACTCGCATTTCTGATTAATGCAACTATCATTCTCGCTTTTCACGCTTCATTACCCCGCGTTTCCTATACCTTTTGGCCATGCGGATGCTATTCTTCGGGGGGGAATCCATAAGCGATCTACATACGGCCTTGCTGGACAAGCATAGAAAAAGGCTGAGGAATTGATACCTCGAGGGCCACACACCATTTTAGCTGCTTTGAAGGTTCAAGGCGCTAGATGTGGAAATCATTAGGTGGTTATTCCGATTTGATTTTGATTTTGATTTTGATTTTCAAAGGGTCTTTTTTTTTACATCTAAGGCTTATTATTGTACAATTCTAGCACACCGAGGTTGTCATGAAGAAGAATAAGAGGAAGACGACGATATGGTTGGCTGGCTGTCTGAATTGGGCGACTGTAACGTCAGTCACGATGGGACGGCCCAGTCTACATGTGCAATAATTGTACGTAGCAGTTGAATGAGGAAATGAAAGTTCTTTACTTGTTGTTTAACAAATAATTGCCTGTGTTTTATACTACCTGTGATCATCCTCGAATTCCTGCGACACTGGGATGGAAGTATACGGGATGCAGGAATGCGCGAGTTTGCCTTTGACTACTTAAGTTACTGGTAACTCCTCACGACACCAAAGCAGGAGTGAAGGCCACAACTACCATCCGTATATGTATACTTGCCTGCTGATTCTATTTGCGATCTTAGATTCCTATAGGCGCCGGCATGCTTGCTCTGCCGCTAAATCTCTTTTTCTTCTTCCTTTTAAATCGGAAGGGATTAAGGTGCACTACTCTCTCTTCTGCTATGCGTCCTACCCTTCCCTCATTCCGCCCGAGACCTCGCAGCTGATACAAGGTGTCTTCCTTTCTTGTAAGCCAAGCTAACGCACAACCGCCGTGTAGTCCGCCGCCTTCTACTACAGTCTCTATATCACTTGCCTTCAAGCATCAAACAAATAGAAAGCTGTATGTGCGTTAAAGCTGGTATTTAAAGCCTTTACTAGTCATATAATTACGTACGGGTATAGGAAATCTAGTACTGAGGTCTATTCAATGTTGATATGACACCCCTTGTTACTACTTAGGCACATACTCCTACTTAACCCATCTGCTTACCTACTTTCACCTTCACAACTCGCGTTCCTCTCTCTATTCCTTGGAATAATTCCACACTTCTACAATAACAGACCTTTAATAATCTCACCCACGACTATTAGTCATAACAACCATCAGCCTTCACGCTCGTGTCTTTTGTCACTGACTGGCGTGACAGGAGTGGTGCCCGCTCTATGAATGCTGCCTTGTGTAAAGGTTGAGTCTGATGGCTATAGTCTTGGACTGGGAATATATCGACACTCAAATCATGCCTAGGAGCGATGGGAAGTCCCCCGCATCATTGGCTGTTCACAAGCAAGTTATAGAACCCTTCTCGAAGCCCAGCTCGAAAGGTTGGAAAGCACGGGAATGGTCCGGGCCATTGTTCCGAGTGTAATACGTTGCGTCCCTCACACATTCAAAGCGACACTTGTCGACACCCAGGCAGGGAAACCAACAGAGTCAAGAGTCATAAACGGCTAGTCAGAAGAGCCATATTGGACTTAGGACTGCCATGTGTCTTCGGTAAGTGTCTCCCTGAACTCCTTTTCTGGCGCTACGTAGATAACAAACATAGCGAAGACGGCCAACGAAACCCATGGCCATGGTGATGGCGGTAATCGCTTTCGCCGAGCCTAACAAGAAATACTTCTAGGCACACTCTGGGTATCTTCGTCGGTCGACCAGCTGAGTATTTTGACACATAGCGTGTTCAGATAATGTTTGCCTTTCTCCGCGCCTTCGAATTCACCGCCGTTGACTGCACAAGGATCCTTAGTCGTCTCATAAGCCTAAGACGTGTATTGCAACGGCTTGTTTGTCATTGGATTGCTATTATCACCTATATTCCTGTTGATTTCTAACGTCACTTGTGGTTCCCGGGACAGGAGCATGGGAATGGTAATACTTCAAAGGCCGCAGCTCAAGACATGAGCGTTTAGAATCGGGATTACGTGTTTTGAGCGCGTAGGAGAGGAGGGAGTTGTTGTATGTGAGGAAGCATTATGTTTGTCCAAGATGTTTCCAGAGTGTTTGCGCCCTCACACATACCCCGGACAGGTCTTGAACACCGCAAGGAACCGGAAAGGCCGAACGTATGCTGTGTTGAGGCGAACAGGTATCTACATACTAGAAGGCGGATTCTCTTGTCTGAGATCTTTGGTTGATGGGATAGTAATTCGAACACCGGAAAGGCCGAGATACATATTCCAAATATATATCGACGTATCTTTCTCCAAACGATCAAGAAACGCAAAACCAGTCTTCTAACTCCCCTCCTACAAGGTGAAATGCGTGATCTTTAAAACCCTTTTCCACCTACCTAATGCAAAAAGCGCGCGCTTACACCCTGAATCAACCAACCAACCAACGCATCAATCTCCAGCGGTCCACGACCTCCGAGCACCAATCACGCAGCGCCGAAATCTAAAACAAAGCGGCTCGGCAGGGCGGCTTACACTACTGCATGCAGGTAGGCTAAGCCAAGCCAAGCCAGCCGCACGCCACCGCCACAATGCGTGCGAACCAGGTAGTTAGTTAACTAGTGCATATACAACGGTAATATACCTGTAAAAAAAGGCAAAAAAGGCAGGGGGTGTTTCCGTCCGAGACGCGACATGAGACACGCGATCTGCTTTATCCGTGTCCCAGGTGACGGTACCCCAAGTTTCCATTGATTGAATAAAACAGCTGAGAAAAGTGAGTGAGCCTGCTTAAAAAGGGATAGATGAGAAGGGGGCCAAGCAAGCAAGAATGAATGAACAGAGAGAGAAGGGTAATGTTGTAGGGTTTCCTACTTCCCTTCAATTAAGGACAGGTAGATGCCTAGTAGGTATGTTAGTTACCACTCAACAGTTAAACTACTGAAAATAATGAGTCACAGCACACACAACGGTATGTACTCCAATGTTGCCGGAAATGTGTTTGTTCGGATTCGCAACTAACTGATAGCTATATGACAAACCCACTTCGACCTATTGAAACAGAAAAAGTAGAACAAATAAAACTAAAAGATGAAAATATAATAATAGCCTCTAAAAAAACCAAAGTATGTTATGCAACGCAGTGACCATGGCAGGTATCCAGTGCCAAAAGCCACCCGTGATTAGGAATAAAGTCGTTTCGTCCCCTTTTTCTAGCTCCTCTCATGAACCGGCCAGGGAGAAACCAGCGTGGTAATAAATGTTTCTCAACAGGCATATCATCAGATACATACAACCGGCCTAGGCCGTTCATCAGAGACCCCCACAGTACAACGTTGTCCTCTCTTTTATTGACCAGCGGAGGCGATACACTTCTGTTGCTGCGCCTGGCAATCGCTCAGCGTGAACCCCTTTTGCCCGGAATTAACGGCATCGGAGCAGGCGTTGTTTTGTATATCACAACTGCGTTGGATCGCGGCTCCCTGATTGACAAAGGTGTTTCCGTTGACCGCAAAGGGTCTCGAAGAGTCACCCGAGTTGGTGACCGCAGGGGCGGTTATGCCGCCTAGTGCGCCGCTATTCTGCGAGTCGTTAGCTTGATTATTGTTGTTGTCTGCCCCCGTTGAAGTATTACTGTTTTGGTTCTGGCCGTTCTGACCAAATTGACCGCCAAATCCACCGCCGAAGCCGCCGTTCTGACCATTTTGACCGTTCTGGCCGTTTTGTCCATTCTGACCATTTTGGCCGTTCTGACCGTTTTGTCCATTTTGACCGTTCTGGCCATTTTGTCCATTCTGGCCGTTTTGGTTGTTCTGACCATTGTTGCCGTTGTTGTTGTTGCCGTTGTTGCCATTGTTGTTGTTATTGCCATTGTTACCGTTGTTGTTGTTGTTACCGCCGTTGTTAGCATTGCCAGCACCAACTACTTTTATTAGCTAAATGACCACCAGAACAGAAGAAATATATAGCTTGAGGAATGGACTGGGAGACGGGCGGTGAGCACAAACCTGTAAAGCGAACACAGTCGTCCTGGGCACCACGCTGAGCAACGGGCATAAGAACGGGTTGATGGTTGGCAGCAGACGACATAGAGCAAAGACGGTAGTTACCGGCAGGAAGACCACCGGCAACATCTGCCGAGAGAAGACCCTGGCCGTTTCCGGCATCGTTGATACCCTTAAAGAAGGCGAATTGGGTGGCATCAAGGGGGGTGGTAGGGTTCAACGAGTTACCCAGATCCTGAACGGTTACGTGAGTGTGACCAATAATGTTACCAGAGCCATCCAAGCCTTGAGGGGCCGTGTAGTAGGTGGTATCAGCATTGGTGAAAGTACCGGGGGCAAAGTTGTCGACCTGGATCTGGATCTGGAAGTCCTGGTTGGCTTCAATGTCATCACCGTTTTGCGGGTTGACGAAAACGCTGGAAACCATGTTGCTCTTGGCAGGGATGTCACCCATCGCTGTGTTGCGTTAGAAAATGGTAAGAGAGCAAATTATAGAATAGGTTAAACTTACGAATACCGTTGCAAGAGCCAGCGGTATTTTGGAGACCATTGGTTAGGGTTTTACCCGAGCAGAAGTTGATGAAATTAGCGTTGTCCCTAGGTTGTATTAGATTATACTTTCAACTCGCTAAGATTCATCGCTTCATCACATACGTCTTAGAAGCCGACTCGCCGTTTGAGGCATCCGGGTCACCATCGGAAACGGAGCCTGTCTGAACAGCATCAGCGTTCAGGGTGAGGGCAGCCTGGTCTATCACTCAATGTTAGCGAGAATACTACCTAAGAAGGTTGCTTTTTCTAGAAGGTGTTGCGACTTACTGTTTTGGCCATTGTTGCCTCCCTGGTTTTGGTTGTTTTGGTTGCCATTCTGACCGTTCTGACCGTTTTGGCCATTGTTCTGGCCGTTATTCTGACCATTGTTTCCACCGTTTCCACCCCGTTGGCGGCCAAATCTGTCGGTTTGAACATCTTGCCGGCCCTGGAGGGATCGAGTTGCTCGGCGGTTTACAATATTGTCGAATGGGCGGTGGATAGCGGACGCTTCGGCGATAGCTGTGAGGCTGAGAAGCCCGAGAAGAATGTTCTTGGTCTGCATGATTGCGAGTCTTTAGGCGATGAGATTGCGTGAAGACGACAAGTCCTTGTACTACTCTGGTTGGTTCGGAGACGAGAATTGAAGTGTTGTAGAAATGGTTCCAGACCGTTTTCGAATAGCTGAAAAAGTAAAATAAAGAATGTTGTCACAGACGATAAATCGAAGTAGGCTAATCTCAATAGCTATAGAAAGGAACGAATGAACATGGACACACTACCAGCGCATTATTCAAAAGAGAAAGTAAGGATAGGAAATCCGAGGTAGGAAGACAGCTTGAAGAAGAGAACTGGATTGCATTAAAACGAGTCGGAGAGAGACGGCCAAGACAATTCTCTTATACTAAGTGTGGTCCGCCGGACCATGATAGGCAGGGCTCTCGGACGGCCAGTGCTTGAGACCAAGGAACGACATCATAATTCCCCTGGCAGGTCAGGGAGTTGGAAAGGAGCCGTATCCACAGACTCAAAACAAAATGGCAGACGGTAGCACGGTAGCTGAGGCGAGCAAATGACAGGGTCCGCCAAGAAATCTTGATCCTAGTGGCTATAGGAGCAGGGGTGGAGGACGGGAGGAGTTCTCTCGAAGCCCAAGCTGCATCAGACTGTACAGGGGGTGCGGGCGCGGGCGGAAGCTTAATCATAGAATCTCACCCAAAGGAATTTTCTAGTTTTCGAGTGAGTGCACATAGTGTGTAACCTAGTCGACAGGACATGGCAGTGAAGCATAGAGAGAGAGCCTATAGTATAGAGCGTGCAGCTGTGCTGGCGGTATATTGGGTCGCGAAGAGCGGGGGGACTGGTTGATTGGCCGGAAAGCTTGAGATGGAGTATCAGACGGCCATGTCTAGTCAAGATTGGCGGCTCAAGACTATCTGACAACCAGTTAGAAACTTGATTACACTATCAGACCAATACTACTCGACCACTTGGCGGATATGGATTGCTACGAGAGCGAAACAACCGCACTGTAGCGCAGCTTGACTTGTGGCTTTGGTTGCATTGTGAAAGGAAGCTCTAGATCAGACAGGAGTCGATCCTCTACCGCACAAACGTAGCAGTAGAGATCTCTCGAGGAACAGGAGCAACAATCAATGTGTGTGATGGATAATGCTGGTGCTTCAGCCTCACGCTCAACTTCGTATCGGCATTAGAACTAATCCTGTCGATGCAGGTGAATGGAGCAGTCTACAAGTTTAGCGACACCAAATTGATGAAGGAATCAAGGAGAGCAGAGGATCCCGAACCAATGTTTGGAGAGAGGGACGGAGAGGTTCTAGTGTAGGTTAGTGCAGTGTACCTTACCTATAGTGCACACTAGATTAGGTACCTACTGTAGGTAGATTCCAAAAGAGAATTGTCTCCATTTAACTAAGTGGGTCTCCCCACTCGCTTATCCACTCACAGTGAGTAGTGTCCACTGCTGCTGGGGCTGCCGCAGGCATCTAGCTTATCGATTGCCGAGACCCGACGGTTACGGGGTGTTTGTACGGAGTATTCTGGGGGGTGGAGCAGGAGTCGGCCGAGTCCTCTGTCCGGTATCTTGAGGCTCCAGATGTCGCAGATCAGCCTGGGCGGGCTCCACTATCCAACGGACCAGCCACTCACACGATGGCATTCCCCAGCCGACAGGTGCTATAGCGTCTCATACAGGGGACTCTGATGCGAAACGTTCTACAGAGGTACATCCCTAGGTCGTCTGTATTAGCTGTGTTAGTGTAGTAGTGTACCTGCCTTAGTGCAGGATAGCACATACTGCAGGCACCTGGCACCTGGTACTTACATACCTAAATACTGCAGCAAATAGGATACGGCGCGTAAAAGACCCTGTTGATTTTCATTACAGTACTTTCGCCAACCCAAAATATTGCTCACTTTCATCCAAGTTACACTATAGCACATCATTTGTTTCTACTACACATCCCTCCTCCCGCCGCTGCTCCCACCATCCCAAAAACGATCTGGCGCTTGGCGTTCTGTCGATTATCGCTGTTGTCGATCGCTGGGACACCTGAAAGCCGGTCGGAAACTTGTTTGTTCTTCCTTGTCAACTGAATGCCATCTCAAATTGCGAAACTGGCGCTTGCTTGCTCACAATAATCCCCCCTCCTCCCCCGCTGATCCCCTTTGCTACCACAGATCAGGCTTCTCACGTCCTGTTCCAAAATACTTGTGCTCGATGATTTACCCTACTGCGCCCAGACATGAGATCGACGTTGCCCTGACCTCCCGTCCGACCAAAACATATTCACTATGTTCAAGCGGCCGCTCATCATTATGCTACATCGCGTGCCTATTATCTACGTGGCCAAACCGGATACAACAACCCGAATCGTCTTCTGCATATCGTTCTGGAAATGATGCGATGGTATACACTATCTGCTGTTCTTTTTATTGGCATCCCCATATAAATTGCTTAATTGTGACTTTCCACCCGCTCTCACACGTGCTATCCTTGACAACTCATCGATGCCTAGGCAAACTACAGTAGCCGAAGTCACGCTCATAAAAATGTAACATACGGGCACTACTTACCCATCTACTAATGAAGCCTGCTTAACGAGGGGGGAAATAACTCAAAACTCAATATTGTTGCTGTTTTACGGCGCCGCCTGCGCCGTCTCGTGCCTGGATTTCACTCAACGTCTTGTTGGTTTGGGCCAGCGGCATCGTGATATGAGTGAGAGGTATTAGGACCATAGAACCAATGCGGTGTATAATCCGCATTATCTCCGGAGAAAGGCCCTTGCGCTACTTGATCACACATGGCAGCCTTAAACGCTAAGCCTCCTTGCCTCATCTCGTTGTCGCTTAACAGTCCTAAGTCCAGGTACCCTTGCTCCTCGGTTGGTCTACCCGAACTAGCAAACGAGCAACCCAGATCTATAGTAGAATAGGGACTAGATTTCCTCGCTAATAGCACCGTACCAACGCTAAATCAACATTGGGCTCGTGCCCCTTTTTGAACTCAAATTAGTGTAGTCGAGGACAAGGCTTGTAATTTAGGCCGAGGTACGATGTCTATGAAATAACGCTTCCCCTTTCGCGATATGAACGACAACAAAGCCCGGAAGTGAACTACTATACTTAGCATATACCATAGATCACTTTCCGATGAACTACTATGTACATCTCATTTCTGCATATTGACTCGTTTATGTAATCGTCACGTTGGCGGATGACCACTTGGGGCTTCATCCCAAACATAGGGTGAAACCGCGAACCCCTACCCGTGGACCAGATGCGGGCCAAGTGCGGTCGGTCACAACGTTGCTGCGAGCAATTTTCGCTCACCGTCGCTAGAGTAATGATTACCTACTATACTGGAGATGGGAATCGTCTCTATGGGACTCCCAGGCGGAGCTGTTCATCTTTGCTCGGTGCCAACCCCCTGCGTAGATCTACTAGTAATAGGAAAAAAAGATTTTCAATCATTTAGATGATAGGGTCGGTATCCGGCACCTCCTAACATGAGGAGGTTGTTTCGGTATTAGACGCCTTTCCCTCCTCGAGGTATTTACTTAGCCATCTCGTAAATATCCTAGTCATTTATGTTTACCTTCCTCTTTCTTCCTAGAAACGTGCCGCTACGCTACAGTAGAGATGACATCGCATTCCCTGACGCTACAGTGCCAGTTAGTTTCGGGTAAAAGTTGATATTAAGCGAGCTACCCAGCATAGCGGTGGCTATACTATGGGGTTCTCATGGTATGTAGTTGTTAGAATATGAGAAGGGCCCCGTATCCCGGCCTGGATTCCCCTCTCCAGATTCCCACGTTGCGGGCTCGTCAGGGCTCGTCGCCGAGATCCTCCTTTCGAAGGGGGCCAGGGATGCTAGTATTTCTCTCAACGGCCGACCCGGCACAGCCGGTTTTCTCCTTCTAGAAACATCTTCCACCGGCCAAGTGATACTGTCCACAAAAGCGATATCTTTGACACTTTTTCTCCCAGGTCCGATACGGACAAGAAAAGGCTTCTGTTACAACTCGCCTGCATCCTCTTCGCCTCCTGACATCCTATCGGCGATAAGGTCCAGCCACGCCGCAAGGCGGTAGCCGGCTTTCGCGACCTGCAGCTCGATGACAGGTGCGGCCTTCTCGAAGTACTCGCCCGCAAGCTCTTGGCCTGCAATGGCTGCGGGGCCCTCGGGGAAGACTGATGGGACGGGATAAGCCACTGCATTCCCACGCAGAATCGGGCCGGAACGGGTCTAGTCACTCACCATGGGAACAGACGTAGGCATTGGACTCGTTCGCCCAAACCATTGATGTCGCGATAGGATCGTCGAGGAGCAACCCGTCAATCCACGATGCGCGCTCCGCCACGTATTTCCCGGACTTGATCTCGTCTGTGAGACCCGTGGCCCATCGGAAGGCGTTGTCGTAAATCTTCCTCCGATTCCCTCCAAGCATCTTCTCCGCGATACTCGAGTCCCAAACATGATGCACTGTTTGAAGTGATATTGTTAGGTATTCTGTTTCTGACGTCCAAGGGCGGTGTAATGGAGCGACTTCAGTTAGTCTGGAGGGCGGGGGTTGGAGAGAACTGCGAAAGAATCAGGGGGACCCTACGGTTGAACTCATGCCCTTCCCAATTCACATGAATGCCGTTGCCTCCCTGCGCGACGTTCTCGACGTGCAGCGGCTGATGGATGTCGCCGACGAAATGAATGACGAACTTGGCAGCCTGGTTCCTGCGCCAGGGCCACAATTCCGAGTCGAGGAGCTGGGAGGTGTAGTTCTGGAGCGAACTCACGACGCAGCCGTCGTCCTTGCAATCCCGGGCGAAGTCGACGCCGCAATACGCCGGCGGGTCATCTTTGGCGTCGATGAAGTGGAAGTTCTTGCTGAAGCGGCCCCATTTGGTGTACCGGATGCTGTCCGCCCACGTCGCCACGCCGGCGAGGTAGTGCTCCGTGTCGTTGCGCAGCACCCCCTGGAAGTAAGTCTCCGTGTTCTGCTTGACGAAGTTGCTAGCGATGTAGGCGATCGTGATATGGCCCAGACCTAGACATGGCCGCAATTAGCGATCTCATATTGCGAGACCCGGCCTTCATAGTCTTGTGGCTGCACTTACTGCCCCAGGCGATAGCTCCCGGCAATACTGAGGCGCCAAGAACAAACGCTCTCAGGTCGGGTCTCATGGCTAAACTATCTTATGGCGATACTACGTTGAAAGAATAATTGAGAGATCACAAAATTGAATACAATTAACAACGCAGTTACGATTCCAAAACAAAAACTCAGTTTCTACAAAATACGAGTGAGTGTGTGTCGAAGGTAAGTTAATGAAGTGAAGTGTCGCAACGGCGGCCACGTACAGGCCTCATGCGCGCTTGATGGTGCGCCGATAGCGTTCCTTGATTGGTAGAAGTTCAGTTGTGGCGGTTGGCAAGGGAACGTGACTCGGGCGCGTGCCCTCGATGGGGGTCCCAATTCCAAAGCTCAGCTGATCATACTGATCTGCTTTGACTAATTGACTCATTGCTCCCTATCTACTATTATTGTAGTTATATCGTGATCTATCATCTCATTAACAGGTATTAATGAGATTAAGAGATGGGGTTCTTTTATCTACAATCACAATTACCTAAACCTGCTACCTGTTAATCTTATCTAAGAAGTACCCATGAGATAGGCTTCACTTGAGTAGTGCCGCTTTTAGCCCAAGCTTGGCCTGAGTCACCACTTCTGCATAAGCCCAGGTACGTGAAATCTCATAGGCCTCCATCGCCATACATTTCAAGCGCCTTCTTATACCACGTATCCCAATCGAATGTTTCCACCCCATTAGCGACTTTCCACCACCCGCCGAAAAGGCTCACAAAACTTTGCCGTTCCCAAGGATCAGCCTCAATGACTTGATCAACTCTAAAATGCAGCTTTTTCTCAGCCAATGCAGAAAGTTCAACTGCCCCTTTCTCCCGCAAGGTCTTAGCAAGGCGCTTTTCATCTTCGCTTGGCGTTGAGAGACCTTTATCGTAGAGTTCGCCTAAGTTATACAGCAAAAGAGGCGATTGGAATGCCGAGCCCTTCGAAGTAGAAATGGCCAGCTCCCAGTCAATGATGCCAGCGATGTTATAGTCATCATCGACCAGGAAATTTGCGTCTCTCGAATCCACATGACGGAGGAAAAAAGGACCCGACTCATTCGGTGGGAGAGAATCGAGGAGACTCATGTAGACGAGGTATTGATCTAGAGGTGCAGAAGTTGCGGCCTCCCCGGTTTTGACGAGCTGGATTTTCTGCTGAATCAAGGCTGTGTAGTAGTCGTTTGAATGACTGAATGGGCCGAATGGGATCAAGTTTCCACTTGAGTCGTAGTCGAAAAAGGCTGGACCGGCTTCTGGTAGCCCCATGGACGAGAGCTGTAGACGTCCTAGCCCATTGAGAGGATGCTGTTCCAGGTTGGCATAGATCTCTGCTAACTGACGAGAGAACTTTTCTTTCTGCTTCTCGCTTGCTTCATACCATGCTAATGGCTTCCCCGCTAGCTTTTCAAGCAGAATATACCCGGCGCCAACGAGATTCATAGGGTCGTCGTCATCAGCACAGTCGTACACCTCAGGGACCGGAACGGCAGTTCTAGCAAGGAAACAATATGTCGCAAACTCGCTACGCCTATCGAAGTTCCTCTCCTGCAATGGAGGTTCATTGTGATTTGGGAGTCGGAACCTTGCTAACCAAGTCTTGCCGTCGTCAAACACGATCGAGCCATGGTAGTTACGCCCACCAAGGACGTCAAAGTTGAGGTATGCTTGATCGGCCGATGGGAGATTGACAGTACATTTGATCCCATCGCGTAAAGCCTCTGCACGCACGCGAAGGGCGTCGCAATTGATAGTTGCTAACAATCTGGAGATCATCTCTTCGCCCGCCCTTCGCCGGACTGAATTTAGGCCCTTGAGCTTAGCCGGGTCCCCAGATTTGTATATCGCCCGGATATCCTGTAACCATGTCAGACTTTGTGGCCTTATTTAGGCGTTGCTTGGCCCGGTTGAACCTCGTCCGTAGGACAAGTGTGCAGCGCTGATACTACATGTTTCGTGCAAAAATGTCGGTGGCAAAGTTCACACTGTCCATGGAGCGGCCTCAAAGCCGGCTGATCACACGGCTGAAGCGCACAAGACCACTTCATATTTGAATTGGTTGATTGAATACCGTTGTGTTCTTAGAGGATTCAGCTTGACCATATATCAGGTCGCGAGCAGCCAGCACCTCACCAGCCAGCTTTCCTGGTGAGCCACTCACTTGGGTCCACTAGTTTCGCATTGACAAAAGCCAACCAATCCAAGACTTATTTGTCTACCAACTACCAATCACATTCACAGCATTCCTAACTTGTTAGATGCAGGTACATCACCAACAATTCTAACATCACACCGACTCGCCGACAAATCCTCGTATGCACTTCTATGATAGTTGAGTTATGCCTCACTGAGAGCCTTGGCGGCAGCAACAAGCCTGGCCGAATTGGCTTAACTCTGATCCTTTCTCCCGAGTAGTTGGACCTAAATGGTAAGAAGAATCAACGAAAACGGATTGTTGGTTTGGAAAACCCAAAATGGATCGAATACGATTGGAGTTTTATAGCCGGAAAGCTCCACACCATACACTCATCCCAATCACCTATTAAATAAATAAGTATACTAATTAAGTATTATGTTTTATTATACGCCTTGAATTTCCTTTCTTGTTATACTTCCTGAGCTGCTGCAGCCTGTTGCAGCTATCTACTGAGTTGTGGTAGTGAACTTGCTGTAGAGGTGAGATATTTCGAGATCGTTTTCGGCTACGTCTTTTCGGGTAAGAAAATCATCTAGAATAGAGTGTGACAATATAGGCCGTGTAACATTGTTATAGACACTGCTACCCAAGGCTGTAGCATGTTGCCTTAGTAGTTTCGGACTATTGCGCTCGCACTTAACTCTAGTTTATTGTTTATCCTTCGAGTCGGCGCAATGCTAGATCCCTTTAAAAGGAAATTGGTAATATTACGTTTGGGTATGGTAAGGATATGGCACAACTTAGCCAGGTAATAGTCGGTGTGTTATAAAATCGAATGAAAGTGTTGAGTATACTATACCAGGCCCTAGCTTATACGTAGGGTTTCTGTATATTGAGTATGAAGTAGATAATCTCAGCCCCCCCGCCTAATCATTCCTGCTGTATGAACCTACTATGTGAATAGGGAGCGCAAGCGCTACTACCTGTTTCTGGCGTCTCGATCGCGCCTGGGTATCTCGTAGGCATGCGAAACTAGTTCAAATTACACATATCCGACTATAGAATAATCACAGCTCTAGGACTTGGGGACATTACGCATATTTCCTGCCGCTCGCTATCCTCACTTGCATTCTCAGTTATCCGATCGACAAATCAGATGGGTACCGTTCCAATAGGGCAGAGTAAAAGAGCAACGAGTAATAGGGTTGTGGTTCTTAGCGCTTAGCGGTAATTATAGTTCTCTGAGCGCTATCTGTAACTTATTGAAAATATTTGTTGGCAGCATATTTTCAAATATTATATCCTGTGGCTTTTTGAACTACAGGGCAATTCCTGGCTTCTTTATTCAACAAGTGAAGCTTTACGCAAAGACAAAGACGAGTATATGCGCACTGGTCATCATATGATATAGGTAGGATTGAACATTGAACGCTTTCAAGAATATAGTATAGGCCTGTGGACCGGAAGGTGGTGTAGCATGATTGATTAAGTTCCCTCTTAGTGGTCGAAGCGGGGAAGATGGGCAGCTGAGGCGGACCAGCCGACACTCAAATGGGAAAGGTATGCCACCTTTTAGTCTCCTCGGTACGGAGTACCAGTGGATTCTGCACCGGTACGAGCCAACAAGGAGGGGACCCTAGTTTTATCGGGATGCAAACGACGTCACAACAAGGCTCTCAGCTGGCTCTCTCATGGCTCTAAGCATGTACCCTTACGTTATTGGCTCTGCATGCAGGGTCACGCCTATGCCTCTTTGATCGGAAAATTACCCATCGGTGCGCAGAAAAAGAAGCAGAATGGTCGTATTCACAGGTATCCAACAACGACGTCTCGTCCAAGTGTCTTATGATAATAATCAAGTCGAGGACCAAGAGCGCGAGTGTCGCATGATGTGAGCTAATCTATTTTCGGCGTTGAGATAGGGCAACACGGGGCGACACAGTCATATCATGCAGTGTGCACCATGGCCACCCTCTTATCTCTGGCTCCTCTGGTTCGAAAGATAAGAGAATACTTTCCTCTCGACCCAAGTATGTACCTACCACTAGATGCCGACACCCACTTTGCTACCGACGCTAGTCTAAGAGATATCATTAGTGTACTACTATCTAAGTGTACTTTGTATCCTACTTTGTATCTAGGAGCACTCCTCTTCTTCAGCTGACCTTTATCCTCCCTCCCATGATAAGGTACCCTTCCTAGGCCAACCCACATGACGCCAGCTCTCTCTTCCTGTACAGTTCTCTTCTTGCTGTCATAACCGTCTTTCCAACATGAAAATGCTTCCTCTTTCTGCCTTTCCACCTATATTGAACTCAGCAATTCAAGCCTCTGATATCATGTCGTCCCAGAATCTCTCCGCCAACGAAGCCCTCTCGGGCATCTTCGGTAGCGTGAGCTTGACAGCATGGATCTGCTTGTTGGTACGATTACCAGGACACGAGCTTCGAATTCAGCCCTCCATGGCTAATCAATATTCTATAGATCCCTCAGCTTATCACGAATTATAAAGCGAAGAGTGCAGAAGGCTTATCTATGGGATTTCTAGCTATCTGGCTATTCGGTGATGTGACTAATCTCAGTGGTATGTTCACCTGACTGTTTTCGCAACGCCAACCTACGACATTTTCAAGTCTATGCCTTCGAGCTTTACTTATGGCAAATGCATCATGTTCGCCGCGCCAATGTTTCAGTAGACTCGGGCGACATCCAGACTAACACCGTATCCTCTATCCAGGCGCGCTCGTGACCGGTCTTGCCCCAACCGCCACTGCATTAGCAGGCTACTTCTGCATATCTGATCTAATCCTTATCACACAATGTATGTACTACAATGTGCGCAATGCCCGCATCTCTCGACGACGAAAGAGTTCTACCGGCACCGACTCATCGGAAGAACGGCCCTTGTTACGACGAAACTCGACGACTTCAAATTCCCACGCCCGCCGCTCCCGCCGTGAGCAATCGAAACCCGATGTTATCGAACGTGTCATAACAGGGGACGGCGAATCCTCAAGCAAGAGCGTTTGGCTCAACAATTTACTAGCTATCATTGCGATCTATGTGGTGGGTGCTGCCGGGTGGTTCGTCTCCTATCGCGTTGGAGCGTGGGATAAGCCCGATGGTGCCGATGCGCCGGATCCAACTTCGCCAGCTGGTATTAGTGGGATGGTTCTAGGTTATGCCAGTGCGCTCTGCTACCTATGGTATAGTAATACTCCATAATTCATGTTGGCGTCAAGCTCACAATTTATAGTGCCCGAATTCCACAAATCGTGAAGAATTACCGACAGAAATCCTGCGAGGGTAAGTCTTCCAAAATGAAGAAGAGATCTTGAGGAGCTAACGTTATCTAGGCCTCGCGCTGCTGTTTTTCTTGTTCTCTCTAACGGGCAATTTAATGTATGGACTAAGTGTCTTCTCCTATTCCCAGGACGCCGAGTACTTGACCAAGGCCACGCCATGGTTGCTTGGATCGTTGGGGACGATAATCGAAGATGGCATCATCTTCTACCAGTTCCGCATTTATTCGCAAGAAAGCATTTCCGAAAACGGCGTTAACGGTTCTCACGAGTCCGCATGAACAAATTCGAAATACGCCGGGGCGAAAGACAGGATAATCGCCAGCATATGAAATTTTGAATTATCAACATCGTTATTCTATTTCCTCTTGTTTCACAGCATACTTGGGGCGTTTGGTCTTGGAGCATTGCTGGTCGTCATGCCTTGTTATTCTCAGACTTGTGAGCTATGACGTGGGCGTGGTGGGTGGTATTGGGCTGGATACGGGTGTAACTGCATATTAAGATCTTGGATAGGCTTGCATTGACGAGCACGATGAGCACTGGGAAATCATCAGCACTCCGTTTCGCGCTACTTATGGTCCCAATCTCATGTGTGCAATCCCGTTGAATTATCTACTTACCTAAACTCTCTCCTTGATTTTATTTGACGACCTCTTCACAATAAGCGCTGCCTTAAAACGCGGAGTAGCGCAATCGTCTCCGGTCTATGGGTAGTGAGGTTCTACAAGGAAATATCCGACCGTCCACACTGACCGATACCACCAAACACCAAGTCGTCTCGCGTATTGCATAGTCGTATTAGCATTTACCTAACATTTCTGGTTCTTATACGTCATTTTATTCTTTTGTACTTTACCCACCTATATTTACTCTTTTCGAGTTAACAGTACCTAAGGAACGTAGATGAAACGCCAAATTTTCAGTTCCTAGGAATATCCGGGAGACTTTTACAACAACAGCATGATTTAACTAAATTAATACGAAAGCTCGATACGGATGTTTCACGAATCATGGGAATCGCAATCATACTCTATCACGGCAAATATGTTGTTAGGTATACAAAGGTTTGAAAACGAATAATATTTATGTAACTATAGCCGATTCGAACTTGAATGTTTCTTAACTCCTACGCTTTCGATAACCCCGGGATTATATAAACATTGTTTTTGTACTCGAGACATTTTTTAAGACGGGCGCTTAAATCTGGCGGGGTTTGGACGAACGGGCTTGACGAAAAAGTGTAGGTAACCTTTTGATTTGACGTTCATAGGCTCGCGATTGGTGTCACGGCGGGAACTTTGACCCTGTTTGCTTGGATCCACTCGCCGGCAGCGCTTATTGCAACTCATTCAATCGTCCATATCGCCCAATAATTGATTCGATTAATCGATGGATTGCACCGCACCGAGAAGCTAGATGACGGGGCATAGTCGAATGTTCGCCAGAGAGAGAAAAATCATGAAATCGATGGTTCGAGTCTTAATAGGTGTTACGCCGACTAGTCAAGTCCGGCATGATAGACTCTTCGATTTGCACTTATCCTCGCAGAGGCCTAATACATTGGTTAGTTACTTATTTAGTGTAACGGAAGGCAAGCAAGATATGAACCAAGAAACGGATGAAATCAGTATCAAAAACTCACCCGCAACCCGTCGGCGTGGCGACGCCGAAGAAACAGTCGCCCTCGACCCTATCCACGACCTGGTCCTTGAAGATAGGGGTTCTGACGACGCCGGCGCTGGCGAGGGAGGCGCAGAGGGCAACGAGAAAGAACGTGGTCTTCATTTTGGTTTTTCAAATTCCGCAAACCGAGATGATTAGATTAGACTTCGTGTTTTTATTTTTATTTTTATCTCGTGACCGTGGCGTCGTAATGAATGAATGAGCGGCGACAAATGGGCAGACCAGCTGTGCAATAAAGTCGGGGTTTGTGCCTTTTGCTGTAATAGCGGGATGGAACTTATGTAGCGATAGAATGGAACGAAACGGGAAACGGTCGAGATGAGAAACGAATATACACACACACATACAGATACGCACAGCGTAGATCAATCACACTTGGCAATTAAGCATAAGGAAGGGAAAAAAAAACAAGAAGTTGGTTTAAAAGAGAGGATATGGAGATGAGACGGGCTATTAGGGGAGGGGGGTTAGTCGACTGAGGCGGGCATTGGCGCTACTAGGCCGGCCATACTGCATGTACTAAGGCGCCATCACGAATGCATCTAGTACCTGTTTTTTCCCGGGGTCGCTGTGATGGTACGATACGATGCCAATAGCAGATTGACCCGTTTAAGGCGGGATCAGGGGCGGGCTGCGACGTCTTGGTCGACGGTGGCAGGGGGGTGTGACCGTGGAAGCGAGATCCAAGGGGTTTCAGGGTCAAAAACTGCAATAAGCGGTCTAGTCGCTTGAATATGGTGCGCTATGGAATAGTGTAAATAACGATATCTATATACTACCTGCTTGTTATTGGTTTAGTTTCTATGTAGAAACCCGTACATTAACTGATCCAACTTTTTTTATTCTCGATACAACTTGCAAAGAAATATATATTGAGCTATATGGAATTTACTATGTATAGTTGATAGGCGATGGATGATGATGGGCTTTGGATGTCGCAACACGGATTGTATGAGAGCTGTTTGAAGCGGAGAAGGGGGTCCGCAACCTAAGCGCTTTCGCTCAAAAACGGTCTGTGCACGATGGAGATACAAGTAGACACTGTGGCGATAGGTTTGTGTTGTGGCTAGTGGTGTGGCTTAACACCACCTATACTACTGTGGGCAATAGAAGCGGAACAGTGATCATATTAAAACTCGACCAGCGAGACCCTAGCCAGAAATATGAATAAAAGTAAAGGTGTATGTTGGAAAAGTAAAGATTATAACATAAGGCCTTAGTTATGAATTTATACTTTTGCAAACGCAGTGCCTTATACTGCTTAGTGCCCAAAAAGCGCAAATGCCCCTATTTGCGCGTCGTTGTTATTAAACAAACGACAAATATAAGATTAACTAAATAGAACTAGTCTATTTTATCGAAAGGCATATTCTCTGTCGGTATTGCCTTAGCCGTTTTATATTATAAAATAACCTTGCCTAAAAACTCGACTTATAAAAATACAAAAAACTGCTGCAAGTATAAAGGCTACCGGGGTAAAACTAACAATCTTTTGGATAAGATAGCTATCACACGGACTTCCCTTAGGGAATTCCGTGTGACAATAGCAAACAACTATATAACGTAGTGCTGTTGAAGCCAAAGCTGTAAATTTCTTATATATTGTATATACTAGGCATTGTTTAGCAACTAGATAACAAAAATTGAGACGAGCGCTGGGCTTAAAAAACTCGATTTAACAGAGATATTATGGCTGGCAGGCTTTTCAACTTGCTAGTCCCCCTTTTGTTACTAGAATATGGGCAATAGAAGCGGAATTGTAAGGCTCGGCGACACTATCCTTCCCGCAGGACACCGTCCTTTCCGGACGCCATCCTTTCCCTTCCGGACAATGTCCCTCGGACATCGTCCCTGCCGGGTGGCGTCCGCTAGGACAGCATCTCTATGTATACTAGTAAGGTAGGCATCTTGAGAGATGCTCTTCTTAGAAATACAACAACTTCTAGACAATCAGATGCCATCCCTATCAGGAATAGTGATTGTATTAAAACTCGACTAGCAAGAGCGTAGCCAGAAATATGAATAAAAGTAAAGGTGTGTGTTGGAGAAGTGAAGATTATAACCTAAGGCCCTAGTCATGAATTTATACCCTTGCAAACGCAGTGCCTTACACTACCTAGGTACCTAAATACTAGGTTAGTAGATATGGCTTCCCAGACTAAAGGAGGTGATAGTTTGAGGGTAAACTACCTATCTAATCTTATGATATACAGAAACTCTGAACAACTACGAGTAGCTAAATTCATAGTAGCACTCTTTAGTGTAAGTAAAAGACATAATATAGATAATGTTGTTGTCACAGTCCCGTTTTACGGTGCATACTATGCCCTGTCATGTAAGCGCGGAGCCTGCTTGAGGCTGACAGCAAATCCTCCAAAATTTCTCATCTGAGGTCATGAAAATCCGATACGAATAAAATCCGGAGTCCTAAAGCTACTATCACCATGCGGTTGATAAATACGCAAACCCTCGATCTTGAAGAGTTCCAAAACGAACATGGTCTACGCTATGCAATTCTCTCACATCGATGGGAAGAGTGCGAGGTGACTCTGCAGGACATAGAGTCCGGTCAAGCTCGGTCTAAGCTAGGATTCGCTAAAATCGAACAATGCTGTAAACAAGCCAGAAAAGACGGTTGGCGCTATGTCTGGGCCGACACTTGTTGTATAGACAAGAAGAGTAGTGCCGAGCTATCTGAGGCTATCAACTCCATGTATCGCTGGTACCAGAGAGCCAGTGTGTGCTATGCCTTCTTATCCGATGTCCATGGTGCGCCAGAGTCTGCAGAATTTGATTCCTCTTTCCGCGAAAGCCTATGGTTCACGCGCGGATGGACTTTGCAGGAATTATTAGCCCCACCAGATGTACACTTCTACAACCATTCATGGCAACCGATTGGAACGAAGGAATCATTGGAACATCTTATCACAGAGTTAACTGGAATTGATGGCGAGGTGCTCACTCATAAAGCAGCGGTATTCAGCTGTCCCATCGCTAAGCGAATGTCATGGGCAGCTGGCCGTAAAACAACCCGCGTCGAAGATCGTGCTTATAGTCTCCTGGGATTATTCGATATCAACATGCCTATGTTATACGGCGAAGGGGAAAAGGCCTTCATACGTCTCCAAGAGGAAATAATTCGTCACTCCGATGACCACTCCATTTTCGCCTGGTCTTTGCCATCGTTAGGCGAGTATCCGGGCCTCTTAGCTCCGTCGCCGGACGCCTTCGCTACTTGTACTGACATTGTCCCTCATCCATATGAGATTAATCAATCATACGCAATAACAAATAAGGGCTTGTCACTAACTCTTCTACTGACGCCCTGGGCAGCAGACGCCTATCTCGCTATACTAAATTGCGTCAAATCTTTTTATGTAAAAAGGAGGTCGTCGACGCATTATAAAATAGGAATTTTCCTACATAGGCTAGGGCAAGATGATCAGTATGAAAGAATTCTAGTCAACTCCTCCCATTCGATTCACTTTCACGATTCGGACATGAGACATCGGCCGACTCAAAATGTAACCATAAATGTGAGACAGAGCACCCATTACACCCATTATCCTAGCCATCGTCTTCCGTATCCCATAAGTAGATCCCCCGCCCATCGCATTTACGGCTATCGTATATCAATGCAGGGGGTGGAGTGGTTGATTAAAATACCCGACCAAACAGTAGAAGTACCTGAGGGAAATAAGTGGGATCCGGACACAGGCATTATTACAATGCAGGACGGAGGATTTGGTACAGCTGGGGTCATTGACTTGAGCACATTGGATATGGATTTGCGGAAAATAAAACTCGGGTTCGATTTCGATCATAACCCGCTTTTTTTTGCAACCGAAAGAGCAACATCGGACAATGCGAGTCTATCAATTACTTTTGATACAAGTAACTGCCTAGACCGGCATGAATCGCCGATTACTACCTCCTATGGATTATTCCCGAAATGCCTGGAAGGAGTGAATGGCGTCTGGGCAATCCGAGGACATAGGTTGCGGGGTCTTGACGCAACGCTAGCAACCCGTAATCGACCCCAAACATTAGTAGCTAATGGATTACGCATTACAATCAACAAAATTGCTTGGGAGGCAAAGGAAACATGGGAATTAGAAATCACTGGACTGATACCGCCCCGCGAGACGCAATCAATGATGCGTCGTCAACTTCGGCGGTTCTTCAACACATGAGGTTCTAGGTATTAAGCCTGCGGCAATATGTGTCACAATTTTCCGAATATGCACCTCGAGACGTTGATGAATTTTCAAAGCAAGCTTCGAGGTTAAGAATCATTCTATTCACGGCCCCCAGGAGCAAAGGCCTTGAAAACGAGTATCATTATACGTTGCCCTGGATGAAGGACAACAAGAAAGATTCGCACCTAGTCATGGCTATTTTTCCCGTACGTTCCCTATTCGAGAGATCCTAGTTTCCTAAGAATCTAGATATGTAGGGCCAGGGTGGATGAGATAGCGACAGGTCATCCTAGTTCGTCAACTACAGTATGTAGAAATAGATTGTCGTAACTCGGATACCGAGGTTAAATCGGTCTCTGCCACATTGACACATATTGAGAAATCCTAATATATAACTTCCAATACCGAAGCCGCTTTGATGGTGTGCAAATCTAATTGATAGTGAAACTAATAGGCGTAGGTCGCAGTCACAAATGTCATGTGACAACACAAGCCTTCACCTCTGGTCTTGCCAAGCAACCTATTTCGTGAGACTGATAAAAAGGAGAAAAGTGGAAAAAGAAATCAAAAAGAGGAACGAATGGGAATTGAACCCATGACCTATCGGACTGCAGCCGATTGCTCTACCTCTGAGCTACCATTCCTAGGTATTGGAGCTCTTGGACTCGGATGGAGAATCAAGGCCCCTAATTTAATTAAGAACCAAGCACCGACTAATTCGTCTGCGAGCACAAAGACCCTCTTTACATAGCGCACCCTACGTATATAGTACCTAGTAAGCAACTACCGATTATCTAATCACGCAGTTAATCTTAATGAACTTGCGCACAGTAATAATTTCAACTTATCAAGCAAATATATCGATTACCTAATTATAGTAGGTACACGTGCATTTGATTATAATGATAGATTTTGTGGTCGTGCTAATTAATTAATATGACTATAGGCAATGTTGATTGGCAATGGTATGTAGAGGGAATGGAATAATTGACAAGTGGGCATGAGCTGTGAGGGGGTATACAGAACCGACCGCGCCCACGATGCAGTCGTGAATTTAATAGCACGCAATGAGTAGGATCGTGAGTGTCTCGGATCTAACTGAAACCTGAAGTATTTTCTTCTTCTTTCTGTTAGACACATTACTACCGTATTAACTCATCAAACTTGTACCCGGCGCTGTTACTCTATAAGTACTCTTCTTAGAGACATTTTCTTGCTTAAATAGTATTAGCTAGTATTGTTAAATCTTGATACATCTAGAGCTTCATGTTTGTAGTATGTAGCTTCTTCGTATAATAAATACCGTATTAACTCACTGAATATTGGCTTGGCAAGTTATCTCAAAATGTATATTCTTACTATATTTATATGCAAAGCTACTTACTTTAAATATTAAGTTATACGAAATATATGTACCAAGATTTAACAATACCTATAGGGAACTGTTCAGGCAAAAAAACACCTCTAGGAACGGTATAGCGTAACGGCCGGAATACGCCGTGACCAGCTGAAAGAGATGTAGTTGGTACCGGTGACAAAACCGAGACAACTATTCGGTCGTTAGAGCTGTCTTTCTCATGTAATTTCCCTTCAAGTCCACTCACTAATAGCTCCAGCGTTCCACAGGGTATTATACACGGCAGTGAGACGACCACGATGTTGGGGATGAGCAATTTCCGTTAGCGCCGGGTAAGAGTTTAGCGAGTTAATACGGTATAGTAGGGATATATATTTCAAAATGACTTGCCAAGCCAATATTCTGACGGCGCCGGGTACGAGTTTGGTGAGTGAATACAGTAGTTATTACTTATAGTACAATGAAAGCTTAAAAGTGGTTATATTCACTATATGGGGCCAAAGGTTCCTTTATCCGCTACGGTCGTTAATCCTAATGATACTAGGCGAGCATCACAACGACCTATAATCTTTCATTCAAAATCAAGCAATCTTGCTTGTGCAAATGCTCGTTTATTTGCGTGTTGGTTCCTAGTAGGCACGCGTGCGGCTACACGGATCGAGGCCTTGATTCTTAGAGGCATCGTTCTATATAAAACGAGGCATCCCTTTCCCTCTTAGGTGTGTCCCCTAAAATCGAGGTGCGTGCATACTATTGATGGATTCCCATCTCCTGGGGGTGCACTATAACATGGAGGCAGCGGAAGATGAGATCTCGATTCCACGCAGGTCATTATGCGTGATTCGGTGATCGGCAGTCCTGCAAACCACGATGGTTGCGGCCGCGGCGTGGCCGCGGAGCAAAACCTGCTAATGTAAGCCACTAGACCCGAGTAACAGCTCAACTGGAGTGGTCCACGGTTGTGTGACACGTCACACAAGCTAGCTAGGCGGGCGGCTTCAAGCCTCAGGCAACCTTGTGGCACAAAGCATACCAGTCGATAACGATTCCGGGTGCCGGTGCCGGTTTCCCTACCGTTTGTTTTAGACGACAGATAGCAAATTTGCGAGTTCAGTGTCCCATGACTGAGATCGGATACCCTGCTGTGATGGACTTCATAGAACAATGCGTCATGGCAGAAACGAACACTTTTGCCTACGTGATTAAGTACTGTAAATAGTCCCGGGATCATATTTTCAAGGTATGCTGTTGCTGCAAGTGCAGGTTCAATACCGCATAAGGAACGAGACTTGGTTACGGAATGTTAGCGATATGGGAGGCACTAGGCTATGTTTGATTTGATAAACGATACTCAAGTCTTAGCTAGGTGACACCTCTCTTGCCGGATGTAGTTATGACCGACTAGCGCTACTAATAGTAACAAATGTTTCATCTGGCATGTTCAGCTTAGATCGAAAATGTTTTTGATCAGGAAAACTAGTTGCTGTGTGGGCTGGCCCTATGGTTCTACGATTGCTCAAGGGAAGGGTCTTCTCTTCACTAGCGAGTAGCTCACTGCGAATGACGTTTCATTCTAGGGTCTAATAGACGGTAGTACCTGACTCTCTAAATTTGACAAGATCAAATCGAGCTTAGCACAATAGACGTTGAGCCCGGCTCCCATCCATTCTTCGCGGAACGTTTGGATGGCCGCGGCTAGACGGCCTATCTGACTGCGAATGAGTTCCCTGAGCATCGAAACCCGGTCAAGCGTGTTGTCGATGAGAATTTCTCCGATTCGGATGCCATCCTCCCCGGCTAAAGAGCTCTTATCACAAGGTTCCATACACGAGAGCTTGGTAATGAGGCGCAGCTGGGCCGCCACCACCCGATTCAGGCTGAGAATGAAGAGTAACGCAGCTTCATGGCGCACAGCACAGGACAAATGACAGCTCCTTGCCCTGTCCCATGCGTTCATTGAATCGCTGAATAACGATAGGTAAGCCTCGATATTGAGTGCCGGGAGAGTATTCGCCGAGCTTACTGCCCCCGTGGCATCCCATAAATCCCAGTTCAAAAGACTACACGCCAGGTCTGCCCAACATTCACAAGGCCTTAGACTCGTCTTCGCATCTAAGCTCTGTGCTTCCCCTAGCATATGAGCTAGTTGGTACTGTCCCTCACCTGTAGACTCCGCATCGTTCATCACGGAGTCTGATAATGCTGGAGTCTGAGTAAAAAGAGATTGTGGACTGGGGAACTCCTCATTTATGTCGTCCTTTATAGAAGCTAATGGTATTAACGGAAGACTCCCCCCGCCTGCGCCTCCGGTCCCCATGCTAGAGTCGAACGCTGGAAAGAGCCGCGAATCCAAGTCCATTCCTATGCTCAGTATGTCGTCTTCTTCATTCTTCTGTAAAAGGGGCTCAAGGCCAATCGTCTCTTTGATGGAACCGCTATAGCCCCATGGCGAGGTATCACAGTTGACGAAAGGAAAATTAGAGTATTCTGTTACCGACTCGGTCGATTCGTGTTTGCTACTGTCCGCCATTGGCGATTGCTTGGCGCAGTCTTCAACTTGAGAGCCTGGCGGAATAGGTATAGCGGCCGTCTGTGATTTCCGTTTCCTTTTAGTAGGGAGATATAGGCAGGGTCTAGATAAGGAAATACATTTCCCACAACTCGGTTTCTCGCCGTCGCATCGAATCTAGCCAGACCCCGAAAATCAGCAATGATAAACCGAGCGCTTGTTCGTCTAAAGTGGCGCAATACCTACCTTTGATAACCGACACCCGTCGCATGCAACATGCCCTCGCATTTGTTTATTTTCTTTGAGGGTGAGAAGCTGTGTAGGGGAAGTAGGATGTGTTTTTTGGGCTAGGAAAACCGCAAACATAGCTATATTTGATCGCGGGTGGCTCAGAGGGCTTTGAGTCGAAGAGCAGCTAACCTGTAAACTGAAGTACGGACACCCGTGAGACGCACTTGGGGCTTCTAGGGGGCAACACATGAAATCTTATTATATAGCCAGTCAGATAGGCGAGGGTTGATCTGTTAGGGTCTTTGTCGAGGTGTGAATCTTGGGTATATGTTATATAGAACTCTAACTTGGACGTAGGTGTGGAATCCAGGGTCCAATGAGACATGGAACGTACTGAGATCCAATAATTTACGCCTCGAATGCGTCATAGGGTGTGTTGGGATGCAGAACTTCCGTTTATACTACCGAGGCGATCTTCGATCTACTTAAAAAAAGGCGATCTCCTTGCGCTGTAGAAAACAGGTATCCGACAGTCCACGGATTACCAATTAAAGAACAGAGACAAGTATATAGTGCAAGTATGGCGTCGGGCTTATATCATTCTGGTAAAGCAGGGTAGTATACGGCCGAGTGAAACAACACGATTGTGCATGTGTAGATGCAAGCCTCAGGGTCTTTTCCGGGCCTTATTGAAGTTGGAGTAAACAGCTGACGCGTATTTATCTCCGTAACGCCACGATTGTGATTCTCTTTATTTCTGTAGCATTTAAATACATCCTTGTTCATGCTCTTACTCAAATCCATCTGAAGACATCAGGATCGGCCGATGATGCACCCGTAAGGGCTCTCACCTCTGTTCACTTTCATTACGAGTGAGGGTTTAACATCCGTACAAATATTTGACTCTTTGGTCTGTGTTTTAAGACGGGTTAGATACACTTCCCTATGGATACATCGTCTCCGGGGCCTCAGAGATATCCCACGAGTAGAACATCTCAACAGAGGAACTAGGACTTAATTATTAGGTCCTTCGACGTGGCGAAAATGCGAGGCTCAGCTTCCTAAAACCTGTTATTGTTCTAGCGCCACAAAGGAAAAGTATCAAGTTATAAGCCTTACGCAAGTCTACCTAGGCCTACCTAGGTCCTACTAACGTCCGGGTTGTAGCCGTAAGCCGCTAAAGCGGTAATCTCTAAGGAGGTGTGGTTACTCCAGGTTAGATTCCTGTCGAAGATAACAGTACTATTTGTATAGCCAGCATACATTATAATATCCGATGTTCAATAAATAAACGGTCTTCTTATTAAGAGCTCCTAAAGAGAGGACTAACGATTATCTATAAAACACTGAGTGGAGTACACAGAATACCCACCTTTGCGGGATGGTTGGTTAGGCTTGATAATGGGGGCTTTGATAAACGGGCCATGTCTCTAAACTTGTTAGGAATGCTTGTGTATCGCCCTACAACGTGACAACGGCCGACGCCGACTGACGACGGTGGCTCTCAGCCATGCCTTCTTTGTCATCGGTTATTAACGCCGGAATCGCAGCAACCCATACCAGCCGCAAAGTTGGGTTTTAATGATTCCTGGATAGAGTTATCAACGTATGGGCTTGCCAAGACCGTCTCTCCGGAAGAATTCCCTGGGGAGGGGACTTGAGAACTTATTTTCTTCTTGTTTTTGTACAACAATCTGGTCGTGTCGTATTATCGTGGGTGGCCGAATACGGCAATGTCTCGGGTCTTTGCGGGGTTTACTATTTGCTATAACTTAGTAGATAGCTGCAGCAACTTACAGCAAATCAGGAGCTAAAAGGAGTTAAAAAATCTCACTCCTTGACTGAAATATCATACAATGCGTCATAGACAGTCTTAATATAGGGACTAGAAAGTTATCAACATAAATTCATTATACTAAAAAGTTAACCGTGGCTTTTCCTTATTTTTGTCTATTCAATATATTAACGCATAGACTGAAGATTATGCGAATATTGGAATCATAAATAATAATTATTATCCACGTCTCTCTATATCTGTATGTATAGTATGCTATGTATGTATGGGTATGTGCTTGTGTGATGTCTATATTACGAATGATTTGGGTGTGTTACCACTACTTTTCATGAATCATCCCATTCGTTCGTCGTTTTTCTCATTCCATTTATTTGTCCTGGCCTGCACAGAGGAAGTGCGTTGAGATTCCTCTTCTCACCGGACTGAAGCAAATAGCAAGACCGACCACACTGGGAAGTCGTTGGATCTTACTGAGCCGTACGTTGATGTATACTGGTTCTCTTGAACAACGTAATATGATAGAGGGCCTTGATGTAATGATGTAAAAAATTGGTAGTGTTAATGATGAATAAAAAGCTAGGAAATGCTGTCGTTGTATTTTGCGTGCTTCCAAGATAAGTCAGGCCGGATATGACCAAACCCCTATGCAGACCGAACCTTGTAAGCCCCTTCGCAACCTTTGCCCCATCCTGAGTGACCATAAAGAAAATATGCTTGGCTCCATCATGAAATATGTCTAGTCCGTTACATACATACGTAATAAGAAAAAAAAGAGAATTTATCTGGCAGTCGTGTTATCCACTCGCCATGAATGGAAATAATAAATAAAATGGGGTATCAACAAGAAAGAGGATTTCTATATCTTCCTAGCATCGAACAATGTCAAGCTTAGGCTTGTATCGTTATCCCCTATGCTCGGCGTTGGCTCGTTTAATATCTCCCAGCGCCTGAATGCGAAGGGGCTAAGTTTCTCTGGCGGCAATCCCATACCCAGATTCATGGCCATCATCCTCCGCTCGTGGACCCCTGCTGGAGGCTTTTCCCTATGTGCTAGCATAAAGTTCTCGGCCGGATCAGCGGAAAAGCTGAATAGATATCTGAGTCGATGATCCGCGGTATAGTCCTTCACAGCACGCACACATTGAAGTCGGGCCTCTTCGGGTAGATTGTCTGCGAGGACCAGCGCGATGTCGAAAACACGTGGTCCAAGATGCGATGCTGGATACTTGTCAAGTTCTAGCACGATCCCTGCTAAAATAACGAGAACACGAGCACGTGTATCGCTGCCTGAAAGCTTTGAATGATCGGCAGCAGCCGAAAACTGAGAGGCCTGAAGGGCTAGATACGAAAGAAGCAATGGAAGCCAATGCGTGAGCACTGCTGCTTTCAAGGCAGTGCATTCTTCGCTTGTAGACCCTAGAATCTCCCAAAGGTCGGTTAATCTGTCAGCCATCCCATTTGAAAATGGCGTGAGTTTTGATGTCGAGGTGCCTCGAAGCACGGAATCAACAACTGTAAGTAAGTTCTCCGCCATATGAACATCACCTTTGGATAGGGTTTCGTCGAATGGTAGATTTTTCATCGATGGGAATAGATCTAAAAATCGTGCTTCTGCTCGATTTTTCAAATGGAGTGTGATATCAGAGCTCAGATAAGAGAGCATCCCTGTCCACATGATGTTATCCGCTTCAATCGCATTATCCATCGCAATTGAAAGCTGCTCAAATTGCGCCTGAAGCCTTTCAGCCCCTTCAGGAGTGCTAGGGTCGTGAATTGCCAAGTTCAGTGAAAGTTTGACTTGACAGAACGGGAGCGTGAATTCGTTCGCTAGCTCTAAGACCTGCTCGAAAGTCTTCTGCCCACCTCCACAGTGTGGTACCAATAGTTTAGTCGTGAGAGCTTCGATGAGCTTAGCTAGCTTAGTATCTGGGCTTTTGAGTGATAGCGTCTGACTAGCGGCCTGTGGGTCGATAAGGACTAAATCCCTGAGTAGCTCGAATAGATGAAGCTTGACTTTTTCATCGTCGAGAGGCTGCGGTCTAGGTGGTTGTTGGTTTCGGGAGGCCGCATACTCTGCTAGCGACCCACGGACTAAGAGCATGACTTCTTTGGCATACTCAAGACGGGCTTGTTCTTGGATAATTCGGAACCTATAGCAGTCATCCAAGGTTATAATCTGATCCCGGGCCAATGGTTTCATCAACATTTGCAGAATCTCCTGCATATAAGTAGAGGCCGAGCCCACGGCGTTAGGGTGGGTTTGTGCCCCCTGATTTTGACTTCTCAGAGCGGTTGCAAGGAGAGTTGTGAGCGAGAGGCAACCAGAACTAACAAGAAGTGGGTACATCTGAGCAATCGGTGCTCGCTTTGTCAGCTTGCGAATATGTTGTACCCAGTCTTTCATCAAAGTGTCAAAGTATTGCGTGTCGAAAACTCGGAGTCGCGACAGCAAGATAGAATAGGGCCGTTGTCGTTCGTCACCTTTCGTCCAGCAGTCGAAAAGTTTTTTTACGATTGTGTGAAAGAGACGCTCCATGGTATGCTTGTCAGCACTCGTATAATTAGCAAGCTTCTCAATCTGTTCGCCTAATTCTGTCTCATCGTCTTGGAGTTGTGTAGCCATGTTGTCAGACAGCGGCGACGAGGCATCCACGGCGTTGCTTCGATCCGCTAGAAGCAAGTCATTTCGTAGCTGTAGTGCTATTGACTCGAGTCCAGGGAGTCGTGGGGCAAGGTTCGTGAGTGAAGCAAGCAGTGGTCTCGCTCCAAGGCCTTGTTCGACGCTGATCGTCCTGAGACGTTCGTAGAATGAATGGAAAAGCAGCTTCGCCGAGCCAATCGCGAAGAATACTGGTAAATGGAGACTGAGTGTGTTCACGCAATAAGACAGCGTCTCAACGTCGGAGGACTGTACCATATACCTAAGGGTTGTATCGAGCATACCAAAATCTTGAGCAGCTTCCAATAACGATAGGACCATATCAAAACATCTCTGAGGTGGCTCGAGATGAGCCTTCTCCGTCTGGAACTGTTGAACGATATCGTCTACAAACTCATTCGCGAGCCACCAACAAACTTCAAATTTTAGCGACCGACTGCTGTTAGCTATCTTTCTGATTAACTTTTTGACGCTCATCGGCGGCTTCTGTGATATTGGGTCGTTAGGCTCGAGTGGAACGGATAATGCGTGCTTGATATTTTTAATTGCTGTCATGATATCATATGCCTCATCATCAACGGAAAACTCGGCCCTCCTAAGTAGAGAAGCTCGCAAGCCCTTCATGGAATGAGGAAATAAGTGAGCGGGGATCTCAGCTAGAAGCCTCATACAACAAGGTCCATCGGGATGCGCATCCGAAGGGCTGTGAAGCCCGCCTCGAGCGATGAGCCATTGAATATATAGGGGGATGGAAAAATGGCCCGAGCGAACAAGCTCTGACACAAGGTGGTAAATACTATGTTTTCGTGGGGCTTCTTGGAGCGCATCGGCGTCTAAAAACCCAAGTATTTCGCCTGTAAGATCGGTATTGGGATCCGAAATTGAGCGCAGAATTGTCGCAGCCACATATACTTTTGCGGCACCAAACCGATAAAGGGATGTGCACCATTCAAGTGTGGTGCGTATGAGAACGGTGGTATTGTGGGTGGCTTTCTGTATTTGTCCAGGAATATCATCCTTGAACGGCAAGCGAAGCATGTTGTCAAGCAGTGCAACTAGTGTGCTTCGGACGGCTGGTCGTGTTTTAACTGTAGAGCTAGTTAATGAATCGTTTCGAAAGTCGATGGTTTTGAATATAGCGTATGCTGATTCCTGATGTGAGGAAAGAAAAGATTGTAACGAATCTCGAAAGCGAGCCCATGTTGTAGGATGTACGAAGCTGTCCGGGCTAGTTGAGATGAGGGATTCGACAAGAGACCCTAGCTGAGTGGATAGTGGTAGTAGGATATCTCTGTCCGGGCTGTTATATATCTAGTCTAGAGTTAGGATATAAATGTAAATAATTTGTTGGTATAGTTAACCTACAGAGCAGTGATGACTGAGCATAGCAGTAGCCAGCCGCCGCCCATGCCGTCGGAGCTTGAGCATGTCTTTCCAGTATATCTGAATTAACAAGAGCCACATAGGTAACTTGGCTTCATTGCTAGTTTCCAAACTAGAAATCAGCCATTCCATATAGTGGTCACGGTCTAGAAGATGCTCGGCATAGAGGTGGGTAGCAAGACGAATGCTGGATACGGTCAGTAGGGAATACTCACTGAAAGGCGGCTGATACTTACGCATATGTGACTTTCGCCTTCCAGTCCTCTTCGAGGAATGCGCCGATGACGGCCTCGACAAACTGCTCTACGCATAAGGTCCAATCTCGGATCCACTTCACCTCGCCGCCCATGACAAACGTGTTGTTGACGCCTTTGCGCTTGAAAGCTCTAATTTCATTCGCCCCTACGCACTTTGCAAGCCAAACAGCTCTATCGGTAGGGACATTCTTGTTGAGACATTGATCTAGTAATACGCGGCCCCGAATGCCGTGAGGGATTGTTCTGCTGAGTCGGCGGAGGGGGATGGTGGAGTTAGCAAGGTCTTTTAGCCAAACCTCTCTCTTCGTATCTGTGAGGGTGACACGCGGTGGCGGTTTGAAGGTAGATGGCGATGTGATTTGCCCAATGTGACGTCGCTGATACAAGACACCGGTTAAAATTGTTGACAGCGCTTGTAGGCCACTCTTATGCTTTAAAGCTGGAAACAGAGCGGCCTTTGCAGATGCTGCTTCTTGAGTCGGTTGCGCTGGGGCCTTGTCGAAATAACCAATACGGATAATATTATCAGAGAACTGGTCTTCGGGATGTCCTCCACGCCAGGGATAGAAGTCGGCATGGCCTGGAAACGCATTAGTATCTTGTTGGCTGCCACCTTCAGTTTTCCTGGTCCTACCACACGGCTCTTGCTTCCCCATGCTCGAATATCGGGGCGCATCAGAAGGCGCATCCAATACGAAGGGCTTAGGACGCGAGTCCTTCTTTGTAGGCGCATTCATTGGCGGCGGTTGAAACCGCTTGGTTGGTGCCGCGAACCGGGCGCGGCGAGGAGGCATCGGGAGAGGAGTTGAATCTCCGTCAACGGTCTGGCACCTCGATGTTTGTGGACTCATGTCACCTAGGTCGGGGGCATCGGTCATGGACATGACCCGCGACGGGGTGAAGACCTTGTTCGCTGACAATGGGTCCGGGTTTTGAGGGGATTCAACGAAGCCCGAGTGGACGATGTTATCGTTGGCCAACTCGAGCTTAAGTTTGGACCCTCCCCTCCTCGGGGTTGTGCCATATCGGTTTTGCGCACCATCGCTCCCGTCGGCGCCCTGCTCATTGTTGAAACTATCGGACCTTCGTATCGGGGATTGCGGTAGGTACTGCTGGGACAGCGAGCGCTGAGTTGCGGGTCTCTGCGACAACCCCGAGCCGCTTAGTGTTCTCTGAGGCTGTCGCTGAGAGAGGGCCAAAGGGGGCCGGGAGGTCATCGCGGGCGCTGGGACGGTAAGTACTCCATAGTTCCATACGATGGGAGATTAGATAGGAGGTCGAACGAGTGGCCGGGTGAAGTGAGCGGTTGGAGGCGAGATCAGAGATGAATGCGGCGTTGAGGTGAGGCAGGGTCCGAGCTCGAAACGAGTTGCGGGAGGAAGTCGACGGTGGATGAAGGACAGCGACGAGGTATGTAGTCGGGGTTAGTAGCCGATGTCGTGGCAGTGGTGTTGGTGTCTGGCTGCGCTCTGTGGACTGTCAATGAGGTACTGTGCATGTGAGGTGTGGCAGAAGCCGTGCTCATGGTCGGAAGCAATATAGTGCAATGTGGTGGTGATGGCTCAAGCAGGAGAGGGTTCAACGAGGCTTGGGGATAAACGAACCACACACACGGTAATGATTGGCACTCTGATATCGGCGATACCCTCAAGGCTCGCAGGGATGCTACGTAGAGGATACCAGATATAGTATAGGTCTAGGTACCTGACGAGGCGGGAAGGCAAGCATCCGTGTGCGCACAGCACCTGACACTATGGTAGAATGGTGTACCCACCTAGTATACCGTAGGTACCACAGGTACTATACTGTATGTGCCGAAGGGCGATTTATCGTCTTTCATCCACCGAGCGTAGATACATAATAGATAGCTACCGCTTACCTACTACATGAAGACAGATGAATAAATAGAATGGGGATAGAATGGGAATAGGGAACAGGATGGGGAGGAGGACAGCGCAGGGCGGATTGAGAGGCGCAAGAGGTTGTCGTCAGGGTTAATCCCTATCGTAGACTTGCACGGCACTTGAGGTAGGCAGGGTACCTTGGTTCTGCTTGGGGGACGCACGATGGCGTTGCTGCGGTAAAGTTTGGTATGCCAGCAGCAGCAAAACAACGCAAGTCCAAGCTTAGTATGTAGTGTACAAGAGGAGAGACGGAGAGTGCACGACGGAGTACAGTACATAGATAGTATTACGGGACTGTAGGGGTACATAATGGATGCAGGTGGACGCAGGCGGACGCAGCTCGCTCGCTGGCTGCTGGCTGCAGACGTGGGCGAGAGGTGCCACCGTAACTGTGCAGGTGAATTTATCATTAATCATGGATCTGGTCTAGCGTGATCTGCCTTACTCCGAGGCCTGAGACTGTGCGAGCCATTCCGCGCGCAACGGGCGAACTGGTATCGAAGCCGCGGGATGAGACGATGGGAGCCGGTGACAGACATGGATCGGCTCCAGTGCCAAAATTATACCACTACACTGTAAGGCCTCTACTTACATTTAGGTACACCACGATGTAAGATGTAGGTAGGCAGGCAGGCAGTGTAGTAGATAATGACATGACAGCCTTCAGGTGCCTGACTGCGTAGGTGCTATGTAGTGTAGCGTACAAATGTAGTGTGCAATGCATACAAGTACTTACCTGCACTGTTCTGCCCCATTGTAGTATCCAGCTGTCTTTTTTAGGTGTACTTGAGGCAATACAGTACTGCCAAGCGCCCACGTACCTAATCAGACAGACTCTCGTTATTATTATCACTCCCACTCATTATTATTATCATCATCATCATCATCATCACATACTTACTTACTACTAGTATGATATACACGGCAGAAAATAAGACCCAGCTCACACTGTTATTCATCAGACTAAGACAATCATCCAGCATCCTGGCGGTGCCTCGTTGATACTAGGGTTAGGACTAGAAGGACTTGGTAGATCCCGGAATACTCCGTGTCTGCTCCGTGCAGAAGAACCCTGTGTAACCAGAAGATCGGCTTGATTTGTTACGCCTGTCGACTAATTCTTAAAACTATGTCCCCAACACGAGTCTCCGCCTTTGGCGATACGTTCATATACACTATACACACTATACACTACTCCGTAGATAGAACCAGAGATATATGGCTCATGACCTAGCCTATCTCTTCTCGAGCTACGAGTCGGTAGTTGGTTGTATGCTCGCAGAGCATCGCCACGTACCTTCTCCGTACCCCGCAAGTGGAATTTGATTGTTCCCTCATCTATCTCGGATGAGACAAAGGCCCCCAGGTGGCTCTCTAACAGGAATACCTACGCTGCTCGTCCCCAAAGCTATCTTACTATTTTGGGTCAGCCGGCAAACCTCGATTCCCATTGCCATACTGGCCGCCCCTGGACATACTACCACGATGGGTTACACCAATTGGAAGACATGTTACCTTCCTACACCTCATGGTAATGGCGATCGGGTGTCAGCAACGTTCGCACAAAATAACCCACAATTAGACATAGCCAAGGAATAGTAATCGTCCACATTCCTGGCTCCACGCGCACAGGGCATCATCTATCTCACCTCTGCCTCCTCTTTCAAGAAGCCAAGGTTTATTGGCGACGGACGCCCAACTCATAAGATGGAAACTTACTATAGTACTTAGTAGATATGGAGGATCTAGGTTAGGTAAGTGTGTGTGCCCGGTCCTGTGTTTGGGCACAACCTTCTACCTTTGTCGATACCTATCATTCTCTCCATTCAGCATCCGGTCCCCGCTCCGGGAATGACAGAGCAATAATGGACGAGGAGCGACGTGACACATCAGGTGGTTAGGTAATCAGGCTTCGGCCCAGCCGGCCATTTTACTTGAGTAGCGTATGCTGATGCACTTGCTAGCTTCCCCGATCAATCCAGTGAGCACATGGCAATTATTGTCACCGTTTCCTATTTTGGGGGGAGTCGTACGTGCTAAATTATATCTCCGTAAATCGCTGACAAACCGGCTACGTAGTTTTCTATTTGTGTTAAGAGGCGAGAAATACTATGTAGCTGATCGGATTGCTAATACAACGCAGGCCTTTCGCTCGCTTGGCGCGCCTATGCTTACACTCCGAGATCGTTTCGGCTGCCGATGTGCTCGTGCAACTCGCGCGCCTCCAGGCCTCCATTGTGGTATTTCGCAAAGTTGCCTTCGGTACCACGGATCTCGTAGCATTTTGCTAGACCCTCATTGGCTTGAGGCTGGCTGGCTTTATTTTGCGAGCACTCCGACGGTGCGTCTTATTTCAACTCTCACAGAGCCAACTCGGGACGGTCCATGCCATTCAGACTTTGACAAATGAGGAACGCGTGCAGTTCGTCTAGACTCTGCGCACTATTTGAAACCCCATAGTGTAGTGTACAAAATGTGGAAGATGATAGATTAGGCTATCAACTACACTACGAGGAGATCATGTGATGTACCGTGGAACGCCCCGATACCCCGTGATTCTAGTCCCCCTGATCAGCTGGAAATTAGCACCCGACGCTACACTATCTACTATCTACATAGTAGATGCGCTGGGCACTACAGTACGCACTCCCGTTGTTTCGTTTTGCGGTGCGTGTCCTACATGGGCGGTGAAACGCACATTCTATATTTCCCTCTCGATCTGTGGACGAGATGTTGTCTTCGGTTAAGTTATCTTACTGGCCAGTAAGATGACCTAAACATGGTTCGCTTAGGAAAAGGGGGTTGACAATAAGCGCATATGAATATTTGTCCATCTGCAATCATCTGCAATGAGTGAGTGCTGTGCCGCGCTGTCTCACTGCAGCACACTAGCAGAGATGCCGAGAACGACTACGGATTCAAGGAGATGCCTCATGCTCACACTCACGGAAAGAAAACGACTGGGCGTCGAATATACTTGGCACGTATTGCATGATCTAGATGTATATGTCGGTGGGCAACTCGTACTGCATTACGTCTTGCCGTATCCGGATATCTGTCGATCGGTGACCCCAAAAATGAGGTTGCATCGATGATGCAAAAGTAGTCAAAAAAAGTCTCAACCTGGGGTAAAGGGAGGTGGTGTAGGTACTATGTATATTGGCGTGATAAGAGTTGTGGGATGTGGTCGTAACATATCTCGCCATATTATTGAAATAGTCGGTCCCGTGCTGCTGGGATGAGAGGGCCGAGACTAACCCAATGCTGACCCCAGACAAGACAATTACTACTATGAGCTATGTACTGCACTGTACACACTTACCTAGGTGCACTACTTTGTAGGCTATAGCCTATTGTATAGTGTACCTAGTGCAGGCAGGTACACTATTGGGTCCACTACGAGGTAGGGTACTTTGCAGGCTACTTTGGTACACTAACCTGTTCTTCAACGCTATCTGCACTAAAGCGAACCCGGCCTAGCGTACTTCTTTTCCCCGGGCTCCCTGCTGATTGGCCCTCTGTCTGACTGGACAAGCGGTACCGACTCGACGACGACGACACCCTTTCGCGATCAGCCTCCAAGCATTCAACCAATTCACGCCGAATTCGCATTTCTGTCTGTCTCGGTGGGAATAATCCAGCCGCAAGGAAAAGGAATATCCCCGCATCCAGCAACAACCATCATGGCATCGAAGAAGGACATGCGGCGGCAGGACCTAAGTAAGACACAAACAAACCACCCCCATCTCCTTAAATCGGATTCACGCAGCGCGTGGCGCATGGCATCACATCGCATCGCAGGAACCGTAAAGGGAACCCCCCGTAAACCCATGACGGCAGGAGAACACGGCTAACAGGCTCCGTCCGCCGCGAACAGTCGTCCCGTACCAGGAGCCGCCCGCCGGCAAGTCGGGCGAGACCCCCGAGTTCTCGTCGACGCTATCGTCGACGATGCCCATGG
Organism: Xylaria sp. Z50; assembly: GCA_037356035.1. Lineage (NCBI taxonomy): Eukaryota > Fungi > Ascomycota > Sordariomycetes > Xylariales > Xylariaceae > Xylaria > Xylaria sp. Z50. The sequence continues at coordinate 306,952 of JBAWJU010000014.1, read as the reverse complement.
CCGCCATCTTCACGCGCAATAAGTATATTGGATGGTACGTCTGATCCCACTCCATCTGCCACCACAGCAAGGAAATAGGGCGCCTAATCCCAGACCCAATGGATTCGAAAGCGAGCCGTTGTAGCGAGCGGAATGGAATGGACTGCACTACACTCTTAGCTAACATTCCCTCTCCCCCTCCGCAGGGCCGCCGTCGTCTTCAGCATGCAGAGCTGGCTAGGCGAGAGCGAGGCGACGACGCAGAGCACGAGCACACCCGGCTACTTCAGCGTGGGCATGTCGGGTAAGCAAAGCCCCTCCTTTTACGTCTTTCCAACATTCCCCCTTTTCCACCCAACGGCCTATCCCAAATACTAACCACGACCGATCACGCCAAACAGTCATGGCCCTCCTCGTGACTTATCTCCCTATCTTCATGCCCCCGGTCCCAGGACAAGCCCAACCAGCCGCGCCCGCCGCCGCATAGACGACGCCTGTTCAAACGAGAAACGCCGCTCTTCTGCTTACGTATTCCGCTATCCTGACTAATCCAGGCGATAAACGCGAATCGGGACAAGAGATAACTAAACGGAAGGCGATAGGATACCCAGTATATATCTACATACCCGCCAACGCCAAAGCCATCGCTTGGGAGGGAATGCCGCGAGTTTAAAATAGGGGGAGGCACAAAGCGAAGACACATCACATTATGTAATACGACGTAAACGCACGGAAATAACTTGGGTCCTACAAGGCTCGCAGAAGGAATGTGTAATAATACAAATAAAACCGCGGGAAATTCATAGAAGCATTCGAGCACCAAGTGCAAAGGGCACTCCCCGAACCGAGCACACACCGGCCCCATCGCGAGGACCCAGAGGCTTAACCACAACCAACAAGGAAATAATCAGCACGCAGAACTAAAAAAAAACCAGTGCTCTTCTCAATCACTAGGGGTAGGATCAAAATATATCCAGAGCGGGCGTAAAATCATGCAATGCAAACTTTCATCTATGTCCAAAAATAAGGGGAGGGGGAGGTTGTATGTTCCATCTGTGTGTATTTCGTTGACGTTCCAAGCAAGCCGACTCCAGACAAAGAATGCCGCCTACGCCATTGCGCCGACCCCGATTCTCAGAAGAAAAAATAGAAAGCAGCAAAGGTCGCCTTGCTCGCCCCCGTCCTCCAATGATACGTACGATCTTAGTGCCTACCTAATCATACATTTTCCTCTCTCATCCTGTCGCATCGTCCCGTCAACCCCCCTAGCTACCTAAGTACAATACATGCTTAAAAGTATTATGAGTCGCCCCGAATTTCGAACATTCCCCTACAGCTCTAATTGCCCGTAACCAAAGGCCAGCTCAGCTGTCTATGCGGATCCGCCTAGCCGAGTGATATCCCACCTAGTCCTCGTCGAAGATCTGATACGTATTCTGCAGTATCGTATCCACGACGCGAACTTGCCAGGCGGCATCCGCGATGTTGCTTCCCGGGGCCGTTCCCATAAGCGTGGGTCCGAACACAATAGCGAGATTCTGGGAGCTCATGCGATTGACGGTGCTGTTGTCCATCACTCTATGCAAATGAAGCGTTAGGGCGCGTAGAGTAGCATAGTTGGGGTCTGGAAGGCCATTGATGATAGCATGCATGCTATCCCTTCGCACAATGTCGTCGTCGTGTTTTGCTGCGTCGATGAATGCCGAGTAGTTCTCGGACGTAAGAAGGGGATCAGGAAGATCACGAAGGAACTGCTTCAGCAAGCCGGCAACACTATTGACGTCATGGAAGAAATTTTCGGGGTTACGGAAGTCCAGAATATGTGATTCTTGGTCTACATGGATGGTTAATCAGCTAGTCAGGCAAACACGGGGTAAGGGGGTTGAACACACCGGTGTCAAAGAGATTCTTCAGCTTGTTCACATGCATGGACGACCCAGACAGCCGGTAAATTCCCTCTACAGCAAGGCCATACAAATCAACCGCCTGTATACACTGGTGGACAACCATGGGAACAGCAAACTGGTCCCGCTCGTACAGACGCGCAAGGGAGACGCCGAATACTTGTTTCCCGCCCGCACTAGGATTGCCATACATCTTGGGAGGGGAGGCCGAGCGCGCAGCCAATTCCTGCGGGGGTGGAGGCCCCGCAAAGCCACTAGAACCCCCTTGCTGAGGAGATTGTGCTCGTGGAGGTTGCGTCTGGAAGGGTAGTGCCCCTAGCTGTGGAGGGCCACTCTGACTAGTCAAAGGGCTACTCACGCTGCCATTGAATCGCGACTGCTGAGGGAGGGCATGGGTTGAATTGCGTGCGCTGTTGTATGTTGACTGTGGTTGCATATTTGACTGGGTTAGCATGGCTCCGTGGCTATAGCTTCTCTCGTGCCCCAGTCCCGACGAAGGCCGCTGGCCAGCCGAAGCGGAAGGGGGCGCGAAATTCTGGGCTGGACTACCCTGACCCATGGAAGGGTTTGTGTCGAAGGTAGTCGTCCGTCCGAACGAACTAGGAGGCGCTATCTGAGTTTGGAGAGGAGGCAAGGATTGACCTTGTGGTTGCTGTTGAGATTGAGGCCGTACGGGCTGCTGATGTATTTGCGACACTTGGTTTACAGAAGATATATTATGTTGAGGGTTAAGAACCTGGATTCGTCAGTATGCGGGATTCTCTGGATGGGTGAACGGATAGGCAGCATACCGGATTACGCTCATATTTAGGCTCAGGCGCCTTTGGGCCGAGTTGAGAGTGAAAACTGGTAATGTAGTCTTCGAGGTCCTTCTTATTATCTATAGCGTGAATAACTTCCTTGAGGCTCTGCGAATATTGGCCTGGGGAAATGGCATTTTTTAATGGGCTGATGACGAGTCCATTACTGAGAAGCAATTTCTCGTTGAAGGAAGCTAACCGTAAGCTGTTAGTTATAGAGTCAGGAATATGCTAGAGTTGCTCTTTTCACTCACCAAACTTCTGCATCTGTAATGTAGTGCCAGAATCGCACTCTCTTATCAGATCTTGCAAGGCTCTAATAGCTTCCGGGCGAGTGGTGGACTCCATCGTAGCCTTCTCTGCTTGGTACGCCTGCACCTTGCCCATATAATCTGTATCAGCGGCCTGGGTCTTGCGTAAAAGGTCCTCTTCTTGCTGTGCGGCAGACTTTGGTCCTTTAATACCGAAAACACGAGGACCTTGCCTAGTCTCACCGGTTCTCACGCGGTCATACTCATCGGCCAATGCGTCATACTTGGCCTTAGACTTGCGCATAGCCGACTCGATATCCGTGAGACGCTGCTCAGCAGCTAGACCATTCTGCTTCCACCCTTTCCGATGTTTCTCTGCCACCGCTGCCACCTCGAGAAGATCCTCGTGCATCTGATGTAACGACAAGGCAAATTGGGTACCGTTCTCGGCCATGCGGTCATGTATCGCAAGCATCTCATCGTACGACTTGGCGAAGCTTCCTTGTCGGTGGTCGGCGTGGTGAATGTTATCCTGGTTCGATCTGCAGAGCTTCTTCATTCCCCTCGCATGTTCCTCCTCCAGGACAGATCGTTTCTTCAAGAAAATGGCAAATTCCTACATGCGGACCGAGTCAACGACAACGTAAGTCGTCGGAAGGGTACTTGATTTGCAGCTCACCTTTGCCGAAGCGACGCTCTGCTTCAAGCGATTCAGCAAAGTCGTTATACCAATCTATGACCGTCAGTCGTGATCATGCTCGTATAGCAGTGAGAGGAGCGGGATTTGTACATCGGAGCCCAAGACATCCTGAACTCGCTCAAACGCATCGGACTTTGCGCTATCGGCAGGAACAGACGGGCCGGCGTCGAAACCACCGGCTCCAGCTCCAGGTGGACCGTTGGAAGAAGAAGCAGCACCGTTCCCAGGAGAAGGGCTAGGGATATGGCGGGGCGACATGCTGGCCGGTTGTTCGTTGTCGGGCTGTGAAGACGGCTGGTCGATGGAAGTCCGGCTGAAGTCTGCCATGGTCGTGGTTGGGATAGGCCGGGCGGGTCGAGGTGGGCAGATATGGGGATTGCGTAGGTTTGGATGCGCAGGGAAAATGATCTCTGTTAAAGGTTATCTCGCATTAACAGCCAACTCAGTACCTAGGTAGTCGGATGGATCGCAAAGAGTAAGTCGCAAAGAGAGTGAAACGTGCGAGTGCGTCAAATGTTCATGCAAGACGGAACGTTGAGCTTGGGCAGCGTTTTTTTTTCTATATATTTTCGTTGGATGCTGCGCGTACAGATAGAAGGACGCAGAGGTGTTTGACAGCATGCGCCTGAATTAATTGGCGGAATCAAGTAAATCAGTAAATATAAGCCTATTAATAGTCCTGATCCTCCCTATAGTAGCGAACGGGGTGTCGAGGTGTCATGCGACAGTGAGTTGAAGAGCTGCAGAGTCAACCCGTGTTCGTCGATACCTGAGCCAACAGCTGTCTAATAATACGTAGGTCTCTTCTGCCATCACATAATGTAATGGACGAGGCCAGCCGATGGGCCAATGATGTTGGGCTGCCGGCTCGGGGGGTGTGGTTACATAATATAGTGGCTTGAGTGGAGCACTTACTACCCACGTATTAGTAGTGGTCTTGTCTTGCAAGGGTTCAAAAGGCACTGTCCACAGCCCGCCAGGTACACTACCTTACCTACTTAACCTACCCTTACATCGTATCGTATAGTACACTCAGTCCAGGCAGGACATCATAGGGGTACATTAGGATAATATGCGAATAATACAGTGCACATGTTGTACATGCGGCGTGTGACACACCGTCTGTCTGTCTACAAGTCCAACAAGTCCAAGAACTGAGTCCAACGTCCATTCCGAGCAGTGCCCGAGGTCAGGTAATACAGTGCCTAATACAATGGTATCATGACCTATTCCGTACAGTGTCCAAGGTAGCCAGGCAGGTGATATGGCACTGTATGTCGTCTGTGTGTGTGCATCGAACATAGCTACCCCACTCGTTCCCATGTTACATCCAAGCTAAGGAAATGCCCTGGATCCTGATGGAATTCGATACTGACGAGGATGGCCCTCAATTCTAGTGTACCGCGACGTTATTCCTAAAATAATTGTACACTCGGAATAATACGGTACACTACCTTTAGAAAAATAGAAAAAAATAATAGATAACTTGAAACAGTGATCCGACTCTACAGCCTTAAGCTTCAGATGTGTGTGTAGTGACTCCCGCAATCTTATTGCCAAATTCTCGCGTGTTACATGTGCAATGAATGAATGTCACTTACTACTTAACGTAGTACGTACGGCATCCTTCTCGCTAACCCTAGGCCAGACCTAGGCCTCGGCTCTTCGTCGCAAGAATAGCCCGCCAACAGCAAACTTGTACCACAATGCTAGGTAACCGAAAGAGCGGCATCATTGATCGACCCCAAGGAAGGGGAGCGAAAACGAGCTACCGTCCTAGCATGTATTAGAGAAGGTCATTTCAAGACTACATCAGAATACATGAAACTCGCCCCCGTGGGGGTAACTACTCCTGAGAACTGGGTATCACCACACTCAGGACAATCTAGCCTACTCCCATTAGCCGTCCCAGCCCGAATCACAATTAGGGGTATTGCATATTATACTACCCAGATAAGCAGTTGCATCCCGATATACTACCTCATGGCATCTAGTCCCTAAAGTGCGCTTAATCAGCCAAATATAAATGACGAAAGTAAACTGCAACCACAACTTCCGTTCATCAGCACAAAAGACTATCAATCTTTCTCCATTTGCCAAATCTATATATATATTTTAAATAGACTCATGATTAGAAAGAGACTGTTCAGTAAGATTTGGCAACAGAACCCTAGCAACTTTGACCCCGTCTGGCATTACCTATACGACGATATACAATGATAAAGAAGGAGGGTTTTCGCTCTACAAATAAGCCATAAAAGATAGTTTAGGCTAGGGATGCATTGGTACGGAAGATTTTGTCTTTACCCTGTACTCCTCTTTAGGCGCTCTAGAATGTTGTATCGGTAAGAAAAAAGTAGCGCCAAGAAATCCAAGGCCATCAAGCCCATGTTACAGCTTATTATCTGTGTCTTGCCGATATAAATACTTCAAAACACAACCTTAGAGTCACTCTATATACAACATACCAGTGGCTTACTTGCGACCAGGCAGTATGGAAATTCTAACTCCTTCGGTTACCACAGACATCTACGGAGGTTGCAGCCAAAAGTCTGCATCAGCTTCAACAATTAAGTACAGTGCAGACTTTCGGCCCCAACCTCCGTACGGGAAGTGTAATAAAGTGACCTAGTAACTCATAAGGGTTTGCCTTAAAATTACGAGAGAGCAAAATAATACAAACTACCTTTAGGGACTTGCGGCTTAAATATGCTATTGCTATATAAAATAATCCTACGGCTTCAATTTCTCTTTAAATCGAAACTCAGGTTGACACACTGTCCGTTTGTCCATCGGGATTCTAGTCTTAGGAATTATCAGGGCTTCCATATTTGATCCTTAAGCTTGGTTGATTCTGTCAATTTGCAACAGATTACTCTATTACTACTTCCTAGATAATTTTTTGAGAGTCGTCGCTTTTTTTCATGTACAGCTTGCAACTCACGTACTAAACAACCGTCTGCTATAGGCGGGCGACAAGACAAACCTCGGCGTCGATGGAACTCTCCTATTCTTACAAAAACTATTCCGTGTCAGGACTGCTAGTATAGGGGTGTGGTATGACATGTGTTGATGCACGAAGGTGTTGAAAACCTCGTAACTATCTATTTACTATATATAAGAACTTGCTTTATTTTATGTCATGGAGTTGTGACACTCTGTCATGGTGTCCTCCAAACGTAGCGATATAAATATGAAGATTCGCGTCGTTGGTATCGGTCGAGGATTTCCAGTGAACCGATTTATATGTCTTCAAGGAAATAAAGAGTTGCAGGCTGTCGGGACTGCTAATACGGGGTGTAACATGACACTTGTTGATGCACGAGGTTCTTCTAGAAACCTTGTAGCTATGCTACTACTATATACAGGAACGTCTTTGTCTCCTAGGTATCGTGACATTGTGTCGCAGGCCCAGTGAGGACGAATTATCCCGAGAAAGCAAAAACGACTAGGAACGTCGGTTTGTTGATTCAAACCTGGCGTTTAAGGATGTTTCCAAAAATCGGCACGATGAACTTTGTGTACTAAAAACTGACCGAAGATACAAAAGCAACCCTAGTTACTAAAGGGTACCTCAGGGGACTGTTACGGTCGCCAGACGGGATTATTTCACAATATCATTTTCTTCTAACTAGCAGTAAAACATGTTTAGCATTAAGCCTAGTTGGAGATGATGGTGCTTCGAATTTAATCTAGGCGTCAAAAGTTAACATTAGTATTGCCCCGAAATTACACTTAGAATGAAAAGCAATCCATACGTGGCTGCGCCGTAACATCACTTGCAACCCTAACCTATAGTACACCGGTCTTGATAAGCACGTTCAACTTACAATTCGGCTTTGTGAGTTATGACTCAGCTTCTCGCTTCAGTCGGTCGCTATTCGAAGTTGCCTAGAGTACGTAGTCATCCGAGGGTGCTCACGACAAATTATACAGCAATTGCTTTTCTCAGAATTGTCCACGTAGACCACCCTCTCCGGCGGGAGACTTCACAGAACCCGTGAAAACCTGTTCTGCGTCGTGTAGGGATTCGAATCCGATATACTTAATAGAACAAATACGCGGTTGGCGGACGAGTTGGTCGGTTACATCAGGTGGCTGACCGGCCGGGGATGTTCGGATCGAACATCAAACATCAAACCTGAAAAAAAAGCCCCGAGATGCGGGCGCGTCCTCCAATCCGTAGTACGTCACGGTGTATGGGAATCCCGGCCGAGAGTGCCAAATAGCATAACAGCAGTCTCCAGTTTTACACATGCGCTCTGCTTGCTCGTCCATCCCTCGGGCAATTCCATATACGATAAAGAAAAAAGAGGGTGTGCAACTGCTGTAGCCGAGAATGAATCATGTCTCAGTAGAATGCTTGCCGGTTCCCCGGGGGGATTCTGGATGCCGGTCGCTGCTGCAGGCGCCTCCTCCACCCACATCCCGTGCCTCAGGGAGCGTGCCATAGGTGTCATATGCAATCCTCCTATAGTAGCATCCTTCTGCCGTTGCATGCTATTATCTTTTGAGAATGCTTGCGACCACGTGCCGAATATACCGTATATTAATCACTGTCTTCAACCCCTAGAAAGCTCATGTCTAGGTCCGTCGAAAGGTAAAAGCAATCTGCCCTCCGGTCGCACTGCGCCCGTCGTAAACAAAAAGGTGAAGGCACCGTAAAACAACACTCGCTACGAACAAAAGATATAGAAATCTTCATAACTCCGGTACGGGGAATCGAACCCCGAGCCCCGCGGTGAAAACGCGATATGTTAGCCGTTACACTATACCGGATTATTGTGCCGATTAACTTGTTAACAGTCTCGAAGTACCTAAGCGAGAGGGGATCATCATCCAATCACACTCTCCAATCGATGTCAAGCTCTTTTCTCCACTCCCTTGAAGTGGAGACCGGTATCTATGTCTCCTGGCCAACCGGCCTGAGATATATGAAAGGTTAACCCAAGGCCTACTAGAAATTCAGGAATCAATGGCCGAGTTGGGTACGGCCTAGCGAAGCACAATATCCTTACTTAGCGTCAGTATCCTTACTCTGCATCGTTAGGCACCGGGGGTTCGATTCCCTCGTTGGCCAGTTCAGTTTACTTTTTTCCTTCTCTTCTGAGAAGCCTCCCCTTGCCCTGTATACACGGCAAATATTCTACGAAGCTTAGCCAGACTATTTCGATGTATTGTATTGTTGATTTGCGGGTTTGATTTGATTAACTGCTTTATTTGCTTCATTTTTAGTTGTCTTCGCAGGCTTGTGGTGACTTTTACAGCTCTCTAAATAACTAGGTGGAAAGCAGCTAAGTCGTCAGGAATTCTGATTTTCTGTCTAAAGACGTTCGATGTAGAAAACAACACCCGGCATAGGATTTCCTTGGTTCTTTTTAGTTACAGAACACCTAGCGGTAAGAAACTTGGAAAGGTGAAGTTAATGTTCCTGGACTTGCTTAGTTTATTAGCCTTTTTGCACCACAGCCAGTATTTATGACACTTTATGCCTAGGTTTCTAACATATTTAACGCCTCACGGAAGAACATAACATACTATCGATTGGTTAGATATGTAAGATTTCGAAGAGTAAATCATACAGTCCCGGAACACAAAGTATTCCCAGTAGAGGTGGATATCCGGATCAACCCTCGATTCGAGAGGTAACTAGTTGTTTTCTCAGAGTCTCATCAAAGGTCAAATTCGCTTGGCCATAGTGCGCATGTATTCTAAAGGTTATGTAGATTAGCAGTCGTTCGAGAGACTTTTTAATCACCCGTAGCTCGATGAGACGCCGCGAAGAGGAGTTTCAAGGTTCTCACAAGGTACTTAGTTAGTAGCAGCCTATGAATGTGGATGAAAGCATAGTAAATAGAGCCATGTTCCACCGTTTGTAATATCCGTAGACCTAAGCATAAAATCCTCTACATCTAATGAATTAGTTTGCCCTAAAGGCGTTAACAAACGTAATATATCATGGGGACTTTTGCATGTTGCCCCGTTTCGAACTGCCTCATCGTTTACTACTTTAACTATCTCTAGTAAGTATCCGTCCGACCCTACTACTTCTGTCACTTACCAGTAGAATGTGTGGCAAAGTGCCTATGTAAGTGCAAGGGCGACCTTGCTTATTCTTGTAACATATTATATACTCAGCTCTGGGGTAACCTCTGTCCCCTTGCCGGTGGGGACGGGCCGAGCCGAACAATTCGTCACCCACCCGCACTCTACACCACCACCGATCCAAATTCACAATCGTCTCGTCCCCCTCCAATCGAACTAAACCTTTCCGCCGCCATTCATGAGACAGCACGAGAGAGTTTTTATCATCAAATGGGGCTTGTGGTTTAGTGGTATAATACTCCCTTAGCATGGGAGTGGTCCGGGGTTCGATTCCCCGCGAGTCCAGCAAATTGGTTAAAGATTCATTTTTTGCACATACAGATCTCGGTGATGCAGCGGGTCGGTGGTGTAGTTGTGCAAGCGATGGTAGAATAAACTATAGCATGAAACATGGTGCTAAACGGATAGAAGACAAGCTCAAAAAACGGCGAGGAGCTTGAATATTCAAGAAGCCGCTGAAGACATGTCCGGCGTGTAGGTCGGCGAGTAGCCATATGGCATGTAACGACGAAGTAGAAAGATCGAAAGGCGAGTCGTGCACATGATCACCGTTAATGGCCCTAGTGTCTACAGCCTCGCCGCGGTCATGTATCTCGATATTTAAGTTTACACTTGTGTCTATAAATTCCTGCGGAAATAGCGTAGAATCGAAGCATTTCGGGCATCTAGAAAGCCCTAAAATATCTATAATAACCGCTTCCCTGACCCCAGAATGGCTAGAACGGACGTAAAAGTTACCTACACTAGTGGTGATCCTCTGAATACTTTTGGGTGGCAATAATTTAAGGCATGATGTAACAAAAGTCTGTAGGTAAGTGGCTTAAGACTTGATGGGCTACATCATCGAGTAACCCCCGGACCTAAAGCAGCAGATAAATTCGACAGGTCAGGTGAGAGAGAGTTTAAAAAGAGATAGTGGAAGTATTCCTATTGATTTAATTTGATATTTCAGATAGCATGGTCCTGTTAGAGATCTCCAAAACACCACCTTTTCTTAATATTCGTACCATTTACACTCATACAATAGAAAGACTACGTCTACGATCGTGTAAACCCTACCTATGCCCAAGCCTTTATGCATATTTGAACTCTGAGGTAAAAGTATGGAGGCTTTCAGGCAACCGTTAGGTTTCAATGTAGTTTTGAAAGTATGCTGGACTTCAAGTAGACCGAAGATCTAGTACTAGAACTGCGATGTCCTTCAATACACCGAGGATGATAACAGAGCCTCGATTATTGAGTTGTGTGGCTCTTATGCTAGCAGCGTTAGAGGCCCTTCAAGCTTTTTTTGAATGATGGGCAGCAAAGGTACAAATTGCTAGCCTCCCAAAAAAGGCAACCCTTACTGCCAGCTGCACTTTGTCAGATAATCTCAATCTATTAAAGATCAAGAATAAGTCTTGCTCGCAAGTAATTAATGAGTGCATTGAAATGAGACCAAATCGGAAATTCTAGTTAATGTCATGATTGTATTCATGTACCTCTTGCCATAGACTAAACGGGGTATAATAATTCTGTCGCACGCACATATATGAAAAAGGGAAAAAGCCCCCCAGCGCCAAAGTGCCGCATATAGGGCCTACAAACACGTATTCCAACTAGGAAGACGCTTCATAGACATCCTTATAAACCAATATCTCATCTGGACCTTTCCTTCACCTCCGTGGGGAGTCGGCCCATACCTCCAAAACTTAGGGGTTCCAGTAGCAACCCCCTCAACAAAAAATAATTTCCTCCTCTTCTAAGTGGACCAACTGTATGTTGGAATTTCAAAGTAGTGAGACCATTGTAAAAATTACCATTTCCCTATATAAAAACAAAACAACAAAAACCAAACGCCGTTGATGTATCACTCAAGTCATGAGTACGTTATGCAAAAAAGTGGCGGCTACGCGTGAGGTCACCGATCGCGGTTCTCAATATCGTCCGCAGGCCGCCTTGAATGAGCAAACAAGCGATCTCTTATGCTGCTTGAGAGTATGCTTAGCAAACCAGGTTGGCGTGACACACTAGGTAGGGCGGGAAGGCCTTGTTCCAAATCGGTGTTGTTGTTGTTGTTATCGAGGCGTGAGTTACTGGTAGAAGGACCGGGGTCACGGAGTAGCGTTTCCTCCTCGTCCGTGTCGTCCCTGTAGGAGTCATAACGCGGGCTGGATGGGGAGCCTCGAGCTAGAGATCGCACAACATCTCCCTTGCATATCGGACAAGTGCGGCGTCGAGTCGTAAGCCATGGTGTTCTATGAATTCTGTAAGCTTTGACCTTTCGTGTATAAGTAATAATAGACTTACATGCAATCCACATGGAACTCGTGCCCACAAGGAAGACTCATAACTTGGCTTACACCATCGACGTATTCTTCGAGGCAGACAACACATTCTACTTGTCTTCCCATGTACTTCTTCCATTGGCTCGAGCCAGCACGCTTCTCTTCTGCGCGTGGCGCCGCTGGCATGGATAGGGCAGCATTGACATCAAGTAGATCACCGGCCGAGGGGACACCCGTAGTGGTCCGCGAACGAGGCCGTGATCTAGATGGACCATGCTGATCTTGAAGCAAAGGTGTTGTGGGAGATGAACTTGTGGGAGACGGCAACCGTGGGGAACGGCTAGGAGTGGACGCTACGGTATGGTATGTCCGGACTGGTAGTCGCTCCACGACAGATTTGGGGGCCCGCCATCTACGACGTCGAATGCGAGCGCGTAGGATTAGTAATGCGTACACCACAGTGAGTGTTATTAGCGGGCTTATGACCAAAACCAAGAGCGTATCAAAGAATGGACTAGCCCCACTGGTAGGTGTAATAACAACCCAAAGGCCCTCACGCTCTGACGGGGGAGGTGGCGCTCCGATACCCCCCGGCCTGCCTATGAAAGGTGGTTCACTCGATTTGCCTTCCTCCTGGCCATCTTCGGTTTCCACACTTCCATCATCCCTAAAAAGCTTGGAGATAAGACCGGTGCCGTCAGGAGCGGCCGATTTTCCTTTCGCAAGCCCTATGGTGTCCTTGCCTTTGGTAGGCATGTGACTCGCTACATAATCAGTACTACTAGCGGTGTTGCCGGCATGACCTAGCCCGTCAACCTCGTGTTTATCCGAAAATCGCACGTGCCCGGATTTGGGTTGCGCCTGAGGAGGTTTGTTATTATTCGGGACCATATTTCCGGGCTTGTCTGTACCAACAAGGTCGGGGTCTCGCCAGTCTTCCACACCGATTTGGAAATCATCTTCAAGAGGCTGGCGTGTGTTCGAGGTTAAACTACCAGCTCCCTTGTTTTTGGAGGCTTGATCCAAACTATTTTTGATACTCTTGTCCTTTTCATCCGAGAAGTCCTCAACTAACACCCAATCTAGCTGGGTACCTTTTGTGGAACTACTTGAATCTATCGGTGCTTTTGATTGGGTAGAACCGCCAAAAAGTCGCGAGAACCACCCGGTTCTTGGTGATGACGATTCAGACCGAGGTTCCCCGGGCTGGGCCGCTCTCTCACTCCGGGACGCTGCCGGTGATTTCGCATTCTGAGCGAATGAGCTCGATAAAGATGCTCGCTTGTTCCTGCTTGACTTATCGTATTGCTGAACCTTTTGTATAGGTTTCCCGCTATCATCAACAATGTCCTCAATGAAGCTTCCGGGTTGCATCATCAACGAAAGCAGGTATGCCGTCGTTCGTGACGTAAATATAGACGGAATAGAAACATTTGACGTGTCCCCATGGGCATACATCTGAATCAGAGGGCCGCCCCTCTGATTGTCTCCAACGATCAAGCCAACGGCCCCTCGACGCTGTGCCCATTTGACCTTCTCGAGAAAGCCACATCCTCCGCGGCTCAACAAGACGATTTTCCCTGCAATCTCAGCACCTTCTTGAATGGATTGTATATCAGCATGGCTAGAACTCGAGGATCCTGATGCATCACTCGCTGGCCTTTGTGACTTGTCTAAGCGCTGGTGGAGATAGTCGTCCGTGCCATCATCGACTGGCTTCTTCTTGGGTTTGGTCTCAGATTCGAAAAGAGAAGATCGATCGAGTACCGGCGCCCTAGAAATGCTTCGCTTCCACTTTTTTGATGGGAGAGATTCGGCGGCGGATGCGGATTTGCCCTGAACTTCTTTGAGGAGGAGAGGCTTCAAGGCTGATATGGAACTGCCATCATTCCAGCCCGGTACATCACTACATCCCAGTTCGCCCTCGCCCTCGCCATCCGCACTAATCTCTTCTGAAAATCCACTTCCAACCCATAACTGGCCATTTAACCCTTTAGAAGGTAAAGCTGGACCGAACGCGGCTGGTCGGGCAGCAAAAGACGTACTATTATCGTCGGCTATTGTAATAATAGCATTTGGCGGGAAGAGCGTGAAAGGAGCTGTGAAGGAAAAAAAGGACCTAAAAGTTGATTTAGAATTCGCCGACGGCGGTGAGGATGTAGTAGGCGCGGGTTGGACAACGGATGTTATCGCGCGGCAGAAGAGGAAAAGGCAGGCGGCGGAGAAGAGGGTGAGGATGAAGATCCTGGGTGGTCGCATGGTCGGTCGGTCGGTAGATTAAGACAATCTATTACAAGCCAGATGCAAACTGCCTGTCAGTTGGCTGCGAGGCTTTACAAACGGGACCGGCAAAGCTGGCAATTCAGCCCTCGACATGTAGTGACGGTCATCCGTAATAGCGAATGTTGAGACGACGCTCTAGCAAAGCCTACGAAGAGAGGCGGGGCAAGAGGTGACGACGCCGCTAGACAACTTTAGCTACGCTAACTACCGGAAGAGATGGACAGATTTTCACAGCTCCCTCCCTCGTCAGGTACGGGAATGTACAGGGAACTATAAAAGGTCAAGAAAACCCAACAGGGAGAAAACAAGGCCGAATAAGAGAGCGGGGGGTTGGCGTCACAGTCGAGAGGTGGGTGTACGGAATAGAATAGAGAATAAGAAGATATACTAGACGACAATATAGGAGGAGACGGAGGCGACGACTAGGTTAGGCGCGATGCGAAATGGAGGAAGGGAAGGGAAGGGGAGTGGATAGAGTAAGTAAGTAATGATGATGATGCTCAAAGACAAGACGGGGTGGAGGAGCTTCTAGAGGAGCTTCTGAGGAGGGATGGATGGATGGAGTGTGTACGTGTGTACACCAAGTTACTTGCTATGTACACTAGTGTACCTACAAGTGGTTGCATGCGGAGACGAATCCAAAATGTCAGGTCCCCTGATCAGTGCCCTGATTTCGGTCATCAGTGCATGTCGACTCCCTTTTAGGCCTCTGCTAGTGTATCTTGGCTTGTGAATGGTCTGATCTACGCGTGTACACTACATCATTGGGTACTTACTTACGTATGCCCATTAAGCGTGTATTAGGTGGTAGACTACGGTGTACGCTACCTCACACAGACGTACATACGTAGTACCTTTAGCTTAGTACATACATAGCCGTGAGTGAATGAAGTGAGTGAGCAGCAAGTGAGGTCAGTTGCGCCATTTGACAACGCTAAAAACCCCCGCTACCGCCCACAACCCGGCTCTAGTTTCCCTCGTCATACCTTGTTAAGGCTTAGCGTAAGTCATCGTGGGTGAGGATATCTACCTGGATAGGTAGTGCACGCTGCAATTAGTGTACTGGCTGTACAGTAGTGTACCATGAACAAGAGTTTGTCAATTTAGTGCCAGTTTCAGCCTCAGAATGAATGACCCTTTTACGGCTATTCGGCATCGTGAGGCATGTGCTTGATGTTGATCACCTGCAGCTTTTAGCCATTACCCGACAATGTTTCATCAGTTTGATACTCGTTGAAGAGCTACAGTATCTAACTACATGTAATCTGTCAATACAACGGCAACGACAGGGGGACAAAACAACAGGTGCCTCGAGAGATTTTGTCTGTCACCATCTTGCAATGTATTCAACATACGAAGAACATATTTGGTCTCTCGATCCCATCTCCTTTCCAGCTAATTATTATCACATCACACCCTATCATACGCTGCCCCATCCAACAATTAAACTCGGTCTTCGCCCAACCCCATTTCTCCTTACTACAACATCGAACGACCTCATTTTCCATCGTATGGCCGGGTTCCACCCAATTTAGACCGCGTCGGTCACCGCCAAACAAGAGACCGATGCTACCCCGAACGCCGGCATCGATGAGCCGGTCTAGATCCTCCATAAAACCATCACGCGTCTTCACTACATAATCTAATTATTATGCATTCTATCACAGGCTTTAGTCTCCCACTTCGCATATTTGTTTCCGAGCTTATTGACGAAGACTTATATATACAGGTATACCATTCATAGCTACCCTGATTCCGCCGGAAAAGACTGTGATGACGCAGGATTAGTATCGTTTTTGCTCATCCCTGTACCTCTAAAACCCGACCCCGTTTAAGTTCGCTCTGTAGTCTGAATTTGACGAATAGTACGCTATAGTCCCTTATTTAAATACGTTTACTCCGTTGAAAGTTTTCTGTAACAGCTTTATGCAAAGCTATTCGCATTTAGGTTCTATATTTGGGGTGACAGGCTTCAGTGATCACTTGAAGCATTAAGTAAGTATGTACCCTAAAAGTTTAGGTTCGACGACGAATTGGGTACAGGGCAAAGCGTAACCCGATTTTTGGCTACCACTACTCAATCAACGAGGCAATTATCTTTATCTTTATTTTTCCCTATTTTTATATAATTAATCAAGTACTGCCAGTATGGGGTAAAATATGACACTTGTTAATGCACAAGGGTTGTTGAACATCATAGTTATGCTAGCGTTATGAACAGGAACTTCCTTTATTTCCAAGAATCAGTAGTTGGGTCGTGACACTAGATTAGTAGTTTCTAACATGCTAATCTCGTTAGATCAACTAACAATAGAACAAGGTAACATGGCTATCTTGGTATCAGTCACATAAACAGATATTGTCATTAATTTATAACTATCTGGGGCTTAATTTGGGTATTGCATACTGATGAGGCTTGAGTTCCGGGGGTTTTAAGGGTGTATATCGAATAATAGAATTATCCTCTGTCAATAGAATCACTGTCAAGGAACCGTAAAGGAACCGTACAAGAACCAGGGCGTCTTGGTCTATACTATATAAACCAACCTATCAGAGGCTGCTAGCATAACTAGAACTCTCCCCTTAACGATAAGTCGATACTGTAATTATCAGCAATGTGAGCTGTGATAGGCACTCTAAGTTCAAAGCACTGGGTCTAGACGGCCTGTTTTCTAACCTATAAGCTTACATAGCTTACTCTAAAGGCACCTCGAATAATTTCGAATAATGATGGGTCCATTTGAACAAATGGATAAAATCGACACTATTTTCCGACAAGAAGCTATGGATATTGCTAGTTCTTACTTGCGAGCGTAGTTAGTTTAACGGGACTAGCAGGAAGGGCATGGCTACTGTTATATCAACAATGGTGCGTAAAGGCGATGTTGTCACAAGCTGTGTCGTTGTCTTATAAATATTCCTTACGCTACCATGTATACAGGGCTACCAACTAATTAACCCGGAACATTTAGATATTCGTAGATCCTGCTCGAAGATAGCCCTGTGTACAGCATGGTGTTAGGAATTATAAAATGGACGTGACAAGTCGGCGTTTGTTAAAGTAATGTTGAGTATGCAACGCATTTCCGATGCCATTTCGTTCATTCAAGCGTAGGGATCTCAAACTCGGATTGGTTGCATCTGCATAGATAGAGGCGTTCTAGGCAAGCGCTAAAGCTTAAGCCACTTCGATATACATCACCTGATATAAAAAATATTATATTGGTGTGTTGTCACTATTGTGGTATTGTCACAGAATTACAAATCACTTTCCTTTTCTTTCCAAAATTTTTTTTTTGAAAAAAGGGGAAAGTCCAAGTCTGGAGACTTCCAAATGGACCTGTAACTACTACCTGACTTCGCTTATTTACTTACTATTAGGTGGCAATGATTCCGTTATTGTGAAGCTATCGTCAAACTAACCCCCATACGCGAGGTTAATAAGTAGGGCCACTACCCCTCAGTGCTAGGGTACTCCACCCAATCATCGTGCACCATAACTAGATGTAATTGATGCAATTGCTTTTTCATAGTCAGCAATGGCTCCAAATAAATGCCTAGGAATTCTTGATAGCACTGCGCCTTCTATTTTCTTCCTTTTGTCATGATTCTCTTGCCTGGCAATCATAATCATTAAACCCTCTAGAAGTGAGGTATTACACTCTTGCAGGGCTTTAGATTTATTGAGACAGGACAGACTTAACTGATACACCTGTAGCTGAGGAACTTCTGTAGCCGATCTCCTCTACTGAGCTGCTTATAAATCGGACTGAGAATGGAACTGTTGCCACATCGGCTTTTGATAATATCAAATTTTCGTCGCTGTCAACAACGTCACCAATTCGAGCTTAGTGTAAATGTACGATTTATAGAAGTTAGGATAGGCGAATGCCTATCTTGATCTTGTTAATAAAGTTGCGCTTCGCTGGCTACGAATAATCATATAATAGGTCCTTATAGTGATTAAGACTTCTTGCGGAACTCGGGAATTGGTAACTACCCACTCTGATAGCGCCATGCCTCAACATCGTAGAGCAATCGCCGACACGATGGACTATGGTGTAAACAGCGATTAAGGTATGGCTAGACATCCCTCGAACTATGCGCCGTGATTGATCAGCACGGTTGCAAAAATTGATACTTAAGGATGGATCAGAGCGAGACTTTCACAACCCAGCCTTGATCATACAACCAAGACGACTCCAATAAGACGCGATCTTACCAACTCATCTCTATTTTCGACCAAGCATTCACCCAGCTTCAGATCAATATTATAAAAAATGGCCAAATTCACAAACATTCTTATCGTTGGAGCTTCTGGCTTTTTCGGTGGCCTTGCGCTTGAAGCCTTCGAGAAAGATGGGAGTTTTAACTTGACTCTCCTCCAAAGAGCGTCATCGAAATCACGTTTGCCTGACCGCTTCAAGACAGTCACTATCTCAGATTCGTATCCAGAAGAGGAACTCGTTGCAGCATTCAAGGGACAGGATGTTATTGTCAATTGCATGACGACCTTTTCTGTAAAGGATCAGTATAGGATGATAGACGCCGCTATCGCCACAGGTGTTAAGCGCTATGTCGCTAGCGAATACGGTCTGAACAATATGAATCCGAAGGCACAAGGCCTCAACTCAGTCTTTGCGACTAAGGGTGGGTTGCAGGGCTATTTGCGCGCAAAGGCCGACGAGGGCCAAATCGAATGGATGAGTATCTCATGTGGCTCGTGGATCAAATGGGGCATGGCTGCCAACTTTTCTGGGATGCACGTGCAGGAGCAGCGATTTGTCTTCTGGGACGATGGCACAGGCTATTTCTCTTGCACCACCGAGGAGAATACGGTTGCCGGCCTCTTGCAGGCACTGAAGCGCCCTGAAGAGACCAAGAACAAGAACGTGTTTCTTAGTGACTTTGCCATCACACAAAAACAGCTGCTCGATGCCATTGAAAGGATTCAGGGCGTCAAGTACCAAACCGAAAGCATCAACAGCGACAAGTTTATTGAGGAGAAGAAGGAGGCGGAAAGACAAGGCGATGAGTCTGCGACGTTGGCACTCATCGAGACGGGATTTGTGACGGGAAAATTCGGTGGACACTTGGAGAAAGAGGGCGTCATCATGAACGAACAACTAGGACTTCCTAAACGTACGCTCGATGAGGTTGTAGCCGATGCTCTGAAGTCAATGGGGCTTCTATAGTGCGCACAACACCGCTGGCCATAACATATTGGAGGAGGCCTGCTTATTTAAGTAGTATAGTGCTTGGTTTAGGTAGTTGGGTTAAAGTACCTAAGTAGTCATCAAGAGAGGGGATTCATGCGAACGCCCAAAACAAGCCACGTGTGGCTGACACATGATGATGT
The DNA here is from genome assembly GCA_037356035.1 of Xylaria sp. Z50. Taxonomy (NCBI): domain Eukaryota; kingdom Fungi; phylum Ascomycota; class Sordariomycetes; order Xylariales; family Xylariaceae; genus Xylaria; species Xylaria sp. Z50. The sequence goes on along the minus strand of JBAWJU010000014.1, from coordinate 287,304 downwards.
CCCATATTCCGCAATAGGCAAGTGGGGTTGTTCTGGGGTCATTCTACCATCCCAGAAGCATGTAAGGATGACGACATGATATAATTTATCCTAGCCAAGTGAAAGAAGTAGATAGTCGTCACACGGCAAAGCGTGCTAAGAATAATTATCTGTACAGAGAATTATAAAAATCCGTAGTTGGATTCCGATTTCTATTTCTAACTTGTATCCCCTAATAGTCACTTCAAGCTATTTACAACACTTGTCACTGAGGTTTTTTTAGCCCCAGGCTCCCTGTCACTATGTCAGACGATAACAGTATTATTAATCGGGTGCAAACGAAAGCTCAAGAGGTCGTGTAAGCTTTATTTCTTACCAACAAGTAAATGCTCCACTAATGAATACGTTATAGGAGAGAGGATTACGATAAAGCCAAAGTTCTTCTCTCTGCGGCAGCCAAGAGTGGCTCTTACTTATATCCCTTCCGGTACAACATCCCCCGGAATCCTAATCCCCTACATAACCTTGCGCGTTACAAGAAACTAATATTATATTAGTGGCATTCTCTATTTCCTCACCCACAAGGCACTATGGAGACCATTCACATCCCAGCTCTTGCCTACAATTGGTTTGACTATAGGTGTTACAACGACTATGTTCTTCTTCACCTACCTTCCCCAGCTTGCCATCCTCGTCTTTGTCAACGGCCCTCTCGCCGTTTTCACAACGGTTCTTCTCATACTTAACGAGAGCTCTACCATTGTGAATATCATTTCTCGTAATTTCCTCTTACAGGATGCTATTCTGGACACCTTCGACGGAACACTTGTCGCTAGGAATGCCACTGGTATTGTCGGAGAGGGGCGCCAGCTGAAACCTGGGAGTGATCCTATTGCAAGACTTGGGAAGATCCTCAAGAACCCGTTCAGCAAGTTTACGCCGAAAGCTTTCATCCGATATATCATCTACCTCCCACTCAACTTTATTCCAGGTATGAATTCTTGCAAGATGAGACTGGAAAATATCCCATTGACTGACGCCTTGCAACATATATATAGTCGTGGGAACTGTCGTTTTCATTATCCTACAGGGTATTTATTAACGATCCTCTCGCTTACGAATAAACCTAATACGGTCGGCAGGTCAAACAAGAGGCAAATCAGTTCACGGCCGAGTACGTCGCCTTGTTAGATCTTGAGACATGTGCTAATTCAAGATGACAGTACTTCCAACTGAAAGGGTGGTCTTCATCACAACAGCGCGACTGGCTTCAACAGCACGTTGGCCCATATACGACGTAAGTATCGATGATTCTCCTGCTCCAAGCACAATAATCTATCATACTATCACGGATAAATCTACGATTATTCTAAGTTGCGGAATTGCCGAATCAACATACCGCCTCCAGGACTAGGGGACTTAGGTACAACTAACATACATCCAGATTCGGAACCATCGCAACCCTGCTGGAGATGATTCCAGTAGTCTCTATGTTCTTCGCATTCACTAATACCGGTGAGGATCTACCTTGTACTATTGTGTCACACTACATCAACTGACAGCTGTCACTACAGTTGGCGCTGCGCTGTGGGCTGCCGATATCGAACAAAAGAGTACGGGTATGACCGCGGGCACGGCCCCAAATCTGCGTGAGTCCGCGAAGAAGGCCGAATAAAGTAATACACAATTTACACAAAGCCGACATCTCCGAGATTAGTTAGCAGAGAATCACGCGGGTTTGAGTCTAGATACGCCACATCTAGATCCTTTACGCGAAGATCGTCCAATAGTTGGAGACAAGTACGGCTTATTTTTAGGTCTTTTCGATATTTTTTTCGGTACGATCGCGAACGAGTCTTGTATTTAATGATTGCGAATCCCAACGTTTTACACAGAGCAGCGTGAATTCGTCACTAAAAGGTCCTAATGTCGCACATAATTTAAGCCTGCGTACCGCCGTAACTCAATTCTGTCATTGACAAATTCTTATTGATATTCGTGTGTCGGCATGGGCTTCAAAAATATATTCCCAAGCTCTCTGATCTTTCATCATCTTAGTCGATGAATAGGAGAATGCTTGGTTTGTTATATGAGCACGCATAGCAGCCTTCATGATGAGTCAGCGCCATCGAATTGATCGTGAATTCCATGGATTGTTTGCTATAGGTATCCGGCGAGGTGGTACTGAGTAACATCATGCGATGCAGATACGCTCTTAATACAAGTCGAACGTCAAACATTTCATAGCATGTACTGATAAGCTAACGGCCGACCGCGGATTAGGGTTGATATCTCATGTATAACCACCACCCCTGCCAAGAGGAACTAGGCTCATATTAGTGATGTCACCTACTTGACAGAGATCTGCCACGAGAAGATAGTCTACGGGCAGATGCATTGGCAGTTTATTTCTATCTGGATATTTCTCGCTGTCATCTCAAGCTTCTATTGATTTAGATTTTTAGGTAGTGGGAAATACACCCAGTATTATCACTGTATCTTGCTAGAATAGTTCGTATCAGGGCCTTGGCTTCCTCTCGGCCTATTGGTCGGTCACAGACTCTCATATTATCGACTCAGGAGAGTTTGACTGTACCTAACACATGTCATCCCTATTACGGGTCGTACAGCTTGCGCAGGAACCATTGCCATAAATTCTTTTGAAAAAAAATATATTATTAGCTAATATATATCTAATAATATGGCCTGATAAAATATCGTATATCATCTCGAAACTTCTAAGTTCTCGAACTCGATCTATGAAAGTTAAGAAAAGCCGTTTCATTGGCAATGAGACCGTAAGTTGTATACAAGATCGTAGACGTGAAGACATAATAAGATTCAAATTTATACAAGAAAATATTAAACTGAGTGGGGGGGGCCACGAAGTGACTACGTTGTCAGACAGGCTCATGCAAAGATAGGCTAACGGTTTTGTGTATCCTTAGAGTTTTATTACATATCACTTCGGTGGAGAGACTTAAACTTCTTGTTGTCTGATTCTAAGATTTATGCCTAGAGATAGAAACTGGGCGGTTTGCTGTTGATCTTGGGAATGTTAACGACCGTAACCGGACACATTTTCTTATCAAAAGTCGTACGAATTATTGGCCTATTACGGATATTGATCCTAAGTTCAGCCGTCTCTAAGCTTGAACCGCCGAGAATGTCCCATTCCGACGGGAGTAGTCACATGCAAATTTCCTCTAGAACAAAATATTGTTAGTATTCTAAGGCACAAGTATTCATTTAGACAAGATTTTCTAAATGGCTTGTGGCTACTCTCTTTCGTGAGGGTTTTGAGGGCTAACCTTTATTCGATACATCGTATATATGTGGCTAGGTAAGTATCAAATAGTTAACACGCTTCGCGTAATAACCTGACGCCATCAACACTAGATACGTTGTTTCCTCTTTTGCTTTCAAAGTATCCCTTTTGAGGACTGACTGTAGCAATACATTCACGTTACGCAATCCAAGATATCGGTCTCCCATATTCACTAGTGCTTAAGTATCCAAGGATACATACATAGTTAAGGAGGCAAATGTCTCGCTACATCTTATACGTAGGACCGTTTATAATTGATAGAATTCTCTTCAACATGGGACCACCTAGGAACCTCATCTATCTCTATTAGCCTTCTAGATGTCTGTCTCTTCATTCATCACCCCTCCTACCTTCTCCCACATCTTTAATAAAAATCACGACAGCATTTTCCTTTCTTTCCACCTCCAATACGACACCATATCCTCTGCAAATAGTCCTTCGTCTCCCCCTCACCATATTGACAACACTATTTCCCTTTGTGAAAGCATTTTAACATCATCTACCCCAACTCGTTTCCCTCTTTCTTCACCATTCGCGCAATTCTTTGCAGTATTTAAACTTCTATCTTATATCCACTCCAGCTGCCAGGTTTCTAGCCTAAGGAAGCAGTCATGAGAGCTTCGACTCTCACTACTGACCTTGTGTTGGTAGGCCTCATCTTGAGATATCTCCCTGGGATATCTGCTCTTCCAAGTTTAGACGAAGCCATTGCTGAGCGCGATGTGTTTGACGAAGATTCTGCTGAACAGCCGGATTACGATCAGTACGGAGGGCCCCCTGCAAACCGCGGTGCGTACGACTATGTCACTATCACCTATGGGGGATACGGGCCGCCCCCTCCACCTCCCTCATCATCTATAGCTTCCTTGTCACCCTCATCTGGCGTCAATCAATCTGTCACAGGAATAGTCAGTTCAACCATCTCAAGCAGTCTGTTCTCTGGTACGACCGCTAGTGTCCCATCAGGTGCGTTATACTTCGCCTGGAGATGGAAGAATCGTACTCACCCTCATCTAGGTTTCTCCCTGTCTAGTATATCGGCACCAGGCACGGCTTCCACATTAGTACCAACACCTTCGGTGTCATCACTTTCGTACACGAATGCTACGGTTGGATCTGAGACTTCTTCTATCAGCACCTCCTTGGCCGAGAGCACTGGAAGCAGTGGCATCCCTGTGCCGCCGTCGACTGCAGCCAGCCCTACGAGCGCCTTAAGTGTGACGTCTAGTGTTATTTCTACCTTCTCTATTGGAAGCGGACTGTCTACAGGGGCTAGCTCCATTGGAAGCCTGGAATCAAGTTCTTTTGTAACTGCCTCGATTTCTTTCAGCGTAAGTCACTCGTTAGTATACTACATGCACGTTACCTATCATGATCATCGCAGCATAATGTTTTCAATATGTAAATTCTGTTTGAATGGGATTAGTTACTTTAGTGGTAATCCTATGTTCCGAATACTGCCGCACACCAGCAATGCATATAACCTTACCTACCTCAAAAAAGGGAATACTAACTTGAGTTTCTAGGGTACAACATCCGAGATTGTTACGATTATCACTGTGCCCTCAAGTGTGGCATTGACCGAAACAATAATTCCCACCGAGACTATTCTGACATCGGCTGAGACTGGGCCCGTCACCGCCAACAGTACAGGTTCCTCAATGCCTAGCGCAAGTGGTTCGATCACGGAAACTGGATCTATCAGCTCACAAATAACCGGGGTTTCGGGATCAATATCTGCATCAAATAGCGAGGGTATATCTTCAATCCCAATATCGTTAACGTTGTCGGGACCGACAATCATATCACCACCGATATCCTCGAACTCCCAGCTGTCTAGCTTCGAAACGACAAATTCTAACCCTCTCACGAGCCCATTGCCTAGTAACAACTCTATAGGTAGCATAGTCACCAGTGTCTCTCCATTTCCCTCTAGTGTAGGTACAAGTTCAGGAACTATAGAGATTACGCCGGGTATTAACGGAAGCTCGACTCCTATCACGCCATCGAGCAGAACTTTCAACTCGGCCACTGAGAGTTCAAGCACATTTTCAGAGTCATTCATTACGTCCAACATAACTGCGTCTTCAACACCTGCTAGCAACTTGCCGCTAAGCAGCATTTCTGCTAGTGGAAGTCTGACATTCACGAACCTGTCTCTCACTGCAACATCGTCATTCCCAGTTACCAACAGTGGTGGCAGTCTTATTATCACTACGCCTGGGGTACCTAGCACTTTTACAGGCACCGAGGGAATCTCTTCGGCCATAAGCTCGGGAGTAAGCCAGGGGAATCAATCTGTCTCAAGCGGACCGGTAACCAGCCCTACTGAAATTCCGACAACGCGACCGGCGCCCTCTTCTCTGTCTAATACAACCATAACCGGCAGCCAGGGCACCGCGTCGGAGACTAGCGGAGTGACAAGTGTGCCGTCTGGCTTGACTCCCTCAGTGACTCAAGGCAACCAGTCAATTACTAGCACATCCGTGAGCGGTTTAGAGACCACAACATCCCCATCTTATCCGACGGGTAATGGAACGATCCCAACAAGCCAAGGCACTGGATCAAGTACATTTGGGGAATCGAGCGCATTTTCCCTTACTGTACCTTCAACAAGTCAGGGAACCCAATCCCTTTCAAATGGTCTGGAGACAACGAGTTTAACATATACATCGACAGCGTCATCTGCCCCTTATCCTGTGAGCAATGCCACTTCAAATACGAGCCAAACTACTGATGTAGGAACCATATCAATAAGTATTCCGGTTACACTTACGTCTTCAGTCACCCAAGAGAATCCGCTGCCCTCTGTAAACTCTAGCCCAAGTTCAGTGGGATCAACTCCGTTTCCCATAGACAACTCAACTCAAACAACTCCTACAGGAACTGCTCCAATGACGCAAAGTAGCAACATCGCCTCAGAGAGTAGTGTGCCTAGCAGCGATAATATATCAATCACTGTGACTGGGGCTTCGTCTTCTGGGAGTATTACATCGCCTCCGTATCCTACGAGCAACCCAGAAGGGTCTAACGGTATTGGAACAAGCAGCTTTTTCAACTTGTCTTCATCCATCCCTCAGACTACGGGTCTTTCCGTTGGGGGTACTTCGTCTTTCCAGAACTCATCGAGTGCTTCCACGCCTCTACTTAACGTCACGTCAAGTTCTCTACTTACAGCTCTCCCTTCCATCACTGGCAGTGAAATTAGCTTCGTGTCAAGTGGCCTGACAACAGGCATAGAGACTGTTCCAAGTTCTACCCCATACCCTTTCTCAAATTCAACGATTGTGCCAACCCCTAATACATCCTTAGAGCCGAGTACCATTGTGTCTTCTACTCCTAGTGGTATCATCTCATCCGCGGTGCCTATAAATAGTTCTACAATCCTAGGAACTTTTACGTCGAGCAGCGAGTCTGCCAATGGGACCATTCCAACTGCAGCGACGTCCGAATCAAGCGGATTTCCAAGTAGTGCACCACCATCACCACCCTTGACTACTGGTAATGGCAATACTGGCACACAATCATCTGGACCTAGTTCGACAGCCCTATATCCGTTGACTAACTCGACGTCCGGGAGCTTGACACCGCCGTCTTCAACTCCATTCGCGTCAGGGTTCGGTATCCCCAGTTCGCAGCCCCCAACAGAAACAAGCTCAGCCTCTAGTTTTAGTGGTAGCATCGGAACCGGTTCTTTCTCTGTCACTGGGACTGAGGGTTTCAGCAGCGGTTTGACCAGTAGCACCGAATCATCCATTCCTTTCCCGCTTTCAAACTCAACGATAACCGCCTCGAACCCAATCCTAAGCACGGGGTTCTCTACGGTGCCATCAATCACGGGCTCGATCTCCACGACCGTAGGCACTTTTATCAGTGCCACTGAGACAACCCCATTTCCCCTGACGAACTCATCGGCTCTGACTAGCGGGTCTGCTAGTAGCCTGCTCAACAGCACATTAAGCTCTACTTCTAGAGAAGAGACAACGCTACCGTCGATTCCACTATCAACCGGCTCTGCTGGTTCTTCCAGCGTGGGCGAGACGACACCTGGCCCGTTTACAAACACGTCAAGCTCCGTAGCCAGTCCAACGAACAGCCAATCTAATAATACAGGCACGCCAATTTCCAGCACGGAGTCTACATTGATTCCAACATCAGTCCCAACAAACACCACAGGCTCTCTCAGCGCTGGGGAGACGAGCACCCTATCGTCGATGAACTCCACTACTCCTACTATAAGCAATTCAATAAGTGCTGGTAGTTCATCTACGACTTCCGGCTCGGAATCAATAACAGCACCACCATCGACGCCAAATGCAAACCTTACTCTTACTTCTCTGAGCGCCACTGAAACGGCTCCGTTCCCGTTGACGAATTCTTCGGCCCCAGCTACTAACCCGGCGGGCGGCTCTATCGGGATTACAAGCACTCTCGCATCACCTGGCACAAGCCCGAGTGCTAGCGAGACAACTCCATTCCCTGTGAACAATTCTTCTATGCTAACGACTGGTTTAACGAGCGTAACTACCTCTTTCCCGCAAACGAATTCATCAGTTCCATCGGCTAGCGAGACGAACACCTCTTTCAGTTTGCTGAGTTCCGTCACGGTTTCTGCTTCTGAATCGTTCTCCGTCACACTGTTCACGAATACTAGCGCCGGCAGCTCTCCCACTGCTAGTGAGGTGACACCTTTCCCAATCACGAATTCCTCGCTTCCAACCGTGGGGCCTACAAGGCGTCCGACCGGGGGTACTGGCGTGCTTACGATCCCCGGAGTGGGATCTGCTTCGGCCAGTGTGCCTACAACTGGACCTCCGCCAGAGCAAACCACGACTCCTGTCGGGGTTTCGCTAAACAGCTCACAGACGGCCCTATACCCCCCGAGCAACTCAACTTTGTCGGAAAGTGAGACGGCCACTCTCCCTGGCACGGTGCCCTCTTTAACGATCACGGGTTCCTTGTCAAGTACTTTCCTTTCGGGGACTTCGGAATTTCCGGCATCGTCGAGTGTCCCCTTTCCACTAGGTAACTCAACTACACCGACGAATGGTGAGACGGGTAGTCTTCCCGGCACAGGGTCTCCTCCCACCGCGACTGAGTCGGTGCCGGGGCCCTCGCTCACGACGAGTAGCGCCACGGGATTCTCCTCAGGCACAGCCCTTTCGAGCATCTCATCAAGTGCCCCTTTCCCGCTGAGTAACTCGAGTGAAACCGTGTCTGGAACCGGATCCTATCCTACGGCGAGTACTGAGTCTGGGATCACGTTGCCAAGTCAGCCTTCTACAATACTTCCCCCTCTCACCTCGTCGGCCTCCTCGGTATCTGAATCAGGGGTTACACCAACACCTGCTGTTAATTCTACTATCACAGGCAACTCCTCCAGCACTGTCACATCTGAGGGCTTCTCCTCGATTGAAACATCGAGCCTGACTGGTACTTCGCAAGCCGTGACCTCAGGTTTCCTAACACCCAGCGGCTCACAAACCGCACCATTCTCGATCACCAACTCCACGGTCCCGACGGTTGGACCGACAGGGCCTTCCGGTAGCGGTGGTTCTGGCTCGTCTTCAATCACTCTCACTATCCCTCCATTCAGCACGAGTTCTCTAATTCCCAGTGACACTCTAACAAGTGGACTTAATTTCTCAACCGAAGCTATCACTACGTCTTCTAGCTCCTCTACTATCGGCGTAAGCAACTCGACGTCCGGATTACCGGGGATTTCGAGCACGGGATCTTTTTCAGGCACCGGACCGCCATTGACAACCGGACCATCGGATTCCATTATTGGCTCTTCAACGGGTCCGTTTCCGTTCCCCAACTCAACAGTCGCAACGACCGGTCCGACAGAGTCCGGTGGGCCGTCGTCGGAAGCAAGTAGTGCCCTAACAACACCGTCAAGCCTTCCTAGCAACTCGTCAGTTCAAACAGCGCCCTCTTTGACCGGCCAGTCCAATACAGTTACGACGCCGGGGTTAGAATCAAACACGGTCCCGCCTTTCCTAACCTCGAGTTTTGAGACAAGTACGATCATTAATTCCACTGGGCCATTGTCTAGCACACCTCCATTCCCGGCAACCAACTCATCTGGTCTCATAAGTCCGACTCCCGTCTCTAGCGGAGAATCTACTACGTCCATGGTGACAGCAACGCCATCGACCTCTTCTGGTACCTCCCCTGTTTCTGAAGTTTCCTCCGGCACAAGCCTGACGAGTGCCAGTGGCAGGTCCTCGGCCCTATCAGTACAGTCGTCGAGCTCGGCCCCATATCCCGTAGCAAATTCAACTCTAACGAGCAACCCACCGGGTTCCGCAAGCTCGGGTGGAACAAGCAGCACTGAAGTTTCATCTTCTATGCTCACATTACCGACTTCTCCCTCTACGGTGACAGGCAACACTTCTACGACTGGAGTAGAAACCACCATTACCGGGATAACTCCAACGACAGCTATTCCGGTGTCGAATGGGACGGCATCTTTAACGCCAGAGACAAGCTCAGGCTATAGCAGTACAGTGTTGAATACAACAGGCGGTTCTGAAGTACCTACCGGACCTTCTCCGACAATCCCACCGTTTACTCTGACTAATTCGACAGCGCTTTCTGCACCGAGTAACACGGCGTCGTTCGCGTCAGAGACAGTATTCAGTTCTGGCACCGTTCTCACTACCGCCACGGGTAGCTCCGAGGTACCGTCCGGCCCTATCCTTCCGAGTCCACCTTTTAGTATCCCCAACTCGACGGTAATCTCCACACCGGCCTCATCGTTTAGTGAGGAGCTCACGTCTGGGAGTGTTCCTACAGTTATTCCTACCTCTGCCGCGGGTGTATCAATCTCATTATCAAGCTACGTATCAGGAAACACCAGTCAGCCTTCGGTCTCGGGCGAAACAGTTTCTAGGACAAGCTCTGAACTTAGCACTGGAAGTTCAGTCGTTCCGAGTCAAACCTCAACTTCGGGTCCGTATCCGCTCTCGAACTTGACGAGTGCCACGTCCTTCTCATCTGCTAGCATTCCTAGCGGGATAACCACCACCGCCTCGGGCTCGGGCTCACAAATACTGCCTACAACGAGCACTGGGGTATTTTCATCGGGACTGTCTAACAGTACTTCGTCTGCGGAGAGCGTAACGAGCTTGAGTGGTAGCCTTACCGTACCACCGCCCACATTGTCAGTTCCTACAGGTTCTGAGACGACTCATATACTATCATCGTCAGGTATCTTTGGCAACAGCTCGTCTATCGAGGCTACAAGTTCAATCAGTAGCATTGTCGCAACTCTGACGCCAGGTGCGAACTCGTCTTCGGAGTCTATAATAACCTCGGCGAGTACTGGCGCAGAAACATCCAGTGGCCAAGGAAGCACCTCATCTGTAGGGCCCGGGACAAGCTCGGTCGTTGGTCCCAGCCCAAGCTCGGCGGCATCGATAATCTCTTTGACCGGTTCTGTCGTGGCACCCTCTACGAGCATACCAAGCACCAATAGTTCATCGTCCACCTTGTTGGGTGCAACGCCCAGCCGTGCGCCCCCAGCTCTGTCGACATCGAGACCGTTCCCCTCATCCAACTCCTCGATATCGGAGGGAGTCTCGTCGCAATTGTCTGCGGGGTCAACCGTGGCGTCTGGATCCTTTACGGTGACACAAACTTCTTCGCTATTGAGTATCACGAGCATGCCTTCTATTGGCCCGACGTCCGTGGCGCCAAGCTCGCTGTTTTCTTGGGATACGACGTGCATTGAGAGCACGATCACGCAATCTGGCACCACGACGGTTGTCACATTTTCATCGCTTCTGCCGCCATCCTCAATTGATACGACGTGTGTCGAGACCACTCTCGTAGAGTCGGGGACAGTAACCATTGTCCCCCCCTCGCCGACACCACCGCCGCTGACGCCCTCGTCGATATCCTCGTTGTCGATAGATACCACTTGTAACGAGACGATTGTGGTCGTGACTGAGTCAGACAGGGCATCGACTCTCACGTTTTCGTCTAGCGCATTGCCCGCTCAGTCTAGCCAGGCCCAAACCGGGCCCGTGCCAGGTAAGTTCCGATCACCTTCTTTAGCATGACAGCGCCACACACCATGTTAACGCGAGTGTCTTAGCCAACTCCACAATCAGCGCCACAAGCGCTCCCAGCACGTTCATCACTTTAACGACGACGCCAGTTTCTGGCCAGGCGTCGAATAGCACCGAGTTAGTTAGTAGAATCGAGTCAGTCTCTGGCCCTGCATCTGGAGTCCCGACTATTATTGGCTTCGCGACCCTCCAGGGCAATGAAAACAATCAGGGTAGCCCAACGGCTGGTTACTAGGCATAGCAGCAAACAACTATGATTGTCGAGATTTAAAGGACCAGCGTCCAGTGGTCTCTCAGATCGTTGTGAGTGAGATGCCTAGCCTGTAAAGATTCGTCTATTAAACAAGGGGGGCCTGGTGGTGATTCTAGGGAATAGAGAGAGTGTGCGAGGTTGTGGGATAAAGCCTTGCAAAAACTCCTTGCTTCTTGTCACGGTCGGAAAAGACTGGTAAGGCTGGGTAAGAAGTTGTCTTGAAACATTACAATGAACACAAAAAAGGGTTAACAAAAACACGAATGAACAAGGGTTTAGATAATATTGTAATAGGGATTTTTTTCTTCTTCGTTTGTCATTCTGATATCCTGACAACTTGATACCCTGGTATCCTGATACGCGATGGACGCGTCGTGACATGCTGAGATAATGATATGGCAGCGAAAATGAGCATCGGGTCAGCCAAGGATAACATGGAATTAATGGGAGGCTGTACACTTCCTGATATTTGTATTGAACACAGTAATACCTACCTGCAGCGTAGATCTGTTCTAATCCAGATCTGGTGATTAGTAAAGAAGAGGGCGCATGAAGGGAAACTGGATAAACCCAAGGTTACACCAACGAGTGCATCGGAAGCCAAACGAGGAATGCCCGACAAACAATTGGTATGGAGGTCCTGTTTCGGCAGAGTCGACGTGCATTGATCGACATGAACAGGGCACGAGTTTGTTTGTTTTGCCCATCTAACAGCCAAGTCGGTCCCGAAGGCTGAAGTTTCAGAAGCGAGCAGTTTGGTATAGATATCAATCGATTTTGCCCGTCTCCCTAGCTTCATCCTCGGGTATAGTGTACTAGACATCGATAGGGAAGCTAGGTATGCTATAGATCCCACTTCTAGAATAGTAGGGTCTATCATATAGGCGTACCCAGTACAGTTACTCGCTATCTCTCAGCATTTCGCAGTGTTCTCAGTGCTGTAGTGCACTATGTGTACCTAGTGTATCAATAAACCCGGGGTTGAGGGTCCCACCGACATCCGCCACGTGCCGCTTAACTGCCGGGCAATCCCGGTTCTCGCTGTCGGTTGTCGGTGCGCTATTTCGCGACTACTGTAGAATGCTGATACTAAATACAGAATGCGCTTAGGTATATCGACAAATGCAAGGTACTTGAAACGCAGAGCGTGGTGTGTCTACATATCAAGATGCCACGTGAATAGAAATGAATATCCCTTAAAATATGCAAACCATAGCAGTTGTGTGATATAGCTAATATGTTCATTCCTCTGATACACTGGTGCGTGCATTGTATTACGTACAGTACTACTGTTGTAGGTAGATGTAGATCTATAGGCCCAATCGGGAAGCGGGAAGATTACTCGACGCAGTAATCCAAAACAAGGATATCCAGTCGAGTTTTCAGCCACCATTTCTACCGTCTTTCCAAATTAGTGAAGTCCTTCGATCCTCTTACAAATTGCCCTTCAAGGGCAAACCTACGCGTGTAGGTCCGAATACAAAGGGTTTGGGGCTAAAACTCTTGTAGAGAGGGTCTGCTAGAGGGGCATATCGGACTGACTATCAAGTCTCAGTTTAATGGGTTGCACTCATGTCATGTTGCCTGGATGCCCCGCCGACCCGATTCGGTTTCTTGGTTCCTGGGCAGCTAGGTGGTAGCCCGAGCACGCCATCGAGGCTAAAGACATCTTTCAGAGCTGACGTAAATCGCATCACTTATAGAAAATTCGATTGGCATTGTGTATGACACTACTAGAGCCGGCTGTGTGTGCCTGAGGTCCAAAATCTTTCTGTGGCTTTTTTTCTTTTATTTATACCATCAATCAACCCGTCTCTTCACCTGGCTCACCATCATCGCTCCGACCCCCCCTTTCTGACTACGTACTTGTATAAGAATTCATCATCCTCCCCCGCCAACAGGGGTTCCATCTACGTACACGCCGAACTAGCAGGAGGGGCATCATACTACATTATACAAACGATCTTCCACAAGCCCCCGTCGCACTACGCACTGCTTCCGTTGCCCGGTGTCCGTTGTTTCCGATCTTTTTCTTACTTATTTAAGCTTGGTCGACTACTCTTGTCTTCGTTTACCATAGCTTTGTTCACTTTCTTCTCATTGACCATTACCCACCGACCTCTTTCATATTACCCAAGTCACCATGGCGAACCCCCCTCACGGCGGCATCCTCAAGGATCTCCTTGCCAGAGATCTCCCTAGACAGGCCGAGCTTGCTGCTGAAGCTGAGAGCCTCCCTGCTATCGTCTTGACTGAGAGACAGCTCTGCGATCTTGAGTTGATCCTCAATGGTGGCTTCTCTCCCCTTGAAGGTGTGTTCTGTCTTTCGGTTTATACTTCCACGCGTTCAGAAGGCCCCTCCAAAACCTAGTGGGGTTAGACACGTACCGCCCAAGGATCGACATCAAGGGTCTAACTCTAGCTTCTTTTCGGCTTATTACGACCCACGGACGCTGACATACTTGCTAATCCAGGTTTCATGACTGAGGCCGATTATAATGGGTAAGCTTGATATCGAGCCATCAATACGTGGCTGAGACATAATCCCATGCGAATTGCCCGCTTACTTTGTACTATAGTGTTGTAAAGGAGAACCGTCTCGCCGATGGCGTTCTCTTCAGTATGCCCATTACCCTCGATGTGTCCGAAGAGACCATTAAGGAGCTGGGATTAAAGTCTGGTCTACGCGTAACCCTACGCGACCTGCGAGATGATCGCAATCTTGCTATCCTAACTATTGACGATGTCTACAAGCCTGACAAGTACGAGCTCCCTTGACTTTGGAAAAGCAGCTTATACTAATACCATTCCGCTGGGTAGAGTGCTTGAGGCCAAGGAGGTTTTCGGCAGCGATGACGAAGCGCATCCCGCTGTCAAGTATCTTTTTAGAACCGCTGGCGAATACTACGTCGGAGGCAAGATCGAGGCTATCAACCGCCTTCAACACTACGATTTCGTAGATTTGCGATGTAGGTCTAGCTCACAGCCTAGAGTTTCTATTATGTATATCTCTTAGAGACTAACGTGTCGACCTCGTAGATACCCCTGCCGAACTGCGATTGCACTTCGACAAGCTCGGCTGGTCTCGAGTTGTTGCCTTCCAAACCCGAAACCCCATGCACCGTGCCCACAGAGAGCTTACCGTCCGTGCTGCTCGTTCGCACCATGCTAATGTCCTAATTCATCCCGTTGTTGGCTTGACCAAGCCCGGCGATATCGATCACTTCACTCGTGTGCGTGTATATAAGGCCCTCCTACCTCGATACCCTAACGGTATGGCTGTCTTGGGTCTTCTGCCCTTGGCTATGCGAATGGGTGGTCCTCGTGAAGCCATCTGGCACGCGATTATCCGCAAGAACCACGGTGCAACCCACTTCATCGTTGGCCGTGATCACGCCGGCCCCGGCAAGAACAGCCAGGGCGTCGATTTCTACGGCCCCTATGATGCTCAATATGCGGTTGAGAAATACCGCGATGAGCTTGGCATCGAGGTCGTTCCTTTCCAGATGGTTACCTACCTTCCCGACAAGGATGAGTACGCACCGATTGACCAGATCCCCAAGGATACCCGCACTCTCAACATCTCTGGCACAGAGCTTCGCGCGAGACTGCGAAGTGGTCGTGACATCCCTGAGTGGTTCTCGTACCCCGAGGTTGTCAAGGTTCTCCGTGAATCACACCCTCCACGAGCCGCTCAAGGTTTCACCGTCTTCCTTACAGGTTACCAGAACAGCGGTAAAGATCAGATTGCCCGTGCTCTACAGGTGACTCTAAACCAACAGGGTGGCCGATCCGTCTCGATGCTGTTGGGTGAGACCGTCCGGTCCGAGTTGTCATCAGAACTGGGCTTCAGCCGAGAAGACCGCAGCAAGAACATTGCGCGCATTGCGTTCGTAGCTGGTGAGCTGACACGCTCCGGCACAGCGGTTATCGCGTCCCCCATCGCCCCCTTTGCGGTCGACCGCCAGGCTGCCAGAGAGACCGTTGAGAAGTACGGTGACTTCTTCCTTGTGCACGTTGCCACCCCTCTAGAGCACTGCGAGAAGACAGACAAGCGCGGTATCTACGCAGCCGCCCGTAAGGGCGAGATCAAGGGCTTCACAGGTGTCGATGACCCCTATGAGGTTCCAGCCAAGGCCGATCTTGTCGTTGATTGCGAGAAGCAGTCCGTCCGCTCTATCGTCCACCAAATCGTCCTCCTGCTTGAGGGCACCGGACTGCTAGACCGCTTGTAAATGACTAGATCTACGAGACAAACAAATGTTAAATTTACAGCGGTAGCTCCATTATAGATACCCTCGATCTTTAGGATTCCACATAGACGAGATCCGAAGACAGATCTTGCGATAGACCCCCATTCAGACAGACACTCTTATTACCCACTTAGAACGTCGGGGAGAAACGGCCTAGACAGCGACCTTGGATGGGGACAGGGGATGGACTAGTAGGATTCGGGTTCCCGAAACTTGGCGCAGGATATAGGCGCTTAGAGGCTGTAAATAGACTCAAGAGCCACAGCCTTATCAGCCTCGTTAAACCCAACAGAGACTAGATGAATTATGACACAAATGAATCTACCAACCATTTACGAAGAACCGCCGAACGACCGTGACTGTTCCAAACACGTGCAGGTAGATTGTTGAATGTGGGTCGGGCTATGACAGCACGCATGGCTTGCCATTTGCCATTGGAGATTTGGGCACCGAAAAGGTCCCAGTGCACTACTATGTAAAGCATTGCAAATCCGCTCTGTATTGGTGTTTCAGGATGGCTCGTTTTGGAATTTAGGCCATGTTTAATACCAGTTATCCTTGCAGTCTTGGAAATTCCTGCATGCTCGAGATGCGTGTCGATGTTTGACTGACTCAGGCTGTATGTACGCATTGTACAGCAGTAGTGTACATTTATGCGATATAGTCGAACCGTCTTAGCATTTACCCAGTCGAGGAACAGTAGAGAGGGGAATAGAAGGAAACAAGGGATATTGAGAATGTAAAACAATTGATTGATTGCCTTTGCAAATACTCTAGTTTGACAGTCAGTCACTCACCCCTACCTAGTATGAATGTTAATAAAACGGCGCCGTTATATCCTATAATGGGATACTATCACGGCGGCCTGGTAGACTAGAAACTTCCATTAATATTCTTATTATCGAGTTCATCCTCAAGAAGAACATTGAATGAAAGAAAGATGGAACGACGACACGTCTAAACCATGAACTTGGACCCCGCGTTTCCCTGCAGTGACAGAGATGGAATTGAGGCCTTTGACAGTGCGGGTTCAGCCGAAACCATGCCACTGCGACCAATCAGCTAGCAATCAGGCCCTTTGTCTAGCTACCTTGGGTTAAGCACTTACTTAGTAAATACCTAGGTAGTACTATTGTAATACTGTATATTATGTACTTAGGTAATGTCTACGCACTATATAGTACACTGTACACTACGTACCTCTTTAGAGGCAGATGCATGTGGGCCACAGGCTTCCATGCCCAACCCATCGAATCACAGACCGCTGCGTAGCTGGTCCACGCCCAACAACCGCCGACAACGTTATGGTACTGATACGTACCCAGGTACCTAGGTATTCCAGGGTACCTATCCCATTCTCGTCTATATGCACCCACGAGTTGCGCCATCTTTCCTTCAACTTCACACATACACAACACATGCACCAACACCATCATCGCCGCCGTCATTATCTACGGCCTACTAGCGACTCCGGAGCATTGGATCCTGACACTTATTTAATCGATAGGCCGCCCATCTGGACCACGTGGAGCGAACCTCACCCGTCAACGTCTCCTCATCCATCCCTAGAGAGCTGTCAGGGCCCGATTGGGTGACAGACTTCGCAACCATGGGTTCCAACGACTACGACCCCGATGCTGCAGCTCCTAGTGATATCAGCAACATCCGCGACGACCGCCCACGAGAGCACCGGTCCAAGAGCGAGCGATCAAAGTCGGTCAGGGATAAAGACTCCAAGGACGTCCACCGCCACAGATCACACCGATCTTCCAAGTCCAAGACACCCATCGATGCCGAATCAGATATAACCGCCTCCACCCACCGTCGCCGCCACCGAACCAGAGAAGAGAAAGAGAGGGACCGGGAGAAGAAAGAGAAGGCTTCTTCGATGAACGACCTTGTGCCTGAGCTCACCAAGACCTCGATTGCCGGCAGCAGAGTTAGCCTTCCGTACCCTACTTTCAGCAAGGCGCACAGCAAAGAAGCTGTCCATAGTCGTGACGACCTGGCTACTCCAACCCGCCAAGGTGATCCGTTGACCCCTGATCCGACAGATCTAGGCTCTGAGGACAGGCGGCGATCCAAATCTACTGAACCTTCTAAGGACAGGAAAAAGTCTTCACATAAAGATGATCGCCCGCCCAGTCCACCAGAGACAGACTTGGCGAGCGAGAAGAAACGGCGCAGTCCAAAGGGACGGTCTGACGGTTCGGAACGACCCAGGTCTAGATTATCAGGTGTCTCCCGATCAAGCTCACGGCACGAAGAGAAGTCAAAAATATCTAGATCTAAATCATCGAGCCACACATCGCATAGTAGATCATCTACATTGAGGCCACCACCAAGTGTACAGATAATGGACGAGGTGGCTTCCAGCCTCAGCGACGCCAAGACTGCCGGAGCCCAATCGTCAACAACTTCAGTACCCCCTAGAAGATCAGCCTCTACAAAATCGTCAAGGATGCCCAGTCTTGACGCTGATGACTCGCCGGACTCTGTGCAAGATTCCTCACCCAAAACACCTACCGCCACAGCCCAATTCCCACCATCTCAAGGCCTCCCGCATGAAAGCCACATCCCTAGTTCAAACTTCAAGTACACGAAAGAACGTCCTGCACCTATTGCAACTCCTGCGTCAGACTTTGGCCCACCTCCACCCCCTCCTCCGCCGCCTCTAGATATTCACGAAACACCCAGAGTAGACTACTTACTCCAACATGGCGGCTTGCATCATCCCATTTCTAAGCATTTTCTCTCTGTCTTACCCCGGCAGAATGGGAACCGGCCGTCGGACCCACCACTGACGGGATGCGAGACATTATTCGCGCCGTTTTTTAATCTTCTTAATCAGTATCAGACTGTACTCCAGAAGCAAGGCTCGATTGCAGTGGCTACGGGACACAAATCAGTAGCACGGAGGCTGCTTGACCGACTGGAAGATGTCTTCTCCCGAGATCTCCCAGTAGAAGGTTGTACATGTGTCATGTGTGAGCGGACACCCGAAGAGCATCAAGGGCTAGGATGGGGCGAAGTTCTTGAGCGAGTAGGAGGCAGAGTTGAAATGCCTTCATGGCCGCCGTTTGATCTGTCCAATGTGATTACAACCGCTATCGAAAGCACCGCAGATTTACCTCCTCGACCAGCTTCACCGGTTAAGCTAGACCCAGATATTGCTGAAGAATTCCGAGAGCATTATTTGCGGCAGACTAAGAAGGTTAAATTGTCGGTAGACAAGTGGATGAACAATTGCGCAGAAACACCCGCGCCCCCTCCATCCGAGGTGGATGATGAAACATTGGCTTTCGCCATTCTAACAAGTCTTGACCAGGAGCAACGGCCGTATTTCAATGCAATGATTTCCGGTACAAAGGAGATACAACCTACGTTACGAGCACCGACTCCAATGCGGAAGTCTCGGTCAGATTTCCTCGTGAAAACAGGGCTTCAGCTCCAGCGATTATACCGTTTGTCTCAGGCGCCACGAGACGCGGAAACCGCCGCATTTCTTGTGCAAAACCCTTTCCATCATGATCTTCTCGCTACCATGGTTGATATTAACCCACAAGAATGGGAGATTCTGATCTCTGGTCGGTTCGATGGGTTCCTCTGGTCAGGAGCTGACGCTGACGACGCCATTACGCCCACGCTAGAAAACCCGTTGTCACGAGGCGCCACACCTGCAAACAGTTTCTTCCCGCCGCCACCCACCCGACCACCACCTTTAGCCCCAGGTATGGGGACACGGCAAACACCGGGTTTTGGCCCCTCTCGTAGCACAACCCCCTACTCGGGCATATACTCGCGCGGTACAACCCCTGCTTCCTTTGTCTCTCTTTCGTCATCAGTCGCACACAGTCAGAACCGGCAGCCCGTATCTTATGATGAAGAGGTTGAGATGGCCGTCTTAGCAGAAGTAGAGCGGGAGATTTACCAAGGGATGGAGGCACTTGAAGACGCGTTTGAGAAATTGCACGAGCACGCCGAAGTCGTACGGATCGCACTCCGCCAACGCAATAACGGCCTCCTCATGAGCCAGCAGCATCGCCGCGCTTCACGCATCGATGTTCTGCCGCAGCATTCTGGAAGTTCAGCAGGTTACGAGCGGCCACCTTGGGCTACAGGTGAAGAGGATGGGATCACTAGCGAGAGTGATTGGGGTGGCGACGATTTTGACCTCGCGCCTGAGGACTCTGCCAGTAACATCTCCAGCTCACGACACAGGAGACCGAAGCGGAGGCACGAGCGACGAACCCCCGCTCCTATTGAAGAAGATGACGAAGAAATTTGAGGGGTGCCCCCTTATTTGCAAATACACAGTTCAATTAATTGGGTTTTAATTGCGAGATCTACGCGCTACGCAAAACGCTATTGCATTTGGAAATGAATGGAAGATATCTTATGGGATGACGATTTTGAGAGCGAATGAAAGTGAGAACGACATTGTCTCTTCTTTTTGCAGATACCACGGCATGACAAGTGTTTTATTCAGGCGATTTACTTTTCAATGGGCCTTTCCCGATCCCGCGTTCAGGAAATGCGGCACGGGCATACGAGTGGGTTCTTTCTGAGGTGGCTGTGCTGGTCAGGTTAGTTAACCAACCAACCACGCATGTATTAGTTAGACATGGACATACGCACATGTGGCATTTGTCGGGCGGTTGATTGCTTGCAATATTACCAATCAACGATTGTCCTTGGAGCAGAAAGTGAAAAGGAAGAATGCTTCCCCTCTCTGGGTTGGGCCCGGGTTTTAACTACTCCGGCACAGTTTTCTTCTGGCTATCTAGCCGGTGCATAGTTATGGAGTTTCATTGGGGATAATGAATGATACTTGATCTTATCTCTCATCTAAATATTTAGTTTGCCTTGCCCGCTGCGATCGTAGAACGAAGTCTTTAAACATTAGGCGAACTGAGAACCCAGAAAAATACGTGGTTGATTATAATCATTTATATATCTAGAGTACAGCATCAAACTGTTCAAGTAAAACACTCAAAGGCAAGTACTTGTATATTTCCCATGTCACATTATATAACGTTTATTTTTGTGACAATCGGACGACGTGGGAACTCTCAGACCTAAAGATTATACTCCCGAGACGACACATTCCACTACCCACGCTTCATATCATCATAAGCAACTATACCCAACTCCTAACTAAAATTTCGTCATCGGTAAACACTTAGACAGAATATAGGTGTGTCGATTAATGCCTATACCGCTGAATATTTCAACCCCTTAATGCGCCGAAAAGCCACCATCAACAACAACCGCAGAGCCCGTCATGAAAGCAGCATCATCGCTCGCCATGAACAAGACACACTTTGCAATCTCCTGGGGCGTGCCCATGCGGCCCAGCGGCGTGCGCGCGATGGCCGCCTGATTGAACTCGTCGGACTGCCTCATGACCAGCGGCGTGGTGATGATGCCCGGGTGGATGGCGTTGACGCGGATCTTGTCCGCCGCGTACGTGACCGCCGCGTTGCGCGTCAGGTGCGTGACGGCGGCCTTGGCGGCGTGGTACGCCGGGGAGCCCGGCAGGGCAATGGTGGCCAGCGCGGAGGAGAAATTGACAATAGCGCCGCCGCGGGTCTTCATCAGCGGGATCATGGCGCGCATGCCGAACATCACGCCGTCGAGATCGACGGACATAGTCCGCTGCCAGCTGCGCACCTCCGTCTCGTGCAGCAGCGCGTAGTCCATCACCCCGGCCGCGTTGACGAGGATGTCGACGCCGCCGGGCAGAGAGGCCGCTAGCGCGTCCCAGGCTTCTGGGAGCGTCACGTTGTGCTGGCGGTAGTCGATGGGGTTGGTCTCGCGCGGCACAGGGTCTGGGAATGCGAGGTCTAGCGCTATCACTTTCGCCCCCTCCGCCGCGAGCTGTTCGGAGACCTCGCGGCCCATGCCTGAGCCCGCGCCCGTCACGACTGCTATCTTGCCTTCGAATCGCGCCATGGTTCTAGTGTAGGCTTGTGTTGCACGCAATTCCGGGGTCTATACGAGACAATTTCTGGGGGGGTTCTATTACGGTGCTTCCTAGAAGAGAGTTTGGGCGGGCACCGCACACCAAAACTTAAGAGGTGTATGTACATGTATGCGCGCGCGTAATGCAGCCTCTTGATGACTGCCTGACTCTTGGTTACGTATGTCTCACCGTCGGACGTCGCAGATGATTGGATTTGATTCGGCTCCCAAGACAGCCACAGAAGCCACCACCCAGCTGCCGAGAACGACGGTCAGAAGCAGCCACGGGCCATTGACAGGGCCGGCGGGCGGGAAACGGGAACGAATCGGATGTTTGTGAAACTGCACTAGGGATATCCAGCATACCGTAACACTCGTGTGAGGATAATTAGACAATAATTTTATAATTATCTTGTGCTTCGCATAATACCCGCCCCTAAGGTACCTAGGTTCGCACCCTGGAATTCTGGCAGCGGTATCTCAATAAGCTATGTGGCAGGAATAATCTCTCCACCTAACACGTCCCTCTGGTAAGAACGGCACGTCCACGGGCTGAGGACTGCACAGGAACTGGCTTAAGCGTGATGATATTGCAGTGCCGGACAGGATAGTTTAGAGAATAAATGGGAGAGTAGCCAGGAGCGGATGACGAGCCTACCTGAACGACGAATATACTAACGGTGTAATTTTGAAGTATTTCGGTTCTAAAATACTAATCAGTATTCCAAAAACAACCATCAGCGATATCTCGCTGGTTATTATAGCTTTGCCAATACCTAAACCCTGTACACACGGGGTTTTGAAGACTCAAAGGACGAAGTCAATAGATACGGTTCAACTATCACACTTCCCTTCGGTCTTGATTTGGGAGATGTTTCTGCAAAGGCTGCATGCTGTAGGCAAATGGCCATATATGCTAGGAGATAGCCTTCTCACGCTGTTGACCCTAGGGAGTCCGGAGTGGCAACACTCCCCCAGCGTTAAACACACGCATACAGGCTTTTAAAAATATAGGTTGAAAGAAAGACAGGATGCCTACATACTACACGTGTCTTCTACGAGTAATGGAATCGCGCAATCGACGGGGCCTCTTACGACCAGCTTGTCTCTCTAGCTGAATACGCGCGAGAAATCGAGGAATAAGGACAATGCGGTGAACAAGGCTTGACCGTAATCTCGCCCACCATCGGGAATCGTCTTGTTGTGTCTGCCCCCTATTCGCACTCAGCTAGCTCATATGCGCGTTGATGCTGGCACGTCTAGGGCACGGTCCGGTCGCTTTGAAAGTTGAGCTCATGAAGGTCTAATTTCGTCTAGACACCGAGACCAGCCAGGTCATTGAGGTGTGACGGCCGGTCAAGTGCCGCAGTAGATCCCTCGCTAGATGAGGACGTGCACTAGATAGCTACTAAGCCGGTATAGCCTCGTGACTTCCGTCGCAGATGAACCCTACGGTGCGGTTTGGGCCTATTCTCCATGTCTACACTAGAGAGTTCGGTCACCTTGGGGTAGCAAGAAAAGAGAAGGGCTAGGGAATGGAGTTTTCGCTAATTTAGTATGCGGTCTCGACTTGCCTCAACAAACTACCTTCTTGTTACTTCTTTGGGAATATCTTAGTCATTAGGAGCGATAGTGTTACGCTTAGCAGCTGAAGTTATCGTGACGAATTAAACTGAGAAATTGCGTTCGCGCCGCTAATCATTTATTGGGATGGGCATCATACTTAGCGGCTTCATATGCACAGCAGACAATGTGCCTGGATTCGGAGCCTGCGCTAACTAGATGCAGCACAAGGTAGCGATTCACCCAGCTGAGATATTTGACCATCTTCACACCTTATATTATTGATTGGGCCTATGAAATGGGTTTGCTGGGGATAAAGAAGGATTTGCCGGCAGATCAGTGGGTACCTCCATCCCAACAGCGCAGCGGGAACCACAGCGGGATTCACAGCGGGACTACCACCGGGTGTGGCCGCAGATCAGATCGCCAGTGCAGAATGGTGTCAGCAAATGGGACTGTCATAGTGTAAGTGCCATGCCTCTATACTGCATCTTAAAGTGCAATTCATATGACACTACACTAGGCTTATATCGAAGACTAGAGCAAGGAGAAAAGTCTCGAGGCTAATCTTTAAGAGCACTATGTTCAGTGTTATCTGCTATATCGCAATGAATTAGCACCCAGTAGTTGAAGAAAGTGTATCTAGGTACCTGCAGATTTGGAAATAAGATGCCCGCGGTAGCGGAATGCAAGCCACTTACAGGGTCCTTCAGCTAGACCGGAGATATTTAGTTCGGCAAGGTTGAGGCTGGAGAGCTTATCAGAGAAAAGATGTGCCGCTCTACTCTCAAACTATGCCCAAGTCGTCAAGCTATTGGATCCCTAGTGTAATTCCAAAATGAAGAATGGCAAGCTTCAGACTACATAGTACACTACCTTAGTCCTTTTAGGAACATCCGCTACCCAAGTAGAGGCAGGTTTAGGTAGCGTGCACGCCATGCTGAGGTAATATCTCGAGGACGACAACGTAGCTAGCCAATTGAACATATAGTAAGCATCTTAATTTGAGCCGTGAATTAAACGTTTACACCATGTTACCGTAATCCACGCGCAGTGGCTTGACCGCTGAAATACCCATTACCCAGATATGTCATAGGATTGGTACCAATCAATGAGTTCTGCTGCGAACTCCTGCAGAACGTTTTCAACTACCTCAATGTAACCTCACGTAACCTCATGGAGTCCTTGCCTTAACTTTCCAAATAATTAGACAAAAATATTTGCTGTCGGAACCATACGTCATGGAGTGTATATGGACGAGATGAGAATAATAGACCTCATATATCTCTATCCTTGACTAGCTCCATGCATATTGAGTGTCTGAGTCAAGATCCTGGAATCCTTAGCTCTTTCGCTCAAAGTCTAGTCTTCTTTCTCTTTTTTCGACCAGGGTCGATGATCATTAGGTCATTGCCTAGTGGTGCTCCCGCTCGTGAGAATAACTCAGCAGATCAAAGATCTACGAAAAAGCCCATGCTAGTACTGTGGATGTCAACTCTGGGGATATGGAGAATATCACGGACAGATGAAATCATTGGGCACCTATTTTCAACCGAACTATTTAGTACACGAGGCTATACCTAGATGATAATGTAGAGCGGCTATAGTTATGATATTTCTAGTTGTATTATACAAGTACTATCATTTCTCTAGCACTAATAGGTAGGTGAATTTTAAGATGATATACGGCCAGATGTGATCCACGTCAATCATGATACCAAGAGAGCATACTAAACCAAGCATACATGAGCTAACGTACCTAAAAGAGTAACTAAACAAGCATCCTGGAGTATATGACAGGGGCAGGAAACAAACAGGCCTCTTCGGCTAGCAAGGATAACTTCCCGTTCCCGTCTAATACCTTAGTTGGTGCCCACAAGGCGGTCCGTACCTGAGTAGTTGATCAGTAGAATCCATTATGATGTGGCGGTAAATCCACTGACTATTGCATCGAACTCCCGATTAAGATTGGCCAGTCAATCTAAAGCGGTATGAGCTGGTCTCGTCATATCTTGGGTTGCTTAGTTTGAAGCTGAATGGGTCTTGGCAGCGATTTCGAGGCAGACTGGCAACTGCATCAGTCACTCTCACTATGCAAGTTTGAGAACATCGTCTAAGTGAACAACTTGAGAAGAGGACGTATTGTACGCAGCCAGATGAATATAAAAGCCCGATATTCCTCGCCTCAACAAGAGTTTTTTTTTCATCATCACCATCATCATCATTCAGAACATCTACAGCTTCACAGGCATCTCTACCATCCTCAACTTCCTCAACTTTCACTTTCACTTACAACACAAACTTTCTTCAACTTAACCCATAACCAAGATGCTTTTCTCCAAGATCTTCGCTGCCGGCGCCGTCATGGCTGCTAGTGCTATGGCTGCTCTCTCCCCTCAGCAGATTGCTGACGGCCTGAAGACTGTCACCGTACAGTCCCAGAAGATCCAGACACCTGCTCAGAGCATCACCATCATCAATGCTCCTCTTATCGTAATCGGACAGGGCCCCTTCCCTACCATCATCGCCGGATTTACTGAGATCGTCACCACTGCCACTGTCCTCATCTCGCAGCTGGATGGCACCCAGCAGGTCACCAGCCAGGCAGATGCTGACCTCATCTTCAATGCTTTCCGCGGTGTAAGTAGCCAATATTCGACTTCTATTTCCATTACTAACGAATGGCTGTGTAGTTCGTCCGTGTCCACCAGGAGCTGCTCAACATCTTGATCGGAAAGGCTGGTATCCTCACCAAGGTTCCTGTTATTGGCCAGCCCGTTGCCGCTGTTCTCCGCCAGGTCGAGGGCGTTGTTGACGTGAGTAACTTAATTATACATCTTGCATAATAGTTAAACTGACTTTAACTAGACCATTGCTATTACTCTGATCGATCTCGTTGAGCTCCGCTCCAAGGACTTGATCAGCGAGGCCAACAACCTTGGTGGTACCCTCGACCTTGCCATCCAGCAATACCAGGGCATCAGCCTCTAAATTGCTTCACAGCAAACAAAGACAGTCGAATCCAAGGCAGATCGTTACGAGACGATTTATCTATCATGGATACAATTTTACTTCTTGCGGCTAGACGCTAGCTAATTAAAGGGTTTTGAAAATGAGGCGCGACGGATATTTATGAGGGGAGGATGATATGGAAGTGGTCTAAATTTTAATTCATAATTAAGATAGCAATAATATCAGTTTTGATATTGCCTAACATTTTGCTCTCCTATTGTGAAGTTTTAGACAACAAACTTGTCGAGTAAAGGCAGCCAGAATAATCAGTCTAACAAACCTACCTAAATACCTAGTACACAGGCATATCTAACCGCGCGAACGGCAACGCACGATAAAATTATGACACCACTACATTCTAAAAGAAGATAACCCATCTACCCCAGTATTGCATACCCCGAGTTGACGAAATTAGACAAAAGGCGGCTACTTACACTCAACGAATCTAATCATTCTAACAGCAAGGGGCTGGCTAGGGTGGCCGGAATTGGCTCGACTCTAGTGTAGTTAGCTAGCTCATGAGGGAGCAGTTTAATTCATGTATCAACAGCACACAGTTTGGAGGGCAATCGTTCATGCTGAGTAAATATTTAGTTTTGAAATTATGTTCGCTGCCGTAGATCCCTACTAAGACATTAAGAATCCTCTGGCGATAATTGTGGGAAAAATCAGAAGTGCCAATAGCAACGAAGGCGTGTGTATACTCCCATCGCTTGGACAATATACTACGTAGGAACTTACTAACACCAATAGATTCATTTATAATATGATCCATTTCCTCCCACTCCTGCTGCTTGTTTACGTTTATGTATGTACATATTTATGTATCGAGAGATTTTAAATTGAAACTCGCTAGGTTTTAACATATACGTCAAGTTGACAAAACTAAACAGTAGACAGTAGAAAATTAGGCCGCGGGTATTCATTCATTCCATTCGAACCATACCTCTAGACTACATACCTAGTTACTATGAAGGCATAACGACAACTTTTCCAGCCATTTTCCTTATATTAAACATTGATTCATACTTACAATGGCCCAACATTGAGCAGCCTCAATTCTCTCGTAAAGGGTAAGCATCGCCTGCTTCCACACCAGTAAATATTTATGGCAACCCTTCCTAAACTCTCATTTCGTTGGGTATATTACGATAGGTAGAAGCACTTGATTTCTATAACCCTACGCAGCCTTATAATTGTTAGGATATATTATCCTGTCCATGTCGTGAGGCTTGGCTGATGCAATGTTGCTGACATGCAGCAGGTTGAGGCCATGAGGATGACGCTTCACTGCATTTTTAGCCCCAGAGAAGAAGACCTATTGTCGATACTTTCGGCTACGACCAGCAAGCTGACACACAGCGGAGAAACCGAACTTATCTCGTCCTACTTTACCCATACTTCCGTTACGTGTGAAGTCTTAGAAAACCTGAGTAGGCTGTGGGGATAGTGTGGGGGAAACAATAGCAAATTGTGAGAGTACGATTTTCTAACCACTATGACTAATGGAATATCACTCCGTTATATGAAAAGGCCTGGTCAATAGTTGATTCCGGAGGAGCTTATAGCTTAAAAGGGCTTTTAATTAATATTTATAATTAAGAGCGCGGAGGCTGAGCTATTGGGAAAAGGCGGTGGAATGGCAATAGTTAGTGACGGCCTGAGGCAGCTACAAGATTTAGATAATGTATGCTAATTGTGGCCGTAGAAGGAACGCCTAGGTAAGTCTAGTAACCATACGACCTCAGTCGTACTTTATATGGACCACACGTAGCGCTCGAATATGAACGGAGTTAGGGGGACCACTAAGAGAACATGCATCATGTCCCAGACTACATCTATGCGAGATTATAACCAACAAGAAGTCACTGCAGATATTTGCTTTCCCGGTTCTAAATAGAACTGTATAACTAACGGTAGATATTCGCATCACGAACCTAAAGATATTTTTCATTACCGAAGCTGACGTGGCGGCATAGTATCGCGGTCTAGTAGGAAATGGCGATGTTTCTGCTCCTTTCGTATAGAAACCGGAAACCACAAGTTACAAGCTTAAGGACTAATTATTCCTCGCTTTCCATCTTATTTACTTGGTTTTCAGTTATAGCAATACGTCCATCCCGAGATAGATGTAGAAAACATGACCTACCTAAGTAAGCTACATAGTATCAACTAAATCAGCTTATGCAACATTAAACTCGACGTTGTTTGATCTTATCCTAAATAATAACCCTATGGAACACATAGGAGACTTTCACTAGGCGCTGATGCTTTATACTACACTTTTTGCTGAGCTGGTCACCTTCGCCATTGATAACCTAGGGACCTAAGTTGATAACTAGGCACCCGCGGGATTGGACCTAAAGTTAATGATTATCGTGTGTGTATAGAAACTCGATACGTGGCAAAGGTTTAATGAGTCTGAATGGGAAATATGTTACAAAGGATAAGTAGACAAAGCTCTGATATTGTCGGATAACTGCCTACAACTCTTAGTCCGAGGGTTCTCTCTAGGTAGTCATACACGTTTTTACTGTGCAATCTAGCTGTAGCGTTGTGCTGAGAATGATTAGGTATGAAATTAACTAAGTTTTGGGACCTAGACTCATGTAGTATAGGACTTAGTGGAGCGGTTGCTTGATTGCTGAACTACTCCCAAGCCGTTGGAAACCCATTGTCTATATTCTTGACGATATTTTCATGTATTTTTTAGTCTGAACCTTTAGTCTCAGCTACCCTGATGCCTTGTGGCTTACGCTTTCAAGGGAATTGGTAACGTATATATATTAGTGGTCGCGTGATGGAGGCGGGTAAGCTCCATCTAAAATTATTGTTCTACGGGTCAGAAACTTGATAGGTGGAGAGATGGCTTATATCGGAGCAGTCTCCTAGGTTGATTGAACAAACCAAGTGGTTCTAAACTTCTGGAGAATCATGATGGCTGCGATGATGGAGGAAGCAAGGAAGCATGGACATGTAGACAAGACTAGCCTGTCTAGGTGTAGATTGTTCTTCTTTCATAGCCTAGTAGACCAATAAGTTGCATCTGGGGTTGGCGACCGCAGAGATTTGGATTCAAGTAGTCGGATGGCATTGGGCCGATCGGGTTTGGATCGACATTTCTTTATAAACGCTACAAATATCAAATGTGCCGTTACGGCAACATCGTCCCGAGTTTTGCGAGCCACTCTACTAACGCCGTCACATCATGTATTGTAATCCTCAATAAGTTTCACACGCTCTCCTTAATCGAACTAGGAATAGTTTAGTATGATGACGGTGAGGGACTTGGGGAGACCTACAGGTGTTAAGAACGATTCGGCTACAAAACGGGCTCTTGCATTCAACTAAACGGCATGATTAGTGGGTGCCTAAGTTTGAATGTGTGGTAATGATCGGGAAGAACGAACAAATAACTTCATCTCGGAAATTTCCTTATCAACCTCCTCCATGAATTGGATTATAAAGTCCACCAACTTATGCTTAAGCATCTCTTCGGTGTGGAAGTTGGTTATCAAGAACGAAATGTCATAGCCCTAACGATGAATGTCAGCCCCCGTAGACCTACTAGAGGAGAATACCAGCCCGCTTCACAGCTCTGCATAGATTGATTCATCCGTACCTTGATTGGTTTCCTCCTTAAGATAAAGAAGGCCTCTGCTCTTTGGGTCAAGAATCGTGTGAACTTGTGGACCAGAATAGTCTCGATCTCATCAGCTTGCTTGATCTTGATGCTGATGCGTACACTGTTGACGCTCGGTTCGATGAGGACTTTCTCGTTCTCGTTGCGCGCGATTACCAAAGGGGTCAAGAGAACCTCGGGAGATGTCTGGGCCTCGATTTCGGGAACATTGTGTCGTTCTGAAGTTTGGGAAGCGAAGTTGGAAAGGCAGAGGGCGGCGGTGACGGAGCTCCTCACACATTGGAGGTAGGGGCGGAGGGATTGAGACTGGGATCCGAGTTAGAAGGCATCTCGTTGTGAAATTGGAATATTGAGCTCACCATGTTGAATAAGATTGGTCTTGAAGACCGGATCGAATAGACGGGAAAGCCGTATCGTTGGACGTCTCCAGATAAGGTGGGTGGGGTGGTAGGTAGTAGAGGTGAGTCGGGCAGGTCAAGCGATCCCGACGGCGCCTTGTAATTACGACGACGTTAGTTGATGCACCGCCGTCGTGGGGCGATGACCGGTACCTGGGAGCCTGGATGGCTTGGGGTTGTGGAGAGAGCTCGAAGCCTCAGCCTAGGGGTGAGAGGTAGGTTCACGTGACGTCAGTTTGTGGCTTGACCTTACCTGCAGTGTACATTGATTGTACGCCGACACACTGTGCAATACATAGGTACCTCTTATTATATGTAGGTAGGTTAGGGAGTAGAACCCCTCCAGCCCCTCACTGTACATACTGTTGGGTACTTTGGCTGCCCCTTATCTAATCGCTTACCCCACTCACATTAAGCTCTGATCTGGTGAGGAGGTACTTACCTAGGGCGTAGGTACCTAGCTTGTGGTTACTCAAACGCTCATAGGCCTGGCGTGGCGGCGGGCAGCGGCCAGCAGCCAGTGGTTGGTGGCTATGGAAACTCATGGATAATTGGGTGACGCACATTGAGTTTGCCTGGCATCCGTAACCCATAACCTACTCCGGACAGCATTGCATCGACCTGTTCTAAGCTTTCCTCTGCTTCATCTTTTCTTTGCAAATCACATCCTCTAGACTCTTTATCCGTCTATACACCGTCCGATATCTGCCACTATTATCTCCTATTAGTGCAATTGGAGCTTCGTATACAGCTGCGGTAGAGGCATACGATATGGCGTCAATACCGGGTGAGTAGCCCCGACCCATCCCTCTTTTCATGCATTTTCTCCCCTTCCTCCCTATCCATTTCCCACCCCGGTTTCTTGCTGATGAGTTCTTTGAATAGTTGTCGTAAAACACCAAGGCAAGAAATACGAAGTGGAAGTCGACCCTGACTCCACCGGCGAAGTCTTCAAATTCCAACTTTATAGTCTTACTGGTGTCGAGCCCGAACGTCAGAAAGTCCTGCTTAAAGGCGTGCTCAAAGATGACACGCCCATGAGCAGTTTTTCCCTGAAGCCGGGCCAGAATATAATGATGCTTGGCACGGCAAGCAGTGAAGGCAAGGACCTCGTGCGTCCATCCGAAAAGGTCAAGTTCGTTGAAGATATGACCGAAGCTGAAGCCGCGCAACAAGATGGCGCCATTCCTGCCGGCTTGAAAAACCTGGGAAACACCTGCTATCTGAACTCGACACTCCAGACATTGCGTGCCATACCAGAACTTCAAGAAGCTCTGTTGAAATACGAGCCCTCGGGCGCCAATTTCACCGGAACAATGCCTCAGCTCGATTTAACTAGACAGCTGCGAGACACTTACAAGTTCATGTCAGAAACCCAGGACGCCTACGTCCCGCGTACATTCCTCGCCTCTCTGCGCCATTTGTACCCCCAATTCTCTGAACAATCTCGAACTGGTGCTGGTTATGCCCAACAAGATGCTGAAGAAGCTTGGTCACAGATCTTGTCCCAGGTTCGCCAGAAACTGCGTGTCAAGGATGCTACTGATGCAGCAAGCGACCAATCTTTCATTGAGAAGTATATGTCTGGAGAATTCACTTCGGAGCTTGTGTGCGATGAGCCCGCCGCTAGAGAAGGAGGTGAACAACCGATCGCCAGCAAGGATGCTTTCTTGAAGCTCAACTGCCACATCGACGCCACTACGAACCATCTGCGGGACGGTATCGTCAATGGATTGAAAGAGCAACTTGAGAAAAGGTCCGAAGTTCTAGGCCGCGACGCTGTCTATACCAAGACCTCCAAGATCTCGCGTTTGCCCAAGTATCTGACCGTCCATTTTGTGCGATTTTTCTGGAAACGTGAGACGCAGAAGAAGGCCAAGATCATGCGCAAAGTCACATTTCCCCATGAGCTAGACGTGGTAGAATTTTGCGATGATAAACTCAAGCAGCTCCTCGTTCCCGTTCGAGACAAGGTCCGCGAGGTTCGTAAGGAAGAGGAGGATGTTGAGCGAGCGCGCAAGAGACGCAAGCGAAATGGGGATAACGAGGATGACGTGCCCGAGGTTTCCAATCCTAAGAAGAAGGACGACAAGAAGGATGACAAGAAAGAGGCGAGCACTTCTGCTGACGGCGACGTGGAAATGACGGAGACGTATAAGACTGACGCCGAGATCGATGCCGAGCGCGCTGCTCAGCTGCTTGCGATGAAGAAGGAGTTAAATGCCCTAATCAACCCGGAGTTGGCCAAGGATGATGGTGCGAACCAGTCGGGACTTTATGAGCTGCGTGGCGTGGTTACGCATCAGGGAGCCAGTGCTGATAGTGGTCACTACACCGCGTATGTCAAGAAGACGGCGCCCATTGACCCTAAGACGGGTAAGCGGAAGGAGGAGGACGGTAAGTGGTGGTGGTTCAATGACGACAAGGTCTCTGAGGTCACGGCGGATAAGATCGAAGCTCTAGCCGGCGGTGGAGAGTCCCATTCCGCCCTCATTCTGCTGTACAAAGCTATCCCACTGCCAACAGCAGACGGTACCATGGAGTAAACATTGCCGGGGTAGAGAGGGGTACAAAAAAGAAAAAAAAATTGGACGGTAGAGTGACGAGGGCATCGCGTTTGGCGTTATATGGCCTTGGCAAATGGAATTAATCATTGGCATCGGCACTAGCGATTGGCACTGACATTAGAGTTGACCGACATTCACTTGTCTCCTCGTAGTCAATAGTACGAAGGTTTATCCTGTATTTCGAGACGCATCTTGATTTGCTACATGAGGTGATACATTATGCTACAGTATGATATTTTAGGCCACTACACGGGCCTGCCTTCATAATTTTATCTAGGTAGCCACCATGGTTAACTTAAATGACACGCCGGAACCTGGATCACGCGTCTGGCCCGTAGTGAACTGGACACTGCGCTCATATATAATAGAACCATATTGATTCGCGAGATGACCTAATACGGGATGTTGGGCACAAGCCCGTTGGTATAGTAGTAGTCGTCGAGTCCTCGCTGACCATCCTCATACTAGGTAGGAGGCAGGGTGGCTGGGAAGGGCGTGAGCCTGAAATCAGGCTGCTCATCAGGTCTCTGCTCTGGGGAGCCAGAGCGCCTCTTCAAGACTAACCGAGGTCTCTCCACGATCTTTTTCAGACCGGCGCGAGTCAGAGTCGGGTTGGACTCCTTTGTCTCTCTTCCCATCTGGTTCGATGGATTGAGCGTTGTCCCGTATTAGGAACTCTTGCTTTCCGCCTTCGAGCGTAGAGTTCGTCATCAACGGCCGTCTGTCTTTTCAGGAGGTGCATTATCGTTCTCCTTCTGTACGCGTAGCCGCAGCTGCTCGAGTTTCCTCTCGAGCGGCCGTTTCTGGGTCACGAGCTGGGCGCGGCGCGCCTCGAGCTCGCGGATGCGGTCTTCGATTGGGGTTTCGAGGATTTTCTTCTTCTCCTGCGGGGGCTGTTAGTCGGATGTTTGCTACAAAGGGATGGGAGGAAAGAAATAGGGAGGGGGAGAGTGTATGGCGAAGACACAACTTACAGCGCTGTACTCTTGCTGCGTCTTCAGCCCCGCGCCGTAGATGCTGCCCACGATGGTCACGGCGGCGAAGGCGCCCGTCCAGATCAGCCGCTTCGGCGTCGTCCATGAACTTCCCCCGCTTGGCCCTGGCGCTGCAGGCGCTGCGCCGCGCCGGATCGGCCGCGGTGGGCGGGATGTGGTTGGTGGCTGGCGAGAAGACATTTCGTACCCGACAGTTTGTTTGATCGTTTGGGATTATGCGAGATCGCCGTGTGATGCCGCTAAATCCCGAACAGTTTGTTGAAATGGCTCGGCTCATCCCCAGTACCCTCTCCAGCAAGCCCGGCTCGTTTCGTCACTGCTCCTCTTTCTCGCACTACTTTTGGTGATGCTACTCTTAGTCCGTTGTCGTCTGGTTGCGGGTGCGTCGCTCCAGACTCTAATTGGGGGCGCGCTGGTAATATTTTCCGATCTTCTGTTTCGAAGTTCCGCACCTTTGTTGTTTGCACTACCAGCCCCAAGGCTTGAGGTGCTGGCACCACTCACTACACTTTCGAAGGAATCGGCGCGGTGAATGGGACGGATAGGTGAATTCGGAGGCGACGAGACTGTCTTGAAATCGTTGACCATATGTCGGTGGGACGAGAATGTATCGATGCAAAGTCGACCACTATTCTTCCGTCCCAGTCCCCTGCTGGTAGTCGCAGGGTGGTATTGGTCGTTATAGAAATCGGCGGCGTCGTCGTGTTGGCTGGCGGAAGACAAAGATGAAAACGACGATCGCCGAGAAATTGAAGGTTGAGATGGCCAAAGCTCCAGCTCTACTGCGCAGGCGGTGGTGGAGCAGCTGTCGGAGATGCCGGCACGGTCGATAGCGCACCGAATAGCGCACCACCACCCATCTACAGCGGGACGGGCGAGGTGGCCCCGCTGTAAGTCGATCATGACAGAAGCCGACTGGCACAGCGACAGCGCCCTTAGTAATCGACGTGCAGCAGTTATTAAGATAACTCAGCTCCCAACCTATTGTTTTTGTGCTTTGGGGTAGTTTAGATGGTTCTAGTGGGTGAGATTGACGAGGTGGTTCAAGTAAGCGTTCTCCCTCTTGGCTATTTATGATGTAGCAGAGCTGGAGGTTGGGGATATGTCGTATGTAGCTTGTTTGACGTAATTCCGCGATTTAGTTAAATAGCGAGTTTTATTCCCTCTTATTGGGGCTTGTCTTCCGCCGCTCACTTACACGACCAGTAGACCAGTACCGCGAATATTTGTAAGTGAAAAAGTTCGATTATCCAATGTATAGATATAGAGATTGACAAGGAGTAGCTTCTATTTTATCTTGGATTTGTTCGCTTGGGATACAATAGCCTATAGGTTCTCTTATCTTTTAGAACCATTCACCTCCTTTGGCGCCCCCGATATTCTGGCTGGGTGGAGATATACTCGAGATAGGGCGTATCACCATTACGCCCCCTTCGCATCGTGTTTGTCTCAAGTGCCAAGCGCCCGCATCTATTCTCTCGGTCACCGTAGCGCCTTGTGGTGCTTGTTCTGGAACGGCTCCAGTTTAAATGGCAACGCCCCGAGTCTTCATCGTGCGCCACGGCGAGACAGAGTGGTCATTGGACGGGAGGCACACCGGACGAACCGACATCCCGCTCACAGAAAATGGCGAGAAGCGTGTCAAGGCTACGGGAAAGGCCCTCGTTGGTAACGATCGCCTGATTGTACCAAAACAACTTGCTCATATGTGAGTTTTGATTTCTCTTACACTTATCCCCGAACCTAAAACAACCGTCACCGCCGCCATCACCGACATGGGTATGCTGCCGACTGTTTCATATCGCTCTGCTTCATACTACTCAACTTGGGATGAACATGCTTTGAGTTACTTGAAACTGCTCAAAATGACATCCCCTGGGTACATCACCATGTCAATCTTGTGGATCATATGCTATAATGCCGGGCCTTATTCGGTTCGCCTTCCCCTGAACAAATTCGTCGTCGACGAGTTATTCACTCATCACTTCTATGTTTCATGTTACGACAAGCCCGTGAAACTAGCAAGATACCACACATGGCAATAAGATAGCGACTAACACCAACGAATCGCATAGCTACGTCTCACCTCGCAAGCGTGCTCAGCGTACCTTTGAACTACTAAACCTAGGCATCAAGGACCCGCTCCCGTGGCACGAGCACGGACAAAAGCCCACAGACAAGCCAGCAGCAGACGACTGCGGCGCGCGCGTCGAGGTGACCGAGGCCATCCGCGAGTGGGACTACGGCGACTACGAGGGCATCACAAGCCCCGCTATCCGCGACCTGCGCGAGAAGAAGGGCCTCGGCCGCGACTGGGACATCTGGCGGGACGGGTGCGAGGGCGGAGAGAGCCCCGAGGAAGTGACGAAGCGCGTCGACGACCTGATCCACGAGATCCGCACCAAGTACCACGCCTCCGTCATCGGGAAGCCCAAGGGCGCCGCGTCCTGTGGCGATATCCTGATCGTGGCCCACGGACACATCCTTCGCGCCTTCGCTATGCGCTGGGTCGGCAAGACGCTGCCTTCTGGTCCATCGTTCTTGTTGGAGGCTGGTGGTGTGGGCACGTTGAGGTGAGTCTAGTTTCGGTCTTATTTTGTACCACTCCCCCTTTCACTCTCCCGCTCATTACCTACAAACACTTTTTCTTTTTGCTTTAGAACTTTAAATACGTGGTTATTGAGTGATGGCCAGCGCCGTTCAAGCAAACGGGGCAAACATGCGCAGGGTGCCGGCATCTTAATGGAATTGCCAATTCACAATCCCATACTGACATCGTTTGGCTTAGTTACGAGCACCATAATATCAACGAGCCTGCAATCCTGTTGGGTAGCGCTTTCATCATTGGATGAACGAATAGACCGCCAACTTATGAAAGCTGTGGCCATTTTAGATATGTAGCTATATGTACTCACTGGAATAGACAATATGAAATATGAGCAGTTATCTATTAAAAACAGTACTAGCATCCCGGGAGGAAAGAGAACACGTAAATTTAATCCTAGACGTTATATTCTGGCAGTTACTTAATATATATGGCGTGTTACAGAACATCTAACACAGTAAAAAACATCCTCCTATCCCTCTCTCTATCCCAACAAACAACCTAAGCAAGTATATAGTCTCCACCTCCTTTACCAAAAGGCAAAGTTCAGTCTACACTAGAGAGCTTGCATCTATACCCCCACACCGCCCTTCGTCCCACGCGCGAAGAAGACCTGTCGGCGGAAAGCGTCTCGGTCTTCATCTTCGCCCTTACCCTTCTTACCACCATCTCCCTCCCCACTCGACGCAGTATTTTCTTCGTCCTGTGTCTGGTGTCCGTGGCCGCCGAGCACGAACCCACCACCAATACGTTCGAGCCGGAAATCGGTGCCGGCTCCCGCGGCCGTGAAGATCTCCCTCATGCGGGCCTCGCTGAACCCGTGATGCATGACTGAATGGAAGACGTCGTGGCCGCTGCCTTTCTCCGCGTGGCTATGCCCGCCATGTCCATGCCCGTGTCCGTGTCGTGCGCCGTGGGGCAGGAAATCCCAGATCAGGATGACGCCGCCGGGTTTCAGGCGTTCGACGACTGCTCCGCATCGATTTAGTAACATGTCTCTCAGGCCATTCCAAAGTACAAGGCTGTTTTCTAAAGTTCTCTTGCTATTTATACGGTATGTCGTAGCGAAAAAGTAGCTTTGAGCACACGGCAGAGTAAAATATTAAACCATGATAGAGCCGATCGCGGAATCCGATTTATGAAAGAAACATACGATGTGGGAGATGGGCGTAAGGGGCTCCTAAGGAACAGAACAAGTAGAAGCATACTTACGTCTCTTTGCCGCGAGCTCGGGGTCTCCGAAATGATGGAACCCGCCGCCTACGACCGCGATATCGAAGTTGAAAAGCTCTGGCGACGAGAGGCTGTTATCGACGGTTTCTGAGGCGAGGTCGCCGAGGACGGCATGCATCTCGTCAGGGGAAAGACCCTAAACATAGTTCAATACGCTGATAAAACAGGCCAAATTTTTAGGTGTGTGGGCTAAGATTTGCTGTTGCGGTTTACCGATTCAACGGGGAGACAAATATAAGCCAGCGGCCTACTTGAAGAGAGCGAAAGCTGTTTCCTCTTCCTCACATGTTGACTGGGAATTTATAGATGGAGGAAGACGAGCAAAAGGAGATGTATATATACCTGGTTCTCTGCTCGCGTGTTATATGCGGCGACCATCTGCTCGGATATATCCATGCCAACACACTGAGTGACATAAGGTGCAAGGGCCTACAACCACGGTCAGAATATACATACGTCGTCGATTCGCTCCCTTTCATATCCATTGGAGCCTCATTTTCTCGAGCCTTTCGTCCAGCGCTGCGACGTATCAAAAATATTTGACGCCGAGGCCATAACAAGGCTTGAAAAGGGGAGGCAGAAGGATAAGTTTCGAGCCCACAGAACTGATAGGTACACCCTCTAGGCCATCACCAAAGTGCCATTCTATGAGTCCTCGTTCACAGCAGAGTGTACTGTACACGATTCCTGCCCGGAACGAAGAGAAATGGGGAACTCACCCGCGACATCATACCCGTGCCACAAGCATAGTCAAGCAGCCTAACTTCTCGCCTAGGCTTCTTTCTATCCCCTTGCTCGCCCTCCTCGTCGCTATCTTCGTCGTCTGAGGCCCAATCGACACCAATGAAATCCAGCCGCGCCTGAAGCTCACGAGTAAGCCGCTCGTTGAGCTTTCTGTGCTTATCATCGTAGCTAGCGGCCTGTTCACTGTTTGCCGAAATTAGCCCATTTCCGCCTTTTTTGCTTGCCAGAAGCAAAGAATTTGGAGTTTGGAGCCCAAAGACTTTGTTTGACCCGATAGGGAGGATGATGCCCAGGGTATCTCGGGAACGGAAAGATGTTTAGGGGAAAGGGAGGTAGCAGTGAACAGCAAGAACGATGATATATGAGTAAATGGAAAACATCCACTGGGTTATGTTTCCTTTGGGGTAGGGTGAACGAGAATCCTGCATAGCCTGGTCACGCCTCTGCTCACAAATACATGAGCAGTAATGAGACGATGCCAGCAAGCCGGCCATATATTGGTACTTCCATTTGGCTACATTATTATGCCGTGCTGGGTCTCACTTCCTGTTCGTGGATCCAACTATTTGGTTCTCACGGAGGTGAAATTTTTGAGACGGCTTTCCTCGCCATGGCCCCCTCAACTTTGTTAACTTCCTATACGCCGTAGCGCAAAGGTTAACAGGTAGAGACCAGCACATAGCCGCCTCGACAGCTAAAATACCTGTCTTTAAAGCCTCCATGTTCATATCCCGTAGGAGCATCCCAGGAGCAAAATTTTGAGGGAGTGATAACAGGAGACGGGCTAGGCGAAAGCAAGGCGGGGAAGGCTGATGCCGGCGTCGACATAAACATAGATGGGTGGCCACTTACTTGAAGATTGACCTATTGATATCTGCCGCGTCTCCAGCCATTTTCTATTATATTTATTCAAGAGCTCCTAATACCCTTGAAAATCCTATGTATTTGGTCGATTACCAGGGATTTGGACGGGTCTTCGCTCACGTCTTCTTCGATGCTAAACAGCCTTGGCTTTCGACGACTGGAGTAATTTATATCCGTAATTAAGAATATGTGATTCTTTTTTAAAATTTCTCTGTTATTTATATTATACTTTCGAAAAATTTATCATCGTTGGCGACTTCTCGCATACATATCGCACACATCTCGCAGTTGGAGACCGATACAGTAGCGACGGCCACTTTTCGGACACTTTGACGTACTGTGCTGATATCATTGTTTTGGTGTATAAAACTGTCTATATGCATATTCTTCGTCACAGACGAGAAACCCTACATCTAACCTCTTAAATTACCATTCTGTTACCAGACAACACAAATAAGCGACTAACAGTTCCGCAATGTTAGGCTGTATATAGATCGTATATACGGAAGAAACGGCTAGGCTTTGTAGTGTTGGGCGTTTAAAGTGTGGCGGTAGTGTAGGAGAGCAAGTATTTTTAGTTAATTCCGCAGCATTGATAGAGCGTCTATTCTAGGCCGTGTCGCCGGTCTGATTGACGCAGCGTCTTGTAACCAACTACCTAGGTAGGCATGTCGTTGATTCAGCTCCGGCATCCTGGGCGCATCCTAGGAACGTCGAAGTTAGACGATGTTTCCGAATTCCGTTAATTCCGTTCCGTTCCCATTTCCCTTATTTTTACTGTTTCCCGCGCTCAACCTCCAAGAAATCGCAGTAATGCGGCATCCCTGTCTGCCCCTGCTAGTCAACGGTCGAGAATACCCAGGTGTGCAGTCGAAGCTTCTTACGGCTGCGCGCGCGCCAGGCTTTCTGTTGGTTTTAGGTATGGGGGCGGCACGGCACACACTCATCCTCCCACACAAGTGTTAGCGACGTAGCATCTAAAACCCACAAAGGTACACCGAGGGTCTGGACTGCTCACCGCCTTTGCGGGTTCCCGTCCACGAACCACGGATAGAGCCAAGGAGTATGGTTCGAGGTTGCCCCCCCTCCCCCTCCTCTTTGGGTATCCATATATACCGACAGTAGCTGCTCTTGTAATTATTTGAATGTAAGTATACTATATGTGTTGTTGTGTTTACTCAAATGCGCCTAGATGATGGCGCACGCACTGTTACATTGCATCAAACACACAAGGTTTACACTTGTCATGTGATTGACTGCTTGTGGCTCTGAGGAAATCTCTTCTTTTTGGTACCTAGGGCAAGGCATGAATGTCGGTTTAGGTTCGAAAGCGAAAGTGCTAATCGTACTGAAGAATTAAGGTCCAAAGTTCGGACAATTAGCAAGCCACCTATAGGTAGGCAAATGGTGTTTATTGTGTCATTCCAGGCCAGGCACAGACGCAGTATCAGAAAAAAAAAGCCCCTGGGCATGTCAACACATGTAAGCTCAGAGTCCTCTTTTGTTTGATCAGGTAGACAGGTAGGTATTTGGGTACAACGCTTGAGCGTTGGTAACACCACTGACCAGCCGCATTTCAAAGGATCATTTACTACATGTAAGGTTAGCGTCGAGGGGAGTGAAGGGCCTCTGCCGTTGGCGAGATGGCTGGGGTTCGGAGGGTGCTTTAGCTCCACGTTGCGACGATAAGTCGGCGTTACTACGAGGTTAGTTTGCCTGATAGTTACACTAGAATATGGTCGCCTTTTCGTTCATCCCTTGACGATCTTAAGACCTACTGTAGTGTAGTGTAGGCCAGACAAGGCCATGGTCTCATCGGGCGTGATAACGCAGCGCGCCAAGGGGGGCTAGGACGAGAAGCTAGGCAAAACAACATCGCAGTAATTGATGATCATGCATGGCCTCGCAACACGTCGTGGCCACAGGACGAGCAAGTCGCTGCGACAAAAAACACTACTTTGCATAGGTAATGCATATGTGCATGACGCCCAACATCAACACAAATCTTGGCTTGGGGGCCCTCCATAGCCCTTGGCGACATGCGCCAGGCGTTGGGCGCTAGAGCCTTAGCTTGGTAAGACGACAGCTGCAAGGTGAAGGAAACGGAAACACCATGTGGAGGAGGAGAAGCAGGAGGAAGAGGAGGAAGAGGCGGATGAGGGCTCTACTAAACACCTAACAGGATCATTTGCAA
The DNA here is from genome assembly GCA_037356035.1 of Xylaria sp. Z50. NCBI lineage: Eukaryota > Fungi > Ascomycota > Sordariomycetes > Xylariales > Xylariaceae > Xylaria > Xylaria sp. Z50. The sequence continues at coordinate 245,631 of JBAWJU010000014.1, read as the reverse complement.
TGTTGGGTACATCCCTACGGAACGCTGCGATCCGCGGGGACCTTGTCCTACAGTAAGATCGTGATGCGAGGGTATCTTTCGGCTTAGAACCATAGTTATTGGGTACCAACGCGGGTGCTCTGCCCTGTCGACATGCAGATGATGGTAGGGTACTATAGATTTGACTCGGCCCATGTCTTAGGTAGTTTGCTTAAGGTCTTTGGGGGGAGGGGGTTAGGGGACGGCAAGGGGTCGGGATTGGCGGGCATCTCGTCATCTCGTCATCTCTCCATGGGTAGAAAAGCGCAGAATACCAGGTCTGGCTGTCTTAGCCTTTGGGTAAGTCTCAGCGTCGTAGGTGTCTGTGGGTAATGAATGTTTGACTTCGGGATGCGGGAGGCGAGCGTTGATAGGTATACAGCGCCGTGTGAGGGTGAACTACGGATCGTTAAAACGAAGATACTATAGCCCTCCCTCCTTGTGTAACCAGTTATAATACCTACATAGTATGTCTCTACCACGGCTGGTTCTAGGCCCGAGCAGTACTTCCCGAGCGAGGAGTGAGGGAATAAATCAAAATTAGCCTGGCTATATATGCCAACAGCTAAGCATTTTCGGCGACGATCGGTGACGACCAAGTTGTAACGTTCTAGGCCTCACGTCAGTAATAAGTCGGTCGCCTGGGCACTCATCATCTGGTCCAGGGAGTTCCATCTACATAGGTAAAGCAGGCTAAGTACCTATAACCTTAGGTACCTGGCATGAAGAGGTGGCCCCCCCGATTTACAGCACAACACACTGAAACTCAAGCTTTTGCCAGGCCACCCTATACAAAATTTAGAGCCACGGTACTACTCGTGTGTATTCTACCAGACCGCCACAGCAAAGGAGAGGTGGATAGGCACTTTTGATTAGCGGGTTGGCACTATTTACAACTATACCTGCTACAATTATTCGCCGATAATTGGGTTAAATAGGCTCTTTCTTATGTATTGATTGTTATGTATTACTAGTAGGTATGCTTATAATTTGGAGGTTTTACGAAACACTTATGAGGAGGTTTTTGGTATTTTTTTTTTTTCTTCGGCAGCATCGCCTACAGAATAATATCGAACTGCTTGAAACTGGTGTTTGGCTATGTGACCAAGTTGCAAATTTGGGGATAGTTCTTTAAGCAGGAGGCCAGTAATGGTTACAGTATTGATGGTAACAGCGTCATGAAACAATGGGCCTATCTACATCATGTAGAGGTATCTGGGTGTGTAGAGGGCAAGTAACTCACTCATACACTGCTGAGATGGGGTAATAAACGGGACTGGAGGAGGTATCGTTGACCCCCATTCTAGTTGGGGGAATAGTGTAGTGTAGTGCAGTGTAGTGTATTAGTTGCCCGTGTACCATGAGCTTACGGGCCGGCGCTACCAAGGCCATGCTGCAAGTGTGGGCTGAGCTGAAATTCTCCCTACCGACTTGTCCAAGGTTAGTGCTTCTGCCGTAACGAGACCCTCTCCATACAGGTAACATCTTTTGCCTAGCTTCGTTCTGGTTTCCACATCCACCCCGCTTGTCTAGACTTCGAGACTCCTACTCGGGAAGCTCTCATCGGTGTACCTGCGTGAGGGTGGATGTCGGGCCGGCCGTCACCTAGAAGTTGATCCCAATCTCGAAAGAGACATGATCTGAGCAGATGGGTCTCTTCTTGTCCCTCAAGCACCCTGTATCTTTATCCGGATATGCTCTGGAAATGCTGAGCAATTCAGCATGACAGTACTGATGCTGACATATGGAGTCCCCCGTTCACTGCCGCCGGCATGTTTTCCATAAGTCAGGGTTGCACACTATGCAGTGCTATAAACCCCTGTATCTTCATCGCGATGTCGACACATCCCGGTTTTCACCACTAGGTAGTGTACATACGCGGTTGCCGCCATGTGATAGACGAGCCCCCTTTGGGTAAATGATGCATTCACTAGGAACGGTACGTCAAAGCATTTACTTCTTCGGCTAGGCCCCGTCTAGGAGTAGGAGATGGTGAAGACTGCCGCGGTTCCAATAACAAATTTCGCATAAGTTACAAGGAAGACAAACTTCCCGGGAGACAACCCCTGCTCCTCTTTCTTCAAGACACATCACAAGGCCGATATCGACGTTGAAACACGTTAGCTAACCGAAGCAGCCGGATTGAGAAGATATAGTTGGTCACTTTATTCATTCCTAAGCGATTTCTTATCTCATAGGAGGTGATGGTAAAGGGGTATAGCTTATCAACTGGGGACTCTAGAGGTTCGGCCTAAGCTTGAGTCTAGTATAAATTTCTAGGGTTTAATAGGACGATTTATGCGACTTAGATTCCCCTGCAAACGGTAGGTCCGCCAAATAAATAATTACAAGACTGTGACGGCGCCTGTGAAATCAAAATAGAAAAGCGCAGAATATAACCAAATTGGTCAATGGAATTCAATTACCACAATAAGCAGTGTGTTGCAATACGCTCCTCGTATCTATCTGAGGCATACGTAGATCAAGGCAGAATGAGGATCGCGGACTACTCGTGATCATAAGCGTCATCGCCGAAGAGGCTGGTCACCGAAATTCATCGACACTAACGAGTCACTTGATACTTGATTTCGAGAATCCTTCAATCGTCTAATAACGCTTTACAAATGGTAAGAGTATTTCCTGCACTAGCAGTAATCCGCAAGTTTTCGGTGATTAGTAGGGACTATCCCGTATGCGAATGCGCCGAATAATAGGGGCTGGTTCGCGAGGCTCTCGCGATCTCGACCGCCCCCAAGAGATTGGCGTTTAGAAAGAGGAGCCGTTAACGTGCTACGTAGGCTACGTACTGTCCTAAGTAGGTAGACTTGGACACCTCAAAGATGGATAAAAACGGGGTTCTTCGGGAGCGGCTCGCTGCATGCATATGCTTTCAGTCATGTGACCTCTGGCCTGTGTGGTATATGTACTTGCGAGGCCAGTTCATTGGTACAAATTCGCGTTTTGCAATGGAACTGGTCCAATCGGTGGCTTAGCACGTTGCAATCGGTCGCCTTCGAGCCTTGGAAATTGGAACCGGTGTGGTTGTTAGAGTACCCCACAAGGCAATAACCGGTGTAGTGTTGGATTCCTTGGCGCTCTAATAAATTCGGAGACACGGTCCAGCCTCCCCGGCGGTGGGAAATGTTACGACTTAATATATAGCATAATATAGTGTGCGTGAGTGGTATTCCCGCGAAGGAGTGGGATGCTGGTGTCAATAACGATATGAAAAGCTTGCTTGGTCGATACTGCTTGGTTAATGGTGTCTTGGTGTTAGAACTAGTGGAAGCACTGGCCCAAGTCCTAATATTAGTGTTGAGTAAAATCTACGACGACACTATATTAGACCCGGATAGTCTCCGCCCATCTACGACGTAGGAATTAGTCCCCAATCAATGATGAGTTACGGGATGGCCGTGCTGCGAGGCGAATACTAAGCAGTATAGCGTAGACCCCAATGCATGTCAATCAGTAGTCCAACTTCTGACGTAACTGTGGGTATGTTGTCACCCTATAATATAGGAATGATTTTCATCTCGGCATACTACAACGCGCACAGGTATATCCAGTGACTCAGTGCCCACCGCCTAGCTTCAAAGAGGGGGCAGGGACTATCCAGCTACCTACACTACTGGATGAAGTCTGATGTTAGACACATTGAAATGGAGATCTGTCGAATTCCTGTCCGTGATATGCTTAACCTGACGCAAGGTCCTACACTCTGCTCCTTTCGAGAATCTGCCACGTGTGCCATAGAGTTATATTGAGGGCCGCAGGTAAACCCAACCGGCAAGATAACGGTGCAATTTCATTCCTATCGCTAGCTCGGGCTGCAGTAACAAAGCGAAGTACATCGCTGCCACGACCCCAACTTATTCGGATAGCGCGAACAGATCTCTACATCGCGCTAGATCTGTACGAAGATGGGGGCCTAAGACAGACTATTGCAGACGGTGCAAACCTTAACGCCACAGCAGCTTGGGTTGACGAGATTGGAATAGTCACCTCATATTTCGGGAGACGGCGATCGTTGTGTATCCCGAGATTGATTCCCGGAGTTAAAGGGCGTCGAGTCGGCTTCGTCGTAGTAATATCACCACTAGGACTCAGAGCTACGCTATATATTAGCTAATATTCAGCACCCTTCGAGATGGTATTACTCAACCCGTTGGAGCATCCACGGATACGAAGTCAGGGAGAGGGGAGATCTAAATGGAGAGGGGAAGTGATATCACATGGAGACTATTATTGTTCGAGTTGGCTTTGACGTGTTGATAGGCTGCTGGTTTGCCAGCACAGTCTGCATTTGCTTCGCCCCACAATCCATAATAATACACCAACATACCACGCCAGCTGAACCTATTGTCGGCATACTACCGTGATTAACGAGAATCATAGGTAGTTTTTAGATGTGTGTCGGGTTCTAACTTGCTGCAATGCAATTAGCATTGGCAATGAGAATGTGGAGAAAGTTATGTAGATTGCGTGTATGAAAAATGCCCCCAAGAACTTACGATGTAGCCTTGAGTGCGTGTTCAGCCTGGTCTAACGCAGTAAACAATATATGTCCAATTTTATAGGGTGTTCGTTTCGCCAACCCCCAAGTAACAAGTAATGTAGAGATAATCTACTGTGGGTTATCGATGGATCTGGTCGGCCGTTTCTAGTGCCTAGATCCAACAGTTTCGTACACTATATGCAAGGGTAGTCCTACAGCAAGGGATTGTGGTGCTCCCTGCTAGGCCGCCGGAACAGGTCAATGTCTTATTGTAGATCAACTTCACGATAGTTAGGTTTTAGTAGGGTTTGTTACCGCAACTGAAATCTCGTAAGGGGCACTTTGGTACTCAGAGGGATCTGGCCTTAATTCGAGAACCTATATGTTGTAGTAAAAGTCGTTAGTAGGCTTCGAAATAATTTCCTTAGAGAGGTCAGAGTTATTAAGCTCAAGGCTAATAGCCAGAGCAATGATGATAAATCTCGTATCATGGACTCTTTCCTCTTTCTCTCTTCAGCATATTCCTGTGCAAGTACCTTTAGGCAACGAGCACTATCACGTCCATTTGCGGCAGCACATTCGGCGTCTGTGCCTGCCGTCCAAGGTGATGTCTCTCAGTCTCCATATTGCCTTGAAAAGAAGGTCTGTCGGCGAAGGAATTCGCTGATCAGCGCGTCATTGGTCTTGCCGTTGGATGCCCTTTGCATCCGTTGGCGCGTTGGATAGTTCGCAGTAATACGTATCGTAATAATAGTGGACGATATGTTCCCTGTACAAACGCTGGCGACCCGAGCCTAGCGCCGTCCATGACTCAGTTTCTGATGCAAGTTTGTGTAGGTAGCGGCATAGGCCCAGGGATCAGGGCACTCATCAAGCTACCGATTTCATTCAAAATTTTGTGCAAGAGAGACGGACGGCCTAGTTATACAAAGGGGTAGAGTTATTAACAGCACCTCTTGTAGCGGAAAGTAGACGTGCTGTATCTTACCACGTTTCCTAATTTCCTCAAGGGCAGAGGGGGGTAGACGCATAGTGTTAGTGTTACCTCTTGCGAAAGAAAGACGTTATCCATCCTCGCGGAGTGTTGCCGTTAGGTACATTTTCTTAGGATATTTGGGCGCACAGAAAACCACAATAGCGGCTAGACCCCCGGGATAGGCTGGTCTATTTGTTCTTTTATGCTCCTGTCAAATAAACTTTCCGTTCCACAGCAAACATTACAACATGAGGAATTTGTTTCTCCTCGGATTATAGGGCCTCTAGCTATTTGCCTTACCATGCTCGCTATTTAGTAATAATTGCCTCGCGACGACTAACAATGAATTCATAAATACATGTTCCAATGAGATAGAGAGGCGGGAGTCCTTTTTGATAGGGCCAATATTTATCCAAGCTGTATTCACTTCCTCAAGTAGGCATATACAGAAATGGCATCATCGTGACAGTAGCCGCACTACGGAAAGTACTACTATATCTGATTATTTAGGTAGCTCTCGCCGCAATTTGAGTACTCATGTTTTAAGCTACGTTGTTAAATGTTAACCTACTACAACCAAATATATCGGAGGGGTGCAGTTTATAACGGATGCTACAATCCTTCTTCCTATCTATATATATCACGAGCAGGCACATGAGCCGGGCTCCGGCGATGGAAGCCAAAAGAACAAAGAACTTGTATACAATGGACACGTGGTTTACTCTCTAATAACATCTTTCGACTACCCCGGTTGATAGGGTAAGGAACCTTATCTCTATACGTTACGTGCACCGTGACATAGCACATTTCATTCTCAGCCTGGTAGTAGTGCACATATCCATCTAATTTGATCGACGTCAAACAAAGTAAATATATGGCTTATGTGACAAGTTGGAAAATATTCCCCCAACGAGACTAGGGGCGGCCGAGGAATAGGTAATCGGCAATAACTGCTAGTTAGGCTCTCCGGGGTACCTGTAACTTGCAAGCAAAGAGAACCGAATCGAGTGTTGGGTTACAGTGCATGTTAGTCGTACCCTTCTCTGATGGTTCAGGCCTAAGTTAGATGGTGCCTGGTTCGCGTTGCACCAATCGGGCCTCTGTATCCACTCATGAACTTGGGCTAAGCGCGGTTGCATTGAGAGAGGAGATGCAAACTCTTGATTTGTGTTTAGGTCCGGGCCAGCGTTCTACCTACTGTTTCAATCGTTCCTTACTGTACTTTGGATGAGCGAATAGTGGGGAGACGATAGTTACACTTGTCAATGACCACCTCCCTCATGGGGAGGAAACGATCCCAACGACATGCTGCCTTGGTCTCTCGGTGACAAATGTATTTACATCAACAGAAACCCAAGAAATGAGTGGATGGGTTTGAATGATGTCGACCTCTTCATTTAATAAAAGCTTATTTTCTATATAGTTAATATCTACGATGCACTGCTTTTTGATTTTCTCTATCGCTTTTCTCTCTTGGCCGACGTATATAGGGTAGGATGCGGGAAGGCAGATGGAATAATGCATGGTGGACCACAAAATCACATGTGGTGGATGGGATCTACGGTGGGAAAGGAACGGATATGTACGGGCACGGGAAGAGCCAACGGATGCATACGTCCATGTGTGAAACCGAGATCTTAGACGGCAACAGCCGGCGACGAGAATGGGGGCCACGCGGTTAAGTCAGCTAGCCAGTGAGCCAGTGAGCCAGCCGGCCAGCCAGCCAGCAATCGACTCGGCAGCGGCGGCATAATGCAGCAGTGCGGGTGGGTTAGGAGTATTACTGTCGATTGCCAGTCATGGTGTGTGTGTACCCGACGTATCGATAATCTCGATTGGCCAGTGAGTCTGATTGTCAAGTTGGGGAACCGGGTGAAAGCACTCTACGGTTGTGTTGGCACGAAATGAGGCCTCCTTTTTGTTTTCTTGTGCCTGTCCAATGGCCCGTCGTTCGACGACAGCGTTGTTTGTGGGAAGTCACGCATGCCATCGGGTTTGTAGTTTGTAAGTGTCTCAGGGGCGCCAAATGATCAGCTCAAAAGAGGTGCATACCTAGTATTACACTACACATGTCAGACATGGATCCTGAACGATGATTGATTGCCCTTGGCATGCATCCCGGGCTGTTTGTGATAAGTCACGAGGGACAAACCAAAAATGAAGAAAAGGAAAGGATGGATGGATGGATGGAGAGATGGAATGGATGGGTGTGTGGGATGGATGAATGGATGAATGGAGAGATGGTTGGCTGTTGGATGGGCGGCAGAGAGAGAGGATGGCCTGGGGGTGGGATGGACGCTGAGCGATGTGATGCGATGCGATGATGATGGATAATGCTGATGCTGATGATTATGATGATGACGATGACGATGATGATAGGAATGCTCTTGCGACACCATGTACATACAAGCCATACACACGGACACACAGACACACACGCGCACACACTCTTACACACTCACACACATACACACACACACACGCACACACGCGAAGCACAGCCCGGGTCAGCGCAAGCGTGTGCGGGCTGAGACGCTGGGAAAGGGATTTCGAGATAGCGTCGCGGATATGCAAGGTCATGCTGCATCTAGGTCACACAGAGCGCGCAGTCACTTTCCCGGCATTATGGGTAGGGATAAGCGATGCAGTGATGGTGTGATGAAGAGGGGTTCGAAGGGGGGGTGTGATGCGAAAGCTGCGTCGTTGCGTTGCTGCTGCGTTGCTGCTGCGTTGTCGTTCACTTGTTACTCAAGTTCGCCAGGCGGTAACACTAACACCTACCTACCATGGCTACATTGCCTTGTCTTGTCTTGTTTCTCTCCTCCCCTCCCCTCCCCTCCCCCGGTTCTCTCCAGTCCTTTGATGCGAGGCTCCCTGTTGTTGCGTTGCTGGCGTTGTTGGCGTGCTGCAACTTAGCTTGTGGAATACATCAACCTCCACACATATACAAAATGACGCAGAAGGGGGCGCGGCGAGAGGACTGTTGGTAGATAGATAGACGTATACGTGTTGAATAATGGAGAAAACCAAGTACTTATCGTATGATTATGTACTTAGGTAGCTGCGGCCAAGGCAACGATATAGCTTGGTATGTAGCTTGGTATGTAGTGTATATTAGAAAAGCATTCGATACATGCCCAACATGTAGGACTTTCTGGCCCTGATCGTAACATACGTGACATGTATGCAGTCGTTTGGGTGGTATGTGAGGCGAGGTGAGGTAAGGTGAGGTATTTCCTCCACTGCTACGATGTGTCTATTTTGGTACGCCTTGACACATGTAATGGGTTTGCCGAGGGAAGAATAAGAGAGAAAATTAAAAAAAGAACCAAAAAAAGACAAAAGGTGTAAGCAAGCAAGCGAATGCCACGGCCGCCTTCCTGAGGCCGGGCCTTCTCGATGGGCCGTCATTAGCCAGCCCACCTAGGGTAAGTGTGCAACCGGCCCGCGAAAGAAGATGCTTGTCATGTGCACCCGAACGTGGCCCTGGAGACTTCGGTAGCTGAGCTGCGAAGGATGGCAAATGGCAAATGGCAAATGCCACTCAGCAAATGAAATATACCCGTGTCTTACCCCTCTATGGCGTCCCTATGGCGCCCCTATGGCGTACCCGCTCCACGTACCTACTTCTCACTTACATACACTAGTACACTATCCATCTAGGTATCTCCTACTGACTGTAGCTCACCTATGCCGCACTCGTTCTAGGTACACTATACTACTTGCAGTAGCGGCCTATTAGTACACTGGTACCTACAGAGCTGCCACGAAAGACGTGCTTTGGTCTAACCAGATTTGGGACAACGAGCATTTGATGGGACCATGGGACCAATCATGACGGCTAATCCTTACCAGTGATGCGGGATACGTTCGTTTAGTGCAGACCTGGCGCAAGCCTCTTTTTCTTTTTAGTGGCTTACTTCCTTACACTAGGTACACACTGACTTTGCTCACCTAGATACTTTGGTGTAGTTGTCTGTCCAAGGGTTCAGGATCTTCAGGGCCGGGATCAGGGCTTAACGGGCTTAACAGGATTGAGGGTGAGCGAGAGCGGGCGAGGGCGACGGCGTGCGTTATGTCACCTACCTTGCCTTACAACAGTTACACGCTGTGACTTGGGCTGTTGTAGTGCATATCTTTATTACCAGGTAGGTTGATCCGAGATTATGCCCGCATGGGGCACTTTTGGGGTTGATTGAATCTCTCTTGTTAGAATATGATTGTTTTGTGTTGCGTCGCACCTTGTCAGCTGCACATGCCTCGTCAAGGAATCGTGCAGGACACGGAACGGCATGCATGGGCGCTTCGATGTTGGAAGAAATACGGGCGGGATTCCTTGGGCGGGATGCCTTGAGCCGTCTGGGGAAACAATCCGGCCAGCACAAATCCTTATTATACACCTACTAAGCAACAACTAATTGCTTTTGCCCCCCTTGTAACTCTGGGGTCGAAAACCTGTTTGACCACGACAACTCTTGAGGATAATAGGTATACAGGATGCTATGGAGGATGATATCTAGGATACTATGTAGGACACTATGTAGGATACGGAGGTAGCAGTGCACTATGTGACGAGAATGATCCGTTTTCTCGTCTCCCGTAGACGACCGGCCAGCAGCGAGCGAGTGCTATGTATAATAATAGCCATATGCACACACGAGGCACGGGGCATCTGAGATTCTTCGGGTTTCGTATCACCAACCAATGAAACCGAAACCTTAGTTACCCACCCGCACACTCCGTCGAGTTCGGGATTTTTGCGGTATCATTCGGTGCTGTAGCGGAGGTATACAGGTATACAAGGTACACATTGTGCACTGACACTATCTGTCATCGGGCCTGTCTGCCTGGCCTCTGTTTGTCCCGTGTGGATGGATCCCCTAAATATCCCCCTGTTCCAGCTCGCTGCAGTCCAACAGTTGTTGCACCTCTAGTTCATGCACTGACGTTCTTTTTGGTTCTTTCTCCGTTCTATTTTCCTGCTTGGGGGTGTGCCTTCATATTAAATAATCCTTTTCCAAGTTCTCTCTGTCCACCGCATAGCCAACATGACGATGGAAGCTCCGCAATGCTCCGAAACGCGGGTTGTGTGTAAGCTTGGGATTCGGAACCATGTACATATCTAGTGTGTCTAGGTAGTGCTCATGCCGCCCGGTTTGCGGGTTGCGGGTTTGGGCATCCGCGGCGTCGATAAATTACTTATTGCTTATGTGTATCGATCCATTGCCGGGCTTATTGAACTTTTGTTTGCCGTGCCGCATGGACTGGGAGCGACGTGCAGCTATGTAATGGAGAGGCTCTGCGCAATGCTGCTGGTTCTAGGGCGTCAGGTATTGGGCCATGGCTACTGCACACAGCATTGCTAGTGTAGTAGGTGTAAGCATACCCCACGCCCAGGTATATTTCTTGTCCGCCTCCCGGCCGATAGGACCGGGGCTTGAAGATATTCACCCGGGTATAGGTGGTAGTGATTCAGGATACCCCGTGTAGACCCCGTGCTTGAGGTGGCATTTAACTGCCTCGCTAGAGGTAAAGAACCGAGACTGCCGCCATATCCCGATAAGGAAATCTATCGACATTGCGTTCACCTCTGTGGAGTTCTTCGAGATGCCTTAGACCCAGGTACACTACACCAGTAGGTGCTACGCAAGGATACATGCACATTCGGATCCGTGGAAGAAAGAGACACACATAAAAACGTTGATAGTGGAGACCCTGTACGACATAAACCTTCGTGTGGAGAGCAGTGAGGCTTCAAAACTAGACGACTTGCTCCTGTACCATCCGCCTCCTCCCGATGTGCGGTCGTCATAATATACGAGGTACAATATGCCCCGGTGCCTATTCTTCAGCGTGAGAAGGATAGCACTGCAGTAGCGGGTGTGGCTAGCATCGATACATCACGCCACGATGGGTGCTAAGCTCAGCCGAGAGAACTTGGCTCGCTGATGATAATCCTAATTTTTGTACATGCCGTTACCCAAGAGTTCTTGGCTATCATAGGTATTATGCAGGTTTAGGATCTTGCGCTACGCTGAAAGATGGCTCATCTACATACACGTAAAAGTTACCTATTCGACATCTAAGCTGAACAAACGACAAGAGATTCATTAGTCATAAATCGAATGCAGTAGGCAGTATCTCTTCACCTAGAGTCCCATACGTGCTTGGTGGCAATAGCTAAGAAAACGGACCAATCCACAATAGTTGAAGTTGCATTCTCTGCAACCCCATCGCGAACGTCATGAACGGGCCTCGCCCCATCTTCCTGCAGACTTGTGACAACGCCTCGCTAACCGAGTGACCACCTCATAAAGTGTTACTTTACTGGATCCTCATCAATGCCATCGACGCCCTAATTTTGGGCTCGATTGTCTCTAGGCCAAGATGGACAGTAATTGGATGCTTATATAGAAGCTATACGACTTTAACTCGTATACATGCGACGCAAATTCGCTTCAAGGGACCAAGAGCGGCCGGTTTGATTCTATCCGTCTGATCAGCTCGCCGTCTTTCCGCTAGGCCTATCTCTCCCAGAGTAGACATCGATAGATCTGAGCATATGAATCTCGCTTCTCGGCTTATCGACCCGAATAGCTCCTGGCTATTGACTAGTAAGTATCGGGCATTCACGATCACTCATAATTGAAGGGAGGCTATGCGAGGTTCTTTGGTCGCATTTAGCCAGTGCGCCAGCAAACAGTCACAGCGTTCGGGATGCGCTTCTGCAGCCTCGATCAGTTTCGGGCCACCCCGTGCAGAACCCGTGCGAGCCACCAGGTTGGGATCTATCCGCCCGCCATCCCTTGCTTGCCGCATTCCCTGCTTGCTTCTAAGGAAACCCGCTAGTGCAGAAAGGACCTTGGAGTTCTCGGCGCTCATTCCTTCTGGACGTATTGGGAAAATTACGCAGGAGTGGGCAGGAGTGGGCAGGGTTCAAGGGACCCAGGCGACCATCCAAGCCAACCAGCAAGCTCACCGCACCTGCAACAAGCAGGAATCCACTAACAACACGACTGTCAAGCAGTCAGTCAAAGCGGCGGTGTGTCTACGTACGGATAGGTAGAAAAGGGAACGGGCAGTACAGGCGAGACAGTGAACATCGAGCGTAACAACTAAACTACATGACTCTCTCTCGGCGAGCGGCCGATGCCAACTCACGGTTCCCACGACGCCCATGACGCCCACGGCCAGAAATCTGTAGACATATCATATAGGTATCCCAAGCTCGAAGCTTACGACCCCGGTTTCGACAGTCAGACACGAGGCGGGTGGCTTGAGGGCGAGGAAAAAGCAAACTGGGAGCCAGAGCCCCGGGACGGTCCACCTCTCCTTCATTTGTTAACAAGTCCCGTAACACCCGAAAGAGGGCAGAACCGAAAAGGGCACACCCGTTGCGTTTTGTGTTGCGTGCATCGGGTCACTAACCTCAGCTAGGTAGGTCGTGCGATCCTTCCCCAGTTCTGCCCAGGGGTTAGAAAGAAGCTAGAGAGCAACTAGAGAGGAGCACACGTTGATCACCGATTAATTAACACGTATTTTCAGGGTTTAAGTGGGTTACCGCGTGATGTATTGATGTGCCTGCCGGACCGGCATTGCATCTTGACCATCCAAGACTATTTATTACTACAGCATCTTCATAAGTCACTTGACCGACTGATAAAATAGTGTAGGTACCTATTTGGTCGAAGGGCCTCATATCCACCCCCATAAGCCCCGAAACTTGGTATCCTTACCGGTGTTCTTACTTGGTATCCCTCAACCAGGTCAAGGGTCCATCCATTAGCATTGAGGCCACTTGTCTTCGGCCACTTTTGTTCTCCGTGCTGCCCCGTCCAGTCTGACTTAGCATCGGTAATATGACGGGACACGGAAACAATAAGCGGACAAACCGATCATTCAAACGCACAAGCCATGCCCACTGTGATAGACCATCGTGACTGGGGTTTCGTTTTTTTACCGGCGTTCAAATAAATCACCGCTGATTAAGACGGTCCAGTTAGTTAAGTTCTTGTTTGCTTGTTATCACACGTAGTCCTCCTCACCATAACTCTACTTTAACATCTCATTGCCACAGTTCACCACATATTAGATAGCATTCATTACTTCACAATAGGCAATGGCTATCGTGTTTATCATCTATTAGCTGGCTCTCGCATAAGGTACTAAAGACTATCGGCACCTAGCAGCCCTTGATTGCAGATCGCAAATAAAAGCATAAGCTCAAGGATTGCGCCCGCAATTATCCATCCATATATGATTGAACGGTGCCCGACTCCCTACTCCTGGACCGCGAAGCATGGATCGGGGTCGACGAGAGATGTAGTGTAAAGCATTAGTGCATGATAGATGACGGAACGCTAACTACTGCCAACATTCTCCAAATCCTCTTATTACTATGTATAATGCATAACTAATTTAGAACCGACAGGTCCCCTCTTCGCGACCGAGCATGCCCGCCCTTTTTCTCCTTTGATAGGATGTGCAGGAAAGCTAAGAAGGCGAGCAAACGCCGCTCCCGCCCGAACTATGGGGATGCGACAGCTATATATGGGGAATCGTTTCTGTCGAACTATAAATATAGCAAACCCGCCTCGATTGATGCACTGCAAAACTGCGCCACAAGGCCTGGATGCGGGTCGGCGCTGTTAGCTTTTCGGAAACCTGAGTTCTCTCAAGTAACACGAATATTGACGCGTCGTACTAAACCAACCCAACCAAACCAAACGAACAAGCAGTCGACTTCGTACACAGCACCGAGCAACAACACGAAACCCGGAGAATGTGCGCATCATGCTTCCTGGTATTTGCAAAGGACGGTGCGGGTGTGGCATACCTAGCGGTCTCTTAATTTACTGAATGGTATAGTATAGCATACTATACATATATGATATAGCCGTAGGTAGCGTACTATAAGTGTTTGAAACGTGCGGTGACGAGAGAGCAAGAGAGAGCGAGAGAGACTTTTGGTGATTGAAGCAGCAAATTCGGGGAAAACCGAAATTGGCACCACCGTCCCCCACAATATACCTGGATATACCTTCAGGGGTATTTGTTATCTTACTTGGACTAACCGTAAAGCAACGAACTGCAGGATGTTGGCTTGTGAAGGTCAAAGAAACGTGGCGCAGAATATCCATGGCAATTTGACGCGAAGATGGGAGCGGCCGTTGGAAGCAAGCCATCCAGACCGAATCGACAGGTCGCAAAGATGTCTCGGTATTTCTTGGTAGGCAGGTCTAGCTTTAGTGTAGAGTAGTGTAGAGCTTCCATTGCTTTAGGTAAGGAAGGTAGGGGAGGGTACTATACGTAGGTACAGATTGCACAATATAATGGGGCTAGCGGGTCCAGAATCATCCCAAGCCTCAGTTCTGCGGCCAATCCTGCGACCCGTACCAGCCGGACGGTTTGTCCGCGATTAGGGATTAGGCGCGAATAAGTACCTAGGTACGCCCAAGCACCCCTCCCCAAACGCACCCCCCTTGGAGACTTGGCTGGTTTAAAACAACGCCTACCTACAGCACACCACGCTGCACCATGCTACACTAGGTACTGTACTGTACTGTACTGTACTGGCCATTGACTGGCCACTGACTGGCGGGCTACTAGGTTGGGTAGGTACCTGGGTACTGGCTGGCCTATGAGGCAAAATCCCTGAACATCGAACCCCCCCCCCTTCCCCCTCCCCATTTGGCCCATTAGGTACAACCCTCCAGTTCACTTATCTCACCCCGCCCTCCATCAATCGACCCTTCATCCAATCTCTCAACTCCATCTTGGTCTAATAAACCATCGTCGCATCTGGTTTCAATCACGCGCATGACGACAACCTCAAAGCAGGGGTCGGGGTCCTAAAGAGAATGACTTAATTCCACCTACTACACTACTACACTACTGTACATCATACTATATCATCACACTACCCTAGGTAGCGTGCACTCGTATCATGGTGAATATACCCTAGGTACCTGCTTGCTCGATGTTAATCTATTGCTCTCGTCTGCATACCGTGTGCTGCGTCTTGATATCAGTCAAAAGTCTGTCCCGGGATCTAGGTAGTTGAAGTGCCTTGTCTTGCCTGGTCTTGCCTGGTCTTGCCTGTTCGTCTAGGTACAACTAGCTGTATTCGGGCACTCATCATGAGACTGCTGCTGCTAAGTTGCATATCTTCATCTGACAGCCCGTTATCCTTCTGTGACCGACTTGGTTAACGTACATGACATTCGAGTCTGTTCCATCAGACTGGTCCGCCCACCCACCACTCTGTTTCCTTCCGTGCGACTAGTCGACTCCTTCGAGCCACCAACACACCAGCCTGCCGAACGAACCACTTGATCCATCGACTAATTGCACGGCACCCCGATACACTAGCCAATCAACGTCTCTACCACCATCTCGGAGAGAGCACGCTTGCCAAAACCAGGGCAGTACCCCTCGGTTCGCGACACTCTAAAGAGAACAATCGAAAAAAAAACCGTGAAAGGATTTCGAAAGATACGAAAAGAACATCCCATCCCACAGGCGCCTTTTCTACAGAGGGCTGTCGAGCAACTGATACACGCATTCCGATCGATAAATTACTCGATTAGCGGCGGATTAATTCGCCCAAATCTGTCCCAGCGAGCTGTCTAGCGTCCAGCCAAGCCGGCCACGAGCTGATCTGCTATGGGTCCAGCTCATCGACCAATGCAACTCACCGTCTCAGGTTCTCAGCCCACCCCAGGAAATCTAGAAATCTAGAAAGATTGTTACCGGCTCCTCAGAGCCTACCCTAGCTGAGACCATACCTACGTGCTCTCAACAAACCGTGTACCGAGGAAGCAATCCGTTTTTTTTTAATAACACTCAGTCATCGCCACACGATTCTCCTTCCCTCCCGCGTTTTCAGGACATGTAAACCTTTCCGCTTCGCTAGGATAAGTGAAGACATCGTAACCCTCTAAAAATATAAGTATTCACGCCATATACCTACGGCTAGCTTCTACACCCTATACTCCCCGTTCGCGTTTGCTACCGAGGCGGGCCGACAACTGAGACAAAAGGTACGTCGGGTAGCTTATCTGATGATCTTCACACATCATTGATTCATTCGCCCATTGGCCTATTCATTCCTTGTTCGCACTCGGCCATTTTTTGACCTCGAGGAAGTTTTCATTCGATAAGTATTTGCTTGGCCTCGCGATCCAGTTTGCCTATTGTGTTACGACCCATTCTCATTAATACAAAAGGCTCGTCTAGAGCACTGTTAGTGCCCTTTAGACTCCTTTGTGTTCTGCTTGTTATTTCTTACCCAGATCCTTGATTTCTGGTCGGTTGTGTTGTACGCAACCGACGGCGCATCTACCTAACTGGGTTGGCATGATCTCCATGATAGAACCGGCCCGAGCCTCCCTACCAAATGTCTTGCCCTTTCCGTCTGCTTTGCTCTCGAGTCATCGAATATCTGATTGGTGTACCCGATTGCTCGTTCTCTACACTACGCGGGGACAATGGGCCATCCCGACAGCGCCACCATAGCAGTCTCCTTCGTCATCGAGAAACCCTAATCTCGGTGGCGTGTAGTACTTTTGCGGTTCGGGGAGCAGAACACGAGTGGTGTAGACGCACCTTTCTTGCTAAGCCCTTACTGTCCCCTCGTCGTTGCAATTCGTTGGTCTCGCTTCGTATTGGAGCTATTATATACTACACACCTAGAGCAGCTACTCTCTCGGTCGAGGTGTGAACTAGCCATCACGTTGAAGAGCCCTCACGGCCGGTTTATTTCCATACTTGCTTAGCTTGACTTTAGAACTTGTTGTCGAGATCTATATCAGCCATCTAACCGCGCGCCTTCTCAGGATCTCCAAGCTCTGACTTCGTTAGTGTGGCCGCTGTGTGACTCGCTCCATCCAAGGCAACAGATTCGAGCGGTTCTTCGGCGGCGCCACAGGAATTTTTTTAAGGTACGGTACACACAACGGTACACACGACGAGTGTCAGTCTCCGCCGTCCGTCATCCGACCCTCCCCCCCTTCCCGACCCAGGTAGTGTGTGCACAGGGCCCTTCTCTCCAGCAAACAGGGGGGTCCTCTAGGCACTACGTACGGGAGGTACTCAGGGGCACCAAGTACCCATGGGTTCCGCGTGTTTGTACCTACTACCTACTACTTGCTACCCGCTACCTGCTACCTGTTACCTGCGCGACCTGCTACCCGCTACCTACTGCTCGCTACCTGGCCTAGTGCGCTACAACCATCCCGGCCTGCTGCGCTGCTGCTGCTGCTGCGCGCCGAGCCCACTGTAATCCATCCCATGGGGCTATTCCACTAGGCAGGTACCTCGTCGCTATAAGGTACCTCGCTATAACCCACCCATTAAAACGCACTAGAGAGAACGGTAAGCCCCGCTGCACCCAATTTCTGATTTCTGCAAGCAACAACTACCTAGACCATGGCCCCGAGCCAGGCTCAGGCCTTCATACTTATTATTACTTCTGCCATCCAACTTCTCCTGCTTTTCCACTCTCACCCGCCCTCCTCTTCTTCTCCCTCTCTCCACACCATCATTCCCTTGTTCTCACCTAAAGTCCTATTCTTGTTCGCATTTAATAATACCCCTCCATGCCACCTCTCGTATTCTAGAATTCTTTCCTTCTCGCACCATTGCATAGGCATTGCAGGCTTTGCATGAAGGAGTCAGCCGCCATTGCCTCTAGCGCAATCACTTACATACATACATACATACATACACATCGTATCTATACATCGTATCTATACGAAGCTGGAGAATATCCGCATAGCTAACCAGCCTCAAGACTTGAGATAATCCTGGCCGCCTGTTATCTCATGCCGTCTATATCCTGACCTTTGTTTGACTGGGTCTCGTCATGATTATCGGCCATTGCTGGATTTGGTTGGGAAAATTTTTGTATTTGCCACTGGGGAATAAGACCGCAATATATTCCTAAATATTATTAGTATACGCCACGCCACGCCCTGTTCTTTACCACGACCCCAGGCTGTTACGTTCGTCGTCAGTAGACCTCGAACTGGCGCCTCTTTTGTGTCCCTCGGCGTAGTATGGCAGGAGACCATCCGAGCAAGGGACACTTACCTAGACACGATCAGTACGACGACTCTCAGTATCCGCCGGTTCCTGGTGAGGAAGACGAACGCCCAAGGGCCATTCCGCACCATCCTCGGCCACAAATGGCATCAGGCACTGTGACTCTGCCATCGATCCAAGATCGAGCTGATATGTACGGTCCACCCAGTGCCAGATCTTGGGACCCCAGAGCTTCGGGCTATGGTCCGTCGCCCACCTCCACCAACGGGTATCCGCCTCCTCCCGGTGGTGTACCCGCGCCCTCCGGGGCATGTTACTCTCCCGCAAGTGGTGGGAGCGCCTACCCTCCCTCAGGCGGCCCTCACCAGCCGTACTCACTTCCGCCAGTCCAACCGCATGCACAAGATCCCAGGAGTAGCTACCCCCCAGATCCTCGTGCCCAGGCTTATTATGCAACCCAGAACCCTGGGCCTTTTAATGGGGGAGCAAACGCGTACGATTACGGCTACCGTCAAGACCGCGGTCCGCCTGGCTCTTACACGCCAGAATACGCAAGAGGCGGCCCAGCAGTCGGTGCTGTTATTTCCCATGGGCAATCTGCTCCCAGGCAAAGAACCTCTATTGCATGCAAATACTGTAGGAGGAGAAAGGTAGGGAAATATTTAGGCCCGGTGGTGGCAGGAACCTCGGCAAGGAAAACCATCACTAACATGACTCTAGATTCGTTGCAGCGGCTATGCCAACTCGCCCGGGGGAAAGTGCACAAATTGTATTAAAATGAATCAGGAGTGTGTATTCCAGCCTGTTTCGTCCACTTCATCTACCGCGTTCGTTCCGGTGTCAGCTCTGCCGAACGGTGTTCCGCCAGGCGTGCAGTTGTTTGGAGCATACGGCCAGCCATTGGCAGCAGGACCATCTAATTATCCCCCCGGAGCAAATTATCAGGCTACCCCACCGCACTATGAGCAGCCACTTCCATCTCCTACGGGCTCAAATAGCTCATATTGGGAGGACAGGCCAGAGAACAGCAGGAGGCGCCACAGAATGTCGGACGATCACGGAGTCCGTCTCCCGCCCCCTAATACGTTTCCCGACGACAACTCCCGGCGTCGTTCTCCTTCGAGCAGCAGTCCAAATCATTTACAGCCTTACCAAGCGAGTCAACCTCAACCAATACCCCACCAGGGCTTTGACAACAGAACTCCTCCGCCTAGAGGCAGTCCATCTGGTGCCCCAGCTAGCAGTGCTTCCGGAAGTTCTGTGATGAATCTTGAAAACATCATGAGCTCAAATCCATCGGGAAACGATATTGATCAGAGCATGTTGGGCCGGTTGAATCGCCGTACGAAGTAATTGCCTCTACGTATTTTCAGTGATAACTCTACCTAGGCAACATTCCGACACATTTCTTTCTTAGGAAATACTGCATAGACCTACAGTCAGTTGGCTGGCCAGCTGGCTGCAGCACAACTTGTGCTAAATTATCCCATCTACGAAGATGATAAGGGGCAACGAGCCCCAAGTCTTTATCAACAATTTCGTGGGAAACCCCATTGAACATTAATCGAGGCGCGGGGAAAAGGGGGCTCAATTGGTACAAAAGATAACGGGACCTTCGGCTAGCAACACAAAACACTTGGGTTCTTCATAGCGGGTTAGATGAAATGCTGGCTTGGCGACAAATTTCAATCAAAGCGTACATGATTATTACCGGGCGGTTTATTCGTTTCTAAATATTTTCCCGGCTGGGAGGCGATCGTGGATGGGAAGGGGAAAGATTGGCTTGCCTCGCGGCGAATATCCGAACGACGATTTGCTTAATTTTCTATTATACTCAAACTCATGGCTCACGAAGGCGTTATTTTCTACGGTCGACTCGGTACTGTTGATTCAAATACCGCGCAAGCGAGGGGATTCAAGCAGCATTTAATTTTAAAGAAACCGTATTCATCCTAGGTATTATCAATGATCTCCACAGATCCGTGAATAATATAAATTTGGTGCATATTGATTGCGTCCTATCCAAATTATTCGTGCTCGTTGATCCGGAGCGCGGGGTGATATCAATCTCGAGTTCGAATTACTCGCAAACAGAGCCTACTTGACTCCTGTACGTTTGACAATGTCATGTGTGTATAGTACCCTGCCCCATGCTTGTAATTTCGAATGTAATTATACTTCTTAACAGGCTTGAGTTCAAGGAATGTCGGTTTCTAGTACATGCCATCGAAGGAACGTACACTAGATGGCAGTACAAAGCACTAGTATCCTTGGTAATTTGAAGCTGGCAGCGGTATCCCGGTGGCGCGAGGAGTTAGATTCCGCCGGGCCCTAAACCGACTATAGAGTTGCTCGCACGAACTATTCAGCCGGTTTGGCGTTATCGCTCGAGAGCTCTATGGTTGAGTTTTGCATGGGAAGGGACTCCTTGCAATCGATGGCAACTAGCCATCACATAATTGATCTCAGTCAGAATAGTCATCTACTAGTCAGTGTCAAAGTGGAGTGCGTGATGATTGTAATACCGCCTCCGAAAGTACGGTTCGAACGCCCCTAGGTCATTCTAATTGAAGTATTCCGACACCTCGCCCATCCAATAGCAAGCTATAGCCTCTCCCAGCTTTCTAGTGCCCTTTTCCCGTATCAGAGCCGGACTATACGCCACCAAAGCAAACTCGCGACCCATCCAATACATCTCACTATCTCACTATCTCACCCCCCCATACTGCCAATACACTCTTCCTTCGTAAGCTAGACTGATCTGACGCTTAGTCCATATCAGCGCCGCTCGAGGCTGTTCATGATTCAGTCGGAGCGGCTCAGCCCCCTCTTTCTCCCACACCTGGCCCGTTAGCACCTGTTGGGATCCCCTCATGCCACGTCCCCGTGCCCAACTGGTTATTTTCATGGCGTACTATTTTTACGGGCAAATAAGCTCTAGTTTACAACCTGCCAAAGGATATTGTTGGTTGTGGGACGGGATTTCGGGTCCCGTGTTCTTTGCCGGGAAGTATACCTTCCGCCCTCTGTTTCGAACAGACGTTATCCATAATCCTCCTCCTATGCTACAAACTAGCCTATATTCTCGGGGAACAAAAAAGTTATAGTGTGCCTGGTTTCTCTATCCGTGTCATCCGGCCTAATTCTGCTCGGTCACTGTGGTGTAGCTCGCCATCGCGATTCATGTTTATTGTTTTCCCCTAGAATGTGATTTGCCGTCGCCTTCCATGGTATGGGGGCTTTACTTACACAGTGGAATAATAATCATTACCTATACAACGGATAACGCTCCGTACCGTACCGTGCCGCACTACACCGTACGAGCTCCAAGGCCCAATTGCGAAACCTTGATCTGACTGATTTCCACACATTCTGGAGACCAAGGGACCTCCCTTCCCCCTCCCTACCTCCCTTTCCCTGTTTGTGTTTGCTCGCGCCGGCACGACCCTCTCTCGAACTGGGTGGGGCTGAAGAGTTGTGGAAAGAAAAAAAAAGAGGACGCGGCGATGATAGGCGAGGAGAGGCTGACTCGGGCAATTGACTGATTCAGTTACGACGTTTTGGTCTTTTTTTGTTCCCGCGAAGGGGGTCCCTAATAAGTCAGCCGACTTTTTCGGCCATGTTTACCGTAATTTGACTAAGTGTGTTGGCTAGTTAGGTAGGAGGTACCTCGTCGAAGCGGTGTCGAGAAAAAAACGCCAGATGTATCTTTTTTCTTGGTTTCCCCAGAAATTGTTACCGGTAACAGATTGGGGCTAAAAACCAACGGGTAGACTGATACCTGACCTAGACCGGCGGGCTTGGTATACCATGCCGTATTAGATAAATAGTCTACGTAGATTTATGCTTTATGCTATTTCATGGTAGCCATTAAAGGGCCCCTATTGATATCCCTTATTCTAGGCGTATTTCTAGCTGTGATGTCAACTACGGTGGGTATAAAACAGCTGTCTCTCTATCGCTACACTTCTATATGCTTTCAATTAACGCAGTTACTGGCTTAAAATACTTTTTGGGCGCTCTCCCAGGTACCTAACGTTATTGCCAACGTTGAATGAATAGGTATCGTTCCATGGGAAGAAAGAGAGGCGTTGTTCTAAAATATAGCTATACTCAGCTAACCTCGCGCTGTGGCCATTTCCGTTTCCATTCGAGCAACAAGGAAAAAGTACGAGTTTATCGAATTCGGAAGAGAAATTCCATGTTTTGCCTGGAAATCCACCACGTCTCGGTCTAAAAGATATGTAGACAAGAGTGTAAAGCGTTAAAGAAAAGCATTCCCCGTACTAACATGTTGTCTCGTATCGTATTTGCAAGCAGTTTAACCTCGCGTCTGTTCCAGGAGTTAGTTCTACTACAGCTGTGAGAGACGCGCACATTTGAGATCTTTTTTCTAGAATTACGAAGAAACGCGGAATCCCTTCCGAGAGTTATTGCCTGACCCCAAATCCTCCGTCCGAAAGAAAACAAGACAAACAAACTCTCAGCCGCATCGATTTCCTCCGCGCTAAGTTTATGCCTTGCATAATGAATGCTGTCAAACAAGGGGGAGGAAAAGAAAGGATAGACATGAGATGAATTGGACGGCTGAGGAACCAGGCATTCCCTTCCAAGGCATGGTACGAGAAACACGCACGTTGGAACTCTGCTAAGACGCCTAAACTCTAGGTAACAGTGCCTTAGGTTGGCAGCTACAAGGCTTTTCTTTGGCCGCGATACCCCTTCCTGGATTCTACACTACGGGTACTCTAGCCGTAACCATTAGCCTTCGCTTTACGAACTTGCCTATTGATTCATCCCTTGATTCCTTGCTAACTTCGGGACGGGACGCGTCACTGACTCATCTGAGGAATCGAGTAACTTGAGATGAGTGTTTTTTTGGTCTTTTTTTCTTGAGGTAGTTAACTGACGCGTCCGATCTTGGGATCGTATTTTGCTGTGCTTGCGTGGATTTACCTACCCTGGCTGCCTATCTGCCCAGCAAGGGGAAGACAAGACAAAATGGGAGGGTTGGAACGGGAAACGCGAATACGGTGCCGCATATCTTTCTTATTCAGGCGTTATCCGCTGTTCGTGTAATTATATAGGATTAGCACCATACGCTATTTTGCTATCATTTCTATTAACCGTTGCTATAATTCGCGCCGCTGAATATTTGATTAAATAGCGGGATGGTGCAGTCCATACCATTAGCTGTACTGACGAATTGCAACCAAGGAGGCTAGACTACAATTCCCATCGGGCCTCGCAGAATCTAGTTTGAGCAATCAAAAAGCAGGGAATGCAACGCAGACAATAGTCAAACATGCTAGCCCCGAGGTAAAAAGGCGTACCTCATCCCCTAGGACTAAAATATAGTTCACCCTTCCAACCTTGTTTGTTTTGCGTATTGCGGGGATCTTTCATCTGATGCTTAAACGAGGGGCTGGTCTGTAAGTGCTTAGGTACTTAGTCGTAGACCTAGGTCGATAGGTACCAAATGTCTGAGAGAAGCGAGAGTTTGCTTTTGTTGGAACTTGAGCTATATAGCGCCATCTACCCTTTTTTTTTCTTGCTCACTACTGTTAATAGTGAGCTTTTAGGTGCCTCGTATCTATTTCCAATAATTGAAACGAGAAAAAACAAATAAAGAAAAGTAGCACGCCAATAGTTGACTTGCGGTTGTACATTTTGAAAGTAGATGGGGTTGATACGAAGAATTCTGTCCTTCGAGTTGTTCAGTCATGAGGTCGTACCTAAACTCCGAAACCAATATCATTGGTCTTTATCCATATTTGCTTAAGGACATACACAACCACCGAAAAAAGAAAAGAGGGGAAGAAGGCATGAAGAGGGGACTTTGGGATGGCACAACCTAATCCCGATATTACATACGCTCTCGCATTAGACGATTCGTCATATATCACATCCTCTATTTCCGTTTCCGGGCCATCTCTACTTGCTTATACGGAGCAAGGGCTTTCATGTTTAGATACGAAATAGTACATAGATCTTGCCTCCAAGCTGGTTAGTGACCCCCACCTATCTAATTAGCAGCATCGACGTATCGCCCGACTATCTCACTCGTAATCGGAGCCTCTTGTTTCGCATAACGGACTATACCGCAAACTGAGCTTACGCGTAGGGAAGACCATGATGCAGCTGGGGCTATTTCCCGTAGTAACTCGCAGAGCGCGAAACGAACTTTGGTTTTGTCTTTTAACCCCCGGACCCTAAGCGGCTGCCAAATAATGGCGGAGTTTCTATTACTTTTCGTATTCCGGGAAAGAATATGTCCTCCTCGTACCAGCCTATGGCTAATCTCGTTTGAACTGGTCGTATGCGAAATGCTACTTTGATCACGGGCTACGGAGATATAGTTATCTGGAAATACTATTCTCCTAATGTAGAGCCGGGGAAGAGAAATGTAAACTTACTTTGGGATTCCGGGGAGGGGCGTTGCGACACGACGTGACCGCCATGTTGACTCGCTTTCCTACAACTATAACCATAAACTTGTCGTGCTTTTCTTCCAATTGGCAGCTGATATCCTGCTAACCACCGTTAGGATATATCAATTGCCGTGCTAATAACTCAGTAGGTTACCCGGTGTGACTTTGTGAGATTTGCTCGCGGGTTCGGTAACTCTCCTATCTAGGTTTTCCTATAATTTGGCCTAGTTGGAATGGATTTTCACAATAATCTTGTGTAATATTATGCATTTTAGTTGATAGGGGCAGCGTATTCTGTCGCGGGTCGGTGTGTATTGATGGGTGAAAGTTTAAGACTTCTAAAAACGACGACCGAAATGAAGCGTGATGGACTCTCTATTAGGTATACCTATAGTGTAAGCCACATGTATTTGAAAGAATATATAATAAATACTCTAAAAATAGATATAATAACTCGTCGTCTCGGCGTCTCTAGTTGAGGCATCGTGTTTAGCAGAGTTCAAGTTAAAGATTTGTTGTCCGATAGATGTCCAAATGTTTTAGCGTCAATATTCTTTAGAAGCGATGCATCAATTGATTACTTCTTAACCGCCTCTACCATAAATTTCCAAGAGTTTTACAGGTTATATGACAAATATCCCTTTAATACTCTTACAGCCCCCTTTCTATAGTTACAAATCGCATAGATCCCATCATTCTAAACGTAAACCCCCAACGCCAAACTAGATAGCAATATCAAGATGTGAAGGATATTAACCATCGCATCGTGCTTCTTTCTCGCTATGCATCCGTGATATTCGCCCATATCATCTTTGGGAGTGGCCATCCTACTAAGGGCCGAAGTATACACTAGGTGTAACCTGGCCTACTCTCACGCGTCGGTAGCTGCTCCCGCACCGCAAGCACACCGTTTTCTTGTCTTTCCATGACGAAGCACCTCTCAGCATACAAGCCGCGGTCCTGTAGTTCCCGCCAAGCAGTGGACAATCGGCGTACCATGATAGGTTTCCAGCCTCCGACATTAATGGTAACAGAGCGCCAAGAGGCGGGCTTTTTACCTTGAACTAATAATGAGAGAATCTGCATCGCTCTCTGGTGGTCGAGGTCCACACTCGTCTCGACATCGTCGTAAGGATCTAGAACAGTTTGCGTATGTAACGTGAGGGTGTTAAGCTGACGGAAGCTACACAAGGTGCGTAGGAAGCGATGTGGCTCGCAACGGTTTTCGTCCATGTCGAGCTCAAGAGTACGGAGGTTGACGAGTTTCTCTGACATAATTTCTAAATCTTCGATTTCCATAGTAGGGCAGCGGCGATACTCGTCATCGAAACCCGTGTAGTCGCGAAACCGGAGGTTTTGTAGAGAATGTGCGTGTTGCAATATCCCGTCAACGGGGAAGACTTGGATGTCGCACGTCATCTGTAGGTTGATGAGCGCTTGGATCTGCTTGATTAGGGCATACTGGGCTCTGGTGATATCTCGTTGTATATCAGGTAAACGCACACCGGAATCGTCTAAACGTAGTGTTTTCAAACGCCTAAAGTCCGCGAATGACACCGAGCTAAGGAAAGAATGTAGGGACACATCGACCAGCTCAAGATGTCGGATTTTGGAGAAGTTCCAATGTTGTCGGACTGCGGCGGGGCTATGGTTCCAATCGTAGGAACGCAGGCAGAGTTCCTTAAAGGGCGGTAAACGCTCGCTGCCACTTAACTCGAATTGGGTACCTTGACCCCTATCGTCGTACCAAAAAGTCTCCAGCCATGGAGAGTTGAGCAACAGACCTTTCAAGCTTTCAACACGCGCAGTGAGCGGAGGTGTCGGAGTGGCCATTTTCAGGGACACAAGAATACATGTCGGTATTGCCTTCAAGTAAGGATTAATCTTTTCAGATCTGAAATCTCGCAGTGGCAAATTTTCGATGGACAGTTGAACCCTGCCCGATTGAATATATTGCGGGGGGAGAATGTCCGTGGGCACCCAGAATTCCCCCTTGCAAAGATCATCTTGCACGTAACGCCAGCTGTTTCGGAGCCCTCTTAGTTTGCCGATCAACACAATATATTCAAACCAGGAAATAGAGTAGTTACCTCACGGATGACAGCTTCTCAATCTTATTTAGTAAGTTTTTGACATGCTCGGCATTGAGATCACTGTCCACTTTCACGTATCTCGTGTGAGCGCGAATATTGGCAATGCCTTCTGGGAAATAGGTCTCCGCCTGAGGGTCTACTATATCCCGGGTTATTCGGAGGGATTGGTATTTCATAGGCGTGACGATAGCATTGAATCTTGTTGAGACTAAGCGGGCGACACTCAGCGACCTTCTGTCAACATCCCCTAACTACGAAGATTATTGTTAGCTTTGAGTTCCTCACTCACTATGTATGATATAGGCGTACAAACCTGTTTTAAGATTAAATAGAGCAGCTCAGTACTAAGTTCCTCGAGGGGCCATCTTTGATGAGGTTGGTGGGTAACTGCGGGTGTCGCCATCGACTTGTATCGACCTTGTACACCCTGGAGGCTCACAGAGGGGATGAATAGAGGGAAAACTCAAAACAGCTCGATGTTACCCATAGTGTAAAGGACTAACCAGGAAATACGACACCAGACTACATTTCGTATTTAAGATGGGTATGATCAGAGAGGGTCGGCGAGTGCGTGACTTTGATGGGATGGAAAGTCCACCCTTCCCGTGGGGTGGGATAACGAACCATGGCACCAGAATTTTTGGATGCAGTGTACCTGGCTGATGGCCGCAGGCCCCGGGCATTGGTGTTGAGGTTCGAAGTTCAGACGATAAGAACGGGCAGCTAGGTGACGGATCGGAAGCCAGGCGAATGCTACCTCTTGGCCCCGTTGACAGATCAGCTAAACCGTATCTAGGTAAAATACCGAGCTTGCATAGGCATGCGGCGGTCAAGCGAGAGTAGGATCTATACTAATAGGTAGATTTGCATCAAACCAACGCGAGGATGGGGATCATCCGGCCAGATATGGACGTGGTCTACGGTCTGTAAGCGACGCTTCATTAGATCTGCAGCAGGTCTAATGAAGCAACAAAATGCCTCTCGGCTCCTGGTATGCACGAGGGTCCTGTAGGCTTCATGCGACGCCGGCAGAGATACGTGTGAAAAAGAGACAAGGGACATGAAAGGCCATTTCTGTACGATGGCTTCGCTGATCAAGCACATGATAGTGATGTGATATATAATAGAATAAATAAGACCGAGAGCCACCCATCACTAGAGTTACAAGATCGACAGCATCAGCAAATAGGCGCCACGTTAATCTATCGATTCATGGACAAGAAATAACGGTTACCGATAAAAGAAAAAAAAACGAATGCGTCATTCCTGTTGGTCCAACGTCATCGCCAAAGATGACAGAACCTTACGCATCCGAGCGGGAGAAAGAGATTGGATGACAGGAGTAACACAATTATGCTGGTCTAAGGGACGTGCGGATCACCCGGAGACGCGAGAAATCGTGAGTCGTCAACGGAGTCGAGGGTAGGGGAATAGTTCTTTGAATAGGTACATTTCTGTTGGTGTAGGTAGGAGGTACATAGTAATTAGTCCTTTCGCAAGAATGTCCCAAAATGGATTGAGGTCAAATCGTGCAGCCAAGAATCGTTAAAAATTACGTTCCACCATCTTATTCTTTTTTTCCCCTCCCCTTCTCTTTTTCTTCTCAAAACAAAACATTGGAGAAATAGCACCGGCACATCCTACTTATAAGATCACGTCGAATACTATAGATGTATATGTGTGTGTGTATAATATTTCTTTTTGAAGCATTATAAGTCGCAGCAACTATACTTATAGGTCACCTATAGGCTATTATGAAGGACTTGGTGTGGGGGAACCTAAGAAATGGAACCCGTAGCGCAGACTCTTTTAAGATTCGCATCTTACATCATTCGGGACTAGTATCGATCAAACCATCTCTTGGCACAGCTCATATATAAACTTAGAAGATGAGGCTACACGGCTGGTCGAAAAAAAGATGGTCTGAGGGTCGGTTAGTCGGTCGGCTAGGCCTCCGTAACCATAGATGACTTGTTGCTTTCCGCGTACTGTCTGGGCTCCCAAACTGCATCCATGACTTTGTGGCGGCAATTTAAAATTACTTGAATATATTTAGCATGCGTTCATGGTATATTTACAGCAATCAACCTACCTATAAAAGCATTATGCATATCGTTGGCCTATACTCGCTAAATTCTTGATGGAGCACCGCCGCCGTTATTAACCCCATCGTAAGTGGTCCCCTGCTAAACTACCAACCTACACTGCCATAGTACAGTACACGATATATTAGTAATGCCGTTCCGCTGGTGTGTAGGTATGTAGTTGACTGCACGATCCTTATGAGGTGGCGTGGTTCTAAGCACGGTTCTAGGCACCTCTACGCGAAGCCGTAGGGTCTACCGAATAGGTAATAGGTATTATTATTTTATATCCTTTCATTCCATGGTTAGGCAAATGCTTACTAACATCTAGACGGACATAACATATTCTCTATATTGATGCCTACCTAGTACTTCACGAGTACGTACCTTAGGCCCAAGCATCAGGGCTAGGTTCGGCCACTTCAAATACCTATATATATATATATATTCAGCTTATCGTAACCAGGTAGAAGCCAAGCTTCAAAAGTACACAACAGTAGACGAGGCGGGATTCCCCGACAACGTTTATAGTATGATGGGTCTCAACGAGGATTACCCGATTAGGCAATCGTCGAAAAAAATCACCTTCTCCAGTACTATACAAACAACCTCGCGAGTTATTGCACAGTGTAGTCTAGAGTATCCCGAATCATCCAAGGGGTATTTCTATGAGCTAAGCTGTGTATAATGCTCTGTCGTGATTGACTCTTGCACAGATATTCTGAGGTGAACCCCTTGTCTCAGTGTCGTTGATATCGCCAATCGCATTCATCCATTCTACTGCAACCCAGTGAGTGTATTTACATCCCTGTAACTCTCATAGACTTATTGAGACATGGCTGAGCCAGCTTTTGGTTCCACGACTCTGGTCTTCTTCTCCTCTCACTGGCTCTCTAGTGAGCTATAAGTTGAAATTGCCAATCATTCAAAGCCACAGTGCTAGTGGCCAGCTGAGCTGAGGCTCTTCGAATTTTGACTGGACCGGGTCGAGTACCCCTCGGCAGGCATATCCGACTCCCGCTCGCTGATCACCACCCTAGAATCTGCGGGGTATCCGCGGTGAAAGACCATCATGGAATAGACGATGCCTATTGGCTATTATGAAGGGAAGCCTCTTCTGTTCTTCAAATTGCGATAAATTCGACTGATATTGGGTCTGCTTAGCAGCATGCATTAGTCTACGTTGAGGAAATCTATGGCCAGGTATTCATTCTTACTGTCTACAGTCTAGCCTTATCAATGATTAGTACATAGATCATCTGATGATTCCTGATTTGCCACATTGGC
Source organism: Xylaria sp. Z50 (assembly GCA_037356035.1). NCBI lineage: Eukaryota > Fungi > Ascomycota > Sordariomycetes > Xylariales > Xylariaceae > Xylaria > Xylaria sp. Z50. Next base: position 215,200 of record JBAWJU010000014.1, on the reverse strand, counting down.
ATATATCATCAAATCGTTAGGCTTGTTTAGTTCTGGAAACAAGGCCGGGAACATTAATCTCACAAAAACTAGGGCGTCAAACTAGATAGACATGGTGCCTACCTATTGCGAGCCGCAAGCCTATCTAGTTGTATCATCATGGGGGACCTTAATGGTTGCCATTATATCTTTATTCAAATGGCGCCGTAACCTAGCCTTCAACAAGGATTCACGTCCAGTAACACAGGAAGGTTTAGGTGTTTTGAAACAAGCTCCTACCCACTCCCTTGTTGGTTGGTATCGTCGATAACAGGGGGAGAGTCGGACCCTAAACTCGGATTCTCGGTCCTGGCCATCCCCGTCTACGACATACAGCCTCTACGGACACCCTCGCGGAGTAAATCATATATTGGTGGCGTCAGAACTCAGGTAGAGGGTACAACGAACACTCGTCGTTACACAAAAGAAAATAAGACTAACTAAATTAGGATCTCTGCTATATCACGACACCCCCGTTGCCATAGACCTGTGTTAGTAGGTAACGGCCTTATTAGTAGGTCGTGTAACGGGTGGATCAAACCGCCTGACAGGTTACCGCAGCATGGTACTCTTCTGAGTTATATCCCCTAGACAGAGCGGTGTAGCAATTTGACATACCTATATGAGTCTCTTAAGACTCCAAGATACCTATTACATCAGTAAATAAACACATTAGAAATTATATAGAAAGATACAGGGTCTGACTTATTATGTACCTGCCATCCGGATCCTGCTACTCATTCTATATTCCCTTCTCTCTCGAACCAGCAACCCGGGGAAGGAGACATGTACTAAGCTTAGTATCACCGCTTGTACTTCGCGGTCTATTCGGTGTGTAGCGTAATATACTCGTTAATTCATACTCTGATGTGTTCCCTTTCATTCATTTTCCTCCTTTGCCTTTTTCGTTTTCCCGATTTTATGGTATCGTGTTACATCATTTCTTCATCCTAGCCCCTACCAGAGAGATAAGAGATATCCTATCAAAGAAGCCCTTCACCAATATACTTCTCCGCAGAGATAATCCCAATAAATAATTGGACAGAGAGGCCATTAATTTACTAACAGGATTCCCTGAGTCTATAAACTCATCAAATGTCTGTGAGTTTAGAAATCGTGTGCCATTAATTTGTTAGATATTCTTGGACATGATAACAGCAATCCCCCGAGGCACAGGAATCAGTATGGACGATTCTGGCCATGCCATTGGTTATCTTGATAGTCTTGGTTCTGTTGATAGCTCTGGGGTTGATGGTACTGGTCTGATGAAGGATAGCCCTGGTGAGGCGGCTGGTATTGATCAGGTCGATACTCTTGATGCTGTTGATACTGGTCGGGTCGATGTTCTTGGTGATGCTGCTGGGGTTGCTGGTACTGATCAGGTCGATATTCTTGATGAGGCTGGTACTGGGATTGATTATAGTCCGTCTGGTGGCCTTGCTGGTGTTCGTATTGAGGAGGCACGGAGTGATCACTACCTCCGGGCAGTGCGCTAGGCTTCGGCGCTCCGATGCTCACGCCCTCGTTTCCAATGTCATCCGGTACAGTGATCTTGACCTTGGGCAAGTACTTCTGCACCTTCTGCTCGACCATGTTCTGCACGAAAACCCAGCTCTCGCGCTCGAACCTGCGGTGGCCTCCGTTCACGACGCCCAGAATACTCTCACGCAGCATCTCCTGCACCTTTCGCACAAGGCCGCGGATCTTGTTGACCAGCTTAGTCTTGATATCCTCCCGAAAACCGCGTTCCGTATGAGACCCAGCTTCGCGCTCAAGTTGCGAGTCGAAGGGATTGCCACCAAGAATCTTCTCGAGGGGTCTCTGCAATTCGTCAGGGAGCAGCTCGAATAGCTGCTTCTCGATACCACCCAGCACCTTGCGGAATTCAAGGCGAACTTCCCTGTGGACTCTAGCCAGACCCGTACTCAGCTTGTCGCTGATGACCCTAGAGAAGCCGCCGCCACTGCTACCTTCCCCTTCACCGTCGCGGTCACCGAGACCTCTCGAAGAGCCCTCGTCGTGATCTCTCTTGCTTCCGAACAGGTTTCCAATCCCCTTAACTATATCCTTGACATGATCTTCAATCTCGCCCTTGGCGCCATCGCCGAGATCACGGGCGCTGGTATTGCCGCGCAGCCAGCGCTTGATATGGTCCAGTGCAATACGAGTAAACTGCTCGGCGATAGGCGCGTGTTGTTCACGCAGCTTCTCGCCAATCTTGTCCTTGATCTCAGGACTAATGCGGCGCGCCGTGTCCTCCGGGCTGCGCGCGACATCTTTGACGCTGTTGCTGAGCACTCCGAGAAGACCATCGAGCTCGAATCTCTGGCCGCCTGGCCCGTCGTTACCGTTGTTGCTCTCTAGATGGTCTTGAACAGCATTGACGGCGGCGGAAAATAGGCCCCGGACTAATTGGGACGAGTCGGAGCGGTCCTCTCCACGGGACCGGGTATCGCCAGAATCACCGCCGCCTTCAGTAAGGTTGAAAATGTCGCGCAGGTCGTCGCTTGTCTCATCGGCAATCTTGGTGAAGCTGCGCGTGAGGCCGGCGATCTCGTTAGCGAAAGGCAGGGACTGGCCACCGTAGGCATTAGGGATTGCGTCATCTAGGCTCCTTGACGCGCCTGAAGAGGAAGCCTCATCGCGATTGAAAAGGGAGCGAAAGGCGTCGATGACTTGTGTCTCCAAAACGTCGATGGTCTTCTGTTGGAAAACCTCCAACTCTTCAGTAATGCGGGGTTGAATCTGCGGGGCAAGCGAGTCGACGTACTCGTCAACCTTCTTCATCAGCACCTCGGGAATCCCGTGCGAAGACATGATTACGGCTTTTTAAACGACAGTTAGGCTAGTGAAGTATTGTCGCTCGTTTTGACGTAACGAGAGCTTACGAGTGGAAGGAAAGAAAAAGAGTTGTCGTGTCGGGTTTGGTTTTAATGAAAGTGCTGGTTTTTATCGAGTTGTACAGATCAAACACGAATAGCAAACGAGCTCATGTCAATAATAAGACCTTAGGAACCCAATCCATCGTCTTATTGGTTTGCTACGTGTCACTACGCAAACCCCTCAGTAATTTTAACAGATAGATCAATCACATCGTGCTGTTAGGTAGCGCGGCGAAGCCGTTTCATCCGTTTAATCGCCAAGGCCTACATATACTGGCCCACGGTCCCTTTGGGTTATATGACTTGGCCAAATCGTAAGAATTATATAGGAGATTTAGGCCCCAAACCTCTAATCCCAAAACCCTATAAGTTGCATTTATATGCAAGCTTCCCTATTTTAAAAGTTTTTATAGGATAAGGGGGAATTTTTCAGCTTGGGTATCCTGGTTACGGCCAACTCGAATGATCGCCCATCATAACCCCACCTCAAGTCCTTACTAAGTGGACAAACGACCCCACTAACTCCGTTGGCTGTGAACTTTACGAGATAGAGCTATTGTAGCTCTGTTCAGCTAGAATTACACGGGTATATTGGAAACTCTGTTAGGTTTCTATTTTAGTTTCTAATGAATCCTTTTACTTTTTAAATCTCTTCGAGAGAACACTGCATAAAGTCTTAGACTACAAGTTAAGAACTTAGTGATAGAGATATCAAGTCGTAGCGCAAGGAGCCAAAAGTTGATCTGGTAAGCTTCTTTTGACATTAAATATAATACTTGCCGTCCTAGGTATTAGGTGTGATAGGGAATCTATTACAGGCCATGCAAAGCTTATTTATCATTACCTTTCGCAAAGCGCCTTTAGTTGTAGCTTAATGGGTTAGGGACTATAGTAGAGGGGTCCGGGTTTCCATTAACTTCGGGGTGATAGCTACTAGTATAGCTCATCAATGAGAATAATCCCGAAAGGTATATTGCGAATAAGATTGCCCTTGGGTGTCATCGAGCAACTCTGAAACATACTGCTAATTTCGATTCTTCTTTTCCTCCTTGTTAACATTTGATTAATATGGCTAGTGTTTCCATATAAAGTGAGACATATCTCAGGCAGCAGAACCTTACTTTTCTACCCTTGCTTCAAAATAAAGACGTATGTCTTAAACTACTTAAGACGAATTGGCCTTGCTAGGCTCCGAAATCCGAGAGTTCGTTGTATTTATAGACCTAGTACCCCCGTAATACCTCCAGAAGCCCTCTGGACAGTTAACAAACTGTTTGGCTCCCATTAATATTCATCCTAATTTTAATATTTCAGGTATATAGAATACATCTGATAATTGACTGATTAATAAGATAAAGCTTCCTTTTATATTACAGCACAGCAAATTCAATCTATGCGTGGGTTCGAAGAACCAGACACTTCGGATGGCGCTGATTACGATGAGATAGGTTGTCACCTGCCGTGGGTTTTCCAACGACCTCAAGTGGTAACTGTGAGTAACGGTCTATGATATAGCCTTCTATGTTGATGGCGTTGGTTATTTTGCACTCATGGCTGTGATGTCATAAAATGGAAATAACGCAGATTGAACACTCGGCACAAAAGCTTCTACTGGTTCATCGTGCAACACGGCGGCTCTACAAATTCTGCCTCCTCCAACTGCTATTTTATTGTAACCGCTAGCCCTCTGGTTTTCATCAGCTTCCTAACCCTACCAGAGCAACGTATTAAAAAACAGAACTGTCGAATCCCCAGAACGACCTGCTAGCCTGCCTGTGGATAATGCCGCTTGTTTTGTTTATATCCTCGCTACCTTTTTTAAACGCCTTAAACCTACCAACTTAGTTTAGTAGTTATGCGCACCAAAGAATATACTTACTAGCACAGATAGACTAGCTATAACAGAGCCATTCTATCCTCATCACTTTTTCCTACCCAATACCACACTACCCTTAGTAAACTTTACTAAATTGGTGCAGTGAACACCGTGATCGACTTGATTTTATTCAGTCCTTTCCGTGCCGGCAGTTGTGTGATCGACCCGGCCATTCGGTAATGTCAAAAGACACTGCCCGGACATAGGCCCGGATCGATCTAGAACTGCAATATATGGCATATGCTGACAAGTAACAATACACCAATGACCTGGCAGCCTATTGATCAGTCCATTGAAGTCGGTCTATTGACTACTCCATTGACTAGTCTCGTGGCAAACGCCAGTTCGACACAAACATTTCATCTAACAAGTCTATAAGAGAGGAAGGTTTTATCAGCCAATCTAAACCTTCCTGACTTACTTTCTGCATCATCGGAGTTGATAGTGCGCGTAGCTTGGTTCCATCCGCCGGGTGTGTCATCAACGAGCCGAATCTTACGCTGCAGTTCAAGGTTTGGTACCGCCGAGAACAGCATTCTACCATTAGCTATCTCCCAATTGCTATCACTTCGAAATTTCTCAAAACTTCTCAAAACTTCCCATTCCTACTCGCCTTGTAGCCGTGTCTACATGAACACTACCGCAACCGGCCGAAATAAGCCGATGACTACGGTTTCCTTGATGACTTCGGTCTGACCACATTGCACCTTGTCACTTCGTCTAGCTGGTTCCATCCGCGACACCCCAGCCCAATCCCGTCATAATCCCCCACCTCACACTCGAGAGCACCTTGCGTTTGATTTCACTTGAAAATTTCGAATTTGTCAAATTTGCCTATTAGGCTGGCGAGTACTATGATCGTCTTCATTTTATTCGGTCTTTTCTAAGTCATGAATGGTTTGAGCGACGGGGCTCCCGGCCAGCCAAATGCAGAGCAGGCAATACACAATTAATCTTGCTCCTATTAGTCAACTTTACTAACTGACGTCTGAGATTGCGCTATTCTTGCAGACTCCAAGTGGAACTGATACCTCATCAGTTGTCAGTTATACTTGATTATAATGTGCTGACTCCAGCTAGCATATGGAATCTTATTAATAAGGGTTAGGTCCCAAAGACGGCGGGTGACGGTTTCACGTCTCTATGGTACGACGAAAGTGGCAAAGGAGGTACGTTTCTTAGACTTGTTCATAGGAACTCAGCGTATAGCCAGCGCCGCGTCACTACAAAGCTAACGTGCTGCATGATAGTGTCCAACGAAAACACGTACCTGTAGAGCATAGGCAGTACCAGCTTCACAACATCGAGCATGGTTCTCTTCAGTCAGATCTCCGGTACAGGTGCCCAGAATCAGTTGCCATATAAAGTGCAGACTCTAATACCTAAAGTATGATTCGGGTCAAGTGGCGGCTTGAATCAAAATATCTAGTGCGCAGCATGATCAAGCCAGAAAAGAATTGACGAGATCAGCTTGTACAGCGACGTAGACTGATATAGCCGGACTAACGCGAAAGGAACTCCCAGCGTGTCTAAGGAACTATGTTCAGAATCTTCGAGTTGCAAACGCATCAGCCCGTCTAGCAGTCTAATAGTAGCCACAAGCCCGCAATGTAAGGCTTAGTGGCGGCCCTACGTTGGTAATACTGTACATCGGGGCCGAGCCCCCGAATGCCGATTCGATACCCTATAGGGCAGCTGTCGGAGAGCTTTGTCCGAAATGAACGAAGCACTTTGCTCAAGGCCCTGTGGCGAAGGGCGCTGGCATTCTACCAAGACGGCCAATCTATAAAATTCAATAGCGATGGCACTGGGGAGATAGATGAGTGACCGATTGCATGGTGTCTCTCAGTATCGCTGTCACCAACTAATCTAGGCTATTGTGCCGAGTTGAACTTTACCAATTTATTTGTGCACAGCTCAATTATAAGAGCATCAAACAACCATGCAAAACCAACGAGGAACCCCGGCCTAACGAGCCTCGCCTTCTAGGCGAGCTTGAGCTAACAATAACACTCGCCGAACAACTGCCAGAATGCGTACCCCCCCCGCCCCCCCCCCCCAAAGCGCAGAAGTGTTATGCTAGACTCAACGAACGTAGCCCCCATGATGACGCCTTCGAACGCAAGCTGTTTAAAACCAGAATAGAGGGCCATTTCAAGGAACCCGCCTATCATTCCTCACGAGAGGTTACGCAATATTCTCTGCGTCTACTGTTTGATAAATCACCCTACTCAGTTCGGCCCGACTGGAGGCAGCCAGAGGGCGGGCCAGACAGCGATGAATTTTGGAATCACAAGGAGTTCGTCGGTCGGGAAGACCCAGATCTAGAAGCAAGGCAGAGCTATGAATAGTACTTCATCACGGCATTGGGATGAATGCATAGTCTGTTGGGTTCCTAAGTTTGCCCTCGCGCGGCCGCTCACATGTCTCATTACAAGATTGCGAAGCATCCACGTTTCATCTGATATATACTCAGGGTCTGGATTTGTCGCACTGCGACAAGCCCCTTTTTCCACTGGGCTTGCATACGTAAGCGCTGGACAATGGTTTAGCCCGTGTTTTCATAGCACAGCGGGATCTATGAGCGCAACCTCAGCTACGGGATCGGTGATGTCGTCAGGGTTGGGTATAACGGCCGATTTTGATTGGTCTTGGGCGTTCCCTGTAGTAACTACCTATACATCGTTTCTCCGTACTATACCAAATAGTGCCACTGTAACCCCATAATCATAAGCTTAACCTTCACTGTTTGTTTTTTTCCATTTCGTCACCACATCGCATACCACAGCGCACCGTATTTATGACTTTTATTAATAGCAATAATTACTAATAATTCACTATATTCTGGCTTGAAGGGACCTTATATAAAGAATTGTAATATCAATGTTTATTCGCGCTTCCGCAAGCCGAGCATAAAGTAACAATTGCAATAGCGACTTTAATAGAAGATATGGTCGTCTAAGCTCTGTAGGGCGAGGGTTGCAAAGGGGTCTTTGTCTTGTGGCATAAGGGCCCCCAGTTCGGGCGCTAGGACCTCACACCATCACTATTATAACTGAGGGCAGCGAAACGAACACAGAAATTGGAAAAAAAGGAGTGCAAAAAAACAGGATCTTATAGATAACTACATATTATGATAATGACAACAGCTAAAGCTCTATCTTATTAACCCCATGCTTCTTCTCTCGATACTCACATCTGGAACCATCGCTTCTGGAGTAATTGGGCGGCAGATGGCCGTTTTGACGGTTCGATTTGGAGGGTTTCTCGGAGTAGAGATACAAGTTCTCGTGCTTCTGCCTCACCAATATCATTTGCCTTGTATTTATAGAAACTGTCTTCCAACGAAGGCATTGCTATTGGAGGGCCATAACCCTCAGGAGGCTGGTCAGCCCTTATGTTCCGTCCCCATTCAGAGTCATCAAAATCTGAAGGTTCAACGTTTAAACGCTCTCCGTTCGGACCAAAATATGACGTATATTTAGGCCACGCGTCGCGTATGTGTTGTGGTAATGGGCCGATGATTTCGGAAAGCTGAATGAGATGGTCGTCGTCAACGACGTGGGGTGGACAAAGGAATCCAGTTACCTCAAACAAGGGGCGATCAGTTAGCAATTCGAACATAAGGCATCCGAAGCACCAGATGTCAATCGTCCAGTCGATTCTATTACCAAGGATCATCTCTGGTGCCCTATAACCGAGAGGGGTGAGAGGAGATGCTGGGGGATTATCGATCCGAAAAGCTTGAGTCCCAGACTTGTATTAGCAAATGCTTCAATACTAAAATATACATATTCGAATAGGGGAGCATACCACCACCAAAGTCCGCTAATTTCACTACCTCTCGAACTTGTAAACTTTCTTCGATGATCGGTTTAGGGGCAATTAGGTACTTTGGAGACCATCGATCAACTTTCCCATCTTTCCGTTTCACCCGATCAAATCGTGTATTTGATTCGTTCTGTTCTAATTCGTTAGGAGTGAGATGAGATATATCTCGGATTGGAAACAGTAAATTTCCAGGTTGTAAATCGCCGTGGACGATATTGTTATCGCGAAGAAATTTCAACCCCAATAGGACGCTCCTGAGGATGCTTTTATTTCGCGGGGTCGAGAATCGGTTAGTTGGTGGATTTAGCAGATCGAAGAACTTATGGGGCGCGAGCAAGACGCTGGAGACACTTGGGCCCGTCGGCTCGGACACAAAACAATGATGATTACCATTGGGCCCTTGAAGTGTAAATAAGTCTAATGACAGCAGAACGGAGTTTGAGCCGGCGTCTTTAGTAGCGCTGGTTGCCAGGTGCTGCTGAATCGACAACTCATTTGTTACATCTACGTTAGCAGCATGGATCTTCAAAGCGACATATTTGACCTCGCTATTACCACTAGCCCTGCTATGCAAAGATGTTAGTATATCCTTTACGCTAAACTGAGGTCGGTGGCATAGTGGGTGCAATGACTTACGCAACATCCTCCGCTAACCAGACAGTGGCGGTTGAGCCGTACCCAAGCTTCCTAATGACACGGTAGCGCTCATGTAGTATGTCCCCTAAGACGACCGGGTGAAAACCACCTGGGCGGTACAATTCAATTGACTCGCAGGGAGTTCCCATAGACTCGAATCTGGAGTCCTTGGCCAAGGGTCTTTTATATGGCGGGGTTGCTGGGGAAGACATTGTGCCGAGAAAAGCTGGACGGCGGAAAAGATAGGCGAAGTATTTTGCAAAGAGAGACGGAAGCATACAATGCAGCAATAGTGCGATATAGCATTCAGTGAATGGCAAGAACTGCGAGTCTAAGGTTAAGTAAGTAACGATGGTGTCCACGGGAGGAGCTGCTAAAATCGGGTTCTTGATGAAGCACCAAGATGTGGAAATTGGTGCCTAGGGGTTATTATACTTGATCATGAGTCATTATTGGGCGCTTAACCTCTATTATCTAAGCAGTCATCTGAGCCACCATAACAGCAATACCTTTTCTAATACTCGAGGCCTTGGGAGCCTAACAATTGAAAACGAGAGGGATGCTTGCATGTATGGAACCAACAAGTTGGAGCTAGAGAATGATCGAGGGCCTACAGAATACCCCACTAAGCTAACTATTACACATCCACTAACCAATGGGAAGGTGGCTGAGCTAGTACGGAAGAATCTTATTCCGAGCTTTCGTTGTCATAACCCTAGTATAGGAGAGTGAAAACACCCGCTGCTACGCCAAGAGCCCAATACCAATGCTAATAACGCCTCTAGCCTGTATACACGACACCCCATTTGTCCCAGGCTAGGAGGTGTGATATTCGTTCTTCGGATATCTACTAGTGTTAGGCAGGTATGAGGGACAGTGCAAGATATTACCGCTCACGGTGGTTTCCACGTCAATTATCCCCATCCCTTCTACAACATCAATAATACACACACTAGCTTTCAGTAGACTAGCTATATGATGAGAGCTACTAAACGTAATTAGATGTTGGCCGTCAAGGTCGGTGAGGCTGAGTTACTGGCCGTATCTAGGAGGCCAAACGCCTCATTTCATGAACTTAATAGGCTCAGCGATTCTGTTGATCGCCCATACCGATCACAAGCTTTTTTTTCTTGCTATCGGCAAACACGCCCCTCGTGAGTTAGTTAGATGTTAGGCGTTAGACTTTGGTCGTCAAATTTGGCCAGACTGACCTGCTCTGCCACAAATGGAAGACTTGACGCCTGTTTTGGTAAACATGATAGGCTTGACTATTCCCTTCGCCACCCATATCTATTATTTCCCAAGACCAACAACTTCTTGTTAGTGTTTAGGAGCTAGAAAATAATACAGGATGTAGTTTGGTCACGTCAGTATTATTCTACAAGTCGGTGTCATCTTATGTCTATAAATATTGGCATCATGCCAATGAGTGAATATGAATCAACTCGTCATCTCACGCCTTTCATCCATCTTACCTGCCAACCAAGTAATCATTCCCACTCATCGCCCTTGTTGAGTTAATTTTGGGTTTACTTATCCACACTCCCAAAATCTCAGGTTTATATAAGTTACTATAAGACCAAATTATACAAGATCACCAAGATGATAATCTACTTCAAACCCGATTCTATTTATTCCCGCAACCATTCCATGCGCCAGCTATGCATCCGACTTGTTCAGCATAAAGTGCGTAACCTTGGGCTAGAGGGTTATATCGTGCTTGCGGTAATCGTGTAAGCCCTCGCTATCAATAGCCTAGTAGGGGAAGTAACACGTAAACCTAATATTTCTATAGGAGCCCTTTCCACCAGAGCCGCTCGGACGCAACTGATCACATTACCGTCGATCTATTTAGTGCAGGGAGACAAAGGGGCACTTATCGAGAATACGGACGGATCCATGTGGACGAGCAAGGCAACTGATTCCGAGAGAGCGTTAAGACAAATGCCCCCTTCACAAGGTTCTTTAACTGTTCAAATTTTCCGGGTGTTTACAGGTTTTGGATAATATTTGTTTATGGTCATAGCTTCCAACATTTCTATGCTAAGATGTTACTAGCCCTCTCTACATTTTTATGGTGCGGTATATAGGAACGATAATATAGCCCCCTATTGTCAATTTAGGAACCAAGCGAATCTGAAAAGAAACTGCACATGCCTGTCAGTCTGCCTCGATTTTGTTACTTACACTGATTTAGATAAACGTAGTACTAAGTACTATTATTAATGCCACCATGGCTCCGCTGAGATGACGAGCACAGTTGAACATGTACGTAGTTCAAATTATTATAATAGATCTTGACCCAAACCTGGGTCTTTCCTCGACCTTTTGAAGATAGTGTTCGCCGGTCAACTTATGGTAATTACTCCCCATCTTACTATCTACAGCAAACTTTCGCAACGTGAACAGAACGGTACTCTAGTTATGAAGAATATGATATCTTCCTCTACATTTCCCGGTGCTAACCCAATCTTCCGGCCGAAGAGCCAGCGCTTATCGCAGGCCTTGAATATGGGATAAACCTAGAGCCTATCACTTACGGGGAAGAATATTTTTGTACAATCTCGGAGAGGGCCGGAGGAAACTGGCCGCGCCGGGATTATGTTTTCAGTGCCTTGATTCGATTCATAGTCTGAAATTTTGTTAATAACTATTTTCACTATGTTTAGATAAACGTGGCGGTCGGCTACTAGAAGTTGCTTGAAAATGTGACTCTGAGATACTTAGGTGCAAGCCGCGGCCACTGCGATATCGGAAAACAATCGTGGTTGATGCCGTAGAGTCCCCCAATACTTCTCACGACACCATATCCGATGATTTTAACTCGCGATTTGTGGAACGAAGATATCTTATACTCCCAGTCTATGCCAGACCGCATTTTATATGACTTATTGTCGGGAGGAGGGAATACCGTCACAACTCCATGACGCAAAAACAAAGAAGTTCTTGTATATAGTAATAGTTAGTTACAAAGCTTCCAACAACTTCGTGCGTCAACAAATGTCGTATCATACCCCCACACTAGCAGTCCTGACAATTGTAGGGATAGTTAGTGTCGCTATGCCTAGAATTGCATGGTGAGAAGCCTACAGCGACTCAAAAACCTTCGCCATAACATAGTAATATAAGGCTCAAGGCTCCTAGTTCTTCTCTATTTAAGCAGAAACTTGTATAGTCAAGCTTCCTGTACCTAGATCCCGATGACCGTGACCAGACTACTGCTCATGATGGCAGGAAACTCAAGTGGGACGACGACTCAACAACCTGAAGGACATCGGGGCCGACGTTTTTTCAGAAAGGAAAGAGCAAGGTTCAAAGAGATCTCGCAGGGCGAAAGATCATAGTTTAAGAGAATTTGTGGCAATAGAGCTGCAATAACTGGGGTTGTAGTTTGAGCGGACTCGGGTTCAGACTCGAAATACATAACACGCAACGGTTGCCGCTCCAGGCCTAACAACAGATGGGGGCAAAACCCTTATCACGCAGATCTCTAACACCGTATAGCATAGTCGCTACCAGCATTTTCAATAATCTATTGGCGATGTGCGGGGGTGATTTGCGGGCGGAATATCAAACGACAAAGGGGGGAAGCCCAGTATACTTGCTCGTCACATTGTAGTGCACCAAATTTCTAAAGCTCTTCCAAGGGAGTTGTCTGGTGCCGAAATAGACGGTCTAACTTTCTCTACATCGCGGATACTAGTAAGCTAGCGAAAAGCTATGCTAAATAGATACTGGAGGGGTCATGTCACCATCCATTGTTTCCACGCCTGGCTGGCTGCTTGATACATAATAAGCCCTGAATAGGACTTAGCACCTAATATCCATAGGCACAACACTCTTCTACCACTTTGCCATCACTATGTCTCTCATAATTCCCCTCTTGTCCAATACGCTATATTATATAATGGTCGCTCTTATAGCTATGGTAGGCTATGGAATTGCCTGTTGTTAATAAGGGAGGACTGGATTCATAGGATTAGAAGTGATAGTTCGACCCTTGTAAGGCAAGTATAAGGGATAATATTTGTTTTACCCCTCATAGTGGAAGTTATATTGCCTATCTACGACATTATTATAAATTTGGTTCAGCATACTTAGACATGCTTTTGTCCGCATCGACAACATGATATAATACGCACCTGCTATTAACCCTATGCAGGCTATGTCATAGGCCCCTAGGAGTTAAAAAGACAGGACCATGTATTATTTGCGAGATTATTTAGGTTACTTTTTGTATCCGGAAAATATTTCAATATTTTATTTATTAATACCGCTAATATTTCCTTAAAATGGGGGAGATATAGCTATCGTTAGCAACCCCCATCGAAACCCCTTCCCCAGGCAGTTTGTTTCCAAACGCACGTGTATCCAAGAAATAATTAGTCCTCGAGAACCCATCACACCTTTCCTGCAGCCTGCCGCACCACCGCTCGCCTTCTAACACGTGGGGGCTATCGAACCTACCTGTCCATCATTGAACCTCTTTTCATCAATTTTCATCACGCCACTGCCACGTAAAGCATACCCTGGATTTTCGCCCCCAACGCCACCTAGCAAACAAAAAAAAGAGCCTACAAGTGAATCATAGCGAAGTTGAAAGCGAGCGAATGTGAGAGGCGGTTTCTAGATCTGAAGAAAGGTAAAAGATTGAAAATGTGTCTAGAGATGATTGAATGAGGGGCATTTACCCCAGATCAACCCTGAGAAAGTGTATAGTACGTAAACACAGTGCGTATGACAATTCCAACAGTCAAAATCACTACCTATCTACATGTAGCTATACTGATTATATAATACATATCTTTCGAGATTGTTTTACCTCGTGATCGATTAGCTACAACTAGTCTTTGTGGTTAGTTAGGTGAACTAATAATCTAAATGTAATCATTTTCAACACTAACTGAAAAACGTCTCATCATATCCTAGCACAGACTCTCATCATCCTTATATCAAGGCCAATGCAGCTGAGAGGAAATAAACTAATCGCAATACAGCCCAGTGAGCGTTTCTCTTACACTCACAGTCTGCTTTTGAATCGGGAACCAGTCAAGCCAACCATCATCCAGCTATGACGTCAGGGTTAAAATTGTCTATTGCATGCTGCACCTTCTCACTCCCGTTTCTCGCATAACAACACACTCACAACACCTCATAATAGACCGGGAATATAAACGTCAATCTCATCACCCGATTTCTCTCATACCTTATAGCACGCCGACAATTAGATAGGTTAGGTATGTCATTCGCACGTTGTGGTCAAATCTAACAAGATCTCACATCCGGCCCAGCCATCGTGATTTCACCTTTTATTACAAGCAAGCAATCAACTTTTATTTCAAACAATTCACAAAGACCAGACAGCGCCAAAACATGAACCCAAAATATGAACACATTGTATTTCATTGATGCAATGCACCTCACGGCAAATGCTCGCTTCGCTGTATCGACTGTTCACACAGTTCACCTCAATAGGCTGCTCGCTTTGCTCTGTCTTCCCGCTAATCTCCCCTTCCTATCATGGCTCGTTCTTGAACATAGACATTACTTAAAACACAAGGGAGAAAAAAAAATCGGTATTAGATGCTTCTGCTTCTTCAATCGGGTTTGCATCCTCTCTCCCTACTCCATAGTATCTCGTCTTAATCTCATCTATGGTAGCAGCTTTTCCACACTAGCTGGTCCATCGACTTAATACCTGTAGATAGGCTCCTTCTGCTTCGGCGGCGATACATCATATAGACTGTCGTTGTCACTGTCTGTAGGTCGTGAAACTGGGGTAACGTCAGTATCCTTCCTAGACGATGAATTCTCAACGGCACCATGCACTATAGTAACATCTCGAATTAGTAACCACCCACTCACAGAAACTGTAAAATAATTCTGATAATTCTGCACTTGGTGAATATAGTTCTAAGAAATTTACTCACTGGCTTCCTTGCCTACTGCACTCTCTTGCCTGCCCGCGTAGCTAGGTGTAGAGTCGAAACCGGGGTGAAAGGGTTCGAAGGCAAGCCTAGGCTCCTGATCGAGGTAGCGGCTCGAAGAGCCCTTCGCTGCATTTGAACCTGCCGATTCATCTGGGTCCCGGAAAGGATCCTCTTCCACAGGAGGCGTTCGTGATCTTGACGGACCAGCGGATGATCCCGCATATGTCAATGGTTCGTACTCGCGCCCCTTACCCTTCCCATTCGTCTCCCGCGGCGGTGCGGCTGGTTGCCTCGACCCAGAGCCTGATGTTACGCGTATACCTAAGCCAGTATCGGGGGGTGAGGGCCGTCTAGAATATCCGGGTTCGCGTTCGTCTGTCTGCGTCTGCCTGTCGTCTAAGCTCACAAGGTCATTGCCATCGTTTGCCAGAGATGCGACATGTTTCCGCGCATTAAGCATGGCACGTTGATGTAAATTCAAGGCGGTCTGCAATTGTTCGTTGGTGTCGATGAGGGATTCCATCGTTTCGTTATCGGGGGATGGGTTTTCTGAGGTCATGTACCCCTGTATACTACGGCTAGCGCTTTGGCAGCGCTCTGCGAACTCCTTGATCAAATCGTTATCGAGGACCTCTCCTGGAGCTGTGTTGGTTACAACCTGTTGTAGAAGTTTTGCCGACGTGCGAGCCTCCTCCAGGCGGCCAGCTAGCTCGACAGGCTCGGGGAGTCGACGATTGCGATGGTCGCGCGCAAAGTAGTTTTGAGAATGGCGGTCAACTGGTGGTGCAGTCATCATCATGTGTGTTGCTTGGGGTGGCGGTTGTTGCTGCCTTCGGCGTAGATAGGATTGAACAGGTGCACCTGTCTATTATGAACAGTTAGTCGCACGCTCTCCCAAGGTGCCTCTGAAGAGGCACAGGTGTTGATTGTCAACGTACTGAGTAGGATGACTTCTGCGCCTTCTCTTTTTCCTTCTTCCACATCTCGATCATAGGCACCAATCCCTCGTCGTAGAATTTTGTCGTCTCAAAGGAATCCAACGTCTCCATCAGCATCTGTCGCACCCTCTCGTTCCGAGCATTTTTCAGCAGTTCTTTGGTGGTCTTGGCGAATTCTTGGTCGAGATTTCGGGTAAACGTGGGGCCAGGATTATCGGAGAGGATTCGGACGAGCATGAGGGCATTGTACTGGAAATCGGGTCGTGTGATGTAGTCTTTCTTCAGGTAATCGCGTATCATGTCGGCGCATAGTTTGGCTGCGCCGGGAGAGGATTCGGCAGCTTCAACAATAGGGGGAAGGTGGATGACCTCGTCATCGGCGCTGTTGGGACCGTTCGATTCGCAGAAGAATTTCTAGTTGGAGATAGTCAGGAGAGAGGCTTGACCAGGGCGCCTTGCGGCAGATAAAACAAAAGTGTAGAAAGAAGGCAAGCGACGACGCACCACACTGCGGCCGGCGACGGCTTCGGGGCTATTATCGTCGGAGTTGATTGAAACATCTAGCCCTACTTAGGAAGACCGCGATATCCGAGGTTAGCAAACGGTCGAGTGCATAGGTTGGGGTGTTCTGCGGGGCTACGACATACCACTGGTATTCCTTCTCTTGATGGTGTTAAACACCTTGCTCATCTTGAGTGACTTCATTGTCGCGGTGCCGATAAGCTAGAACTAGAGGGAGGCGCAACGATGTAGCAGTGTGTTGGAGTAAAAAGCAACGAGACGAGTAGCGGTCTGTGTGAGGTTCACACACGCTCGCGCTGCCACGCTCTCTATACCCTCTGCTCGGAGCACTTGGCGAAACAATAGGTTATGTGTGGAGCAGGAGGTGTTTGTCGTGGGAGGGTCGATGTCGCAGAAATGTTTCTAAGCGGGAGTTGTCGAAGTTGGATAAGGTGCATGCAGCATGTACCTAAGGCAAGGGGGCAGCAGCAGGCACGAGGGCACGGGGGGTAGGAGCGTGAGACAATGTTTGTAAGGGGAAATTGGGAAATTGGACGCCGCACGTGGGAAGCCTTAGACGACGCGACGACACTTGCGCTTATGACTCTGAGAACAAGGAATATGGATAGAAGCTAGGCAGTGTTGATGTCGGTATTTTATTTTATTTTTACTATTTTTTTTTTGTTCGATGGATGTGAAAGGGCAAGGCTGTTGATATGTACGTCTGACCGACTACTACCTCTGTACCTACATGAAGGAGTTGAGTAACCTGCCCATCTGCGAGGTAGTGTACCTAAGTAGGTACCTACACTACGTGCCACAAGGGGGCGAGAGCCAACTTCATAGGTGGATGCAAGTCACCAATTCCTAGGCTAACTATAGATAGAAAGCCCATTTTCCAAAGTAAGAAGGTTAAGACCGACCCGTCGTGCCGAGATTGGCCGTTGCAAGTTCGCTCTAAAAAGACGGGGGGCAACCAACTGACAGCTTTAGTATAGACTGTATAGGTACTTACCTGGTCAGTAGCTGGTCAAGTCCCATCATCATCAACCATACCTACATACATAACCTCTCTCGCCCCAAATTATGAGGCATGTAGGTTAGTTGGGTAGTACACACTCAAGCACCAAAGGATAGGTAGTATCATATAACACAAGTAAAACACTCCCTCGTGCAATACTGGCCGTGCACTGCTTTCTAGGCCTATGAGGGATGGAATAATGTCAAGTTCGACACATATAATGTAGTATACTACTACTGTAGTATCGTCATATCTATCTAGTGTACTAGTGTGTAGGGGTATAAAACGTACCTAGTTAGGTATTGACTCCACGACCCATATAATAATAGACCCAATTTTTAAAGTAAAGTATACACTTAATATATATAGGAACCTGACATTAATTTTTTATATAGCTACCTTTTGCGTTAATTACGTCCTTATATCTCTTAGATATACCTTCTAGTAAATGTAATAGCTACTATTTTAAAACTACATCTTAGGCTTTTTTAACCTATATACGCGTTTAATCTATATAAAGTTTTTTAATATAGCCAAAATACTCCTATATATAATCCTTTATTTAATTTTAAACCGTTTTAATAAGGTTTAAATTTAAAAAGTATAGTAGCTACTTAATAATTTGTATGCTGTATTTATATATATTTTTAATAGTACTTTTAGCAGTATAAACGCTAACGCTATTTTATATAAAAACTAAGTTATAGCTAAAACGTTTAGCTAATTTTATTTATTTATCTATAATAGAAATAATATATTAACAATATAAAGCTTTAGAAATAAAACCCTAGTTTTTTTTCTAAAATATTTTAAAGCTTTTGCTATAGCTAGAAAAACAACTTTAAAACATTTAGCTAAGCTTTTGTTAAATTTTATCGATTACGTAGGTATTATTATACTGTTTAAACAGCAAACGCGTTATATATTGCTTTATATACTAACTATAAGTTACCTATATTTTGTTAGACTAAAAAATAAAAGCCTATTATAATAAAGTCTATATTTTATGTTTATATATAAAAGCAAGGCGTAAATTTTAAGCTTTTTTGTTAAGTAAAAGCTTTAATTATATAGCGTAGTATTTATATCTAAGGCAGCAAAAAGCATTTTAAATAGCTTATACGCCGAATATACTATTAAATAAAATAGTTAAAATTTTAAACTATATTATTAATTAATTTACAAGTAAAGCTATTATAAAACAAACTAATTTGGCTTTTTTGTTTAAACTAATAGTAAAAAAAGGTTTTTTTTGTTTGCAAAAGCTTTAAAGGTTAAATAAAGCCTTTTAAACCTATTTTTTCAAATAAAAAGTTTTTTAGTAAATTTAAGCAATTAAAAAACCTTTATCTTTATATAATACGCAAATTTAAGTTTTTTAGTTGTTAAAAAAGTGCTATACGCTTATTATAGTAAAATAATTTTGGTTACTTTGTTGTTGCAGCGTTTTTAAATATATAAAAAGGCTATAACAAAAAAAAAAAAAAAAATTTTAACTGCCTCTATAACAATAGGTCCAAAAATAAGGTTTTTTAACGTAGTTGCTATTTTATAAAAGTAATTATATAGCTAATTATATAGCTAATTAAATAAATAATTTTAAATCTAAAAAAATAAAAGCATAGGTATAAGGTATAAATCGCGTGGTATAATTAGTATAAGTAGGTCGTATGGTATATTAGGTAGTATAGTATATTAGGTGGTATGATTTTTTAGCTACAGTTTTTAAAAGTACCTTTGCTGCTAGGGGTAATAGGGGCTTACTAAATTAGGTATGGTTTACCTACCCTTGTCAGCTGCAATACCTAACCAGGTACGTTTTACTGAACATCAACCATAGTATACCCACATAATTAACAGGTAACTAATCCAGGTAACTCATAGATTCATCATGTAAGTCCTTGGTGTACATAGTAGTTCTAGTACACGCACCTACTACATCTCCAGAGCTAGTCCTGTAGGTATCCAACTTGTACCTCTGTGCTTCTGTCTGCGGATCCCTTATGAAGTACTAGACCTAATGCATTAGTATTACTCTAGTGCATAAGTTAGTTGTATAGTTATAAGGTTGTTAATTAACTATGTAAGGTTTTGGTGGTATGCTATAACCTATATACTATTTATATTTAATATAGTAGGTTAGTGCCTAGCGTACTTATTATAGTAACTATAGTAGATTGCTTGCGTTATACTAGGTGCTATAACCACTTTTCTTTTTTAAATAACTGCTTTTAGTTATTGCAATTAGCATTTTAGTGCTTTAATTAATTAATTAATTTATATTTTTTTTGCTATTTATTATATTTTTGCCTTATTTTATTTTAGTATAATTTTGCTAGCATATTATAAGCTTTATACTAAGTATTTATTATTATTATAAGCTAGAAATAAATTGCTTTTATTATATTTATTTAACAGCTTTATTTTTTTAAAACTTTGTAGCCTATATATGTTTTTTTAATAATAGCTAACTACTATTTAAAAGCTATTATAATAAAGTTTAAATTTATTGCTTTTTTAACAAATTTAAAGTATTTAGTTTTTAATGCTATATATATAAATTAAGCCTTTTTTTTTTTATAGGTATGCTTTAATTTAGTTTTATAAAGCTTTTAAACTGCTAAAGTAATTACGTATTAGCAGTACTTTATAATATTAAGCTAATTTTTGCTAGGATTTTTTTTTTTTTTTTTTTATAGGTTTATATATATATTCTGCTAGTTTAGTAAGTAACTAATCCTAAAGCAGTTAAATATTAAAAAAAAAAAAATAACTGTTATAATTATTTAGTTTAAGTATTTTATTATATATTTAGATAATAGCTTATAATATTTTTAAAATAAACTTATATTTATAAATTACGCTTTTTTTTAATATTATTTTTTTAATATTTTTATTAGCTTTTTTTATTTTGCTATTATTTTATAAATAGCTTAATATAATAAGCTTAATTATTAATTTATTAACTTTATGCTATTATATAGCTTTATAACTAATAAAAGCGTTAATATTATTATAAATTTATTTTTTTAAGTAGCTAAAAGTTTTTTTAATTTTTATAAGTAGTAGTTTAATTGCTTTAAATTTTATATTAAAAACTATTTTAGTTTTTACTTATACTATAGCATACTTTATATATATAAAAAAGTTAACTACTATAGTATTTGCTGTTAATAATATATAATTTATTGTTTATTAAGTTAAAAGCAGTAGTAATATAATAAGCTATAAATTAAGTAGTTTATTTAATAATAGCTTTATTAGCTAGTACTTAAAGTATTTAGCTATTATTTATTAGGCTAATAATGTTATTTTTAAGTGCTAATATTACTTACTAACTTTTTATAGCAAGGTATTAACTATAGTATAACTAAAATCTAAATATATTTTTTTTACTATTGCTAAAAGGTTAAGTATATTTAATACTTTTAAAAGTATTATTATTTAATATGCTATTTTTACTAAATATAAAAAATTTCTAAGGCTTTTTTTATATTTAGCTATTTTATAAAGCCTATTTTTATATATAATAAAATATTTATTTGCCTATTTTTATATAATATTTAGTAATAAATCTGCTTTAAATTATAAAAACTTAAAAATTATTTATAAGTTTATATAATTTAAATATTATAATATTATTATAAGTTTATATTAAAGTTTATTTAATAGCTTGTTTATAGCGTTTATTTAAAGTTAGAAATTATTTTTAGCAGTTAAAAACAAATTTTTAAAAAGCTTTAATAACTAATTAGCTAATATATTAAATTTGCTTATTTTATATACTATTTATATAGCGTAATATTTTATAACATTTAAAAATTATATTATTTATATTAGCTGTTTTTTTTTATTTTTAATTATTAATAATAACTTATAATTAATATAAATAGTAATTTTGCTTTTTTTTATTTAGTGTTTTTAATATTATAATGCTAATAATATTGCTAACAGCTTTTTTTTTTATAAAAAGTACTTTGTTTAAGCATTTGCTAGCTTTTTTAAAAAATATGCTACTAGATATAATATTATTAATTTACTATATAAATAAAGCTATAAAAAGCAGGCGCTAATATATAACTAGCTTAAATTAGTTTTTAATATTAAAAGTAGCTTTTAATTAAAAAACTTTATTACTAATATAATTATAATAGCTTTTTTAATTTTTTACTAAGTATTTTTAGCTTTAGGTAATAGTATTAAAGCCTAGTTTTTAAGTTTTTTTATTAATGCTGTTAATAATGTTATAATTAATAAATAGTTACTAATTAAATACTTAAAGTATTTTATAGCATTAGTAAATATTTAAACTTTAGTAATAGTTTTTAGTATTAGTTTATTTTTTATAATAGCTACTTTAGTTAAGTTAGCTTTAATATTAATAATAAAAATATAAAAACTTAAAAAAATATTTTTGCTAATAAATAATAAAGTTTTTTATAAATTAATTATTATGCTATATTTTACTAGTTATATAAATAATAGTAGCAGTTTTTTATAAAGCTGCTTTTTAAAACCTGCTTATATATATATATTATTTAGCAGGCTAGCTACCTAGTTTTTAAAAAGTTTTAATATTTTTTTTATAAAAGCTTAAAAAGTAGCTAAAGCGTTATAAAAGCTAAAAAATATAATTAATTATTTATATAAGCTAAACAAAATAATAAATACTATTTTTTTAATATTTAGTTTATATATTATAATATACTAAAACTTATTTTTAAAGTTAATAAAAATATAGTAGCTATAGCTTATAGCTTTTTATATTTAGTTTTTAGTATTAAGTAGTAAATAAGCTTATTTTTTTATAGCCTTGTTTATTTTTTTATAATTATAGCAAAACTTTTATATAACTTTTTTAAGCTTAACTTTTAAAGCCTTTATAGTTTTTTTAAGTATTTTTTTTAGTATTAATAGTATTAGCAATTTCTATAGCTTAAAACCTTTTTATATATAAATATTTAAGTAAGCTTTAATAAACTTATATAAAGCTTTTTTTTATATTAAGCTATATTAATAAAGTAGTAGCTTAATTAGTAAATAATTTTTAATATTAATATAATGCTTTATTTTTATTACTATGTTTATATGCTTTTTAGCTAAGTTAAACAAGCCTAAAAATTTAGCAATATATTTTTTTAAATATGCTTATGCAAAAAAATCTGTTAGTATATTTTTATACTATTTTATAGTAATATTATTAGCTATTAGTATAATTTTAATAGCTAAGCTACTATAAGTATACTAAAAAAGCCTAAATATTAGCTAACTATTAAATTTAGTAAGCTTTAATATTTTATTGCTTTTAATTATATTAAAATAGCTTTTTTATTTATAAAAAATCTGCTTACTAACTATAAAATTGCTTAAAAATATATAATTTAATATAATATTTTTTATTAAAGTTTATTTTTTAGTTGTTTTATTTTTTATTAAAAATGTTGCTAATACCTAATAGTTATAAATAATTTAAGGTTTAATACTGCCTATTTTAATTATTATAGCTTTTTTTTGCAATTTATATAAGCATAATTAAAATACTAATAACTTAAAAATATAATAATTAATATAATTATAGTTAAAAAATATAGTAAAAACGTAACTATTATATATTATTTTAGCTTAAAAAAAGTTATAGCAATTATAGTAGCTATTTCTTAGTTTGCTTTTTTTTACTAGTAGTTTAATTAAGCTTTTATTTATTTTAACTATATAAACAAAGCTATTTTAAGCGTTATTAATACTTAAAAATAGTTTTTTTAGTTTTTAATTAATAATGTTTTTTTTTAAACAATCGGTAAAGCTTAGTTAATTTTTTTTTATGTTTTTTTTATTATTAAAATATACCTGTTTATTATATATAGGTATTTTAAATTTAAAAAACTTATACTTATTTTTAAATTATATAAGTTTAATAAATATATTATTTTTAAATAGCGTTTTTTTTAGTATAACCAATTAACTTTAAAGCTTATTTAGCTGCTGCTTTAGCTATTTTGCTTTTTTAAAGCAATTTTTAGCCTAATAGCCTATTTTTTTGTAGTTAAAACATTTATTTTTAAAAGCCTTAATTATAAACCTTTTTTTTAAAATAACTAAATTATTATTTTTTTTAATAACTTAGCTTACTTTTTAGCTATTAGTTTAAAAGTTTAAAATTATTAGTATTAGCGCTTTTAGTATTATTTTTATATTATTAACAAGTAAAATCTAGCTTTATGCTAGCTTTACTAATATGCTAAAGGTTATATTATAATTATAAAAAAATATTATAAATTTTTAGAGTTATACTATAATATTTAATATGTTATAAATTTTTAGCTTTAATATTATTATTAATATAATATTTAATATTTATACCGCTTTTTTTATAATTTGTTTTATATTTTAATTTTAACTAAACTTTATAATATTTAATTATATGCTAAAGCAATATATTTTTAGTTTGTTTATTATAACGTTATAAGTTTGCTAAATATTTTTAGTACTTTTTAAAAGTTAATAAAATATTTTTTTAAAATGCTATAAATAGCTAATATAAGCTTTGTTTTATACTAGTAATAGGCTAATAAAAGTAGTTAAAAAGCTATATAGTATATTATATAAGCTTAATATTTATATTATAGCTTTTAAAAAATTAACTTAACTAGCTATAAGCTTACTATTTTATATAAACTATATTACCTGCTAAAAGTTTTTAGCTATTTTTATAGCTATTTTTATAAACTATAAGTTATAAAATATAAAAGTTTATATTAGTTAGTTTTAAAGTTGTTATATTATATTTAAAGTAGTATAATTAACTTTAATTAGCTATAAGCTTAATAAAATTACTACCTTATTTTTTATTTTATACTTGCTAAAATTATTAATATTATTTTAAAAAAAAGCTTTTAAAAAAGCAGCTTAAACTTATTATTTTTGCTTAGTTTAAATATTACTAAGTAGTTAATACTTTTATAAGTTTAATAATAAGTTATTTAGCTACTTTTTATTAGTAATATTTGCTAATATTTTTATATAAAATACGTTAATTATAGTAATATTTGCTAAAATACTTATAAAGTTTATTTTTATAAAATTAATATTATTAAGTTTAAGTTAAACTGTTTTTTTAAATGCTTTAGCTTTTAAAGCTATTAACGTAGTTATTATTTAATTAAGCTTTTTTTTTAGCTTTTTATAGCTTTTTTAAACAACTTCTACAAATTTTTTTAAGCGTATATTTATTGCTGCTATAATAATTCCTTACTTTAAGCTAAGCTATTTCTTACTTTTTAGTTTATTTATTTTAAACTTAGCGCTTATATATCCTAGTATACTTATATAAAGCGTACGTTTTTAAAATAAAATAGCAAAAGTATAATAAATAAGGTAATAAGTTATAAAAAAAAGGTAATATATTATAATAAAGTAAAAACAATAGGGTAATAAGTATATCTTTATATATATTTTTATATTTTTGCAAAATGCCTTATAGCTGCAAAAATAGCTATTTGTACTTCTGTCTGCAGATCTTTTATAAAGTACTAGACCTAATACATTAGTATTACTTTAGTATATAAGTTAGTTATACAGTTATAAGGTTGTTAATTAACTATATAAGGTTTTGGTAGTATACTATGACCCGTATGCTATTGTATTACTTTAGTATATAAGTTAGTTGTACAGTTATAAGGTTGTTAATTAACTATATAAGGTTTTGGTAGTATACTATGACCCGTATGCTATTTATATCTAATATAGTAGGTCAGTGCCTAGCGCACTTACCACAGCAACCATAGTGGATCGCTTGCGCCACACCAGGTACCACACCTCTGCATCCCCGTCATAATAAGTTGCTGTGCCGCAACGTCGCAGATAGCCCAATGAACAACCACGTTACCGCTGCTAACCCTTCGGCGAGACGATCATATACGTTGTATAACCTCAGGTGACCGCCACCACGGCCGGCCAAACCGACCATCCCACACGCGCGCGCCCACAAGCCGGACAAGGAGAAACTCGAAAAACACCAATCAACCCCATTCCAAAGCCTCAAAACCCATTCTTTGTCTCCCTACACAGCCCCGACGTTGTACGCAATCGAAGACGTGGGGTCGCAAGAAATCCCCAATCGCAATTTGGGGCTAGTTCGCTCCATTGTCTCGGCGCCAAGAAACGACGTTTCTCGCCGGCCCAACGCGCGCGTGCGCCTTTCTTTTCCAACGCCCGCCCGGGACTCGGGAGCGCATCTTCATTCAGTCGCCCGAGAGAACACCGGCAGCTATGTGCCGCGAACATCTCATCTCAAGTCCATCCCATAACTATTAAACTAATCTTTTAATTTCTACAAATTTATTTCATATTGTAAACATGTTTGCTCCGGGAGATTCATGGCCGTTTCATCGAGAATAAAAAAAAACTACCGTCGAGAAGCCGACGCGTTCTCATTTGAGGCTTAGCCGAAGCGGGGCTGATAGACTCGGAGTTAGCTTCTTGGCCTCCCAACACCCGACATCCATCACATCACATCGTCATCGGCATCATCTGCCGTCGACGACATCCCCAAGCATGCCAATTGACTATAATACTTTCGGATCCATATAAAACATGCTAGAGTTCCCTTTCCACAGGTCAGCCGTTCTTATACCCCGCAGTCCGCGTGTATCCCACAATATAAGCGTTTCGTTTCTGCTCAAACCTTGTGACTCATAAAAAAAACCCCGGTGTTTTTATTTTTATTTTTATATTCTGACTATAAAAAATATACCAATTTAATCTCTTCATTCAGATATGTACAAGAGGCCGCCGGTACGTATTTCATCACAAACCAGATCATAAGCAAAATCAAGTCCAATACCAGAACAATCACTGCAGCATCAAACCACCAAGTAGTAAAGTCACGATTGCAGAAAAGAAACGAGTTAATTGACTAGTTAACATTGTTTAAATGCCACGGGCCCCAAAATCTCAACGCAACGCCTGAGACACCTTTATTGTCCGTTTGTTTCCTTTCCTCTGCTCGACCGAACCGCCTCGATTCCCTTCCTCCCCTCCTCCTCTCCCCCCTTCTCTTTCTGTCTGTCCGGGACTTGTGCCGCATGGCACCCATGGAGGGGGTACGGGACTATGCCTGACGGTGAAAACGATTGAAAAAAAAATAGTTTGATTATTATACATATGCATGGGGACGGAACCTCGTCGTCCATTTCCACCGGGTCGTGGAAAGGTTCTTAAGGTGGGTGGGACTTGCTGGGTAGTGCAAAGGCGCTGCCAGTAAGAAAACTGGTACAACTCGTCATTCCCAAGTGTCTTGCTTTGTTTAACTTCGCATGCCATGGGGAGCTATTAGGGCTCAGCCTAGACAGTCATACTGAAAACCCCTAGGATTCCAAAAAGTAAAGCAAAATCCGAAGCAAAACTAATGATGAGTTGGGGCTGCTCCGTCTCCGGCATTGGATATGCCCCTGTTGAAAGGGGACATCCATACGCGATATAAAAATACACGCTCTTGGGTCCTTGTGTTTCCAAACCAACGTTGGCGCTGCAATAGCTGCATTTCGTCAGATTTCGGTTAACCTTAGACCACGCGTGGCGAGTTGACTAATCGTATTCGGGTTACATCCATCGCTTTCCTGGGGGAGGGTGAAGCAATGCTGCTATTCCATCCGCTACTCGTCTGAGATGGCGTTGTCATTTTCGGACTCTTGCCCTTGCTAGGCTTCGAATTCTCAGTAGTTGCTGCAGTGATACTGGGACTCGACTGGTTTGTTTTGCTCGATGGCGTCTTCTTGGGCGTAGCTCGCTGGGTTTTGGCGCTCTTCGTTGGTGATTTAGTTTTACCGTAAGACTTAATCACGGATTTTGACTTGGACACTTTGGATATCTTTTTGGCCGGCATATTGTCCTTCTTGCTCAGTGCCGCCTTGGTGTTTACCGAAATGGTTGACACACTACGCTTAATAACTGTCGCTGCACCTTTAGTTGCTGCTTTGAGACTGGTAGTGCGCTTGACTCCCGTAGCCAAGGCCTTGATACCCGCCGGGGTCTTGATCTTCCGCTTTTTTGTCGAGCTAGCCTCGGCTTCTGCTAGCTCACCCAGGGCCTCCTTGAGCTTTCGTTTACCCTTTTTAGCACTTTCTTTCGCTGCCTTTGCTAGCTCTTCTTTCGAAGGCCTCGGTGGTTTGACTTCCTTGGGTTTGGGTCCAAGAACGCCTCGACAGTTCGGGCTACCACAAAGACACTTTTGCACGTTCTTAGCTGAGAAAGGGTCAAAATTGTAGTCGTATGTAAGTTCCTCGCCGGTCATGATATCTCGATCGCCTGCAAATAGGGCCATTCGTGGCTGCCCAGACACAATCCACTTGACCATGCGGCAGTTTGGCTGACACGAGTGATTGACAAAACGAGCGATGCTACCGGTCGTCGCGTCAATGATCATGTTCTGATCAAATGACATTAAATAGTAGCACTGATACAGTTAGTTGCACATTTTAGGGGTTCTCTGAAGCTACGAGCACTCACTTGGTTGTCCTTATACTTCTCATTCATCCGCCGATCACACTCATCCTCGGTGATAATCTCACCCGTGTACTCCATAATAATCTGATTCGCTTCGAAGCAACGATTTGCACGGATACCGTAACCTCGATCAGATGTTTTGATGACTTCCACACCAACTCGGAACTTACCGCCGGCCCTGGTCCTCTCCTGCAGCCTGGCAAAGGCGCGATTTTGGCAGAGGGCTTCGCCAACATTGCAGTTGGTTGTGTCACACTCATAAAGCATGATTCTATTCTGACATGTCTCCCCACAACCGTCCTCTGGTGTGCAGACACACTTAGACTGATAATCTTTAAAGTGAGGTGTCTTCTTCCAGTAGGCGGCTGCATCGCCCACAAATCGATCTATCACCAAGTTAGTCGGTAAATATAGATCCAGAGAAAATCCACGATTTCAACTCACTCTTCGTCATCTTCCTCCACTCATCCGGTTTGGGTTGTCCGGGTGGAAGTGGATTGCACAAGTCGAATGGAAGCTTGAAATCTCTTCCTTCCATCAACATACATAGCCCATGGAACATTGGCGACGGCAGCGTCTTGTTAACCTTGGTATTCTGGGTCAATTCCGGGAATTGGGCCAACTTCTTTTTCTCGGCAGCCGTGAGACCCTTAAAAATATCTGTAGGAGCTTCCTGGCCAGCGTAAAGACCACGGTCCAGCCACTTCTTCACGCGTCGCTTTTTGGGTGCAGGCTCTTCCACGGCACCCTCTTCTTCCATTTCAGGCACATCATATGCAGAGTCATCTTGCACCTTGATCTTCTTGGTAGGGGGCTCCTCGGGTGCCGATGGGTCCACATATTTGCCATTTGCCCAGGTTGTGTATAGAACTGGTCGCGTGTCTATTCCAGAAAATTCATTGGTGTCTTGTAATCGCCTTAATTCTCGTGACATTTTGGTGACACCTTTCTCGAAGGTCTTCCTCCCTCTCTTACCCAAGCTTGAAAGCTTATGAGCTAAAGTTTCGGTTTCAAGGCCAGATGCACGCGTTGCGATCCGTTTAGGTGCTTCCTCTCGTTTCTTTGGCACTGCCGACTTAACCGACTTGGGGGATTTAGCGCCGCGCTTTGAGGATTGCGAGTCGGACGCGTGTATAGTGTCCTTAACAGGCGTTGTCGCAGTATTAATTGCGGTCTCGGTACCATTGCTATCTTCTGCGCTAGCATCAAATGTAGAGCCAAAGCTTGTGCTTCTCTTACGGTCGGCAATTTCGTCGCCTTTAGACCGTCGTTTGCCATGCATGGCAGTCCCGGCAAGCCTAGCTAGATTATATATGGGAGCACTGAGACGCGGTCGTCGCGAACGTTCGGGCGCAGGTGTACTAGGTGCACTTTCGCTAGTCTTTGCGCGCGTGGTTTCGGGGGACTCGACCGATTCACTCGTAGCAGTGAGAATTTCTGTCGTTGTAGTGGTGATCACAATGGAGTCAGCGACTTCGGACTGCTCTTCTATAATCGCAGGCTCTATAACATCGTCTATGGGATCAATTGGTAGGGCAATATCGTTCTTGGGGGTATCAGAGGCGAGGCTCGCATCGTCAGCAACAGTGGTGGGCGGTGTCGAGCTAAGAGACGCGACATTGGAGAAAGTATCGGCCGGAGCACCGAAACTAGCCTCAGAAGAAAGATCGCGCGGCGGCGATAAAGTTGCAGGCGATTGCATCTTGACCGACGCGCCGATGGGCGTTTTTATGCCAGTTGTAAGAGTGATGGTGGTGGTGGTTGTGGACTACAGATGTCGTGATAGGGGAAGACAAGGGACGCGTTGGTGTTGGTGTTGTTTTTGAGAGGTACGAGTGGGAGATATGCAGGACCAGGGCCAAGAGCGGGAGGTATTGGCCGATGGGCAGGATAGGTGGTAAGGGTGGTATGGGGGTGAACGGGCAAGTGGAGAAAGCGAACCTAAGAGGTGGAATTGAATTGCGAGGGAATAGGATTGGGATTTTGGGTGATAAATTGCTCAGACAGCCCGGCTTTCTATAATAGACCGAATAGGATGACTCCTGGTCGGTTGTGCTTATTGCTTATTATTTTGGCTTCCGGCACTCTGCCTGGATCACCGTTGGGTTGCTGTTGTTGTTATGGCTGGGCCAAATGAGGAAGAACAAGAGAAGCAGATAGGGAAGAAAGAAACACTAAAGTAGACAAAACCAATGACTTATCAGCCAATGACGGACCGTCTGTCCTACAAGCGCGACCGTAAGATGGACGAGCTATTATAACGGTGGAGAGTCAGGTCTTGGTGGTAATGAGGAAGGTAACGAGTGAATTTATGTGATATCCCTTGCCGACATTAGCTTCTTTCACGAGACGTGTTAAAAACTTGAGTGCACGCTGCCAGCTAGTCTAATCACGGTCAGTAAGCATCTAGTGTAGCCGATTCTGTATAGCTACTGGAGAAGAGTATGCTGTCTCCCCCCTTTCTCATGTCGAGTGTATCGTAGGGGGAACGGGTAGATTAAGGGAGAGGCGTCAGTGTGCGAGTGCATGTACGTGTATGTGCGTGTGCGTATGGAGAGAGAGAGAAAGAGATCGGGATAGGCAGAGAGAAAGAGATGGAGGAATAGGGAAAAGAGAAAGAGGAAATCGGCTGAGCTCGGTCGGCTCCATTTATCTAGCCCTCAAGGCAGGGGAGTGAATCCGGTGATGGCCAACTTACCAGTATAATTTCTTGTTGAGGCAATAACTCAGTCGACGTCAGTAGTTGGAGGACGTTTGAGTTCTTTCGGGTTGATTATGAGTCTTGTCCGGTTATGATACAGGAGAATCGATCACAATCGAAGGTTGTGGTTGTAATGGCACAAGTTGTCCGGCGTGAGGGGCAAGGTTTGGGGTTATGTTTGTGTCAAGGACGAGAGAAAAGTGGTGAGAACGCCCGGTCCAACTCTAAGAGGTGACGTTAAGCAATACCGCCGCTAGCTCTCTCAAACCGACCTAATGATTGACGGAATAATTGCCGCCTGCGTCTTGGTTGAGGATCCAATAGCGTGGGATGAAGCTGATGAGTTATGGGGTTTGAGGGAAGATGTATGCGTGGAATTGAAGCCTGATGGTTGCGGGATGTTTTTGCTTGGTATTTCTCAAAGTGTCAGTGCGCGGTAGAGATGATCGAGGCTGGCGTTGTGGGAGGACAATCGGTATTGGTGTTGCGCAAATGCCGTTGTGGGGATAGGATAGGCTACCAGAGGCGTCGACACACCGCATAGAAAGAAAAGAAGGACAGGTGTCTATGCCTCGAGTGCCTGTTATCTAGTCTAGATGACCAGGGGACAACAAGATGATGACAGTATGATGGAGTCGCATGTGTAGATGTAGTAATAGGTAAGAGACGGAGACAGAAAAGATGGGGAATCCGAAATGGGTGAAAATGGGATTTGCTGGGACTGGGCTGGCTCAATTTCGGAGAAAGGCAGAAGAGAGAGGGCGGGTTGGACGGCTGAGAAGGACGAAAGTGCAAGCTCCTATTACCTTATGCTTCTGCTGTGCTGTCTCCGGCCTCTGGTCTGATCGCCTTCCAACCACGCTACGAGTACTTACTTATCTATTATCTAAGGTAAGTTATCAGGGGGGGTTGTTGAGTTGGCCTCGAGGTACGTGACGGCACAAACACTGCACGGCAACCATTCATGTCTCTCGGATTATTCCTCATAAAACGTTCCGACCTCTCCGGCCTCTCTTTTGAGGCTATGTACACCCAATCCTACCTCTGCCTACACTATCACATCATCCCACAACGCCGGGGGGCACTCCTGTGTATCCGATCACCACTCTGCCGACTAACTACTTCGTCAACATCACCTTGAGATAAGGGAGTACCGCTTAATTATCGGCCTATTAACACAACTTCCGTATTCTTTGGAATGCACCACTCGGGGCGGATGCACATCTACGTCTGCCAGTTTTAGCTAGCCATAGTATCTCCCTGATCACCTACTGCTCACATCATACCCATCATCTTTTACCTAGTTCCTCATTAGTGATTCGAGAGTATCGCCCCCAGATAGCGCACAGTCTCGAACCAGCTAAGAGCAGTCCCTTTTTTTGAGGTATCGTTCTACTATGACTAGCTCTAGAGGCGAAAACACGATATTCTAATGACTACTATCTCAAACCCGGTCACGGAAAATAGGTAACGATCTTATAAAAGGGTATTAGAAATTTATTGTTGAGATATCAGCAAGTGTCCTGTCCATCCGCATTGAAGCGGGGAGCGGAGGATTCGGGTAACGCCTC
The DNA here is from genome assembly GCA_037356035.1 of Xylaria sp. Z50. Classification (NCBI taxonomy): domain Eukaryota; kingdom Fungi; phylum Ascomycota; class Sordariomycetes; order Xylariales; family Xylariaceae; genus Xylaria; species Xylaria sp. Z50. Next base: position 182,792 of record JBAWJU010000014.1, on the reverse strand, counting down.
TTCATTCACAATGACTTGGAATTTGGTCACTCAAGCGATATGAATGACTCGATGCAATTACGCGTCTCCTCATCAGTCCTAGACCTAGTGTCAGGGTCGATATATCACTATTTGCATTAGAAGATGCGATATTGAGATGCGTTGGCAGGTTATTGCCGAGTGTTGTTGCTGTCGATACACCCCTTGCGCGGATTTTTGACGAGGTGATGAGGTATAGGTAGATCACCAAAGCTAAACACGATGCCGGTTCGCCGTCCTAACAAAAGTGTATCCACCGCACAGGGTGAGAGAAGTTTGAGACCGCTTCACCAAATCTGTGCTACATACCCTAGTTAAAATGTAAAATATCCGTTTAGTTTATAAAAGTATTCGGCATATATAACTGTAACGTACATTCGGCCGGTACCTAACTGTTGAGATGACATACTTGGGTTTGGCCACATTGACATCGCGCCAAGAAGCATTCGGACGTGGATGACCCGTGGATACGTATCGCTAACCTACATTCCGACTCCTATACAAGACGTTTCGACCCCTCAATATAGCATGCCAAGCTAAGCAATTCAATATAGGAGGTCTAAGAGAGGAGAACGCAATGCTGGTTTCTCGAGCATATACTCCCGAGTTCATAATCCTAATCCTACTTCCCTGTAGCATAAAGCCACGAGCAAAGCTGATATAAAAGAGAAAAGATAAGAAACCCGGCAATAAATACAGAGTTATCAAGTATTGAAAATATTGTGAGGGAGAATGATTAAATAGAAGACGAGTATCAAAACCCATAGTGGTTGCTCTTGCTTTACTAGCACCGTGGTTGGTACCCGCCTCGACGATGACGAGGAATAGGCAGAAACCCTGCTTGTATCATGATCTCCCTCAATTTGGCACACACTGAGGGTAGGTAGGAAGATAGTGGGGTAGTGAGGATGACAGCACCGAAAAGTAGAATAGTATTAGATTTCCTTTTCTGGAAAATCGCGTTGTTTGTTAGGCTCTTAAGTGAATATCCTCACATATTCCGTGCGAACTCTTTTCTGGGCCATTTTGGGTAAGTGTGTGACGCCTCCAGCGATAAGTGTGCTCGACCCTACCACTCCCTAGCCGGTGGTGGAACCGACCAATATAATCACCAACCCCCTAGTCTTGGTCTCGGCCGGATGCGGTAACCTTTCTCGCGGTAGACATACGGAACAAAACGACGCCGCACGACCTAATACGCTGTTGACGATTCGGTGACGCTCTAGCAGAGCGCAGGGCTATATCACGGATGGACTTTAATACTAAGACTGGGAAATATTCTAGGTTTTGGAGATACTACATCGTTCTCCTGCGGTCAAACCATAATCGACAGGTCAGAATTGATAAGGGAAAACATAAGTGCTATACTCGATTCATCGAGGTTAGACGTCGAGAAGAGGATAGATAGTTCCGCTACGGCGACGATGATGTCAGGCAGACGGTAATAAGGCTAAAGAAGAAAGTTGGCCAACAATGGCTTACGTTATTAGGCTGACACTGTGAATCGGACTAGAATTAAGCCATTGTCATGCTAGAAGTACACATCTTAAGAATCCGTCGACACCAGTCGCCTATACTCTCTATCCTCTAAAGTCTAGATACGCTAGATCCAAACAGCGTCCAAACTTGGTTCAGAGACGCTACTATACGTCAGGTCAAGAAACTTATGGCTTTCCTAAAATCGTCGCGCCCGACTACGGTGCCCTTAGCTTACACGTGAGATAACATTCCAGATGCTGAGGCGAGAATATGGTACATGCGAGTGTCCTAGCCGGTTTAGTCGGACTAGTACGTGAAATATCGGGAGCATTCGTCGCATAATAGATGGTGAGGAGTGTTAGCTTCACACTTTAAGCTACTATGTTTAATAGTAACGCGTCTATGAGAGAATCCGAAATGCACAGATTATGAAGCAAGCACCTGATCATTCTCTTGCAGACACACTTCAATTGTTCAATAAAAGATGCCCCCGTACGTCTCTCACTCGCCCGATATCTCGAACCTAAGAGAAAGAAGGTATAAACATCGCCGGTATGACTTAGCCATTCGCATAGCACATCTCCCATGTGGCGGACAGTTTATAGTCGATTTATAGGTGATTGGAATCCTTCCCTTATTAATGAAAGTAGGCTTATGGGGGTTGATAATTTCCTGGTGTCTTGTCATAGTTAGCCTTTGATTCCCTAAAGGGCGATTTACAAGGAATGAGAATGCCGTATATAAGTTCAATCTTCCCGGTTAGTACAGTCGTCGATAGTCTCACGAACGCACCCGAGCTACTTGTGCCTTGATACTCTAAGTCTTGAGAATGTATGCTATTACCACGCGTCTCCAATGCAATGTAGCGTAGGTAGGGGGCGTAAGGCGAAAAAAATGGCAACACAAGAAATAATGGAGGGATAGGTGTTTATAATCGCAGTACGAGGGAGGGTATATGAACCTTACATAGAGAAGGTCGTACCCACGGACCTTCCAGTAGCACCAGGGCACGTAATAGTGTTAGTAGCATCATACATGTACATCTATCTCAAATTTTGAGCTACTTAGTTGAAAAAGTGGTTTATGATGGCTGCTAGACATGGCAATACGTCTGATATGTCATATGCGAAATAGTATATGTAGTTGATGCTATTATTGCTACGCAACCTAGCTCTCGGAAATGAGGGGTTTATTCATCGAGTGTTAACATAAAAATCACGGGAATTGAGGTAGCAAAATTTATCACGCTCTCAGCAATGTTAGGCATCAATAAATCAAAATATGAGCAATGTTCATTGAGAAATTAACGTGTCGCAGTTATTATTCGCCGCGCCAAGTGTATTCCACGGGTAGGGACACATTTGCCTCTACCGTGCATCCCGCCTTGTATCATGCAATATGTCCGATTTGTGGTATCCCCTTTATTAAAGCAACCCGGGACTCCAAGAGCTTCCTTGCTCCTTATGCGTCGTGAGCGTCAATGCATATCTAATTCGTAATTGTACAGTCAACTTATCCGAAAGTGCCCTATCAATGGTAAAGCTTGAGCAGCCGTACCAAATGATTCAGACACATACAACACTTATTGCTGGCTCCGGTTTACCTCCTAAAGCCATGGGTGCTTCAGCTTCAACAGGAGTCTCAGGGGCATTATCGGAGAAATCAGATGTGTTAGTTCTGTTTTGGTTTTCCATGGCTGCATATAGTCGAGCAGCTCTGCCTTCCTTCTTGCGAGGCTGTGGTGCTAGAAGATATTAAAATTAGCTTCAGATTGATGGACCAAATTCATCCTATGTTTCCTTACCTCGGCCATTCTCCTGAACGTAAAAACGTCGGAGCAAGGAGACTGCATCGTCGCGAAGATAGCCACCCTCTACAGGGTACCCGGGTTCCACGTTACCACCATCGCCTTCATCATCTTCACGTGGTATAGCCACGGCTCTGCCTTTGGATATAAGATTTAGGTCATGGGGACCGTAGCCCTGCTGATAAGGGCGGTCTTTAGGAATAGGCACCGGCTTTGAGTTCATATGTACCCGGAACACGCCACCAGTTCCTCCGAACTTGTCATTCACAGCGCCGAAATAGACCTTCTTGATACCAAGTTGACGAAGAAGGGAGGCACACATAACACAAGGCTCGACTGTAACGTATAGTACACACTCAGAGATAATAGAACGGTCGACAACCGGCGCAGGATGGAGCTTCTGGCCGTAGGGATAAATGTGACCGTCTTTAGGGTCAACGTCACCCCAGCTCGCGTCGTTAACATCCGGGTTTATATCAGCCATCGCAACATCGTCTGATTGTCGGCGAGAGAGCAGTGCAGACAATGCCATGAATTCGGCATGTCGAGTACCGTTACGAGTAATATTAGTCGCATTCATTCCCCTAGCAATTACCCTTCCTCGATACACGAGGACACACCCAACTGGTGTCTCGTTGGTTTTGAGAGCCAAATCACCCTATATACTGATCAGCTTATACTCAAACCTGATGATCAATGTGAGATGAGCGGAAAATGAAACTCCCGGCGATGCAAATTTGTGACATGTAGTAGTCCAGGTAGAGTAGATAACAAACGCGACGAAGACTAGAGAGTTCCTTACCATATCGAGGGCCGCTCGCATAAAAACGAGATGGTATTCACGCTCCGCACGTTCCTCGTCGGTCGTAGGCTCAATCAACCCAGGTAAACCAGGGGGCGGGGGTGTTTGAGGTTCGGGCTGCGTAGCTTGGAGTTGAGGCAGAATAGGAACCGCGACGACAAGAGGAACAGGCAATGCCGAAGCCTCGGCTGTAGCGGTAGCTTCGTCCAAAGTCTGCTGGGGAAGTTGTCTAGGGGATGGTGCATCCTCTAGAGTAAGACGATCAGCGATAACATGGAGCTGCTCGGTTCTAGGGCGGGATGTAGAGCTTTCGTCACACACAGTGCTGATTGTAGGGGTAGTGCCGACGGAATCAACCGCTATATCGCTGCGGGTACCCGATTTCTGAGGCTCGCTCGTGTTCAGCACAGCAAGAGGCGTTAGTGTCGGAGAGTCTAAGTGAGCAGTATATGATATGGTGTTGTCATCACGCTTGGTAGGAGCAACGTTCTCTTTATTGGTATCGATGGGTTGCTGCTGTGGTATGGCCGAGTTGCGATTGCGGGCCCGGTTACCTCCTCGTTTAAATGAAGTAGACTTGGGTCCGTTTGGAGTGAAGCTCGTGTCACCCGAAGCATTGGAGTCTGACTGGCCAGTAGAAGCGGGAGCAGCCGGACTGACGGGCGTCACAGGAGCCACGGTCGTAGCCTGGTGAATGGAGGGCTTAGCACCACCTCGTCCTCGGCCAGCGCGCTTTCTCGTCATGTCTACTAATTGGTGTTGTTGGTAGCCCTCAGATAATACGTTGTCGTTCCCTTCGTCGTCGAGACCGTTAGTAGCGGTGTGATCCGACAGGTCTTCACCGACGATCGAGGGTGACGAGTTCTGGTCATGCAGGCCGAGGGGAAATGAAGATTGTGTAGCAGGGGGATATGTCAGTGTTGGTGTTATTTCAGTTGTTGGTATTGTCCTTATCGCGGCGTCGGGTATAACAGATGTAGGCAAAGACGTAGATAGAGCAGAGGGCGGTGAGGGTAAAAGTGAAGGTGAGAGTGAGGGTGAAGGCAAAGGCAAAGATGGGGATGAAGGCCTCGATGATGGGGGCAAGAACGCAATGTCCTTCTTTTCAATTGCTTGGGTGACGAAGCGCCAGATGCGGGTGAAGAGGAAGTTGAAAGGTGCAAACAGTGCAGACCAGAGGTTCAACACGTAACGCGAGAAAATGTGGCCCGCCATTGTGTTTTGGTTCTGCCTGAGGAGCGACTTCTTCTTGTATCCGGTGTCTTGCGCTGCTCCTGTTGCTCCTGCTGCTCGTTACTTGGCTGTGCGTCCCTGCGGCGTTTCTGTTTATTCTTTCTGGCCTCAGCAACGCCCGACAATGGTACATCCACAACTCTTATATAGAAATTGCAGGTGACCCTACTTAGTGACTACCTATAGTACCAGGTGGTCAACATTGAATGGCGCCAAGTTTGCTTGCTAGGTAAGTAGGTAGGTAGGTATGTAGGCAGGTAGGTACCAGATAGGTACGTATTAGAGGCAAGGTACAAATGTGGCCACAAATGTCATAAATAGAAATCTGAATAACGGCTCGAGACAATGACCAAATAATCTAGCAAATCGCTATTGTTATCGAACTGAGATTGGGAGCGAAGTGCCATGTAAATATCAGAATCTGTGGGTTTTTTTCTATCATAATAATGCGAAGGAGGTGTGGTGAAGGTGACTTGATCTACCTGGTAGAAAGAAATGAAATGGCTAAATAATCATAAAATTGACTCTATCAAGTTATTTGAGTTAGAGCCGAGAGTGAAAATATGTCATGCAACTAGATTTAACTTGCAAAGTGGGATAACCAAGATAAATAATTATATCTTATTAATGAAGATCGTTGAGGCTGATCGAAAGTGTGCTTCCAAAAGCTTCGTAAAGTATTTTTTTTTCTTGGTTGAAGAATCCCATTATGGGGAAGGTGGGGAGGTGGGGGAGGGGAGAGGAGAGGGGAGAGTTAGAATAGGTACCAGGTATGGGTGGGGTGATAAGCTGATATGGAAATTCGTTAGATGCATATATAATTGATTATGCGCAAAGGTCTAGCCAATTCCTGCCCACCTATCATCTGCTTAATATCTTCATCGATGACACACAACCACTTTACGATACGATTTAGAGTGATATGGGATGATTTATTACCGTACTCTTTATTTTAATCATTACGGTCGGTAGAACGAGGTATAATCTTAACCTATGGAAACCGTAAACAGGATGGCATTCGCTTTGACTCTAGATCCCCCTACTACTAAAGACGCGGATCGCGCAAATCCACCCGGCATAATTTTTCTGGACTACATTGTGATAAAAACTAAGGCTCTACAGCACTCAATCTACGCTTCATTGGATGTTGCTTACATACCATTTATGAAGTACCTAGGGGAATGTAGCTCTACTCTGGAGCTGGACTACAACTTACCTGAATACCATTAAATGATTGACATACAGCAGAAAGTGTGTAGGCGAGATAGACTCTTTTTAATGTTAATGTCATATTTAGTAGCTCACGTTACGTTTACCTGTGGGTTAAAGCACAGGGACCCCAAATCAGCATACATAAAGGCGAGAGATGGTGGTGCATGTTTCTCCCCTTACCTAATATCAACAGGAGGTTTGCATGTTCCACCAGCCGCTTGCTCAATATGCTAGGCGCCACGCCCACGGGCTCAATTAGGATTCTGAGGCCTCTAATTGGGCAATGAAAAGCGCCTGGAACCCAGCCCGGAGGTCTGGGTGCGAACCACGGCAGAAACTACTGAATCTGGTAGACAATGGTCAAGCATTTCGTCATGTCAAACCCTTTGAGGGCCTTCTACCGATTCCCTTCAACAGTACATATGCCAAGTAACTCTGGCTCTGTTTGAACTCTACAGCAGGCCTAGGGCCTTCCACAGGTGGCTCTACAGGCTCCTAGTCCCTAACAACATCGTTTTTCTAGCTCGTCATCAAAGTATCGTATTATAAAACGGAAAGGAATCGCCCAGCCTAGTTATTCCACTAGACGGTAGAACGTCCTAGGACTTGTTTCAATCTTCATATCATATTCTTCACGCGCCGCTCGGAGGATTTAACTCAACCCCCGAACTCTGAACTGAAACTGCTGCCCCTGATCCAGATACAAAATCGTCTCCACGTTCCAGTACCTTGGTTTTGAAATCCTTCAAGGAAGATAGCATAACGCCAAAATCGTCAAAATGAAGCTAGATCGCCGAGTTTAGCTTCAACAATCTTGACGCCCCGTTCCACATCTATCGTTATCATAAGGATCTGCATATTATGTCCCGGGATGTTCGTTCTGCTCATGTGGATGATCATCAAACCGATTCGAGTCCCAGCGTTACTTTTATCGCGAGAAGAAGAATTGGAGTAGAGGTTTTGCGCGGCTTACTGCTCCTAAATAAACTCTAGTTATCTCCCTCAGCCCACCCATAAATAACGTGTGTCCCCGAAGTGTAGATCTTGTATCTGGAATCGATTGATTGCAGGTCCGTCTCTGTCGTGCTAGAAGACCACCTCATCTGAAGCAAATATCCATTTGTAGGCAGCACATCTGGCTGGCTAGGCGAAACATGTTTCCCCGGCGTAGTCGCAACCTTCTATCATGGGCGCCTTTCCACATCCGTCCGCTTGAGCTTGCCTATTTTTAGCGCCATCGAGATGAAGTAGCAGATTCTTGAAGGCATCAACGCCATGTACGGAACGGAACGGACCTCCCCCTTCTCTCTTGCTATTTTCACTCCTACTTTTTACCTAATAGCCCCCTCATTGCCTCTAACGTACCCAACGATGGGGGTCAAACACTCGTTTGAATACGGAGTAGGTAGTAACAATGGTAAAGTAGCGATTCAGCTTCTCCCCCACAAGGCGATCGAAGTGACCCTCTTGGTAAGAACTCAGCAACACAGGATCGACAGGCGGGAGCTCATGGAGGGTTCTTCAGGTGCCGCGTCGTTACCCCGGGGCCCGTTATAATTCGTGGGCCCTGTCATTCAGAGATCACTGTCGCGTTATCGATCCAGTATACGCCCGCCCGCGCCTTCGGATTCCGTTCCGGGCAAATGCTCTGAGAGAGGGGATAGAAGACGGATACGTACCTAATGCATCTTGCTCGCCTGCGGGCCCAGCGCCGCATTCACCTAGTCGCAGAGCAGTGAGAGGCGCTTCGACGGGTCGAATGAGATAGCGCATCCTGAATCAGACTTAAAAATCACTCTTACTTATGCTATTATAACTGAATGAATGAGTGATATCTAAATAGGTAATACCTTTATAGTTCCTGATAATTAATTGTTGCCGTTTAACATGCTTTGCGAGATCAAGTATGTGGCTTCTCATGACGTACCCCCACTTCACGGCGATAATGATGTTGTGCAATCCCACGTTCGAGATACCAGCGGAGCAACAGAATGGTACCAACGAGAGCGAGTCTAGGCGAATCATTCATTGGACGATCTGGTAGTTACAAATATAGCGGCATAGGCCCTACCGTTACAGTAAAATCGAGTTCCAATAAAAGTCATCGATAGCGTAACGGACACGCGACGTCACGGGCGCAAGCCAACAAATTTAATAAAAAGAAGCAATTGGGACTCCGTATTGATCTGTTCTAAGTAGAGAGACAACTCAAGGTTGTTTTAAACATGAATCCTCAGGTCTCGTCTCACCTAATCTTTGTGTAGAAGAACATCACCGTCGCATCATAACCGACTCAAGCTTGACCAGAGTTCCTAACCGCTGCTCCTGCCTTCGACGACTTCTTCGCCATTCTCAATGTAAAACGGGGTATCATCTAACTCTAAGGAAATGATTCCTGAACCAACAAGACAACGCTAACTACAGACAATGTTATACATACAAAGATTCGTATAGAAAAAGCCGTGCGAACGCTGGGTTTTTCTAGACGAGTCTTCGTCTTTATATTTCCTTATATCAGAGGTACTCTGACCTGTCTCGCGAGGTTTTGGGTTGGTTTTGACGACCTGACGGTCGACGAGGTCCAGGGATGCCCTTCGAGGGACTTCAACTTCCTAGCAATATCACATCGTACTACATGTCCGATATTGGCACATGTAACCTTGAAATTGTCGACAAGGTCAATGCGAGGAAGTCCGGTGTGGGGAAGCGTGTACGAAAGAGATGGGTTTGATGACTGCGTATTTGCAGCGGATGAGGAAGCAAGCTTCCCATGTCGAATATACCCAGCAACGATCGGTAGTGCCCTCATTGAGAGGAAGGAGACGAGCGGCGGGAGGGCGAATAATGTTAAGGACAATACGAGCATGGTAGTAATATATCTGAGATTGTCGCTTGATTTAAATGGCTGTTTTTGAATGTATTTGTTGTGGATGAGACGAATGCCTTTCATGATACTCGTACCAAGCGACGAGAGTGACAATGCCAATGAGAGGGCACTAACACCGGCAGCCACGGAAATCGCTGGCAGTGTTGCGGGCAGCGCTAGCTTGTTACCAAATGTAGGGCCATTGCTGAGGTAGTCCTGCTTGGCTTCAATCGGATATCGCAATTCATTGGCTGAATTCCATCGTCCGTCGGAGCTAGAATCCCATTCGGCTAGAGAGTGTCGAGCATCAGGGGAGACTATATGACGCTCAGTTGTCCGTGAGTTTAGTCCACTGGTTGACGATCCTGCGTTCCATGAATGGGTTGCGACTACCGGCGACGAGGACGGTAACGATAGGCATGGCGTTGGGTTTTCTAAGCGACAAGGATCCCTCAACACAGGTGCGTGAGTAGCCGCAGCGTGATAGAGATTATATAGCTCATGCTGCAAGACGATCAGCTCTAGTCTAAGCGTACCAGGGAGACCATTTCTTACCTGGCCAAGTGTCACCTTAACGGGTTGGGTAGGGAGGCTTGATTTAATCGCGCAACTTGTCATACTAGCCTTAGTACAACTCAAGCCATTATGGCTACTTCGGAGTACGTGAGGTTTAGATGACGGCGAATTAGTGAAGGTAAGGTGCGCAATACTAGAGGTACCGGAGTGGAGGATTACGGTCCCTTGTTGGATTGCGCCTTGGTCTCTCAGCCGCTCGGTGTCATGTTCCGCGGTACTCGGTACAACTTGTGGTTGTAAGCTGCCACGATCGGACAGTGACCTCGATGACCTTCGCCTATGTATCGCCTCGCCCCCATAGAAGCCTTGGGATGTGGCATCTTCGAGGATGTTATCACCCGTCAACAGTGCCGCGGGGCCCGGATTCGCCACCGTATGACTGAGCCCGAGTTGTCTATCGGAAATTATATTGGCATGCCGAGAATCAGGCGTACTGATCTGGCCGGCGGCATTGGCCATAATTGTGCCTTCAGACCACTCATGCATGTAATTGGACATGTCATAGAATAGGCCTTCCCCAACAGCGTCAGATATTACATTCTGCCGATCTGAGTATCCCGCATTATCATTGGCCGCGCCATTACTAAACCGGGATACTGCCGCACAATTTGCAATCTCTTGGCGGGTGTCAGTATGCCTATGACGATTGAGATCTCGTCGTTGTGATTGGATAGGCGAGGCAGCAACTTCCTTCACTAAGCTAAGATCATCATCTAGGAAGGATGACTGTGGAGAATATAGGTTGAAATCCACATAGTCGCTTCCAGCCTCTACTCCTCCCGGGTTTAGGTATGGGAGAATCGGCCTGTGGTCATGGCCGTGGGTGGTGTCGTCGGTAATATTTACGTCTCGGTCAATCGGAGTAATCGGGAGTTGTGATGGTGATGTCGATGAAGATGAGAATGACGCAGTCGTGGCGGGTGAGAAAAAGCCAGCTGGGTCAAGGAAGAAGTCATAGTCGTATGGAATCGACTCAGTCGGTTCCTCGTCGTATTGGATGAACTGATCCCACTCCATGGAGAAGGAATCTGTAGGAACGTTTAGAGATTCCGCGAAGAAAGAGTCAAGCGATGAGGATGACCCTGATAATATTTGGTCCAATTCGGTAGTAGTCGAGGCTTGGTTAGCAGCTGTTTGTGGAGGTGCTGCCGCTGGACGAGGGGTCTTGCTTGTCTTCTTAGTTACCTTTCCTGAAGATGTGCTAGCAGCGGACCTCTTATGACTAGGGTCGCACTTCGTCTTCTTTCTCCTGCAAGAGTCGCAAGCCTTAATTATCCTCATCAGGTGGGCATGATCCCTCTGCTCCTTGGTTTTGCAGCCACGTGATGCAGAATTTGTTACATCCCGGCCATCCTTGGTCATTATCTTCATACCCGGTAGGTTGGAGAAATCGTTAGGGGAGCTGGCCTTCTTAGAGGATGAGGGAGAAGCTATTTGAGACGAGTATGTGTTCCATTGGCCCTCGGACATGACGGGAGAAGTAGTGAAGCCAGATTGATAGCCAGAATCTAACGTGGGGGACGTGTTTGTAGAGCCAAGAGTTGGGTAAACCATGAAGAACTTGAACAACTCGCCCGTGGCCATGGAATGTTCGAAGAACTCCATAGAAACTGCAGCTCTCTTGTCAAGGATTGAGGCATCTCCGGGAACATAGGCGTCAATCATGTCATCCAGTTGCTGTGATCCCATAGCAGGAAAGAATTGCAAGGGAGAACCGATAGCAGGCTGGTGGACGGAAAATCCCATAAGGGAGTTGACAGAATTGTTGCGAGACATGGACGACATAGCGAAAGTTGAGTTGGTCACGTGGGAAATACCGTTAGAATACACCTTGAATAAGGGTCTGTGAATAGCTCTAGAAGCGCGGAAAGCGTATCACCTGCGCCAACGAACACCAGCAACGTGGGGAAGGGGTTCGGTGTCGCCAACTCGGGAACCTAGATAAGGCCAGGTTTATGTTGTGTAGAGTCTGAATTGATGTATACAGTATAAATAAGGTAATGGAACTCCAACTAGGTGGTTTCTTAGTTGATGACTTATCACTAATCGCAAACTGGAATAGCATACCTGAATTGACTATGTTGGAGATGATGTGAGACCAGGAATTAGTAGTCTCGTGGTTGTTGGTAGGAATTGTCAGCAGCTCTAGGCTAATAGCTAACGACCGCCGGTATACGTTGGGGTAAGGTAAGTGAGTATGGGGGGAGGCGGTTAAACAGTAAGAGAAAGAGAGAGTGTGTGTAAGTGTGTATAAGCTAGGGGGGCGTCTAGCTGTGATGTCTATCTGTGATGTCTAGCTATAATAGCGAGGACAATCGCTAGCTTGTCTCCAAAGGGGAAAGAGGAGGAGAAGCTTAGTATCTCGGAATAGTATGGATGGAGAAAAAAAGAGAAAAAGGAGGGAAAAAGGTTTGAGGCCGGGAGGGAGTCACCAGCCGATATTTCAGGTTCTGACTGAGGCCGGATTATGGTCCCTGAGGCACTGCAATTGATGAAGCTGGGCGGAGCAGTGCGCCATCTCCAAGTGAAATCCCTGGTGGAGACCCGGCGAGACGAAAGCGGTCTAGCGTTGAATACACTAATAGGTCAGCCAGGCCAATGACAAGGCGGAATTCGTGGGGCCCCTGTTCACCGTGGGACCAACGCTCGCAGGTACCTCGATTAAAGTGGGCTGTTAGTGTCTCCGGTATAAGCGGCCTTGTCCACTAACACTGCTAAGCCTCGGAATACTAAGGGAGCTGGATGCTGGCTCGATTCTGGCTGGACATTCGCGGTCGGTATCGCTGCCTGAGGCATCCATGCTTCGGCGAGACTTAAAAAACCATGAGATGACTCAAAAGATTACCCACCCTCACGTCTGTACGGCCCCCAAATCCCAGATGGCCGCCGCCAGATGGGACGTGCATTCCCGCATTGTTCGTACTGTAGTCTTAGCCAGGTAATCGTTGATATCCGCCGCTAGTGCGGACTTTTGGAATCTTGGATCCTGCAAGTTTGCGATTGACGTTTCTTAATTGACAGTGTAGTGTGTAGTTTAGTTGAGCCGAATCTTGTGGGATTCTTCATTGTCGTGCAGATGACATTGATGCCATACAATTATGTAACAACATCGATTGAGCAGTGGAAGCCTCAATATGTAGATAGGTATGCGTGTGTGTAGATAGGCCTGCGATAGGCAAAGACTGTGATTCACCATATAAGGGACAACATATGTAGGTAGGTAGGTACATCGTACAGTGCAAGATGATACGATACCACCAGCACGCGGATATAGATTGCGAATAACGAAGCAGGTGATATGTCGTTCATGCGTGCACACCTCTCGAGGGCGACATCTTGTTTGTTATCCTATGTAGATACAGCAAAGACTAGAAGATCTTGAAATGCCGAGTCATGGATAGGGTTTAGAATGGGCAAATATGGGCGGTCTGTATCTTGAAATCACAATCCTCTTGATGCGCGCCCTTTGTCTACATGCATCGTCACCAAGACGGCTGATCTCCAACCTCTCATCACCCTTACCCCACACCCACCTAACGGATAGTCTAGGTCTAAATCGTGGGATTCCTATGGCTAAGAGACGGGGTATTGGACGGGGTAGACAGGGTAAGGACGATACTGCGCATGAAAGTCGGGTCATAGTATAGCGTGCAGGGCTGAGTCACTCTGTTGTGGTACCACGCTACAATGTGATGTAGGTTTTGTATGTGACTCAAATTGACGGGTTCCCAAACATCAGACGCAGCACTAGTAGAGACCCGGTAGGTTCGCGCACCTATCCGACGTACGATGCCTTCCCACACGCGCTAAATGACTGTTCGCACTAGGCACTGCGCGAACTACGAGTCGTATTTTGAGGAGAATAAAGTAGAAAACGATGTGATGGTGGATATTCTTGTTTACTACTAGCCCTATACACTAGAAAGTTGTCTTGTACTTCCTCGCTATTTAACGTTTTGAGTGTCCGAATTCCAATTGCGCGGTCCCGCCGCTTGTATTAAGAGTGGCTGTATCCTTCACAGCCTCGGGTATTGACTCCTATTTTTCATCCATAACATACATTTAAGTAGCGTAGGCCGTCGCCGGTCTTGGTATTATATTCCGTCTTTATATCCTGCAAAAAAAAAAAAAGGAATGAGAAAGTGCCGCAAAAAACACGTACCAGCAATTGTCAAGCAACTAGCATTAAGGTACGTAGACCATCCTAATGAGCGTTAATAGGTGTTCTGTCTCAAGGGCACTCAGTCTTGCTTACCTCTCCACTTACTCTACTCTCAAGACCACGCATCGCAATCCACACGCCTAAGAATCCAAGGATGATAGAAGCAAAAGACCATTTTAAACATTGGGCACTCGCGAATATTTTGAATAAGGCGCTCCTTAATGTAATGAGCAATCGCCCCCCTCGGAGACGAAAAATGATCAACGACGTTAATAAAGAGAGAATCAAGTGTTGATGTAGCCTCAAAGAGAGCGGTAAGCTTAGATGAGGATCATAGCAGGCAACTATGTATTCTTTCGTCCTTTTCACTAAAGGAGGCCGGCTTGCGATGCGACGATAAGGGGTTATATTAGTCGTATCAGACGAATATCGACGACTTTGTATTCTCCCCCACCGATGGTGTGCGTCATTCTTTCCCTCGCCATCGTCGGTTTCGGTGTCCTCATTACCGCTAGCCGAATTTTCATAGAATCCCGACTTGCCATAGGAGGGGGGGCTACACTGATGACTACAATGTCCGGTGTTGCTTGAGCCCGGTGTACCCATTTCCCATGATGGATTGTACCAGGAAGATCGGCTCCCAGATGCTTGCGATAATGTCAATATCGGTGGGCTAGGCTTTTGCTGGCGTGGTAAATCACCGTATAGCAATTTTTTGGAAGATTCGGGATGACACTTGCTGTTTTCAGAGCATGCGCGTCCTTCGGGCCATTCGGGAATCGTTGCCTCACATTCCTCACACGTAGTCCAGTGAGGTAGCAAGGAGGGTTCAAAAGAATGGTGCGCAGTTTTAAAGTGAGCCTCAAGATCCTGGAGCGGGCCCGTCCACGAGCAGGACCCCGTTGAACCCCGAGATCCGGTCTCTTTTGTTGAGAATTTATACTCGCATTCCCACCGATTGCGAAACAACGTTGAGCGGCCTATAAGTATACTATTTTGCATGGGTACTGGCACGGGTGCCGACGTAGGTGCTGGTGAGGGTGCCGGCGAGGCTAGAAAAAATGTTTCTTCACGGGGAGCCGACACGATTGCGTTTACTGAAGCTGCCGAATTGATATCAAGCTTAAGCGCCGGGAGGAGACTCGCATTCACTTGGTGGAGGGATTCATGACCGATAGGCAGGTCAGATAAGTTGAAGCTTTTATAATGGGGTGTGGTCGGAACGGTACCGGCACCCCCGGTGCCGAATGTTCCAAGGTCAACGAGTGACCTTACCGGCTGGCTCCGAGAGGCCCTTGTCTTCTGTGCTTCGACTGCTAAAGACTTGTGATAACCTTCTTCTAACTTTGAGAAGTCGTGGCAGTTACACTACGGCTTATTAGCACCATCATTCTTCAATGTGCACTAGGGTAAGTCAAGACTTACAGTTACTCTTTTTGCCCGGTGGCGGGCACAAGTAAGCTTGAATTTTCTTTTGAATGCGGTTTTAGTTCGCGTTTCCAATTCCAGTGGGCCTCGTCTTTTGCCGCGAGTCGGTCTCGATCGTATCCCCTCGGTCGCAGGATCAGGGGATAAAGGCGGAATGCTATCACCGACATGTGAGCACGCTGTGCTTGGGCTGAGGCTAGGATGGCTGTCACTCGTGGTGCTTCGGGACATGGGTTCTGCCTGGGGCGGTTCAAGGTTGTTTTCTGTAATATGAAACTCAAGACGCTGTCTGTCCATTTCACGCCGGGTTTGATTATAGAAGCGTTGGTACTCAACGGTAGGCTCGATCATAATGGTGCCCTGAGTGGCATTCTGAGCATTGCGCATAGATATACTCGGGGTCAGAGGCGGAGGCGGAGGCGGAGCTAAACGTCCTCCGTCGTTCCAGTTTGGAGAAGACATTTCTTGAGAACAATCAGAAAGGTATTATAGAAATATCGCTGAGAACGGCTTTAGTTGGAGCTTGGAGGCTCAAGCTTAGAGCCTAGATCCTGTCACACAGCCTTACCTCTCAATAATTGTCAGAGTGGCCTGAGACACGTCAATACACGTGGAGCAAGGAATTCGAGCTAATTAATATTTAAATAATCCAACCCAAGAGGTGCCTAGGACTGGGCGGGACGACTAGGACGGAACGCAGCGTACTTTCTGGATACAAAAAGAAAAGAACATAACTAATGAACCCTGGGGGCGAGAGTTCAAGAAAGTGTCGTGGGGATAAAATGCCGAGGGATGACTGTGCGCTGTAACTGAGGCTGACAAGGCATTCTGCAAGAAGTTGCCTCGTTCTAGTAGACCGCGGGCGCACATGTTTTGCAGCGAAAGTGCCCGCTCATAAGCCACATTTACGTCACCCCAAAATAGCCAATGACAGCCATACCAAAAGTCGCACGACAGTCTTACGTACTGTAGTTCTACTAAGTGACTTGAGCAGTTCTCTGGGGCGTGCGCATATATAGTAAGTACCTAGGTAAATACCATGCTTTGTGAAGGGCCGTGGGGGGCCTCACTGTTGCCCATCTGTGTATATGAATGGTGGTAAGTTAGTTGGAGAGGAACTCTCAGATGAGGAAGCAGGAAGTGGGGGAAATGACAAGCAGCAAAAGAATTGATTGATCCCTTGTCTCCACGTTTGTTCAGCTTGCTGACAAAGGTATGATCAGCATGTGATTAACAACTACTTGTTATTTTCGTTATCATCATTTGAGGCCTCACACAGAGGTTTACTATTACAATCCCTCAAGATGTGACGCGACATATTTTAACTATAAGTTGAGGGCGACCACGGCATCGTGCCCATGTCGAACTCGTTAGGGTACCTTGTGTCATTTCCCCGGCCCCCAATCTCACTACCTAATGGAACCAACCATTGCAATGTGGTATTCCTCGGCGGTCGGCGAGGCCGTCTGCGGCTGCATACTTCCCATCGCGCATGCAAAATTTGCTCATTAAGCAATTCGATCAATTCGAGATACACTACGTTCATCAATATATTCATTCATCCGTTATTATTCTAGGACTAATAAATGTGAACGATTATTGACATACGGCGGTTGTGGAGGCGAAGCGCTTGCTCAAGGGTAAATCTGAGGTCACCGATGAGATAGTGCTCCGAAAGCGAAAAACTGGAAATAGAGGTTCCTCGGGTGCCTTCTATGGTGGCCGCTTAAAATCGAACAAGTCGTGGGCTTCTCTACTCCATGGCCCTCCATTTGCCCTAGAGAAGCCGGGCATTGGGTTTGCGGATCCCTTATCAGGATTTTCTTGCACATTCTTCTTTCTAGGGTTTTGATGTGATGACGAGCTCTCAGCTAGTTCTGCCGGGAGAGGACATATGGGCATTTGGCCAGCGGCGTCTGAAGGTTTCGCAGCCTTCTTGCCGCGCGTCGCCGGGTTGGCGATTGAGACTATGGGCTGTTTCATGGAAATTGTAACTTTTGATGGGGCCCCTTCAGTTTGAACTGTTGGGTTTACCTCGTCATTAGAAAGTCTCAGTTCTTTACTCCTTTGTTCTTGTACTACTCGTAATCGCTTTCTCCGGGATTGAGATTCGGCATTCAGTGGCGTTTCAACCGTCCCGAGACTACCATGGGTATTATTTGGTTGATGCTGCTGTTTGTTGATACCTTGATCTGGCTGAAAGTCTAAAGAAGGGTCTTCTGGGGTATGGCCGTCCTGCTTGACGCTGATAGCTGGATCCGGTTCATCAAAAATAAAACCGATGATCTCCTTGCTCTTGATGCTTTTGCGACTTAGGTTTGCTAGACGGGGAGCAGGCATATCGTCTACTGCGGCACTATCTTCCCTCCTTGCTGAGTATAAAAGCCTATTATCTTCGTCATCACCACTTGAGAAGGTGGCATCCTCAGCTGAGGGCCGTTTTCTAGGCCTCAGGCTCCTCTTGGCCCCGACAACACATGGTGTAATCGTATGAGTATCGTCGTGCTCATCTATAACTTTTAGCTTAGGCTTTTTCTGAGATTTCGAATTGAGCCGGTCAACACATCGTGCCGCACCGAGTTGCCCATCTTCGACATATTTAGTGCCGGCTAAGCGAGATGATTGATGACTAGTATGCCGCCCTCTTTCGTCATCGTCGTTGTCTCCGTCTGTTTTGTTCCGCTGTAGTGCAGATTTTCTAGCCTCCTTAGGAAACTCTTCTCTTAAATCGGTAGAGATGTTGATAGGCTGATCTTTTAGCGACAGCGGAAAGCTATGGTTCTCAGGTCCGGTCTTAGTTGACTCAGATTTCGATGAAGAGCCGCATTTAGTATTTCGCTCAGATACCATTAATAAACCCCGTTTCTTCCGAGGTTTTATTATTAGCTCTGTTCTGGGTTCATCGTGAACTAAATGCTTGGGGGTGTCAGCCTGGCCTTCGGTGAGATCAATTACGTTAGAGGCTCGATGTTTTTGCCCTTGAGCGCAGTCCCTACTAGCGCCCAGTTTTTTCTTGTTCTTGTCCCGAATTTTCTTTGAACCCCCTAATGACGGGGGTTCGCTTGACTGACCAGCCCTCGAGTCTGCTTGCTCGAGAGATCTATCAATTTCTCTAGGCTTTCGTGAGTTCCGGTTTATCGATTGAGAGTCAATTGTAGAATGTCTTCCTATAATATCTTTCTCTTGGCCGACTATGAATGCCGATTGCGGTTTTTGAGGGGTTGGGGGTTTGCCTGGCTCGTCTAATATGCTTGAGCTGACGTACGAGGGGGGCTCCGGCCTAACCGAACTATGCAGTCTGGCGAAAGATTTCGTAGGTAATTGTGCATCGTAAGCTTGCAGGGGCATCTGCTTCGATGGGCGGTTAGGCGCGGGTGCCTGACTTGATGGCCGCCCTGACAGTGTCAAAGTCGCACCAAAGAGGTTCTGAGCATACCCGTTCTTGCTTGGAGGAGAGATTTCTCTTCTCTGCCGCTTCGCTGGGCGGTTGTCGTCACTCTGGGGTGCTGCTAGTTTCTGCCGTCGCTCTTCATACGGTGATTCTTGGGGAAGTACCGCACGACCATGGTGACCGGACGGTGTCCCAATGATGTCATGAAGATGTTTTCGCTGTTGAGACTGCGGCTTGATGACATGTAGTGGTGTCACAGCAGTGACAGGCGGTCGACGCGCAGCAGCAGCAGCCTGACGTTCAGCCTTTTCTTTGGCTCTTTTATCTACGAGATCGGATAAATCCTGGTCACGACTTCCGACGCACTCACCGACCTGAATGATAATGCCACCTCTCTCTAACTCGAGATCGTCACCATCGGCCAAGTCGTAATCTTCACGCCAGTGGGTGTCGCCTACGAAGTTACCCCGCTCATCATAGACCATGACGCGCCTATTGAAGGTGTGGTATTTGAGGCGCCCATCCTGCCAACGCTTCTGTTTCCTGCGGAGGTCATGAGTGAACAGGCAGGCGTGTTCGCGAACTGGTGCGGTGGTGGCCGAAGACTGGGCGTAGGTTGTCAATGTAGAGCTTTGCATGATCCAAATGGTTGTGACCATAACCCGCAAACTAGATCTATGACGGCAATAGATAAAACCTTGTCGACGTATTTCGACCCATTCAGATCGACAGCAAATGCATCATTTCATTGAGGGTCTAGGCCTAGACTAAGGATGGCGAGTCTTGGGAAGACGCGTCGGAAGAGGTCTCTTTGAAGCCGACCCACTCTGACCCGTCATCATCCAGGGTTTTGTCTCGGCTCTTAACACGCGTCTTCACGTGCTTCCTTCTCCTAGGGCAGTACTAGGGTACCACGCCATTGGATCCGCCTGTTGTCGCTGCCCTGCCTAGCGGAAAGGCCTTAATTAATCTACCTAGGTACGTACTATAGTGTAGTAGCAGGAGGTAGTGGAGGTACATGTAGGTCTAAACTACCCGAGCTCAAAGTTTACGGCGTTCTACAAATCGTACACTACACACATAATGTATCTCGGAGTAAGGCCGAAGGTACATGTGGTAGTGCTTAGGGTGTAAAAAAAAAAAAAAAAAAAAAAAAGCCGCCCTGGGACCTAACTAAGGTCATTATCACTATACTTCCTGAAGCCAGAACTTCCATTCAAAATAATACCTGACAGTATTGTGGTAGTGTACTGGTACAGAAACCCGATGAAGGGCTACTAGTGTATTAAGCTTGGAGTAATATGACCCCACTTATCTCAAACTACTAGTACACTACTATATAGTACATACACTACCTAGTGTAGTAGTACTACAACTAGGACATCTAGTAGTACCCCAAGTTTGTGGAAATTCTTACTGGATTTGGCAATCCTCTACACATCCATTACATAAATCTGTACAGACAAACCTAGCCCATCCTTGCAGGCTGTTATGATGCTGCAGTAGATATATCTGAGGTACAGATATGTGGTGATGGTGTAACAACCTACATAGTAGGTCGAAACAGTGTACATTTGAAGATCTTGTACGGTGACCACCGAGTTCTATGTATCTTATGCCACATATACAACTAGTTATTATTTCATCCCGCCACTAAGTCAGAATGTAGTACGCAGTTAGATACTCTCAATCTCGAAATTTTCCTATCGAAATTCCCTAGTCTCCTAGTAGAGATGTCAAGGTTAGCAACACTCATTGATTGAGTGGAGCGACTAGCTTGCCATTACAATTTATAACTCAACTGATGGCCGGTATACGAGACCCGGGTCTAGAACATTACTTACATAGTATCTTACCAAATTTCTCGTAACCATCCAACTTATCTATCTACTATAGGTACCTTTGGTCGGTATGTATATAGGTTATCCCCATACCCATATATCTATACAGTACCTATTGTCGGCCTTTCGACCTATTTATTTTTGTGACTTGCACAGCAAACCTTGCCGCTCATGACTTTGTTGTCGATGAGACGATTAAATGGGAGATTTAGCCCCCAACGTCCTCTACAGCTCGACTCCCCTAGGACCCCATGTACCTAGTGTAGGTAGGTGCCTACCTACATGATACCTACCTGCACATATATAGATACATGTATCCATAACGTACTATATGTATGTATGCAAATACCTACTAGATTACCTTCCAGGTACTTGGAGTGCCATGGTATTTAGGTGGGTTATGTAGGTGTCTAGGCATATATACCTTAGTGCAGATAATTACTCGAAGTACCCTACATGGCTCCGTGGTACTATAGCTCTCGCACCAGCGCCGCATCCACGCCGCAAAACCCATGTCCCCCCCTCTGACGCAAAAAACGTAACCGGGCGTGGAACAGCTGTCTGCCTGCTTGCTTGCCTGCTTGCTTGCCTGCTCATGTTTTGCTCAAGGTCTTTCCCTCTCCTGATCCTGATCCTGCTCTAGTCGGTCTTACCTGGCGCACTCTTTCCCTCTCGACCTTTTCTCCTTCCCCACCCCCATGTGAACTAGTTGTCTGTTGGTCTTTCCCGAGTACTGGCGCGGAGAAGTCTCCCCGACCCTGTACACAAACATGGTGATCGACGTTCTCCGAGGCAATTTGTGTTAATTGATAAACTATCGACTTCATTGTCCCTCGTTTGTTCTGTAATTGTCCTCAGCTGTGCTAATAATCAACTGCCTACCTACCTGCCTGACTACTATTTGCTCTCCAACAATTACACCCACCTATCTTTCTCATCTACAACTAATTCCCCACATCGGGACCCTTCCCATTAGAGCTACCTCAGCGAGGCACCCAGTAATACCTAGTCGGACGAGGCCGGAGAGAGATAATATTGCAACAAGATGCAGTCAATGCAGAGACAATTCGGTCGCATGCTCCATAAGAGCCCCGGTGACAATGCAAAAGTAGCAGTGCTACTTAGCGACGTGAGTTAAGAGCCTCTGTCTTATTCTAGTCAGAGGAAAATGTCGAAGGCTTCAGTTCAAGCAAGAATCAAGTCTTATACCGAGCAGCTATGCATACTTCCAAACACCTAAGAGTCTCACATAAGATTATAAATACTGACCTAGAATGTTACAGTATGAAGATGTCGATAGAGTCCTTGCTAAGGTACAGTCCCCAATCTTGCCAAGCATACCCTTGATATCTTTCCATTATATCACTGTCTTTATGCAACTAACATATTCGACTACGTAGATCATCGACGCGGCAAAATCATGGCGTGACTCATGGATCAACGTCTCCTCAACGCAATTGGGCGTCGTGACCGAATATGACGGACTTTGGGATCCCATCGTCGGCGCGTCTGAGGGTCTAGGCAGACCAGCAGCTCCCACGCCAGAACTCCAACTGGAGCAAGCTTTGCGTCTAAAGGAGGTATATACTGAACTCAGAACGGACCTTCTGGAGGAATTGGAGCTCATAGAGGCAAGGGTCGTCAAGCCCGCCAGTAGTGCCCGTGAATATATTGACCCGATGAGGAAAACCATCAAGAAGCGGGAGAACAAGAGGCTGGATTTCGAAAAGGTTCAAGAAAAAACCACAAAGCTTCAAAGGAAAGCAGGGAGATCGCCTAAAGAGGACGCGTCACTTGCCAAACTAGAGGCTGAACTAGCTCGCGTATCTGAAGACTTTCACGCCGCCGACGCACATTTGAGAGAAACCCTACCCCCTATTGTGACGGCGGCTTTTAATATCGTACCGCTACTCATCAATGCAGTAGTGGCACTTCAAAACCGTTTCCTCGGCTTGTACTACACGACTCTACACACATACTGCGAAGAGCATGGGTTTCCTTCTCCGCCACCGCCCATGGAAGAGGTGATAGCCGTATGGTCAGCCGGATATGAGCCTGTTAAAAGGCAGCTGGAGTCTATTGCGTGTATCGCTACGGGAAAAGCTGTGCGCCAACCCATGAAACTTCCTGATGATCCCAGCTTTCAGGACCGGGGCCTGTCGGGCTCCCAGTTGACTCCCTCTTTTGTGGTAAACGGTCCTCGACGCTCATCTTCCAGCCTAGCATCGGCCAATGGGAACAGCGCACCATCGCGACCAAATCGTATCCCGTCGATAAACTCGCTATCACCAGAGCCAAGCCCCGTTCTCGCACCACGGCCATCTAAAGGGAATAACTACGTTATTTCGAACCTAACCCCTACTGATTTCACGACGGCATCTAGATTAGGACAACAGCCTACGCCATCCCTGTCACCTAATTCGATGCGACCACGCTCTGACTATTTTAATACGCGTCCTCCATCAACAGCATCTACAGTAACATCAACGGGGTCTATAAACACAACAGCTAGCGGGGCTTCCTTCATCGTCGGAAAGAAGAAGCCCCCTCCACCGCCGCCTAAACGGATCCCATCAAAGCGTCTTGAAGAGTTTGTAGTGGCCCAGTATGCCTTTAATGGGCAGGGGGCAGGCGATCTGTCGTTCCGCGAAGGCGATAGGATTAAAATTGTTAAGAAGACCGACACTCTCGATGACTGGTGGGTAGGAGAGCTCGGAGGTGTGGAGGGGAGCTTCCCCGCGAATTACTGCAGGTCGGGATGAGAGAGCCACTTCCCTCACGACCGATTAGCGGAGCAAGGGGGGGTTCTAAAAGGAAGAAAAGGTCATCGTCGTACTAAAAAGATATTATTAATCATACCGAGAACTCGCTAGCGAAGCACCAAATTTAATCAACACAATGTTTTTAACCCACGCATCAGTGCATTTCTTTCTTTCAAGCCCTATGTTATACCGTTAAGCGAGGAAGATAAGCGATCACTGTCTGGAAGCATAGATTTTATAAATGTATTTTAGTTGGCCTAGAAATGGAGGTGTAGCGGCAACGTGATAGTCTTGATGTTGTAGAACAGATGCAGGCAGGCAGGCTATTCGACACGGGCAACCATTGTGAGGGAGGGGTGTTGGGTACTTATAAACTATCCGCACCTCACCTCCCCCATCAGTCGGCATTTCATTTTCTCGTTACATCCATTCAAGGGGGAGCGGGACTAGATAACGTTTGTTCGAATAGATGCTCCATTCTCTCAAGGCCCAAGTTCAGTCTGTATGCATGCATGCATATCTCCTCTCTCTCTCTCTCTCTCTTTCTTGTCTGTCTGTCTCTCACTCACTCTATCCCCGCCTTTAGCCGTCTCTCCCCTCTCTCCTCTGAACATCTGGTTCTATTACAATAAATAACATGATATGAATAAATCAATATGCCGCCGTAAACTCTCAGACTCATAACCCATAATGCGATTAAAAAAAAGGTGAAAAAAAGAGAGGCGAATTTCAGATGCTGATAGGCTATTTATCGGTTCTCGGTCTACAACAACCTTAGTCCCTAATTTGACTACCGGCTTAGATAAATGCATAGGTTCTCATCCCAATGGGGGCCAAAATAAAGCCATTGGTGGAGCAGAGTAGAGCAAAGTGGTCGTTCGTGTGATGAACAGCTGTCATTAGGGGCGTCGAGCTGCTTGCCGTGACATATTCGCTTCTCGCCGTGTGCCTTTGCATTTCGCGGGGCACTCTCGAAAGGTATGTTCAATGTTCATCCAGAGGGATAGAACGGGGTATCATTGAAGAGATAAGGAGATGGCAGCTCCGTGTGCCTGTGTGCTCAATATGGTATTAGTCTCCCGGGAACCGTGATAGCCGTAAATCATTGATGCTGAACAGGGCTCCCTCCCCTCTACATCTTAGTCGTAAACACCACTGAGAGCGGTTCAACTATGAGTTGAAACTACCATCCTCAGTGTTAGAAGATTCTCAGTAACTTATAGTGTACTAGAACCAAATTCTACGACAGGAGAAGTATTGCCCTCCTGTCGTCTTCGTCCTTCTTCGGGTTTCATAACACGGGCAAGCTCAGGCTGGGCCGTGGCCGGCCCATGCACTCCGAGGTATCCGGTATCAGGACCCTCTAATTCCATGGGCGTGACGGGACCTGGGCTACCCAGTGGGGCCAATCGCGGTTTGCTCGGGTTCATGATATTGCCGAATCCCAATGAACGGATGGAACCTAAAGCAGCTTCGTTGGTGTTGCCGCGATTGAGAGCTATTGTGGCCTGCGCGATCATGTCGCGCTGATACTGCTGTAGTCGACGCTTTGCCTCAGATTCGTTTCGCGAGTGACCTATGGTGGAGGGTTGGTTGATAATTGGTACTTGTGGCTCTGATTTGATCGAAGTGGACACCGTTGGTTCAGATATAGCAGGCCGATGATGATTCTTGCTTTTCTTCCTCTTCTCCCCTTTCCGTTTCTCGTAATTAGTGGGGTAATATTTGCCCATTGGAAGATGACTACTCTGGTCTCCAAGAGGCATATAAGAAGCAACAGGAGTGCTAGAGGCCGATGCAGAGAGGTTGTTCATGTTGAACTGTGGGATCTCCATGGCTCGGTCGGCTTTGGCGGGAGGGACGTTTGTAGTGTTCGGCCCAATATCCCCCTTGACGATGGGATGGCCAGAGGCCGGAATATAAGAAGGGTTCTCCTCAGATGCTCGTTGTATTGATCTCATGCGAGCCTTAGTTGCATCGAGTTCGAATGGATGAGGGCGGTAGACGCGGTTTTGCTCCTCGTGAAGGGGGAAATAGCCACTAAACAAGATCAATAAACAAAATATTGTGGCTATCATGATTTGATGGCAACATACCCAGGCAGGTCTCCACGCGCAGACAACGGTGCGGGCGGAGTATAGACAGGGGCACTGCTGACTTTCTTAGGCGCGGGTAGTTCAATGGCGATTGGTTGGCTTCGAGGGGGAGTCGGTTTGACGTTGGACGCCTCGTCGGTGTTGATGGATCGTGGGGACGAGCGAGTGCCTGATTCAGTTAAGGGATTCATTAGCATGATACGATGACGCAAAGAACGGGCCGCGACAAAGGCCAACGGAGAATTTAGGGTAGGACGCCAGCCCGTATTGGATGTTAGGCTGGCCGCTTATTATTATAGGAGAAACGCCGGTGGAGTTAAGGATGCACTACACCCTCGTACCCTCGCACCATCGCACCGTCTTTCGTCTTTAGAAGCCGTGCAGACAGCGTTAGTGCATGACCACCACTGTAACCCCAGTAGCAGGCCACTGTCAGCCATGCCGGGGTAGCATCCTAGGGGCAGCTAGGGGCAACTAATCCCCTTAGTTATTCTAAAGCCTGCCCTTCCCGCCATTGCCGCCGTAACCACTCCCCCTTTAGCTCTCACTAGAGCAAGACGAAGCAACAAAAACCAAAACTAGAGAATCAAACTTTACATAAACACCTCGCGCCAGAGAGTGACTGAAAAAATACTCTTCCGTCCTCACGGCGTTTTGGATAGATGTAGTCCTCAATGAGTCCTCAAAAAACCCCTCAACCCCCCGACTAAGGTTTCCTGGCACAACCGGTATCTTGATACGCTGTAAACCATGAAAAAGAGAAGCAGTCGAACAGGGAAAAAGAAAAGGATGCGCTTAGTGGAGAAGGGGGCCCAACGACAAACGATACGAAACGACTACCTACTGCTGCTCCTCAAGTAGCGCTGTGGAGATCTGGGTGATTGCGGATTGTCGATCGTGAGTCCTGGCGAGGGCCTTGCTGACAACACAATATCCTCTGACCGAAAGTCCGGAGAAGAATGCGGCGATACGTCGGACGAGTTGGACATGTTGGATAAATTTCTCGTCGGACCTGCTGGTCGCCTCGGCGCCGAAGAAAATAGTGCGGAAGGCTTGAATGACCGACCCAGACTTGCCATTATTCAATCTATTAGGTGGCTGCTAAGTACTCTCTAGGTGTATGTTGTCGTCGCAACCAATAGCCCGACCGGGGAGGAGGGGCTGGATGGGCCAGAGAAAGGAAAATTCTGGCACGAAATGGCCTTACGGCTGAGGACGCCTCGCTCGGATTATTCTAATGCACGGCCTCTTCTTCTCAGAACAGGCCCGATGGTCCCAAGGCTTTGGCTCTCGGCTCGCTTAGGCGTAAGTAACCCAGGTTATTCACGCACCGTTTAGCTCCTATTTTAGTACTGGGTCAGTAGTCAGACCGCCTTCTGGAGTAAGGGAGAGATGATATTGGCGCCTGTCATCGGAAGGAGAAGGAAAGTGAAGAGAGAAGGCAGGGAAGAGAGTCCCACATATATATAGTCTCCCCGTGATGGCTGTATTAGGCCAAAGATATGACAAGAGTGTGGGTATACTGGTGTCTTACCTCTCTATCCTGTGCATTGATGATTCGTGCTGTGTTGTTGATTGCGTATCGTATGTGATGGTTGTAAATCGCTTCCTGAGCTAAAACCAACATGTAGCTAGCGATAAGCACGAGTGGTGACAGGTATCTGGATAGTGAGTTAGCAAATCCGTTAACAGCTTTTATTACTCAGGACCGTCAGCAACTTGCGTGTCGACGACCGGTCTTGAGGCAATTTGGGCTAGCCGCACTCAAGACAAGAGAGAAGACGCCGTTGTGAACAGCTTGCTAGGGACTGGGGCCCGTCACGCCGCGGCTCCACCGGATGCTTCCACTTTTTGCTACCCAAACCCTCTTTATTTAGAGCCGGTGACGATAATCACAGCCATGCGTTACTCGCAAGTGGTGTATAGGTGGAGGTGGCGGTGGAGGTGGAGGTGGAAGCTGTCAAGTTGCCCAACTTCCCTGTAGTCAATGGAGGGCCACGAGGCTATTTGTGATCATAAATGGGTCGGCGGTTATGACAGACTAGGGACCTGGGTGTCTTGTGGTGTCGTGGTGGTGGTATGAAGAGGTTGTGTCGGGTTGCGCAGAGTAGATGGATAACAAGACAACTAAGTCTCCAAGATTCATTCGAAGAAACCGGATCGGGAGGGGAGAGATAGGTGAGACTAATAACGCATGCCTTGAAATGAGAGAGATGGCAGCAGTATGGAAGTCTCGGGCCATCCAGGAACGAACAACTAATACAAGTAAATACCTAAATGCAGTACTACATTCATTACATGTATCGAATGTTCAAGTTTGCTGGGATGCAGCTCCTTTGACTGTTACCTACAGTATTAACCGTTACATGTAAAGGCCTCAGGTACTTGTATGGTAGCTAAGTAATCATGAATAATGATAAGTAAGTACCTTCAAGACTAATCCGCCTACCGAGCCTCTTAATTGTACATCAAACTAACTGCCTGCCTGATCTGCTTATCATTTACATAATATCTCTGCGCTCTATAATCTAAGTAGGTACCCATCCACATAATGACAGCCACCATCCATACCATATTGACCCTAACCTCCGACTACA
The DNA here is from genome assembly GCA_037356035.1 of Xylaria sp. Z50. NCBI lineage: Eukaryota > Fungi > Ascomycota > Sordariomycetes > Xylariales > Xylariaceae > Xylaria > Xylaria sp. Z50. The sequence goes on along the minus strand of JBAWJU010000014.1, from coordinate 154,522 downwards.
TGCAACACTCCTCACTATTGGAATACTGAGTCGGTCGCAGGCGACAACGCCGCTAGAGTTTACACCACTATCCAGCAAACGTGAAATTTGTTAACAGTGGTGTGATTGCGTGGACCGTCAGTGGATGATCGCCATCGAGCTTTCCCATCTGGTCTCTAGCGCTGGGCGCTCCCATCTACGCCAGCCGGAAATACACGTGATATTGATGGAGGCATTATAGTCATACTTCTACATAAGACTGGCTTATACGGGGTATTCTTATATTTTCCAATGATACCGATCGATATATTTGCAAAACCCGCCAAATCTCGCTCGGCAAATTTGTCCAGTCTTATATACGCATGAAAAGTTTTGTCTACACCCGCCAGGTTGACACTCACACCGGCGCTCTCCTTCAACTGCGGCCCAGATTCTACCATCATTCACCAGTCCTATATGATACGGATATTACTATAAGTGTGCATTTTCAATCGCGCGAAACGCGGGTTCCCGTAGTAGACCTTGGCGACTTATAAGAACAGTAATGGCCACCGCGCATCATCGGGAGATCGACCTTCGCTCTAGCTCGTACCTTTAGGTTCGCCATCCAGTATTAGGTGTAGCTATAATCCGCTCCCAGCTTACTAGCAAGCTATAAGAGGACACGACAGCCAGCTGTATGTCGTCCCGTCAGAACCATGTCATTTCGTATATCCATTTTACATTCTTCGCCACGATCGCGGCACCTCGGGGAAGAATTGCGCCGCATGAAAAAAAAGATTAATCGACAACGTGGTTGAAGGCGTTTACCTGGCTGGCCAAGCGGATGTCGATCAATGCGATCAGCGCTGTATCTTCACCCAAGTCACACCCCAACGTGGGAAATGCCGCTGCACCCCGAGAAACCTATACGAAGGCAGGCATACTCAGCGCAGTTCGATGAGCAACTATAATGGCCTCACAAAAAAATGCGTGAAGGTTTCAATAGCCTTCTTCGGTAACTCGAAGGCGGTCGGACTCAACAGCCTTCAGCTTAGATAAGCGAACAATGTGCCAAATCATAACGAAAATTGAAGAAGCAGGACGTAAGAGTCCAACTCATCGTTTTCCACAATCCTACACTGCTCTTAGACGGAAAGCTTGGTGGGAAGCGCTATTGGTACGCAGGCCGTCTGCCGTGGACAAGACAATGTTCACCATCTGGATGATGTTGGAAATGTAGGTAACTTAGACCCACTCGCATGCACCAAGGCTGGATAGCCTCAACAGTGCATGCACCCGGGGAAATTCTCGATGGCTACTGGATGTAAAAGCCTGGGATTCTCTCCACAGTTGCAGCCAGCCACAGAGCTTGATCCTATACTGTGCTGTGCGGTGAAGGCCGATGTATAGATTATTTACACCAGTAATAGGTGGTATTATTGCTTGCCTTGATGCCAATTGCCAAGGGGACTGGGTACTCCCGTGGGAAATGTGAAATACCGTATTAACTTACCAAACTCGTACCCGACGCCGTTAGAATATTGGCTTGGCAAGTTATCTTAAAATGTATATTCTTACTATATTTATGTGCACAGCTACTTACTTCAAATATTAAGCTATAGATGTACCAAGATTTAACAATACCCATGGGAACTGTTCAGGCCAAAAAACACCTCTAAGAAGAGTATAGCGTAACGGCGCCGGGTACGAGTTCAGTGAGTTAATACGGTAGACGGCTGCCGCTGTTCGGCTACACTAGCCATGCCTCTACCATGTCTCTACCATGTCATGTACACAGCTATGCATAGTGTACTATACGGTTAGTTCTACGGTACACCCGTCTGAACCCTGCATTATTGGTTGTGCAGGAGACACCGATCTCCACGATGTGAACCATACGCGACCCGTTCTAGAAAAAGTTCCAAGCCACGAAATCCCATTGGAGAAGTGATGCCGAAGATCAACGAATGGAGAATCGGGACCTCACAGGGAATGTAATTATTTTCAAAGTTTTTTTTTCTTTTGGTCTTCGAAAGAGCCGCCTTCGCATAGTACTGCCTGTACAACGCTCGGCTAAGACGGCCTACATCCATGTACTTGGCGCGGAAAGACCCCTCACTCTAGTATGCGCTTGAAAACCTTGTTGAGATAAGTGAGAAATGAGATGTTAAATAACAAGAATCGAATACCTAACTTGAAGGGTGTGCGGGATGGGATGGTGATGGAGTAGGGGTGTTGAGCAAGGATAGTAGGACTAGTACACATTTTCTCGGGACGCTGTTCGGGAGACCCTCTTGAACTCTCCTCTTTATCACGACAACGATGTGTTGTGTCGCAGTCCCAGGATACAGGCTTGCAACGAATCCCACCGTGGCAAAGACTATGACGTAGGTGCGGGTACCTTAATTACACACGGCAGCATCGCGGTGGGAGCTGATTGGCGTGAGCCCATCGCGCCAATGGGCAAGAATGCATAACCGCTTAGGCCGCCAAAACTTGGATTGAAGTGAGTTCTGGCACGCTCTAGTCTGCTTTGGCCATAGTTATAGATACTTGTTGTACACTAGATAGGGTGTGTTCGGGGTTTGAATAATGGAGGGTCAAAACTGAAAAGTTGACTGATGTTCTGGGCTATACCTCCTAAACTCGAAGATCGCGGGTCCTGATTCCTACGAAGAAAGAGGTACTTAACGGCAAATAATGACGGTTTGAACATGGATACTCAGAAGATATATTAATTACGATTAAGCTAAGCGCGAAGCCTAGACCCGAAGTAAACTCTTGTGCGCAGTACTCTTGCAACTCCGGAACAGTACGATCCTATCCTTTTTTGTTTTCGGTTTTCTTTTAACGCCAAGCTGATCCCCAAAACCCTAATATACATCCAAGGCACCGCCAGGGCTCCGGATAACGCCCTTTCGTGTGCCGCATCTTCCCAGAAATATCCGAAATCCATGCAGTCCCTTCTGTAAAGCTTGAATGGCTCCCAGCCAAGCAAGCGGGAGAGCAGCGGTATCATAGCTTAGCTCGGCCAGTGAAGCGGGTATTGCGCTCACGATGAACCCAGTAGTATACAGCGGTAGCACCGGTGCCAACCAGCCAGAGGATCGCGTTCGCCAGGTCGACCCAGACCGCGTTCTTCATGCGTTGGATATCGGAGTTACCTTCGGGATTCTCGTGGATGTATAAGCTGGCAAACAGGCCAAACAGGGCAATCCAAAGCACAAAGAGGATAAAGCTCCATATCGGCACGACGGCGAGTCGGAGGAAGAATGGGATAAGGTAGAGGGCGGCAGTCACGGCCGAGAGACTAGCGACGACGATGGCGTAGACCTATAAGGCAAGTGAATCGTTAGGTAATGAATGCGTTTGGGTGTTTAAAAGAGTTTCGCATCCACGTACCCATTTCCCATCTACATAGGCGCCCTTTCTATGAGCGCGGTCGAGATCGGTGCCGTACAGCCCAATGACCGCAATGGCGAGAATAAATTGGGCAATGTGCAATACGGTGAACAGCACATAGTTCGTTGTCATCGCGACGAAGCCCATCTTGGATATCTTGAATTATGCGACGCGCGGGGCAACTGACAAGGATGTTGGGCACAAGAAGCAGGGGTGTGATGGGGAGTTATTCGTCTATGTAAGTATATATCTGGCTGTATCAGGTAGAACAGGGTCCTCGGGAGGAATTTGAGTGTTTTAAAGGAGGAAACAATCAATACCCAGCGAGGAATGGGAAGAAGGCGAAATGTAATTTATGGCACCATCGGTATTTCCCCAAACCACATTTAGCTTTCGAGACGATAGTCATCTACATGTATTAAACGATGCCAAGACATGACGATGAAGTTTATAGTCGTATACGGGAAAGCGGGCATGACGTAGCTCCAACTAAAACACTCCAACCAAGCTTTCTTTAGCGTAGCGCACAGATGTAGGCAATGATAGCGCTGGTCTCATTTTGGCGTGGGAGTGGATGTTTTATCTGCAGTGTACCCTGGCCAGCTGCTGGGGCGTCGCCAATCTAGATCTTGGAATTCAGCTTGGGCTACAGAGTTCATCCTTGGTCACATCCTTGGTCAGTGCCTTATCAACGATTGTTGGTAAACAAACTCCCTACCAGGTATATTAGGGAGTCATTATTAAATAGTAGTCGAGGAGAAATAGCTACATCTCCCGCCTAGAACTTGAAAGAACCGAGCCTTATTCAACCCGAGAGGCAGCTTTTGGAACCCATCTTCACATGTTTCTTCATTTTCGGTATGCTAGCTAGCCTGCCTGTCTCGTTTAGATCCACGTAACGCCCGGCTGTGGAGAGAGACAAAGAGGTCATAACTCACGATAAGTGTGTGCGGGGTTTCGCGTAATGTCGAAGTGCAGAATTAGGTACGATAAAAGTAGGCATCAGCCCTACACTGAGTCCTTTCTGCCATTTTCTTAGTCCTGGGATCGAAACCCTCATAATCTTCGCTCTCTCGGGGGCAGACCTTGTCGCATAAGTCGTTAAATATCTACCAATAACTCGGTGTCGTTATCGCAGTGCTGAGGTGCTTTCAACCTTGGGTACCGAGGGCTGTATTGAGACACGCGACTTCTGGAATGACTTTGTCGTATGATTAATTCAGCTAAGTGCGATACTCAGACGGAGTCAGCCGCAATCGAATTATCACCCCATTAAGAGGCTCAAAAAGAGGCTGCGTTTAAAAGTTACCGACTCCTAAAGATCCTCCCCCCACGGTAATAAAGGACGCGAGTTTATCAATTTCGATATTCAGCCGTGCCGCACAGTTGGTGCCTGTGCCGATTCCTCTTCGTTTAATCTTCTATTAGCAGTTTCGGGCAACAAGGACTTTGCGGATTTCGGCAACTTACTCCCCGTATGACCCGACAATGCCCAGAGACACGAGACATTAATTATGTGATCATGAGGGCTGGGTTCTGGCCTAGCTTACTCACTGATTTCAATTTATATAAGGACGGTCAACCCTTCGCTTCTCGTTAACTGTCCTGTGTCTGCTATTATTAATCAACAACTTAATCTTGTTCTATTACCCTATGATGAATTTCGTTCTAAGTTTCGACCTCGCAAACACGCTTGGTTTTCTGGGTGGCCGCTAGCAGGTCTGTTTTGGAATGGCGGAAGATGGGTCCTTGCGTCGACAGCTTCGCAAGAGTAGTATGAAGGGTCAACGTATCGTCGTCGACATATCATCCGCGAATATCCTTTGGTCGACGTTGCCGAAGTTCAAGTGCGACTATGTGCCTTTCTGGCTCTGAGAGGACTCGTGAAAGGCGCGAATGAAGAGAAAGGAGAGTGGGGCGGGACGAAGAGTCGGCTTCGCATACCTTCAAGTCGGAAAAGGGGGGTAAGCCTTTACGAATAGCCCCCTTCTCTCAATGATGCTTACTGTCAAGGCATAAACCAAGATCAATCCCTGATACATGGTCACCGGGCATCCTGAAGCAATGCCACGGCAACTTGCGGGTTAAAGTCGAGAAGTCCTTGATACATTTCGATAGGCCAACATGATGGCTATGCTACCTGCCAATATTGAAAACCGAGGTACCAGGAATCAGGCAACAATTCATCGTCCAGGCAGAACCTTGAGTTTTCACAAGCCAGCAGTAAAGGATATCAAAATGTGTCGTCCTATCTCCCAGGGGCCTAGCTACCGGCTAGGCATGTTTAATGCATGCAACATGCATACAACAATGGGTATGTGCAGGACCCTCATGTGATGCAGGGTACTTCCAGAAACTCGGTCGACGGGTCTTCAACCCTTAGACGCCCTTTCAAGTTGGATGTTCCCTAGAGTGGATCTGACTGGCAGCGCCTCCTCTCTGATTCATAAAGTCCCACATTGAACTCACCGAGTCTTACGCAAAGACGGTTTCTATACATGCTACAAGCTCGAGATATCGTAACTACGACTTCTAACAGGTACCGCCTCGTCTACCGAGGGACCATGTGAGCTATTTTGCGGGTTACACCAACCATTGCCGCCACCACATTTACTGCGACCCTTGGCCCATGGGCAGATTCGCCGGGGCTTGTCGACGTTCATGGCCAGAGTTAAGGATCGTAGTGGGGAACGAGGTTCGGGGAGACTTACCAATACGGCTTTTCAATATGGTGATGATGCCCTACCGAAACCAGATCCAAAAAAAGCTGAGCCTTAGGCTGAAAAGTGATGGGGACATTGTAAGATTTTTGAAAAAAAAAAAAAAAAAAAAGGGCAAGCATAACAGCCATCTCCATGATACCGAGAAGATATATTAGAGTCGGCCATCCCTCTTGAGCTGCACTTTCACCTCACCGGGCTCTATCCTCACTCTCGACTTCGCCAGCAACTATTCCAGCACTTACCTGAGAATAATACTCTTTCACACAAAAAAAATAACAACAATCACCACATCGCAATGCCTCACTCCCACGCACACGACTCCGCAAGCAGAGGCACCGGCACCGCCGCCGGGCACTCGAACAATAAGAACAATTGGCGTTGGAACTGTGTAAGTTCGCGTTTCTCGCCTCGTTGATTTCACTCTTGACTAATAGCCGACAGTGCAACTGCTCCTGGGCCAACTTATCGTATATCTTCGATACAAGCTGCCTGGGGTGTGGCCATAAGCGGGATACCGCCTGCCATGTTTGGGCGATGGCCTAAACCTATGACAATCGAAAGATGGATAACCTCTCTGCCCGTTATTTATTCCTGCCGCACGACACGGTGGGCCGGACAGGGCCGCTGCTGACAGGAGCCCCACGAGTTCAGATCATAGAGGGGTTGAGGGTGGCAAAAGTGGATGTATGACTGAGGAGTCGCGGATTATTATTAGGTGTAACGGGCGAAAGGATGCGAGATTTCCTCTCATAAAGTAGAAAGAGTTATTAGGGATAAAGATACACTAGACGGGCTCGGGCCTGGATGGCGCCTAGGGTTTTTTATTGTTTGAGATTTGGTTTTCTTGTTTCTCATGTCATGGGTTAGGATAGGCAAACTTCGGCGTTAGATCAATCCTGATTTTGGTGTTCCCCCCTTAGCCAAGAGATATACTGAATGTTGATTTTCGCCGATAACATAGTGCTTTTCAGCCTTGGGACCCCCCAAGATACGACCTAAAGGACTTTTCATACACTAATATGGAATTCAAACACTATGTAACTAAGAGATCAGCTCGAAGTCTGTGGGGTACTAGGCTCTCCTTCTTAGCCCTGTCCTTATTGAGGAGAAACGTCATCTCAACGAGAGGACGGTTTGGGGGGAAATAGCACAGCCGAGAGTATGACTAGTTGATTTCTTTTGCTCGCACTTGCGACTTGGGATCTGTCATCGCCACAACGGACTGCTGATGTCAACCCTTTAGTGCCCAAGGCAGTCTGTCCAGAATACCCAAGAAAGCGAAGCTACGTAGGAGCAATTCGCACTCGCGGATTCTCTTGACGCTAGTGGCCGCAGTGCCACTCTCGTGATATGGGGCTTTCAAGCGATGTGCTTGTACAGGAAAGAAGCCTGTGAAGGCAGAATGAGAATCACAAGTATATTAGTTAGGCAGGTAAGTTCTCCTAGGTAGGCGAAGTCCCTGAAGCTACCGACTCACCGACTCTTTGCTCATTATAGTGGCCCTCCTCTTCGACCTACTCGGCCACATGCCTGTGGCTCATCTGTCAAACACACTATACCTCCGTGCCACGCACCAGGGGGTGGGCGGGTAGTGCTTAGTGTGTACTCGGTGGTACAGTTCCGGTAGGCGTCGTGTCAAGCAAGGTAGCACCGAAGATGGTTCTCGTTGTAGCTCTTCGGTATGCGTGATGGGTTATAGGTAGCACGAGGTAGCATAGGTAGGAATGAAAACAAGGCGAAAAGAACCGTTTGAGGGCTGAGTCGATATGCCGCTAGTGGAATATATGCAGGAGTGATAGGAAAAATAAAAAAAATACTAGGACTCAGTATGACACGACGATCAAAAGAGGTTAATGATTGGGTCAGTTGATTCTAGGTAGGCGAGGTACCCAATAGGAGTTTCGGAAACAAAATGATTTTTATTTTCTTATTCTCTCATTGCTGCCTTGATTATAGGGCCAATAGGAATTGACGACTTCGTGATATATACTTACGTAGTTAGTTATGAATGCCACTAGTGTACTCACATGCTCCCCTTGACGCATTGTCCTTTGCCTAGATTAGGCATCTTGTTTGCCTGCTAGTTTCAACGGGATAAGCAATCTGCTAGCTACCGAAAATAGATAGGCTTATTGTATCCGAGGAAGGAAAAAAAAGAAAAGAGTAATGGCGAGCCTGATGCTACGACCTGACTTGCCACATACGTTATTCCGTCCTAGGAAGTATTGGTTTCGCTACCCTAGTAGATAGTCTTAAGATTGTTTATGGATCGCTGGGGAAGAGAGATCAAGTAAGTACACTAGGCCCAGCCAAAAAATAGCACGAGGCTGCCTATGCCTACGCTTGGCCGATACCTGATGCGGCCGGGCGGATAACTACCTGCATTAGCACACACCGCAATATTCGTACCATGTAGGTGCTACTAGTAGCCACGACTGACGTACACCGTGCATGTCCAGCAGGAGGGTAATAGCTCGTGATAATTAGCGTATGCATAGGCAGGTAAGGTATGACAGAACCGATGCGAAGCTCCAGCCAGCACATAAACCCGGATCTTAGTCAGCAAGGGTATTAATATCGAGGGCGTTATGCCTATGCGACACGGATAAGACAATGAAGGAGCATAGAAAACGAAGCCACATGCCTCGTTCGTTACCTGGTCTCTTGGGGCGTTGAGGCGTAGCCATCGCATGCCCGATTAGGGAAACTCTTAACGAAAGCGGACTTGGGTCTACACCGAAAGGAAACGCACTCTATCTACTCCACGTGGCTTGTATAGTGTAGATCCGATGACTATTCGTATATGTATGCTAATGTCTTCAGCTGGCATCGTTGGATGGTATGCGGAGTATCAATCCCGCAGATATGCTGTACACAGACAAGGATAAACCGTGTAGTGGCGCTTATCTCGGCTATTTTCAATGTCAGCTCGCTCAGTGTTAGTGTTATATGCATCTAATGACGACGGTAGAGAGTGTTTGTTCTCAGGGAAGAATTCTCCCTACTTTCACCCATGGTTAATCTGGACGAATGAGGATGTTAAGGATGCAGCGATGCGGCTCTGCGGTACGTACTCTGGGAAAATAGACGAGTTTGATAAGAGATTACCTATAGGGATGGTAATTAATTTATCCCTAGGGGTGACGGGCGAGTAGCATATTATTCGGTGATAGCCGGAGTAAAATTGGGTAGCAGCACATGGGAATTGGATGTTCTCAGCGCTGTAAGCAGGCTGTAACTAGGCGGTCAGTAGAGTAGTGACCGAAATACCTAATATCCAAATGTAACCCATGAAAGACAAACCGCGGGTTGTTCCGGCTGTTATACGGTACATGGCGGCCCCAAACATTGCTTTGATTGGGAGCCAGCCAAGATGGAGAGCGGCGATACAGAGAGGACGGTAGCCCCCGACAAAACGGGTCAAATGCAGAGCTAACAAACGCATTGCACCCAGGTACACTACCTAGTCCGGTAAGCCTTTTGAAAGTATCATGGATGTCAAGAACGGCCTCAATTCGGCTTCTTCTTCCTCACCGGGAGACCAAGTTATCACTGCTGCAGGGTTGCAAGTCTAACGACACAGCCGACTGGATCGCTTCGCAATATTATTAGCTGGTCGTTATGGATTGTCGATCGTGTTGTGAAACTAACGCACGTGTAAGTAAATGTTCTAGATTAATGCAACGATGGCGTAGAATGTGACTAGGTTTATGATTGGATTGTGGGAGGTGATTCACTGATGTGAGAAGTTAGACTTAAGCAGAGGGTAGGGGCACTGAGCATCAATTGGTTGGAAATGTAGGTACATGGGTATGTAAAAAGGTACCTGGGTAGGTTCGGGGGGAAACCTACATGTACTTTGGTAGAGGCTTCCTGTAAGACGCCACACCCCGCTTCACAAACCTCGGGCGTGGATTACAGACTCTGGATCAATTCGAAAGAAGCAAGTATGGTAGGTATCTACACGGAATCCAGGTATCGTTAGATCAGATTAGGCTTAAATTTCATCGAAAAAGCTGTTATGAACCGACCTATATTGAGATGTCTACACAGGTAGGGACTCACTTGCCTGGGCTATGGGCTATTGCGTAAATATACATCTATACCCCGCTAACTGGATAGCAGCCCCCCAACGGTCCGAGGTTTTCGTAACGGCCCGTTTCTCTCAAGTTCCCTGGCCTATTTCTATTCCTAGCAACATCAAGTCACTCAGCTGGGTCGCCCAGTTGGTTTACTTTGAATATCTAAGTAGCTCTGGAAATTGCCTCTTTAGTTGTCGCGGAGTTGCCTTAGGCTCGGAAGTCCCTAAATCACACCATATCCCCCGCTTCATAAGGTAAGCCCCCATAGCTGAGATAACTGCTGGCTACCAGCTGCTGCTGCGGACTGTAACCACCGACCCAATCCTTCAGCGTTGAGATGAATTATGAGAATTAGAGCTAATAAAGGCTGCAGGAAACATGACGACAACAAATGGCCCCGACTTTATTACAGGGGGCAATCTACCATGTCCTCCTTTTATCTCTGTGCCGGGTCTCCCTAATTTCAGAGATGCCGGAGGCTATGAGGTGATATCTGATTCGCCTAGTACCCCCATCGCCGAAGGGAAACGAGTTGTCAGGATGGTTAGACGAGGAATCCTATTTCGGTCGTCCGAGGTTGGTATCCCAGTCTTGTTTCCCGTAGTTCAACCTGTCTCAGAAGAAGGGCCGCTTGGTCGGGCACTGTGTACTGCTCGTCTTTAGTTTCTATCCCCCTTACTTTTTTTTAACTGGTAAACGTAAACGGCAAGTGTTAACTCCTGGACAGCCCTCTAGGCTAACGGATGCTGGGGCTACACAATTAAGCGAACAGCTTGGGATTAAATTAGTTTATGATCTACGTTCTGCAGTCGAGATCGCGCGGAGTCTCGATTCCGGTCACGGATTCCCCCTTCGCGAATGGGAAGGATCTGAGCGCAAGTTCGTCCCTGTCTTCTTGGACCAAGATTACTCGCCTGAAGCGTTGGCTCTCCGTTACAAGAATTATGCTTCGGAGAGCAGTGAGGTGAGCTATTTCTCTACTTTTCAATGCGTAAGAACTTCATTACCGCAGACCTCTTTCTCTCTCTATAAATTGATGCATCATTGCCCCTCCCATTATCAGTGGAAGTTTCAAGCTACTACAAGGGCCTGACCTCGTTTGGCGTTAATTTGAGAGGTGATGTTGACGGGCGCACGAGACTTTCCGTTGGGGCGTCGTGCTAATGTATGGTACTTTCTGTGCCTTCCATGAGCGGAAGTTATAAACGCTGAAAATGGAACCGTTCCATTCGCGATTGTCTCAGATCCAAATCGTGAACGGGCGGCAACGTAACCATTGGAACTCCAGACCTATGAAAAGCTTTCTGCGAGAGAAACAGTCGTCTGGTAGCAAGTAGGGCCGATATGAAATGTTCTGGCCCAAAGCTATTACGTGACCTGGACCTAATCTATCTTCTCGGGCTCCCCGATTACGTGCATCCAAGTTGTGGGCTATAGGGGAACGATGCAGTGCGTTTTGCAAGGCATTAGATACAAGGTACATGTCAGAATTGCATACCTTGGTGTCCAGTGACATCATGTCAGATACCAGGTCGCATCTCATTTTCTTTTTCTGTCCTACAGGCCTCAGCCTTGGCCTCGCTCAGCTCTTCTCAAAACATTGCGAAGATGTGGCGCTTCAGCTCGTCCTTCGTAAGCCGATCTGCACACACAAGCCTCACCTGCATATTACACCGCATATTCTCTTCTTTCTTTTCTCTCTTTCACTAAGTCAACTGAGCCCAAATGCTAATCGAAGCGCCAGGGCTTCGTTGAAGCATACAAGGATATACTCAATGCTGCTACAGACCCAGCCAATGATTTTCAGCCGTTCAAGACAATTTTAGGTCACCTGGCTGCAGTCCCCGTTGCCTCTTCCCCGCCAGCTCCATCGCCCTGTCTCGTCCATTGCACAGCAGGCAAGGACCGCACTGGCGTCGTTGTCGCACTGGCGCTGAGTTTATGTGGTGTGCCGGACGAGGTTGTCATCCATGAATATAAGTGAGTAAATTCCACTGCCCATTAGATTGTAGCACACCTGCTGGAATGCTTCTGCACAAGTGATCGAAGCGGTAATAAAAAAATTAAAAAAAGCTAACCGATGTATCTTCCCGCGCATAAGTCTAACGGAAATCGGGCTGCGCTCTCGCCTCGACGAGCTTGTAAAACACGTTTCAAGCAACCCAAAGATCGGCATCGATGTTGAGGGCGCAAAACGGATGATTGGGGCAAGGTGCGTTCTTTTCCATATCTGTATCAGACCCTGCCCTCTCTGTTCCACATCCGTCGTTGCTCTCTTGTCGGAATCCTTTATTTCGATCCTGCCCCCCTCGTATATGCAGCCCCACAACCAAACCGTGAGCTTGGGCTTATTGGGGGCGGTCGGAAAGAGCCAAGTACTGGGAGTAGTGTGGCCTGGCTAGAAGATGTGAACAGGGTCGGTCCTTGATTTGGGGTCCGTCAAGTAAGATGACTCCAGATGCGGCGGAAGAAAGGTAAATATGAAATGGGGGAAAGGACTGTGACTCCGCATACGGCCGTATCGCTCACATCACGCTGGTCGATGTCGGCACGCCCTGGTCCCTGCCTTTATCTTAGCCTCTTGGCGGGGCCACAGGCCTCTGATACGTTATAGTCGATGGGCTATGGGATGAACTACGATGGGCTGTGTTGAGAAATGCCGCTGCGGTCGACCTTACCGAGTGAACGCTATTTCGTCTGATTAGGACTTCTCTTCTCTTTCACTATGCTAGACTGAGAATACAGAAACTTAGCTAATTATGCCGTGTTCTAGGAAAGAGGCGATGCTGGGCACATTGGCCTGGATCCGGGCGCAGTACGGCTCTGTCGAGCAATGCGTTCTCGACCTCGGCATCCTTACACCTGAAGGCATAGCCCAGTTGAGGAAGAACTTGATTGTGGAAGCGGATGAAGATGAAGTGGTCCGGTGGTAGGACTATGTGAAGTCCGCTCAAACACGAATAGACAATGCGACACGATATGAGACTATGACGATGGATTGAACGGGTATATATATATCTATGCGTTATACGCATCAGGCTCAAGATACAAGGATAGATACAAGACGTCTATACATGGGGGGAGTGGTCGATTGCCAGCTCGCTACGTCTAACTTCGTGCGGGGTACTATGTAGGCGTCCATTTTTATAGACCAAGATTGCAATGCATTGCAAGCACGCTTCCTCAATTGATGCTCATTTCCGAACATCATAATACACTGTTGATACAACACCAAGATCCACCAGTACTGCTTATTAAATACTAGATCATGGTACTGAAGTAGGGATCTTGATTTGGTGGCCCTTGGACCTATCATCGTGTGGCGTACCGTACCGCCAGCCAACGGCACTGCGGGATTTGCCCTTTAGGCCGACGTTCTCCGAGTTGAACTGCTTAAACCGGAATTCGAAGCGATCGGTATTAACACGAGTCGTCTTCTTTTCTTCATGGATGGCATTCGCTACCTGCCTCTCGGCAGCTTTGCGCTCAGACTCCATTACGGCTTGCTTGAACCGCTCGGACGCGTCCCAGAGAGACCGTCCTTGCTCGATCTCCCTCTCCATCTCTATGAGTTCAGGGTGTGGCACTCGCTTATCTGCGGAGAGTAGTGTGGAGTGGAAGGCCTTGGCGGCATCTTCTCTTGTGAAGTGCCGCGACTCGGAAGTCGGCCAGAAGATCTGCTGCATTGTGTAGGGGTGCACGTGGAGCTCGTTAATAGGCTCGAACGGCGGGTTAGACAAGTTGGCATTGATGTAATGCGTAGGAAGCATTGACAATACAGCTCTAGAATAAGGCTTCGCCAGTGGTTTTTCCTGTTTCAGAAAGCAAGCATTAGTCAAGGAATGCCCAGATAAGTATTTCCCATTAGGACAGAGATGGATGTCGGTAATTGATATCAGAGAGGCTCGCAACAGCAGTTTGTAACCATGTAGATGTCTTCAAGACTTATCGAATTTGGTGTGTTGAAATCATCATATAAGAACCGAGGGTGGAATGGATGAGGGGGAAATGGGGGGCATATTCAGCTTACCTTTGCTATCCAATCCTTTTCGACCTCTTTCAACCGCACGATGGCGGCGACCCTGCGAATATCAACGCCAAACTCAGCCGACACGGCCTTGATTGTCTCGCCATCACGCATGATCTTCTCCCATATTAATTCACGCGACCTCTCATCGAGAACCCTGGCGCTCCTGAAATACGGGTTCAATGGGAATGGCTTGTCGCTGGCCCCATCCTTTCCCCGTGTCAGGTATTGAGGAGTATTACCGGTATGTCTACGGTAGATACGCCCGTCGCCCCGTTCCCATTCTCTGAACAGACGGCGAGCTTTGCTGAACTTTGGCCTGCTCGCCGTGGTCGAGAAGCTCGCGGCGACTGGGACCTGCAAGGGCTGTGCTGCGAAGCGCGCCGTGCCCGCACTCGTCCTTATTATCGAGGAGACGGCCGCCGGAGGCGTTGGTACAAGCGGTGGCATTGGAACACCTCTCAACCCCGCGAGGGTTAGAAAAAAAAAATTGAAAAGATGTTTGGAAATTTTGGTCCGGGTTATGATTTATTTCAATCGGAACCTCGCACTGAAGCTAGCTTGGAAAATTGGTGTCGGCTTTCGGATTAATGATTTGTCGTGTCACTAACAATTAACAGTGGAGCTAGACAGGTGGATGGATCCGAAGCGGGACTCTTGGTTGATGACTTGGCTGGTCCGGCTTAGTCAGTGCCTAAGGTTCCTTCGTCAGGTAGAGCTCAGGTAAGGACCCCCATTAGTCCCATTAGTGCTCCCACTTGCATCCATACTCATACTACACTAACCTACTACACTATGTACATAACCGCTGATCAGACCCATAATCAAAGATCAAAGCCCTCACGCAAGAGACCTATCTCGACTCTGGCACTCAGACCAAGTTTACCATCCGAGTTGAAACTCGGTCCGCTTTGACTTTGTTACAGGATGCCTTCTTGTTGTTGTTCTTGTTGTCATTGTTGATGATGAGAGAAGGGTGCCGCTTTTCCTCTATTCGTGAATATTAATATTCAATTAATTTCTCCGTTTATACTATGCTATGTACGGAGCACTCTAGGCAGTAGGCGGAAATGTAAACTGTCAAGAGTGGTGGTTTACCACCGTAACATTAGCTAACCTCCTGCACGTCGGTCCTCACCAACAGGGATGATATTTTATCACCTCCACACCAACTTGGCTTTATGGTACCTACAGCAGGCAGGTCGGTAGGTACATAGGTAATCGGGAAAACTGACAGCTTCTCCAGAGGTAGTCTATGTAGTGCGGTGTTGCCACCTACCCCCAACCCCTGCTCAACGGGCTCGTTGTGGCTGCTACTATACCTGAGGTAGGCAAGCATACCTTACCTCTTGGGGTTGTCTGCAACGTACAGTACAAGACTGCCCAAAGGTGGTGTAGGTAGTCATCACGATCTGCCATGCATCTCCCATCTACCTAGGTATGGTCCGTCTTACAGACGGAGAGATTAACGCAAGTCCCAACCAACAGGGTGCAACCCAAGCTCTGACCCAGGTCTGCCCAGGTTCGCCCCATTCAACCCCCGGTCAATGTTGTGCACCACATCTGTAATATCTGTCTGTACTTCCCTACTTAGAGACATGCCTACCTGGCTAGCACGCCGTACCTAACTGATTAGAGCTTGTCTTTTATGATTCAACTGTACGAGATGCTACACTGCATACATACGCATCCTGAGCTATGTGGTAGTATGCTGCATCTACTTACCTATCTTAGATACAGTAGCGGCGATTGTATTGGTTGAGCCGGATGAGATGGGTGCAAGCACATGTCCCTCCCTCCTGTCGGTATTCGATGGCGCGCTTTGCTGAGAACGTATAGCTTTCATCAATATATCTGTCTTATTTATCCTCCTGCAACATACTATATATCATACCATACCATTATGGACCTACCTGCCTACCCATATCCATAGCTGTATTCTTTAGATCAAAGCATCGGCTCATTCTTTCCTCATCACCTTGTTAGATCACGGAGCCCTTCTGGTGCAACCTTCGCGGAGAAAGAAAGAAAGAGAGAAAAAAGAAGAAGAAAATAATCAATAAGAAATACGATCTACTGGGGTTGAACCGACGACTCGACGCCCATGACAAAGCAAGAGGAGCTTTCAGAGGTTGCTATGAGCTGGATACAGCCCCAGCACCGGCACCACCACCCGAAATGGGCAATCTGAAGGCGCGGATTAAAGCCACCCTTCTACGAAGGGACAGCAGACGACTGTCCCCGTCACCCAGTAAGAACAGCTTCGGGCGAGATTATATTTCAAGTGCAAGCACCCACACCCAGCCGGGATACGATGCCTCGGACGAGTGCAGTGATTACAGGCTCTGTGGAAGTAGTAGGAGCTTAAGCTTGAGCTTGAGCTTGAGCCAAGACCGAGCCACCAGCAAAAGCGGCAGCAGCCTCAGCCACGACAATTCGCAGACACATGCACATACACATACACATACTTGCACTCCTGATGCTAATGTCTCGGATCATGTAGACAAATCGCGGAATGATAAATCGGGCCAAGTGCAGGTTCAAGTCCATCGCACCAACGACGGCGATGGCGATGGTGATTCCCCAGCAGACAGTCCCGACAGGCCAGTCCCGGGTCCCGATCCAGATCT
This sequence comes from Xylaria sp. Z50, assembly GCA_037356035.1. Lineage (NCBI taxonomy): Eukaryota > Fungi > Ascomycota > Sordariomycetes > Xylariales > Xylariaceae > Xylaria > Xylaria sp. Z50. Next base: position 137,697 of record JBAWJU010000014.1, on the reverse strand, counting down.
AGTACAGGCTCGTGTTAAGACAAGCGCCAAAATCGCTCCACCATCGCTCCCAGCCGGTTCCGATCCAGCAGCTACAGCTCTCAACTCTAAGTCTAACGCTACGCCCGACTTAGGCAATGATCTGCACAATCTTGTGCTCAATTCACCTTCCTCCCGCATTGGCTCCGCGACAATGCCAACGGCTCCCACTCACGCCGCTTCTCCCGCCAGCAACACCACCACCACCGCCGCCTCCGCCACAGTAACCAACACTACCACCAATACTGCCGCTGCTGCTAAGGGCACCACCATTGTCGCCGACACTAGTGCTGTTACTGCGATTCCAAGCATTCACGAACATCCCGCAACTCCTTCTACGCTACCATCAACCAGCCCTGATTTCGAGGCCACCTCATCCGAACCTCCACCCACTACCTTCATCAACGTCGAGTACACGAGTGACGACATCGTCGGTCTTACCGATGATAATATCTATAGTCCCTCTGTCTTAACGCCGCTTACATCTTCCCCGCTAAGACCTCCACTATCCCCAGCCTTCTCCCGTCCCCTCGGGCCACTGAGAAGACAGAGTATATTGCCGCCGCATCAGACCGACCTTGTCAGGGCCCTTCTCAATGGCCATACGAATGACCTCGAGCTAGACCCCGTCGACTTCGATCAACAAGCTCTCTTACCTGTCATGGTCACAACAAAGATCTGGGTCAAACGACCCCTAGCATCGGCTACACTAATCACTATAAATGAAGATGACCTCGTTGATGACGTTCGCGAGCAGATTCTCCGCAAATACGCCAACTCTTTAGGTCGGCAATACGACGCCCCCGACCTAACCCTGCGAATATGTAACCGGGAACAGCAGACCAGCAGAATCCTGCAGCCTGACGAACCCATAGCCAAAGTTATTGACTCTTACTATCCGAATAGTCAGACCGTCGACGATGCTTTGCTCATTGACATACCCTCGCGCAGAACCCCAAAAGCGTCACCGAACCCGAGATTCTACGCTGACGACCGACCTCACGAGTCTGGGACAGACTACTTCCCGCCTTACCCACCTACGTCACATTCTCACCATGCCGTCACAACAGCGCTCGTAGCCGGGCAACATACCCTTCATTTCCCTCCCTCCATGAGCATCGTGAGCGGAAACCAGCTCCCACCAATGCCCTCCCCGGGTGGTAGCAGGCGGCTAGCCATCAACCGCCCTAGCGTACAGAGAATGCATACTGCGTCGCCTGTCACTACGGTCGCTAGTATCCATACTCCTCAAGCAGGGGCCGCATCCACCGGTACGCACAAGTACCCCAGACCAGTGCGCTCAAGGACTCATTCAGGTGCATCTTCAGACCAATCCAATCATCCGCCCGCAGCTCCCCCGATCCCCACCCCTCCCCCCGTCGAACGGACAGCTACTCCCCCTCCCCGCGTGTCGTCCCCCCGTCCCTCCGTCCGGACGACGAAAAAGAAAAAAGCCATCGATACCCCATCACTGCCCAACCTATTAGACACCGCTGTGCCACCCATCAACATCCTCATAGTCGAAGACAACATGATCAATCTTCGCCTACTAGAGGCTTTTGTCAAGCGATTAAAGGTCCGCTGGCAGACAGCCGTAAATGGGAGAGAAGCCGTTGACAAGTGGCGCGCTGGTGGCTTCCACTTGGTGCTTATGGATATTCAGCTCCCAATCATGAACGGCCTCGAAGCTACGCGTGAGATCCGCAGGATTGAGAAAGTCAACTCAATCGGTGTATTCTCTTCATCCGCTAGCAGCCCGCCAGATGAAGTGCTGCCTGAGCCTGCAGAGGAGGACAAGCTTGCGAATACCGAGATGTTCAAGAGTCCTGTCATTATCGTCGCGCTAACAGCAAGCTCGTTACAGAGCGACCGACACGAGGCCCTGGCGGCCGGGTGCAACGACTTTCTAACTAAGGTAAGTCTTCGTTGGAGTATCTTTCGTCTGATGTGTACATCCCTTTTTCGAATTGGCATGCTGACCAAATCGGGTTAGCCCGTTAATTTCGACTGGTTACAGCGAAAGGTCAAAGAATGGGGCTGCATGCAAGCCTTGATCGACTTCGACGGCTGGCGAAAGTGGAAAGACTTCTCACAGAAAACGCAGGAAATCGAGGCGGCGAAGAAATCAGCTGCCGCCAGTAAGGCTAAGCCGGTTAAGAATAAGAACCGATTATCTATGGCAGCTGCTGCCTGATACCCCAACATCCTTAGGGTGTACCAGTTGTCTTGAGTTATTCCCTCTCGTCACAGATCTGCGATGAAGACGGTGAAGATGTCGTTTCATATACGATGTAGAAGACAGTCCGAATACTCGGGGACAGCTTGTCAGCACTCACCATCACGCCGACTAAGCTTTTAATATGCCACATTCAAAACACGGCCCCTCACAAGGGGCAACTTTTATTTATTTATTTATTTATTACGTTCAAAAACGGACCATGCAACAATATCCATGATATGATTTTTAGGAGCGGGCCAGCGAGGTTTTGGGGGTTTGGGATTAATTGGGATTACAGGGCTTGGTACATACCGGGATGAGACCCAAAACTAAACCATCAACGGGGAAGGGGTTCAATGGCGGGATTTCATGACGAATGACGCGTCAATGTTAGTTTAAACGCAAGGATAAGGCCGAAGGTAGACTCCATAATACAACAGGAGCAAGTGTGTGTGTGTGTGTAAGGCGTTGAGATAAATGAGGAGAACGCAAGTGTCACGGCTGTGTCGGCGGTATGGGGGGAGAGTAATACGATGAATACGAAACTTTGAAACTGCGAGGGCTTGTGAAGTCGAATCTCGCGCTTGAGGCAACAGTCTTGGGATGACTCTTGTGATGTGAATTGCTGATTGTTTGGGGCTCGCGTTTGGCTAAAGTTGGTGGGGGATAATACTCCAGGCTATCCCACGTATATTAATGGCCATCATCGGGTATTTGCATTTTTGCCTTAACCTCCCATTCTGCTTCACACACCACGCAATATTTGAATTCAAAGGATATGCGTTCTAATCGGCCTTCAGCGCTGGTTGCGAGAGTTTCTTTCCAATCCAACTACCCCGGATATCCAAGGGTCTATTTCTGTGCGCCCCTCACCATATGGCACAAAATAAATGTAGCGGTTTGTGCCCCGTTTTGCCTCTTCTGTGCCGCACGCTATACCGACCGGGGACCAGGACATAAGTACAGAGTATCCCGTTGACCCCAAACCAGGGCGATGACCACGTCATCCGAAAAGCCCACGCCGAGGTCAAGTCTAACAGGGGGGTACATACCGTCGAAAGAGAATCCGATCTCGAAGAACAAGTCCATCTTCACGAGGACCGTTTCCTCGGGGGCTAAAATGAGCGGAGGGGCAAGAGATTGAGAAAAAAAAACTATCATAGTAGCTTAAAAAATTGTGGTAGTCCGTTTCGATAGAGAACTTTTCCAGTTTCGGTTTATTCAGCTCAAACCATCGAGCTGGAATGCTCAGGGGCAACGATCCGCATTCAGGGATACGCGAATAAATATCCAAATCCCCGCGTCTCAGTGGAATCGCCGGATACTCGTTACCGATTTCTGTCTTAATATAGCTATTCGTCAGGCAAACGTAGAAATCGCGCCTAGCATCAACCCCCAGGAGCGGTAACTCTATATGGAAGCCATATGGCGTTACGGCCCAAACAAATCGCGACGTTTCGGTCCAAGGGTAGCTCATTCTCCTTTCAAGATGAGGTGAAGTCCTCTAAACCCCTGGAACAGGGATGGAGTCGGTCCAAGGACACTGGGACGAAGTCCCGCTGCCAGTTTCACGTCTAGCCTTTCAAACGATAGCTTTAGGAAGTTTAAGCGCACCCATACCACCAAGTGGTGGCAAGTTACATCGACAATGATCCCTATCATAGAGGGCGGTGTCAAACTCCTGCTGGACTACCCGCCGCTGTAGCTAATCTCGGCACCACTTAGCACGCAGCCGACAAGCCCTCCGAACATTATCTAGATGTTGTAAACTCGTTCTCTGCCGCTGTGAGTTTACCTTGCCCAGTAAAAAGCGGCAGTATATATGTCGAGATTCTACGTTCTAACAATTCCTCTATATGTCCAATACCATGATGGGGGCTCAGGTGGATGGCAAGTCGACACCAATTCCCCGGATACCAGGCTGGATCAGGAGCTCTAGGCTACTATAAATGCTCTGGGAACGGCACAAGAGACCCTGTACTGGCTCAACAGGCAGCGAGAGGTCACACAGAGCTCGCTTAACACCCTGCGTGACAAGCTATACGTGCAACAACATGAGTTGTACCTTAGGCAGGCAGACATAGCCGTCAATTCTGACCACCGTCTTATGAATCTAGTACACGTGGGTCTGCCCACCAGTCGCGTCGTTTTCGAGATCCTTAAGCCGATAATCGAGGCACTAATCGACGACGTGGCAAATGCGGAGCGTGCCGTTCGTGTCGCTGAACAGCAAGCCAGAGCTGCCGAGCAACGAGTCAGGGGTAAAAACGCATGCATCAAGAACCAACCCTACGACACTTGGCAACTCATCGCCAATGCGCTCACCGCACTGGTAATGCCGAATACGCCATAAATAAGGCTGGATACGGCACCACAGTCCTTCAAATAGCCGAGGCGGCATTCCAGGATGAGGCACTGCGGGCCCAGGTCGCTAACATCGTCAACGATCTAGCTGAACATGACAATAGCAAGGAAAGCATTAAGAGCGTCAAAAACTGACGAACATCCCAATGGCATATTAGCTTATACCCAGGGTCTGAGTAAGAATACTAGGAATCTAATGTTTTCTGCATTAGCAGATGGTCCGTTGTTGGGACACAACTTGCATCGCTCTGGGCCCGAGACTGCTGCAGATTTGAGCTATGAGGATAGACCGAAGATTCTGCATCTTTTGTATCTTTCCTAGAAGATATATGAAATTCCTTATAGTTTGTAAGGAACGCATTTTGTTAATAGACTTCCTCGCTGCGTCTAGTAAGACTATCGCTTTTCATAACTATTACTACGATGATATGCTTCAAATACAACAAGAGGACTAAGTTAGCACGATATCCTAGAAGCGGATGTGACTAAACTCGATAATACGATGTATAAAAAGATTAGTTGAATCGTATCCCGTGTCCATAACGCCTAAAAACGACCATCGTCGACCTACTTCAAATTCGGAGTAACACTAAAAACGTCGTTGCTTCCCCACCCCATCTTCTCCCGAATTGACTCAAAGACAACACGAATATCGGTCACGATAACATCGTCCTCAGCCCGTGCCCAGAGCAATCCAACCACATTGCCATGCTCGTCCACCACGAGAGAACCCGAGTCCCCGCTGTCGCAGAACGGGACGCCGCGACGGGGACCTACCACCAGCTCGGCGACCTCGGTGTACCTTTGGGGATTATGAATCGTTCCCTTCCAGGTTTCGACGTCGGCAATGTTCATCATGCTCCTGACTATTTTCACCTCGCCAGACGTGACACCCGTTGTGCGACCCCACTTGAAGACTGCCATGCCAGGGACAAGGTGCACGTTTGGGTCATAGGTGACTTGTGCGGGGAATGGCTGCGCTTCTTTCTATTTGGGCAGAAGTTATCAGCCTTCTTTCTTGAGATGATTATACTTCGTAGCGAACCCTAGATCATGTGGTAATAATATCACTACGCTTAGATCTACATAGGGGGTTCAATGGAGACCTACTTCCTGGGGAGTTCGAGGCAACTGGAAATTTGCCTTTAGCTTGGGAATCTCAAAGAGCATACCCTTTAGCGTTTGAGAGTTCAGATCTAGAAGAGCCCAATCGATGATGCAGGGATACGCGGCGCCTGGAGGCATAGTCAAAGACCGTCCAGATGCTGCCCGAAGCTGTGCTATCTTGTAGTTCTGGAGTTTGGTGTTTTTCAGTTGAATCTTTGTCGCTTCTAGGTCGTGGTAGTTCGGACAATAGATGGCATTGCCCGTCTCGACGTGAGTTGGATCTGGCGCTGTATGCCGGAAAGAAACTCAGGGGATTGCTCATGTTCGGGTGGGTTCAGATCAAAACTTACGCTGTGTATTCGTGGTCTTGCCAATGTTTACAACGTGGTTGTTAGTCAAGCCATATACTCGCGAGTTACCTTCCGTGGTCACGGTGATGAACCCCCCGAGCGTTCCGGGATAGTCCAGTTGCTCGACACCGATACTTCGGCCAAGAGAGTACAGACCAAAGGGGTTCTTGCTGTTTGCGTCGTACGGTTGAGGCGAGCGAGGAACCACGAAACGCATCTCCTCAAACGTCTTGCTCTTGGCTACATCGACTCGGAGCTTGCGATTAGTTGAGTCCAAGAAGGCCTTCTCGAGAGCGGCATTGGCTTCTGCCCATTTCGGGTTGGACGGGTCTTTGGTTGTAATCTCAAGTTTGTATTGGTCACCTTCTTTGTCTAGAATAAAGGATGCCCATGATAGACCCTTGATGGACCGAAGGATGGCCAGGAACTTTGGTTGAATGACTTTGTCATAGTTGCGTACAATTTCTTCATCCATTTTGTCACGAGTAGAAAGCCCTATATCACCAAGGAAGATACGGTCGTGTTATGCAAATAGAAGTTTCTAAGTGAGTGTCACAAGGGCAGATGTTCTGGGCTTGGGAATAGCTTCGTATTCCTAAGTGCTCTAATAATTGGCTATGGCGTCAAAGGAACTCTTAAGGAAGGGAAGTTTCCTATGAGGACTCCAGGGCCTAGTCAGCCTTTATATATACAGATTACCCCGCTCAAGGGGGTCACATGAATCCGTCTAACAGTGAGAAAGAGAAGACAGTTGGAGGAGTAAAAATTTTGAATATTGGAGTGGGATCTATGACTCGAAGGCTTTGTGCATGTGAAAGATGAAAAGCAATGGTGACGCCACAGTCAGTCATGTTTTTGCAAACGCCATCACACCATGATGAATGGGCATAATCTCACACAGGTCTACGATCGGACCTGTCAGAACTTGTATGGGATGCAACCGTTACAAGAGTGCGGTCTAGCCCGTTAGCTGTGTTGGTGAGGGGGGAGGAGACCCAATGACATTTGGGGACATAGAGCGGCCATTCAATCAATATCACAATTAAAAGCAATTGCCGAGAAGAGGTTTAAATCGTGTTGCAGCGTGACAACGGTTACTGGGCTTGGAATACGAGTTCAGTCTGCAAATAATTTTCTTTTGCACTTAAAGTTATTACTGATAAATGTGGTGTTAAGGCCTGAGGGAGTATTCATCTACATAATGTGAAGGGGTCTCATTCTCCTCAGCCACCCGCCAGGTTATTAACCGGCATAATCACATTCCGTTGCGCATATCTCTTGCGTCAATATTGCCACCTGACAAGGCTGCGTATAGCTGATATGTCTGAGCACCTGGCACCATTCTCGTGTGGCATGCAGTTTGCAAGTAATATCTCGAATGCATCATCTGTGGAATTATTATATCCAAGAGGAATTTTTGCCTCGGAACTTTTAAGCCATCAAAATAAGGTCTATATTCCCATCCCAAAGTTTCTCAAAATCTTCTATCTCCACCTCTTGACTTTAATTGCCTATTCTAGGAATCCCCAGCTTGTAGAGCTAGTACAACCATGCCTCAGAGATCTGCGGATAACCTGACCTAGGAGTGAAAGACTCTTGCCTTGTAAAAGATTAAAGACAGCAGATCAGACAAGTATCTACGGCTTAGCATGTCCAATATGTCACGTAATCCATGCTCTTCAGACCCGGTTTTAACTGGAATGAGTTGCCCTTAGCCGTTCCTGTTTCTGTCTCGCTCCTGGGGTCCCTCTTTGTCGCTTCCACTATTCCTGATGCTACGCAGATCAAGATCATCTCGCCTCATGGGGATTTCAAGCACCTGAGGTAATATAATTTCTGCTGGGAGAGTTGGATATCCACGTACGATCTACGATGACTATATGAAAACAGCAACTTTGACTGGGCTGCCTTGAACACCTGCCTATCCAATGCGCAGACCAAGGAGCCAAGACCTTTAGCACATCAGCAAAGTCATTTGATGCCATTTCGCTTTAGAGTAGTACTATTAAGTAAACGATAGGATGACTATTGCTTACAAGTATGACCTGACATACAGCGCCATCGGCTATATACGGGACCACGTGTTAACCGTTTGGTCATATGTCACGGGTGGTGCCGATGAGGGCGTGGACTGAGACCTGCTCTAGTCTAAGGACCCTGAGAAGTAGAACATGGATATCGGCGTCTTGGCTGTCCTACTGGATGATGCTAGCAAGAGCTTCAAGAGATCTAACAACCAACAATCGTAGACACTAGTTGATGTTTTCGCCAAAGTAAAGAAGGTATGACCGGTATATTGATCTTTGGACTAACTTTAAAACTTCCAGGTCACCGACGGACTTCAGAAGTCTATTGCGGACAAAAAATCCATCAATGGAACACCGCTTCCAAAGGCAGACGCTACAGAAGTCGAGGAATGGCAGTTAACCATAAACACAGACTCGAAGAATCTTAGCAATGTTACAGCGGTAAGCCTACCTGTGGCCGTGGCATATTTGATCGTTGTTCGAACTGCGTCTAAATCCAGGTTCCACTTATCTCCATCACACTTTTCTTTTCCTCTCAGGAAGAACGACAGGCTACCTCTCTTCGTACTCATACACGAGAGCATCTGTCCGCAGTACGATGTCCACTTGATGCATCTGAATATAAAGTGACCCAGTGTCTCTTTTGCTTGGCTGCACGCGCACTCAGCGGACGTTGTTGCCCCGATCTGAAACAGATAATAGTTTGATCGCGCCATTCTTGTCCGTAGTTGGACTAATACTCTTGCTTCTGAATTTGCGATCAAGTCTTACAGGGGCTTCGTGTGTTACCCTGGTAGTGCTGTATCGACTCTTTTTCGAAAAATTTTCAACATTTTCTAATATCGTTTCCTGCGCTCTGCTTCTTCCTTGTGGTATTGAGCGTAGTCGACTTAGCTCTGAATGATGCTTTCGCTGGAAGGGAACCCGGTCTCGTGCTTCGACGTGCTACTTCTTTCACCAGTTGAGACAGCCCTGGTCGCTGCCCACAGGTGTCAAAACAACCACCACTCTGCTACCTCCCGACCGTAGATTCCTGGCCGCTAGTTGATGGCTGCGGACAATTCGGCGCTACTTCTCTTGTCAATGTAGTATGTGTCAACCCACACAAACTTAAGTTTATCTCGAATTGATCGTCGGGAGCATCCTTCGATCTTCCTGTAGCCTAGTTTCTTGGTGTGCTTTTTATCTAATAGGTCTTGGAATAAGACTTCCTCCTCGCCCAAGGTATGGGGGAATATCGCATACGACGGTAGTTTGTCTTCAGTAAACTCTTGGAGCTGCCCAGTGTGTACGTTAAGCGGGTGCATTATCTTAGGGGAACGAACGTTCCTGTGCGGGTTTAAAAAAATGCGACAGAGCGCGCCGCCGGGGCCCCAAGGCTAGAGGCTTGACAATTATTGTATTATGTCTTTGAGTGTTGCTATTCATGACGAGAAAAGACCTAGGATGACGAGAACTGCGGAGGTAAAGGTCGGCAAACGAACAACCACATATTTATAGATCTGGGTAGTGCAGCTAGGCCTTTGGAGTCTTATATTGGTATTCCGTAAATGCCATCGGCAAGCTCAAAATCTTCTAGGCGCAATAGGTATTTGCCAGCCCATCGCTAAGGGCCTAATCCCCCTCGCCTAGTTCAATGCCGCCCAAGTAGGGGTTGTTTAGACCTTATTCGTTCTTGTTCAAACCCCAATTGAAATACACAGTTGCCGGTGCGGTGGGGCGTACCTGCCTCAACGCTGCGGATATCAAATTGCATATTATTGAAAGGCAATGGTTCTAAACATTATAAGCCGAAAGCGATGGTAAATACTACGTGGCCTATTTAGATACCTAAGGTATTTAAGGTACACTGCATACTGTTGGGTAATTGGCGACTTATCGAAAGATCATTTTAAGCTAGGAACTCTTGTGTATGGAATGTTAAGAGATAGGTAAGTTGCCGTATATTTATACATTTAAACATCGTATGTTGGCCCATCCGACTTCACTCCATTAAGTAGATAACACCTACAGCCATCAGTCTACCTATTATGAGCACTACAAGTCGGATGAATATATAGTTTGAGCAAGAAGATATATCTCGGAAAACTATCTGGTGAGTATCACTGTAAAAACTAGAAGAGGTAGCCGTTAGTGACCTTCAGTTATCCCAAAACTCTAGAGTGAAGATAGGTCCCATGCTGGTGGGTGCTGGTAGGTAGAATTATCCGAGTTACGGCTCGATGCCATGATATCCTAATCCTCCTTCAAGTACAGCGCACTACAGCTGAATAAATAACGGATATTGATGTCGTAAGGTTCTTCATAAACGGGTAGTCATTGTTTGAATTGTGTATTGTCCAGACTAGGATTAGGTACTTAGGTATTATTGATCCGTTCCACATAACAGAAAAGCAGCCAGTCGCTGTTAGCATTGCTACTATTCGTCATTAGAACATGAGAAGTCTTGCGACTTACACCATGGCTTCTTGATTATGGGTGACGTAGATTTAGACAACCCGTAGATTCTTGTAGCTCTAGTATGATTAGCGGCATGTAGATGCAGTGAGACTATCGTGATGGTGCCCAATAGAGATAGATGGCCAAGGTCTAATAAGACTGGATTCAGGAGGATATGACCATATTCAGAGCATATATCGGCCTATTAACTACAAGTTGGACAAATTTCGTAGCCTTTGTGCCTCCCTTCTCCAGTTATTCCTCTACCCCGTCTCGTTCTTCACTCTGAATGTTTGTGGCATTTAATTGGGGTTGCCCTCCGAATCCTCTCTTCATTCAAGTCAAGCCATGGGCTACATGTACCTACGCCGGTACTGCTATTCAATCTTTGCCCATTTATTAGGCGACTAGACGTTTTAGGTATGTGCCCAGGGTCTTCCTCGAAAAAAACTCAAGTACCTTGGTATGTACCTTTTGAGGATGTATTCAATGATCTCTAGAAGTGTTGGCTATCAACCTCTGAACCAACAACCAATCCTCCGTTTCCCCTCCTTCCCTCTCTCTCTTCCTTCTACTTTTTCTAACTTGCTGATTTGATAGCTTGATCAAACTACTGTCACTTATCCCTTGATAACTTCGTCACCTTCCTCCTCGGTGGCTTCCTGTTTTCCTTTCCACGAGTAGCCTTGGTCCCGAAGCCTCATTCAGGTATGTTCAGAAATCCCTGTGGATAACTTCACAGGCTATCTCACACTTGATTCCATTCCAAACCCCGTTAGTATGGAGTTTCTACCTTGACAGATAGTCTCTCTCTGCCTTCTTATCACGCTTCCGTCTATCCCTCGCTACCGCTTCTGAAACTTGGTACGCACACACCTTAAGCAAACGTGCTTGGTCTTGTTAGACAAGTTCAACCCCCCTCCTCCCCCATTTTCAATGTTAATCACTTTGTCTATAAGAGCCTGGCCCTACTCTAACAGCCACCAAGCTTCGAGTATTTTCCTCCCCTCCAGAAATTAAAATCGCCACTTCTGCATTTTACATATCACCTCGAACCTCTCTTAACCCCCACGCCATAAGCCACACTCTACATATCTGCTCCTCCTCGTTATTCCTCACTCACACAACTCTTTTAGAGCATTGGCACCTATTCTGTCATTCCCGTAAGCACACTTTTTATCCCGAACGCCCAGATGTTCTCTTCTTAATGTCATGTCGACCGCCTCGGTATTCCCCTTTCTCACATGCCACCACTATCACCAACCCTCTCAACCGACCACTAGCACTGCCGCATTACACAAAATACATCGCCATATCGTTGTCAACTTAGGAAAGGCCCAGCATGTATCTACTGTTCTACTACCTTTCTTCTCGCCCCTGCTCCCGTTATTTCCCCCCGTTCAATCATGGTCTACTTAGTTCGCTTTTAGGCATGTTTGAACAACATTCGTGTTCTTCTTCTGGGCTTATATGCACTATCATTCTCTCGCTATCAATGCTTCCCGTACTCTTGAAAACGGCGGCATCTTCTTGAACTTTACATTAGTTTGAGAGAATAAAGCTAACTATCTTTCAAGTTCAGTTCTATGAGTAACAACCTACTTTAGGCGTCCTTCGACTGTGTCATACCTCCCCCATTGACGGCACATTCTGCTATAACTACAAGTAAGTAGCTTTTATTCTCACTTTCTACGGCAGACTTGAGGGTAAAATCTCGTTGTTCTTCCATTCCCATTCCTCCACCCTCTAACCATACCTTGCGTTCACCTTTCGGGGAGGATCTCGGAATACATGAAGATATAAGGTCCTCGTTCTTTACTTATCGTATTTGATACGCTAACCATATATGTAGCTCGTTCGGTCATGTAAAGTCTCCCTAAATTGAATTTCTCGACTTGGAACTTACCACTCCTATTGCAGTCACAGGAGCTCCTCCATCTAACTTGACAATATGTTTCAGAGGGGTGGTCAGCCCTCGGCGGCACCCTACATGTCCATTGCGCAATCGAACCGATGGAGACAGCCCATCCCAACCGGATCGTCCGACTATGATGATACTGTTGGGGGTGGAGTGTCCCTCACTGCTGCTAGTGACTTTGACGACAACTCTCGAGTTAATTCTCATCCTTGTAGCTCTAAGCCTAACTCTAAGGATACTGTTGAGAAACCTGCCACGCCATCCAGTAATTTGAACGGCAATGCGAAGATTTTCAGACCGAGTGCGCAAACTGAAGCTGCAATTGAATCAGCCAACAGCGAGGCTCACTCAACATCTTCTCCAGGTGTTATGAGCTCTGTATCTCAACCGGCCACTACTAAACCGATAGAGCCTGTTGCAGGTGAAGAAGAAACCGACGAGGAAGTCATCGTATGTTAAAGCCTAAATCTTTTTATCGGAAATATTCCTTTACTCCCACCAAAGAGATTTTCTTTATGGGGGAGGATAAGGTGGACTGACTAAAGCAAGTACAATTCACAGGGTGCGGCCCATATTCTTATGGACATATATTACAGCCAACAACGTACCCGTTCTGCTACCATATCAGCACATCAGCATGTAGCTGATAACAATGCTCATGATAATAATGGATACGGAAGTTCCACAGCCCATTCTTCACCCATCAAGTATGTGGCTTGGAATCGCGTACCTGTTGCAGAGACCCCCATGAATGGTGTTGAGCAACAATACTTCGGCGAGACCCAAGAGCAGAACAATGACAACGCGCCATCTGAAGGTCGAAGCTCGACTACACTAATCGAGCGTGATTCCGCCTTACAATTCGTTGCTAACTCCGCTGAGGATAGTAAACAATCCCAGGTTGCACGCCAGCCCGCACCTACTATGAGTAACGTTTCGCATCACCAACATGCTCAGATCTATCCCCAGATCACACCTGCTGCTAACTATGACACTCACGGTATGCCGGGAATGGCCAACGAGCGGCATTCCAACGGTGCGGCCCTCGTTACATACAACCATGCCACCGGAGGTCAACAGCCCAGCAGCGTCGGCTGCGATGCAAAAGTACCTCCTTTCACACCCGCTGCTCTAAATGCTGGGGCCATTATGTATACGCAAGGGGATAATATGCAAGCAGGTCTTGCTAGATCCAGCACAGGTTACCAGAAACAGGAATTTGCCAATCATGGCGCCCCTGTCATGGAGAACCCCCAGGTCTCACACTCCGGATTCAGTCCTGGTCATCAACACCACCAGAATAACGGACTTTCCAATGGCAATTTCGTTACCGTGGATACTACGCGGACTGTGTCTATTCCACAGGGAAACAATTCGCAGCTGCACCAAGCCCATGGTCCTCTCAGCGGCAACACATTCAACCAGCAGGTTCAGATGCAAGGTCAAACCCATGGCCATCCTGGTTACACATACAATCAGCCGCACCCTCCTAGTACCTATGCTATTAGTTACCAGTCGCATCAGGGGCAGGCCCATGGGAGCCCAATGCCGTATAGCAATGAACACCAGAGTGACCGCTTCTATCACCACCAAGATCGGAACTACGCTCCTATGACTCACGATCACCCACGGCCTCAAAACCCAGGAATGGGTGGCGTAACGCCTAATATCTCCGTCAATAGAAATTCTTACCAACAGTTCAAGACACAAGACAGTTCGTCTGCCGTGGTCCGTGGTTACGCGCACGGTCTATCTGGCAGCGTTTCGGATGGCTCTATGTCACAGTATTACCCTAATGGACAGCCCAGTACCTCCGTAGCCTTAGTCCACGTTGGCCGTGAGCCTATCAGGAACCAACAGACTGTCGGCCCCATGGACTTCGAGATGCCCACCAAGGAAACTATGGCTAATCGTTCTGAGATGCTGCAGGCTCTTACCGAGAATGGGAAGCCCAGTCTTCAGGATCTATTCGACCCGAAGTTTCTCCCGTTTATCGAGACTTACAAATACTCCTACCCGTGCGAGGAGACTGGGGTGATCGTTATTAAAAACGTAAGTGCTCACACTAGAAACACCGATATTTTCTGAATTGATCGATCCCGCATCGACTATGGCTAACAATGCGCACCATAAAACCAGATCCCGTACGAGACCACGCGTGGCGAGGTCATTGCTCTCTTGGGCAAGACCTCGAAGATCCTCAACGACCGACAGGAGCCCGTGCACATTATCATGGACCGCGTCACCAGCAAGACGAAGGATGCATTCTGCGAGCTGTCAAGTCTCGACGCCGCGATCGAGATGGTTGATAAATTCAAGAGGAGCGCGGAGAGTGGCCGCATCGTACGGATTGGCGATCGTCCCGTCGACGTCGAGCTATCCTCGCACACCACTCTAATGACCAACCTCTTCCCCAGCTCGAGAAATGGTGTGATTTGGAGGGGCACTCGCCCGCAGATCGTGAATGGCTCGCAGCACCCGTGGGAGAACTTCAGCGGCTTCTTGACAGAGGAGGAGATGGTCATGCTTAGCAAGCACGTCGAGAACTCCCAGCGCGTACGTTATTTATCTCGAACATCCAATGCAGTGCTGACATTGAGTTTTAGTCTTTGTACGCTAGAATTTGCCCCGAGCGACCCTACGAATGCATGATCAGCACACTTCGGAAAACCCCTTGGTACATGGCTGAGTACATCACGATCAAGGAGCGTCACGTTGTTTACGAATGCTGCATGAAGATGATTGGGGCACTAGTTAGCAAGCTGGGCCGTCGTGGCGGTGACGGTGATCGTGAGGATAAAGCGGCTAAGCGCCTCAGTCCTCAACTTCTTGATCGTTTGGTGACGTCAGCTGTGCTGTGCCCCGGATTCTCCGTTGTACAGAAGCATAATATCGCTACAACTGCCGGCCTTTCGGAGTGGAAGTGCCGCGAGTTCAATCAGCCCCGGTTCCCGGATTCGTGGCGTCATCAGTGGGTTTTGGCTCCCAAAGCCAACATGCCTATTGATGTTCTTGAGGTATGTCCTGGTCATCTACATAAGCCACTCCCTATCTATGCCTTGTGAAAGAACTTGGTAGCTGACGGTCCGACTGCTATAGTGGTATATTTCTATCATCAGAGCCGAGACTACTCGCGTCGTCCAAACCTTAGACGTCTCGCAGAAACTGTCTCTCCAGGGGGTAATGGATCACCTCGATGGCTATTGGGGTTTCTTCTGGGTTGAGGCAGATTTCCCCACTGGTCGGGTCTGGGATAACATGTCACTCGCAGAGTGTAGCCGACTGGAGTGGCGAGCTATTGAGCGCATCATCACTCGCGCCATCCAGGGTGGTAGTATCCCTCCCTCGTACACGTCCGGGACGTATCCTATCAATTCGGCCCCCACGAACAGTTTCCCCCGTTCTACCGATCGAAGATACTAGGTAGATGATTTGGGAGTGGCTGCCGTTGTTGGTCTCTGTCGACGATACAGGCTAATTTCCTTTTCGGATTTCATTCGACATTGCACACACAACTCTTTTTTGCTATTTGGCTTGGCTTTGCTCGCGTAGGATCACGGATTTGAGACGGCGTAATCAATACGCGATGAGCACGTCTCGATTTGGAATGGCGGAAAAGCATCGCACATTCGGATTTTTGCTCACGTCATCCGAAGTTGAAAAGAATCGGGGTAGAGGTGGACTAGACGGAATTCAGATGAGTAGAACTGACTGGTTCAGTGGTTGTCTACGGATGAATAGTCTGTCTGGATGACGGACGGTTATCTCATGTAGATAGTTGGCTGGTCACCCCTTGGTTTCCCGCGTATACCAGGCTCTGGTAGTCTAGTCTACTATGAATAATTGTAATGTTCTACGATACTACGGGGGTTGCCTCATTGTGAAACTTACTTGTAGCTGAGTATGGTGATAGTAGTAGTATCTATCATGGTGTCACGAAGATGAAGATAGCTATCTGATGATACCCCTGTATTCATCTCGTACAGTGCATCAATGGCACAAGAATCAATGATGGGATGAAGTTGAATGGATGCCCCGCTCAGTATCCGCTATTCGCTAGGTCTTCACGAGGGGAAACAATTCATCGCCGTGATTGGATACCTATTGCCATTTCTAGGATGTCCTGGGATGTCATTGGCAGCCCACTTGCCTCGTTTAGCCGGCTTCAGGAGGGTGCATGTGAAAGAATGTAACTTGATGTATCTAATGCAGATGTTTAGGTGGTTTCAAGTAAATAAATGAAACATATGTACCTGAGGTATACTTGGGTCCAATTGCACCATCTTGCAGAGGTACCACTTGAGCGTTCCCCTCTCCATCGTAAGTAAGTACCTACGCAGGCCACCATTCATTCCATCAACCACTCCATCTTGTATGCAACCTTTCCGGTTTACGCTACCGCTACCATTGCCATTGCCAGTGCCAACGCCGGTGCAACATCTGCAACATCTGCAACATCTCGCAAGCCCCCGCCAATCCACGATAGCCTCAACTTTCACCTGAGTCTAAATAAGCTACGCCACCTACGTATACATCGACTCCACGAATACAACCACGGACCACAGCCACACGAGTCAACCATACATTCAATCAGTTGACCGCCGGACCGGGCATTTCCAGAACCGAACAAGAATTCAGAGTGTAGGGGTAGCTACCCCAAAACCACCGTCAAAACGGCGTCCTCGGAGCAAGAACCCGCTGGCGGCGTCCCGCCCAAGTCGCCCACCCAGAACACCACACCCGGCGGTATCCGCGGCATGGCCAGCATGGCTCGTCCTATAATGCAGTCCATGCCTGACAACCGACACCAGTCCTTTGACGAGATCTACGGCCCGCCCGAGAACTTCCTCGAGATCGAGGTGCGTACGTCATGTCGCGAAACAACATCGTGATTATTCCCCTCTCGTGAACACTACCTCCTCCCCGCAGTCACAATAACCCCTGCGTTATTATGAAGTGATACCGCATTCTTGCGCATATTGCTTCATGCTATCCCACGCCTCATCTCGGCCTCAGAAACCATAGACCCCTGGTCACGAGCCAATACATTTGCCTATATACCACGGGACTGACATGATCTGCGCGCGTAGGTCCGCAACCCACGTACGCACGGCACATCGCGGCACATGTATACCGATTACGAAATTGTCTGCCGGACCAATATTCCCGCTTTCAAGCTGCGCCAGAGCAGCGTGCGCCGGCGCTACAGTGACTTTGAGTATTTCCGGGACATCCTAGAACGTGAGAGCGCGCGCGTTACCATCCCGCCCTTACCGGGCAAGGTTTTCACGAACCGCTTCTCTGACGACGTCATCGAGGGTCGGCGCGCCGGTCTCGAGAAGTTCCTCAAGATCGTCGTCGGCCACCCGCTGCTGCAGACGGGTAGTAAAGTGCTCGCCGCTTTTGTACAGGGTGAGTTTTTATTTTTATTTTTTCTTCACACCGGATTTGCTCGTTTTATATGGCTTGTACTCCTATTGCACACGCATGCTCCTTGTCTTGGATGAACTCGAACAATTTAGAGCGCATCATTTCAAATCATGTAGCGGTCTTATTTTGTCTCCATTTGATTCGGGGATCGACTACGAATCTTTACCCCACGGAAGGCAATCCAAGTTCAAGTGCGCGCGCGCGTGCGGGATTAAGACTTGGTTTAAAGTCGTAGCAAGTGCGCTGACACGACCAATAGACCCTAACTGGGACCGTAACGCATGGTGACTGCGTCTATTTGACTCGTGGACATCATCGCCGGGCCGTACGCCGCGCAAGCTCCGGAAGCGGCATCTCCCCCCGTATTATATCGAGGCACAGCTGTATGTACATCTGGAAGTGTCCATCTCCGGCTTGAAAAATACGAGCCGCAGCAGTACTATTTCTACGACTAGCTGGGTGACGGACGACGAGATGGGAACCTAGGCATGAATAGAAAGATGTAAATGAGCTAGGGAAATAGATCGACGGGAGCGGGGCATCGCCTGGATGAAAGCTCGGTTCGCTTGATGCCAAACATTTTTATTTCTCTGCTCTGCAAATTTGGGAAAAGCGATATTTGGGTGTGGCAAGTACATGTTTGAATTCAAATTCATGATAAGCGTGGGGAGACAGTCAGACGGACAGACGGACAAAGACATAGTATAGCAAAAGGAGGGTATGATATGCAATGGGAGGATATATCCAACGTGGGTACTCCGGGACTCTGGACTCGGAGAAACAAACGGCGAGGAAGTAGCATGGGCGAGAGTCGACTCGAATGGCGATGATGGCAAGAGGTGGTGGAATGAAGGTGGCATTTGATACCAGAAATTTATTACTTACTTTTTCCCCTTCTAAATACCTACCTACCAGGATTAGCACATTTCCTTTTCCGAGAGAGATTCTAGTGTGAATTTAATCGTTGGACGGACTACTTGTCTATTTAAATAGGAACGGTCGGTCACATAAGTAGGACGGACGTCGTGTCATGTCACTGTCACTGGCTACGGGAATACTTCGGGTTAGGTGATATTTTCTTTCATTATGTTGCTGTACAATGTCTAGCCAGACCCTCCAAGATCGCCAACAACAACCGCCTCTGCGATTTTGCGTGTACAGTTACAAGATAGCATTACAATCCCAGCTATGCTATTTGGCTTTCATCATGTAGTCTGTCTCTGTAGGTCTGTCTATATTTACAACAAACATTACATCCGCATATATCATAACCACCCCATCCGTCCATCATCACTGAAACCCCAATGAGGGAGGGTGATCCGCTAGGTCTAAGGCCCGCCGTGTTTGGGACAAGAAGAAGTAGCTCGGTATATCCTACCCTATATGCCCCTATATGCGAATTCCGAACCCCTCCCCTTTTCTTTTTTTCAAGCGCGGCCGCCCCGCGCTGCTTATCCTGGTCCTATCTATCTATACCGGATTCGCCCTGTCTCGTGGAGATGCATCGATTCATTCGTGAAATAACGCCGTTACCTTCCCTGAGCAATGTGTTTAAAAATACAATCCCGATGCGCCTGTCCGGGGGGTGGAGAGTGGTTCGTGATATAACGACAAAGTAGTTCGTATGATAGTACAAGGACAGATGACCCCGTGCCGTGTTATAGACCGGCACATTTAGGTATTATTGGGTCGTGATACGGGCAAGCTCAGCTCTTCGCGCCGAGCAACGACAGCATGCCCTCGTAGATGCCGAACATGATGACAGCCGAGGGGATTGTGCGCATGAGGTGGGGTGTTAGACCACCATAGAGCCCGATGAGGCCCTCCTCTTTCCATACGAGCTTGAAGCACTGTGCGAGGCCGGTGTACTTCGGGCGGCCATCCGCCATCGGTGCTTGTCTGAGTCTCGTTCTTGCAACCTAGAAAAACATGTTCATTTAGCATTCTGATGCAAATGTACTATCAGAGCAATTCAATGAATATATGTAACTTACCTCATGGGGGTACGTTAGTATAGCCGCCAGACCTTTGGCAGCTCCCGCGCCCGTTGCGTTGCCCGTCCAGTTGACGGTGTGGTCCCACCAGTTCTTCTCGCGACCGCTCGCAATAATACGCTCTTCGCGCAGCCGTAGCCTCCGCTTCAATTCCTCATATATAACCCATTGCATTGTAGTCTCAGTGACGCCTAGGTAGCTCGCGCTAAGGCCTTTGAAGAAGCCCCGGGGGCCCTCGTCCCGCATAACCTGTCTGACGCAGTCCCAGCTATTCCGGTATCGCCGCGCGCTCACGTCGCCTTTGCGCTCGGCATTGTTCTTGTCAAGCTGTAGCCGTGTCTTGACCAGCCAGATGGGGTTTGTGGCTGTGCCGGTTGCCATTCCGGCTGTGACTGCGCTCGCGAGGTGCACAACTGGGTTCGTTGGTCCCAGGCCTGACCACTCTGAGTAGGTGCGCTTGCTCATCGGGTAAACGTAGAAGATGATGCTTCTAGCCGGTATGACTCCAACAAGGTTGGGTCCTAGTCCCTTGAACAGTGCGCGCCAGCCTTCTAACCGGTATACATCGCGCAGGATATGGACCGTCTCTTTAAGGTGGTAGCGCGCCGATTGCAACGGGCTTAGGTGGACATGGCCGGTGGCGGCCCGGGCAGCTCGAAGTTGTGCCTGGTAAAAATCGGATTGCAGTCGAGTCTTAAGGACGTCGAGGGGCGCTGTTAGAACAGCAGCCGTCATGCCACCAGTTCTGTTTTAGAAATCGAGGTTAGCGAGACATGCATGCATATGAAAAGAGATACAGGACATAACCGAAGTATGGGTTTGGTTCTATTGACCCGGTCCAGTACTTCAAGCTCAATCCCGGTCAGTACGTACGCTCCAGCAACAAAATAAGGCCATGACTTGGCGAAAGGCGATATCTGGGTCGCTGGGGTCGGCACGGGAGTCGCTTCGCCAAGCTCGCGGGATTGTGGTAATGGTGATTGTGCGCCTACGTAAGTAGGGCCATCACGCTGCATTTTCGCAGTGGTGGCCATCGTATGTGTGTTGGGGTGGTGGCCGGCGCACGTAATGGTTGGTGGACGGCCTTTGTACTCGATATGATGAACCCAGTTACCGACACCGCTTAGTGGGCTAATCTGTGGTAACTCTCTTGTTTCAACGTTTGCTTGCTTGTCGTGCTAGTTGCTCTGTAAGGTTATTAGAGGCTGAAAAGTATAGACAAAAGGGTTGAACAGAAATGTTAAGCTCTGCACAAGAAGTCAAGTATGTAGCTACTATGTAGACATGTAGACATATGGGTCGTGGGGGAGAACTAGAAGTATAGTCGAATATATATAGATAATGTTCAAGCATCAACATTTTTTTTAACTAATTTAGTATCAATAGAGTTCTGACGCCAATGATAGCTTATCGCTTGACGCGTCCCATTTTGGTAACATTTAAATAGGTGGATCTCATTCATCCATCTACCACCCGAATGACTCAATCCACTCAATGCACTATACCCGTTATTCAGATATCTTATTCAGATAGTTGCCCTATTCAGATACCCGAATGATAAGTAGTTTCGCCTCAATGCATTTTGAATCCATGTTGGCAAAATAGTAGCCATTAAGTAGACGAGCATGTATATCTCCATAGATGGACCTTAAATATATCCGTATATGTATACACACATATAGAATGGATGTGAGTCCAATGGAAGCAATCATCTAATGCCCATAAGTGGGTCAGTCGGCTTCAAAGCTCATTAATAGCAATCGTCTACTGCTTGCTTAGCTATTCACCCGCATTTCACAAACCTATTTCCTCCTCATTACATGTTTGCTCGTGACGTCCCTGTTGCTCTTAGCGTCAGACCGCCTTCATACGAGAGACCTGGAGGTACTTGGAAATCACTCTCAAGAGCAAAGTTAGGAGTGGGTCTAGCTAGCCGACGTGCTGGACCATGTCATCCCGATATCTGCGCTTTCATTCGCCTATACTTGCCGCCATCAAGGAATGTATCCCCGGCAAATGACGGTAGAGATAGTCTGAGTATCTCTGTTGAGTGGTCGATGTCGAAGCGTAGGCGTACACATAGCCCGAAAGTGTAAAATCGCCAACGAGTGATGTGGTGCGTGAGACCTGGATGAGAGGGCCGCTAGAAGAAGGGGGTAGTCTGGAATTGAGCTTGTAGTTTTAAGCTCTATTACCTAGATGTCGTACTATCTCGAATCAATGATACCTATACACCACCACTTGCCCTTTTTCGATTACCCTAGGGCTCTTAGGGTCCTCCTCCGTTCTCTTTGTCAAGGCGCCAAAAGTCCAGAACGCAATCTTCTGGTGCTCTGAGCGCGAGTATCTGTCCTCAGTGTCGTTAATCTCCGCGATGCTCTCCTGATCGTGAGGGCCAAGGTCAATGTTGATCTCGAATACATCCTGGCCGCTCCGCATCAGCTGTGCGAGGTTGTATGCTTCCAAGC
Organism: Xylaria sp. Z50; assembly: GCA_037356035.1. Classification (NCBI taxonomy): domain Eukaryota; kingdom Fungi; phylum Ascomycota; class Sordariomycetes; order Xylariales; family Xylariaceae; genus Xylaria; species Xylaria sp. Z50. The sequence continues at coordinate 115,364 of JBAWJU010000014.1, read as the reverse complement.
ACAGTTTCTCGAGAAGTTCACGCCCCTTCCCCCTGCTACTGCTTGTTTTGATCTTCAGCGGATAGAGGTATTGCCAAATGTACTCGACGGTCGCAGACAGGCGATCATTATGCTCAGAGGCATAATCCTTTTGCAGCGCCTGTGCGCATTTCATGGACGCGGATCTCCAGTCTACAAAGTCCTTGAAATTCAAGTCCCCTGAAGGGCCCCCTTTAGCCAATTGGATCCGATCCAACACGCATCGAGAAATAACTCACCTGACGTGATATTAGCTAGCAATGCCATCTCAACATCCTCTAGGCTGCTCCCCCACTTGCTCGGGTACACGGGTCTCGAAAGGATGTGATCGTAGATAAGTGTGAATATCGTGCCGTGTACCCTGTTAGCGAGATACTTCATAGGCCGTTTTCCTGCCCTGAAAGGTTGGAAAAGCTGATCACTGTCATGTTTGCCTTTTTCCGGCGCCAGCGTATCATACTCGAATGTGCTCCTTACCATCCTCAGTAGAGAGCTCCGGAGCTGTAGGAACTGGCATATTACGTCGTCGTCGAGAACGTATTGCATTGGTCGGATCAACGCATTGCGTAGGTTATTGTTAATCTCCGTCAACTTGCGATTCTTTGCCCTTTCGGCGTTAAGCTGGTACAACAACTCGGTATCTCTCAGTGACGCAGCACGATCATCGGAAGACGTTTGGCTTAGTCGCGAATCTAGTATATTTTGGAGCAATTTCTGTAGCTGTAGCTGCACCTCGTCATTCATTTGGGGTAGCAATGGATGGTCGTAGCTCAGGTCGCTACTCCTCTTGGTTCCATCTCGTATAGCTGGATCGCGGGAACGATCGTCCTTCTGTAGGACTTATCAGATAGGACCGTGTTGTCATTCAAATATGGAGAACGTACAATGAGTTCCTGATGATTGCTAGCTATTTGATAGGTTGAGGCAAATTTCTCAAGTTCTTCTTGAAACGAACTTCGCATGATGGTAGTCATTTGACTAAAGCCGTCCTCCAGCAACGACTCGATTTGCTCTATGAGAGAATCTCGTTCATTGTCCGCAGTCTGGTCGACTACCATATCAATGTCGCTAGGAGCGTCTGGTGAATAATGATCCATGATTGAAAGTGGACTGTCCAGCCCATACTATCTTGGTTATGCCCACAATGAGATAACAATTCTAGCGACGGCTCCCTGAAATATTATAAGGTACATATAGAAGACCTTCAAGGTTCCGGAAACGTTATATTCTCCTAAACTATATACTACCGGCTGTGTTGCTGATGGCAGGGGGGTTGAGTGAGGGGTTTGTTGGTATGCTGATACCAACATGCATCATAGCCTGCTTGCACAGCCTGCTTAAACATACACACCTTCGCACACTACTGCCTATAAATTGTTGATCACGTCTTGTCGATGTGACCTAGAAGCGCGTAAAACAGCGGCGCTTAGGAAAACACGCCACATTGGCAGGGCTTCTTGATCATATGTTTTTAGGTTTTGCTGATAAACAGAAGTGACATTGATGTTCCATGTAGAAGTGACGTGTAGGCACCGGGAGGGGTAATATCTAGCACCGTTCTTCGACCTCCCATAGGTTGTAGAAAATACATTACAACTAAAGTGCGGTCGACCGCGAAAAGATAAATAAATGTGCCTGTCTCGCCTGCCTGCGGCACCAAGCGCGTAATGATGCCGACTACCCAAGTTCCCTCAGCTCGTGAAAGTCATTATCATCAATATATTTCCAGTAGGCCCCTAAGATTCCTTTCACTTTATATTTGCTAGTCTATCTATATTCCTCAGGTAAACAATGGAAGGCGACTTGGCTGACAGCCTAGCTGCGCTTATTAACGATGGTAGCCTAGATTTGGAGGCGGAAGATCGACTTGTGATTGCGCTCGACTTTGGAACTACCTACTCGGGAATTGCGTACGCTTTCAACACTCCAGGGAAGAAAGCCGAAGCGAACCCGATCGTTGACTGGCCTGGTATGCTAGGCGTTTCTAATTCTGCTACTTGCTATCCATCTCCTATTTTATCTTTTAAGACGATTCTCGTTGACACCAGCTGACTAGATCACAAGGGCTCGAAGGATCCCGCCAGCCAAAAGTACCCACGCTCATCAGCTACGACCCTAAGGACCCTAACAAATTCAAATGGGGCGGGCAACTCGATTGGCGTAGTGATGCTGTTCAGGGCGTTAAGCTCCTGCTTGATCCTTCACAGCAGCAACCAATCTACGTGCCCACTAGCAACATCAAGAATGAGCTGAAGAAGTTGCCGAAGGATCCTGTCGATGTAGCCGCCGATTTTATGAGCGCCATGTACTCACATGCGATCTCGAAGATCGAGACGGTCCAACCGAAGGAATACGTTCGGATGTGCCAAAAGCAATTTGTCCTGAGCGTTCCAGCTGTCTGGTCCGACTTGGCCAAAGACAGAACTTTGCGTGTATGTTATCAATAATTGATTGCTAATATCTTTGCTAAAACTCCTGCAGGCAGCAAAAAAGGCCGGGATTCACCCAGTATCTCTGATTAAAGAGCCAGAGGCCGCAGCCTTATACACTCTATACGTACAGGAGAGAGCTCTACGTGTAAGCGTTACAAATTTTCTCTAGAATCAAAAACATGGAAATGACTGATAATTCGTCAAATTTAGAGTGGTGATGCGTTCGTGGTTTGTGACGCTGGCGGGGGGACTGTTGACTTGATTACATATCAGGTTATCACCACGGAGCCCTCATTGAAACTTGCTGAAGTCGTCCCTGGGAAAGGTGGGTGGTGATGCTTACTTTTGATAGGTGTCGGTACTAATGATAGCGCTAGGCGGAATGGCTGGGTCTCTGAACTTGAATAAGAGATTCGCTGAGCTCGTTCGGAACGTAGTGGGGGATGAGCAATGGATCGGGCTCAAAAAGGGCTTCGGATGGTCGAAGGTAGCAAATGAATTCGATAAGGCTATTAAAAGGAGTTTTAACGGAAACTTGGACGAAGAGCACTATATCACATTTCCACAGTTCACGCTTAAAGATGACCTGGACGAAAAAGTATCGGGGAACTACTGGGTAATGACCGGGCACCAAGTTCAGGAGATATTCGACCCTGTCATTACTGATATCATCCGACTCATCGATGACCAAGTGAAGGATGCTCTGCTAAAAAAGCAAGGGAAAAATCTAAGGGTTCGCCCCCCCCTTCTCCCCTCTCTTCAACCTAAACGGCAATATAAAGTTCGAAGACAAATGAGACTAACGAACAACGAACTTAGGGAATCTTCCTAGTAGGCGGGTTTGGTGAGAGTCAGTATCTGAAGGCCTGCATTGAAAAGAAAATACCGGATATTCAAGTTTGTATCTCCCAGAACGCTACCAAATTCTCTTTTCTCACATGTGATTGTAGGTGATTCAACCAAATAACGCGTGGGCTGCAATCGTCAAGTAAGTTGAGCTCACCGGGCGTCTCACGCAGATATTTACTAAAAACAATCAGCGGAGCTGTACTGAGTCAATTACCACATCACGCAACTGTCCAGTCAACACAGGCGGTCCGACACTATGGCGTTTCGGCGTGGATGCCGTACCAATGGCCGGCCGACAACGGGCGGCCGACAAGAATCAACCCGGAAGACGGCATAATCCGGGTTCAAAGGGTTAGAGGAGCTATCCGATTCCTATTGCCACTACATCCTGTGCTAATAGAATAGCAGAACACGTGGTACATATACATTGGAGAGGATCTTAAGAGAAACCATACGGTCAGATTCCCCTTCGTCCGAACATTTAGTGTCCCCTATTCACGCGAACAATTGATATTCTATGACAACCTCCTTACGTCGGCGACCAAAATACCTCCAGTATACCCTGGGCGTGACATTAGTATCAATTGCACCCTAAAGTCCGATCTGACCGCAGTGGACACGAGCTTATTTCGGCCGAAGAAAGGAGTGGATGGCAAGGACTACATCGAGGTGAATTACGATCTAGTCCTATCCACCGACGCGGCAAACATGAAGTTTTCGCTCGAAGTGAATGGCAAACAATGTGGTATTACGAATGCGAATTACGAGTGACTAAGCGGGACGCGCAAGAGCTTGACGATACCCTGAAAATTGTCACGGACTCTTAGGGTGTCTCTTCGGAAAGGCTCTCATACTAAACGCACAGGACATCACTACAAAAGAGCGTTATTAAGAAAAAAAAGAGGGAGAGAGAGAGGAGGGGGAGGGGTTGGCTTGTATCGGTTCTTGTGTACTATATCAGTCATAACGTATTGTGCTCACAAGTCTTGTTTAGTAGCAATCCATCATAGAGTATCACCCCTCAGAACATAGGTAACTCGAAGAAGCATATAGATAGAACCCAATACCTAGTTTCCAGTTGCGGCTACCCACCTCCAGAAATGAAGACTATAACATAATAGACCACGATTTAGGATACGGCGAGTCTCAGGAAAGAAGAAAAGGAACTACTGCATAGGCCCATCTGTACTGAATGTACTGGCGGTAAGGGAATACGACAGGGTATGAGTGCGCGACCATATATGTATGTATCTATATATAGATGAAGCAAGGCGCTGTTTGAAACATGCTCGGGAGATGTGCGGACATCAACCACTTAGAATCAAGCAGGGCCCTTCGCTGCGTGGGGGGCAACATCGATGGAAGCACTTGTGTCCGGGGCCTAGACGCGGGATCAAAAGGGCTAGCGGCTGAACGCAAATTTCTACACTTTCACCAAGGACTGTTGCGATGGGCGGTAGTCTACTTGGCGTAAGGCAGAGGCAACGAAGGGCGCACAGGCGGTGGAGCGGGGTTCGTTCTGGATGGATGGTATAGGGCGCAAGGCAACGGCGCAAAGGCATTTTGTAACCATAGTACGAGTCAGCTTACTTTCGTTCCCCAGCCACCTGATCGATGACAGCGTTACCTAAGGCTGTGGCTTTACGCAGCCATTGGAACTCCCAGAACCAGTGGGTGCAAATGACTTGAATGTGTGGATCTGTATTTCCATTATCCTAGATTGGGTAGAATAGAGTAGGTAACAGGACAGCAGCCAAAAATCGACGAGTGCCTATGAAGTAAAGCCAACCGACTCAACAATGAAGCAACATATCCACAGGTATGAAGATAATGCAATTGCTTACTTCAATGACAAGATCGGAACATAGGTGAACCCCTGATAGGTATCGCAATGGCGATTCAACCATTTAGTATCCGTCCCCTCATTGCCTCTCAGCTCCCCTTCGCAGGCTCGATGAAATCCCACGCGTTCCCGTACAGATCCTCAAACACCGCAACGGTTCCATACGGCATGGATCTAGGCTGCTCAAGAAACTTGACCCCCTTTTCCAGGAAACTCTTATAGTCGCGCGAGAAGTCATCCGTGGCCAGGAAGAACCCAACCCTGCCCCCCGTCTGATTCCCAATCGCCGTTTTCTGCACGTCTGTCGTGGCTTTCGCCAGCACGATCGCGGCACCGTCTTTGCCTGGTCTGACCACGACCCAGCGCTTGCCTTCGCCTTGTGGCTTGTCGTCCACGCAGTCGAAGCCCAGCACCCCACAGTAGTATGCCTTGGCGCGGTCGTAATCGTCCACGACCAATGTTATTTGAAAGAGGGAGCGGTTCGCCATCGTGACTGGGATGTTTGATTATGATGGAATTGGTATACCGTCTGGTGTATCATCTGTGAAAATTTGAGTGAAGGTTTCTAGTATAGGGTTCGATGAATTATGATAGGGTCTTTATTCTGAACGACGTTCGCTGTGGGGCACAATGCCCTAGGCTGGGTAAGTACTTACTCAGTACGATCCCAATAAGGAAGGCCACCTGCATCCCTTTCTTCACGTACTACGTACCTGGGTAGACGCAGTATCATGACAAAAGACCCTCTGTTCCCCACCGGCGCTGCACTGACGATCAAACTTGTTTAGTGCTTATTCTCGGGTCCAGAATTCGAGAGTTAGGGCGATGGTTCATGCGGCCCGGAGGATTTCAAGCTGTACCTATCGTCGCAAGGTAGTTCGTGACATCTTTACACCAACACGGCATTCTGGACTAAATACAGAGTGTCAAACGCCTCTTCCTGAGAATGATAGGTATGTACATGTTCTGTCAGACTGTACACAAGTTCTAGCCCGTTCTTTTACAACATATAGTAGAGCTATAATAGTTATTGACGGTGTTGGCTTTCGCGTACCACTGCGTCTGCATGGGCTGATGCTGCTGAAGCGACTTGTCTGATTCTAGAATCAAGCCACGTGCCCTGCATTGATGTGTAGTTCGTCGCCTCCTCTATAGGATATCGTTGGCGCGAGCTCGAGTCAATATCCATGGAGTCGTCTCGATTGAGAGGTAAATTGCTAGGTCCCTTGCGCCACACATCATCTGTTTGCCGGCCGATGACGAGCCTCGACCCCGACTGGTTACTATTACACTCGCCACCCCGCTCCGCTCCGGTCCCAGGGTCGCCGATGCCCGGAGGTTGGGGTGGCGAGGTGTAGCTGCTTTTCCAAGACACATCTCTTGCCTCCTCTTCATCCTCGTCGCCATCTCCACCCATCTCTCCTTTTAATAGCGTTACCTCTTCTTCTGTCAGTTTTTTCCACGTACATTTTGTGTGCTTCTTGGTACAGCCTTGACAAGCCGTTAGGTGCTTGATACATTGTGTTTTTAGTCTTCGACAACGATCGCAGGGAGGTCTGATCACATCTCCACGGGCCATCTTCTCAATTCTTGATGTTACTAGTATACGGTTTTCTTCTTCGCTATCTTTCACAGTAGACTCTGATGCATAGCCAGGGGATGGGCGGTTGCTATTCATAAAGCTGTGTTGTTGTACGGATGTTCTCGGTGTAGATGACGCGGTGCTCATAGGATTCGGGGTGGGCGGAAGCGAGCTGGCGGAAGGTACTCGGTGATTGGGAAGTTGTATCGTCGGGGCCATGAACTGCTGCAGAAGATCCGCGTGTAAGTCATAGCCAGGGTTAGCACCAGCCTGTCGGATGGTGTTCACTGTTTGGAAGCCCGAAGCCGAGCCGGATTGTGACGGGTGCCGTGCATGAATAGAGGCTTTCCTGCCGCTTAAATGATAGTTGAGCTGGCGGGCTCTCCGAGCGACTTCGTCCGCCTTCTTGATTAGCACCTGAAGACGTTGTTCGAGAATCTCCACAGTAGCAAGCTCGGCAGTCTCGTCTTCCTCAAGCGGCTGTGGTGGTACGAGCTTGAACCTATCTAGAGCACCGGAGACGATTAGCCTCCAGTCATCCTCGCCAATTTCTACCTGAACACCTTTCAAAGGAAATTGACAGTATCGTAGGCCGGTTGACGTAGATGATAGTTGGAATTCTTGCGGATGTGACTTGGCGAAGTCGACGATATCAAGCCAGGTTACAGGGTCAGGGGTAAACTGATTCTGGGGGGGAGTCGTCGTGATAGAGCCCTCGAATGCCCCCTCCATTGCCTTGAGGAGACGGGAGCCGGTGAGTTTCGCACCCAAATTAAAGGCGAGGCTTTCATGTCTGTTTAACACGCCTACTCTCCAAGTTAGTTTGTGTTTACTTTTTTTTTTCTAAGCAAACCCGACAACGAGCCAATTTAGAAGAAAGCTGACTTGCCTTCATATTCATTAATAAGACCCAAAACATCGGAAAAGGCATCACTTTCGCTCTGGATAAGCTTGAGCTTGACCGCCAAAGATTTCGAGAGGTAGTTTATAGGAACGGCGTTGCCTTCCATCTTGGTTAGTTTTCGGTTTTATTTGTATGTGACTATGCGGACAGGGGCTAGTGTCCATCTTCTTGAATCGAGGAGGCACAGCAAAGAAGGCTGTAGGAGCGTGGATTAAGACATGGCATACAGGAGAATAAGAGACCAGCAGTAGACGGAGAATGGAGTCCGTTTTTTAATTATATAATAGCAGAAGTGCAGCACTAGTTTGTGGGTCGTCTGCCGTCCCTACTGGTAGGCGATGGACAAAGGGGGAAAACACGACTTACCCGACTGGGGAGGCGGTGGTTGAGGGATACGGTCATGTACCTGGCTGCCGTTATCATCGGCAATATCGCGTTTTCGTTTATGTTGGTCGGCGTCAAGACTGTGCGCCATAATAGTCCCCTGTTCCACAGCGAGGAACGCGCAGATGTTACAGCAAAGACACCTGACGCAAGTCTACGTTCAACGGCCCTAACACACCCGGAGATTCCACCCAACTAGCTGCGAAACGATGAAGTAAGGACATTAATGAGTCGTGACGAGTCGATGTAGTGGCGCAGGCAAACGAGAAAGGTACCAGGTTTCTGGTTCCCGGGGATAGGTGGGCGCTGGCGTCCGATAATAGACGGACACAGTGGGCATGTATAGTATAAGAGATTAACGTGTAGGTAGGCGGGTACTGAGTGACCACCTATACCCAGGTAGACGAAGGATCTAGAGGTAGTAGCCTATAGGTGTATAGTCTTTGGGTATAATCCGTGGATGTGGATGTGCCAATGTGCATATGGGCTTATACGAATAGCTAGTACCTACAGCAGCAGGCGGGCAAGCAAGCAGGCAGGTATCGCTGCGCACAAGAGAAAGGGAGCAGAGAAAGCTGCGGGCACGCTAGATTGCCGTGGTGCTATTGGTGACCCGAGATTCTGGGTGAGCGACATGGCACCTGAGAAGCACCAGAGCTGCAAGATGCCGGAAAGCTGCTCAGGCCCGACCACGGCCTACAGGCTACAGGATAGCTACTTAGGTAGATAGCCGCCGCATATATAAGAGGCAGAGACCGTGTGAGCAGAGTATAGATCGTACCAATCGTACCAAACCGAGCGGGGCAGTTGAAGCAGCGAACTACCTAGGAAAGTGAAGAACAAGTGATAGATATAGGTAGTCGAACAATCAGCCCCTGTAAATTGAGGAATAGGCTAGATAGACGCATTAACAAAGAAATGATGAGTGAGCACGGTCCGCGCGAGAAGTCGCCCAGATCAGACACAGAGGGACCAGACGGAAATAGATAGGCGGATAGATAGATACCTTGATCTTGAATTAGAGAGTCCTGGATGTTTTGGGGGGGTGGTTCTACATGCACGTGTGGTGTAGGGTATTGGGTGGTCGATCTCGGGGTTGAAATAATAGGAATGGGAATCGGCCTTGGATGCGACGCGCGCGAATGCAAAATGTGGGGGGCGTTTTTTTTTGGAGCTTTGAACTCTGGAGCTTTGGTACTTTGGAGCTTGGGAGCTTTGCTGGTTTTGCTTGCTTGCTTGCTTGAGGATCGTGTGGGGGTTACCTAGCTAGAGAATGCAAGAGGACAAAAAGGACGAAAAGGCGGGGATTGGACACGGGGAAGGGGACTGGACTGGATGGACTATCTTGACTGTAGCTAGGCTGTAGCTAGACTCGACAAAAGGGGACGAAAAGATGATAGATAATTATTTCTGCAGTGTAGTTTGAACTAGGTGGATGTAGACTAGGAGATGTAGACTACACCACACTACCTCATGTTGGTATGCAGTTTATGCAGGATAATGCACTCCCAGAGTAAAACTAGCAGTATACTCGTAGTAAGATACTGACTGACTGACTGACGGGCTGACTGGAGGGAGGCCTGTCCTAAGAATGAAGAAGAAGGATTTCCTACTTTCGAAATGTGGATATTGTTGGTTCGAGGTTAGAGCGATGAGACTAAAAAAGATTGAGCGAGACGGAATCGACGCCGGTTTATGTGGGTTGACAACTCCACATCGAAGAATACCTCCGTTTTCACTAGATAACCTATATCCATACATGTATACAACCTCTGCTAATACTAACAATAACGATAATAATAATACCTGCGTACGCTACACAGGCTACGACTGCGCCGCTGCGGAACAGGAAGCACTATAAAGTACATACATACCTACCTACCTGCCTACATAGTACTTAAGATGCGCCCTCTGTGCCCTTTAATAGATACATGTATAGTAGGTAGGGGGATGCTTGTTTAGAAAGATATCTACAGCATAGGCGACATTCCAAAAGAAATGAAAAATAAAATAAAATAAAAATAAACTTAAAAACTTAAAAAGTTTGAAGTTCATTAAACATGTTACATTATCGAGTCGTGCTTTTTGATTCGCGACTCTTGGTGTTACTGCTTCTGCATGTGCAGCATACATGAGTACACACCAAGCCCTGCCTATGAGAGCCCGCATGAAAAAAATGAAAAAAAAAAAATAAAAAATAAGAAAATTTGGATAATGCAAAATGAGCCGTCTATTGTTGCTGGTATAAAACTTCCTCCGTACAATGGGTAGATCGTCAATACGCTGTACAACATACACTTCCACTTTAGGCGTCTGGATCTGCTGTGCCCTCCAGCTCATCCATTGATGGCCCGTCTGGCTCGTCGCCCAGTATTCGCCGACCAACATGACGAACCGACGCCATGGAAGCCGTGCAACGTCGAGTCAATCTATAACGTCGTGGTCGCTGCGCTGTGTCGAGCATGGCTGCCCGAGTTGCGCGTCGGTCCACGCCCACCCATTCGCTGCGGCCAATGTTGATATACCACAATCCACGGGCCAGACTGAGCTGACCTACAGCAATCGCTTGGAACTAGGCAGAGATCGTCGCCGTCAAGCTTAGACAAAAGATCCAAAAGCTGCAGCCAAAACAAGATTGTGTTGGGGGTTTTGAAGGGGGGTGGTTCTGCTTCTGCATTCCTCTGCTCGGCCGTCCAAGTAGGTAATGATCGACAGGCTTGCATCGTTGTAGCTGCATCCATGACAGTTGCCAGACCCCTTCAACCAACTGGGATGCCACGCCAATAAACCCTAATATCGCCGCTCATGTCGTCCTCCCCGGGTACTACCTCTCGGAACTTCCTCCTACCCTCCTACCTAGGCGGCAGCTATTATGCACTACTATGTGCAGTGCTATGTGCAGTACCATGTAGCACCTAGCAGCTCTCGTTGTCGGACAGATTCGTTTGAAGGGCAAGGCAAGAAAACGGGGGCTGGGGGGACTCCAACTCGTCTCCAATATTACTAACGAGAATACGATTATAGTGTTATTATAATCATCCAAACTAGGTAGCTCTGCAAGTGCTGATTGTGGTCCGCCATGCAGCCCTCAGAATCGAACCAGCATTGGCTTATATTAGCTGTAGGCCTCGGCCAAAATATGCATGGCGGCGATGCTGTAGGAGCGTGGGAACAAACGAGGCTTGACTGACTGATCTTATGTGCTTGACAGGGGGCTGGGGGGCTCGCGTCCCCAAAGATGGCTTTGGTTGAGACGACGAACGACTACCAGCATGCGCGTCTTACACGGCACATTACCGTAACAATCTGTTGTCGTGCTACGGTAATTATGGTATCGCCTATCTTAGATGCTTGTCGTGTTACAGGGGAAACCTTGAGCAGGTATCACTTGAAGACGGTACAACGTAAGGTGCTACTTATACTTACCTGGTAGTGTAAGTGGTGTAGGTAATAATAAATGACAGGCATACACAGCTGCCGGCAGGCAAGGGTTGCAGGCAATACCAAGGCAGTTATTATGTGAGGACTATTTTTTTTTTCATCTTCTCGTATTAATGGTGCGCCTCTTTTCTTCCCATTTTCCTCAGCTCTGTGGATTTTAGAGGAAATATTAAGCCGTTGTCGAGTATACTGGTTGGTGGTGGTAGCTGGATGGTCGATTCCACATGGACCTGCGAGGCTTACCTAAGGTAAGACCACACTACCTAACCCCACTAGAACTGTGCCGCATCTATCCCCTACACCCGCCTACCTAACTCTATAGTTAGCTAGATAGCTAGGTACCTGTTAAACGCGAGCCTTGCCCCTCGTCGACCCCTCCAGCCTATCAAAATTGTCAAAATCCCAAAGACAGTGTAAAATTAAGCTACCAACTTTCGTTGAACCACTTCAGCCTTCCGCCCCTCCACTTCTCCTACTATCTACTATCGCTTTTGGGAGTCGTTCGCAACCTTGTTCCTCCAAAGACTGTCAAAGCAGATAAACCGCTTATCCAGTGCTGACGATACATGTTGCATTAAATCGATCCTCCGGCCCACGCACTGATAACTACGACCATATCATCTCTCACCGGTACCTTGGCCACCGTATCGGCAGCCCTAACACCCCTGTTCCTCACCTGCTCTATTGGCCGTTTGCCTGTCCGATCTATCACCTACCGACCAGTCTAGACCGCCGTTTCATCTTGTCAACGCCGAGTGAATTTCCTTTTCCTCAGCCCGAGCCCGCCTCTCCATTCCCAGGATTCTCAGGGGCTTAGGGCATTCATTACCACAACAGTCTCACTCGCCCGCTTTCACGCGACACCCACAGACTATGTCCGACCGTGGGCATCACCGCGGCGGCCGAGGTGGCGGCGGCCACTACCGCGGAGGGCGCGGTGGACGTGGGGGAAGAGGTGGGCATGGAGGGGATGCGGGCGGTGCCGGCGCCCCTCAAGAGCGGGAACGGCCCAAGAAGGAGAATATCCTTGACCTAAGCAAATATATGGACAAAAAGATCACCGTCAAATTTAATGGAGGACGCGAAGGTATAGTTCACTTTATCCACTCTGGCGGAATGGCCGCATACGCCCAAAAAAGCCCACGGCTATTGGTGGCAGAGACTAACAAGTAATTGGCAAATAGTTACTGGTACATTAAAAGGATATGATGCGCTCATGAACCTGGTGTTAGACGATGTACAAGAGGTCATGCGAGGTACGTCCATCATTACCTCACTGTCTACTAATAGTCCCCGAGAGGATCTGACAACTAACCTCACGACAATCAGACGACGAAGGTAGGGAGGCGACGAGGTCTCTTGGCCTCGTAGTGGCGCGGGGCACATTATTAGTGGTCATCAGCCCCTTGGATGGAAGCGAGGAGATAGAGAATCCTTTTGCCCAGCAAGGTGATGAATGATTGAGCTATGTGCCTAATATGGCAAGTTAACGAGGAAATATAATTTGGCCACACAGCATGAGAAAACGAGGCTACCCACCTACGCTACCCCCGCCCCTCCCCGCTATTGAGAGGAATTAAGTCAAATGATATACCGAGAAATTGTAAGAGAAAAGGGTCATTGTAAGCGGGAAAACGAGTCGTATTTAGCTCACGCAAAAGGTCTGGGACTAGGGTAACGAAGAGTATCATTTAGTCTGCAATTTGTAAGTAGATGCGGCCTTGGCCACAGGCCATCCTACGGGGTTCTCAAATTCGACTATTCTCTAGGAAGTAGGCATCCATCAGTCTCGTGATAACTAGCATTACTAGTAACCCTATACAACAAACAAAGATTTTCTACTTCCACTCAGGCTATCTTTACTTCGCATGACCCGCACGACCTGATCAGGAATTTTCATTTCAAACTGCCGAATTAATAATGCCGTCGTGCATACTATAGCCAATGCTATTAATGTGCACTTACCGATCATCTGATCCTGAGGAAAAGAAAATGGCGATCATGCTCACCTCCCATCCCGCTGCGACCAAGTAAAACCACAACGAAAAAAAAAACAAAAAAAAAACACCCAGATAAGCACTTATGAGGTATCTCATGGCGGATAACGAGAATCAGACAAGCCGCCTAAATGCTACACATTAGCGGAGCCAAAAGAAGCAAAAGGTCAGAGTAAGTGCTACGGGCCGGATTCGGATACTGACATGAAATAGAGCAAGTTTCCTCCCCCCTTCCCCCCCAAAACCCAGACCCCCAAAGGTAGATAATATGCCCATATTTCTTATTCTCATTCTTACTCAACAAGTTGACAACAACAAACCTCTTCCCCACCGCTCCTAGATGTCAATATTGCGTCGAAGAGAGATGTTACTAACGATACTCATGCGTAGGCATAGATCGTCCCTCCTTATTGACCCACCACAAGCCAAGTAATGTTATCATGCACTAATTTTGGGTCGGAACGCGAGACGTGTATATGAAATCTCTTATCATTCGTATTTATCTTTTATCTTTTTGTTTTCTTTTAGAAGCTACAGTTAACGCGCTACTAGTTGAAGGGCAGGGTGTCGCTGTAGGATCCAATGTCGGATCCAATAGACATTTACGAACATATATATGACCTTTGGCCTTCTCCACGCTATACAAGCTTTACTCCTATACTGACGTTCAAGCCTGCGAGGGTCAACCCTCTAGTTTGACTGATACTCCTCGAATGCGCCCTTGACGTCGGTACAGTGTTGTAGGCTCCTTGATTATATATATGTCCAGGCCAAGGTTGCGGAGTACTGCTGTCTGTGTTTTTGATCCTGTGCGGCTTCTGACCTTTTCGAAAAATCCTGTAACTTAGACCAACCAAGTCTTTCTAGAAACCCCTATTGGTCTGCTGTTGTTTGTTTCCTTTCTGTAAATCGCCGAATGCCGCTTGAACTTGCTTCTTCAACTCTCGGTACGTCACAAGGAAAGTAGACTGGTGATCTCGGCTGGTGAGGTAGATCTTTTCTTCGGTGCCGGCATCAAGCTTATTCAAACAACTTATGATGTGCCCCAAATCCAGAACGGGATTGCCTTGGGTATCAACCTGATGGAAGACATAATCTCTAAACAACTTCAACGTATACCGATGCTCTGTTTCAGACCAATTCGGATCGCCGTCAAACTCGGGACGCTCGTTTATTGTTCCCAGTTTAGCTAGCAGTCGTACCAGCCTTCCGTTTTCAAGTTCTCGGCCTAGGTGATTGATTGCCTCATCATAAGCATTAGAGGACGACACAAACACATCATCCACGTGGAGGGCTAGATCACGGATTAGCTGTTCAGCTGTCTTGTATTGTGACTGTGTGAGCAGCCAGGCCACTCTTTCCTTGAGTTCTTCTGAGTAGTTTCGGCCTAGTTGCTCAAGATGCGCGCGAAGATCCTGCATGTTTCTGGGCGGAGTATTGGTGCCGATGCTAAGCACGAGCTTTCCGAGATCGAAAAAGTCCTGTTGTTGGAGTTCTTCGACGCGACGGTGCGCTTCAAAGTGTATCACATCGAAAATGGAGCATGCGCTCAACCTGATGCGATTCTTATCTGTCAAAATCACCTTGCTAACATCGATACAACGTGCGGCTAGCTTTGCCTTGTGTATCACCTTAAGCGCGCTGGAGACCTGTACTAGATAACTCCATAACACTTTTTCCGGCACCGGCCCTGTTCGGCTAAACCTATTAGTAGTAATTGGAAAGTGATGTTCTGCTAGAGTTTTCGAGAGTGGGTGGTAACTGTGAGCAAATATGAGAGAGCTATCGTTAAAGTCTCTGGTTGTGAAGGCTTCCACCGTTGTGACTATACTCGGATGTGTAATTTTTTTCCAGGAATTCACAGCTTTGATAGCATCCTCATTTGTCAAACGGAAGCCTAACCTAAGTCAGTGTGGGCACTTGTGTTGTGTAGTGAGACTGGCTGCTTACCTTCGACCCTTCTCAGGCAATAGACGTTACCGTTTTTACGAGAGGTTGCTTTCCATACCCATGTGGGAAGCCCGAAAATTCCTGGTGTATTCTTAAGCTTGATATCTAAGGGTACGAGAGAATGATATTGCTGCAAGGAAGGCGATTGAACGCCTGGTTGGCTTGCAAGAACCTGTCTAGCTGCCTCGGACTTTTTCTGTAAGTCTTCCCTAAGTGATTCTGGTAGAAAGAAATCGAAAACCGCTCGTTGATAAGGCTGTAAACTGTCTCGAATAGGGGCTAGTGGGTAATACAAATGATATTGTAGCTAAAGGCGAATGTGTTAGTAGCCAATCTGAACGTGGGGCTAACTTCTTATCTAGTAACTCACAGGTTGAGATGGAGTTGAATATGTATTCTGAGTCCCATAGTAAGACGCTCCAGCTCCGGCTAGGGGGTTGTGTTCTTCGGCGTATGGGTTGTACTGAGAGGGTTGCAGTCCTTGGGAAACACTTGACATGAAGGGATCGTACCCCATCGAATTGTCCGATGCACCGTTTACTGTATCCTATTTCGTGTTAAAAAACATGTGATAATAGCGGAGGCCGGGTGGGACGTACAGTTGAATTCAAGTCGTAATTGTTTTGACCGAAATCTGAGAATTGAGTTGGCTTGAACAAAGTAGTCCCGACGTCTTGCTGTAAAGGGGGGGATGTAGCTAACGAATGTAAGCATAAATTGGCCGTAGAGTTATTACTGGGAAATCATACTGGTGGTGGAACCCCCTCGAGGAGTGAAAGGGGCCGCATTAGTAGAAAAAGTACTTTTCTTGCCCCCAATCTGTGCGGGAGTAAAGGAAGGAGAATCAACGTTGAGGGATTTCTTAGGCTGGCTGTTTAATCGGTTAGCTAACTGGATGGTAATGAATGTGTGCTTTGTCAACAAAAAAGGCAGTGAGATCGTCGAGAGCTAGTGGAACAGTAGCGTTAACTACTTAATCCGGCCTAAAACATGAACATCTATAGAAACACGACGGAGGACTTCCTGTCGAGTTTGGAGACATATCCTCTTGCGGACTCTCTGGGGCCGGAGTTGGCGTGCGCAAGGTCATTGGTTGCCTAGACAACTCCAGCATAGGAATATCCTCTCCTTGTGAATAGCCTGGTAGCAGTGGAATATCATCTGCTTGTAGACTATATGCTAGCTGTGAACTGTCGCCCGACCGTAGACTGCTCCCCGACCGTAGATTGCTCTCTGACTGTGGATTGTTCCTTGGTAGTGTATCGCTCTCTGGATGTATATTGCTCTCCAGCGGTGGACTGCTCTCCTGTAGGCTGCTTTCTGCTCGTGGGTTGTTCTCTGCCTCTGGATTGTTTTTTGACTGTGGATCGTCCTACGCTTCCGGGTCGCTTGGTAGAGAAGCACGCCCTGTCACGGAAGATGATACGTCCTGGGTATTTCCTTTCACAGGCACATGTAATACTGGCATCACCAAGCTTGGGATGGCTCCCCCCTCTGAAATATCGGAGAATTGGGCATCGTGCCTGGTTACAGAGGGCAGTGCGCCCGGGCCGCCCTCCCCCAATGGGGTAACATAGGACACAGCTGCCGTTCGCCTTCTTGTCGTTTGTGAGGCCGGGTTCGGGCTACCAAAAGACACAGTTACTGCTCGTCTTCTTGTAGGTTGCGAAAACCGATTGGGAACGTTGGTCTCTTCCACTTGCGGTAGATCTTCGTTAGGTGGGAAGTCTGAGATTCCCGCATCACTTCCGAGTTGGGGTGCTACAGCGCTCCTGAGAGAGGAAGGCCCACCCATTGAATTGTCAAAACTATCCCAACCATCCGAGTCATAGTAATCCACCAGACGGTTCATAAAATCCATATAATCCGCCGTAAACTGTGATGAAGCACGTAGACGTTTGGGTAGGCCCCAGACTGAAGATCCGCGTTCTACATATCGCCGTTCATGCGTGCTCGATTGTGTCCCGCTAGAGGAGGGCGCCGGGCTAGGATCGGCACCCAGCGGGAGAACAAGAGGCAAAAAGGGAGGAGTTGGGTAATAATATTTTCTTTTACGTTTTCCTTTTTTGCCGTCTTGTTGGGTATCGGTTGAGCGGTCATAATATCCTACATCTCCTAGACTAAGGACCATATCAAAGGGATCCACATAAGTAGGGAACGGTTCTAGGCTCGAAATCTCTGAAGGTGTAGGTGAGGGTGGTTGTCATTGCTCGGAGCTAGGGAACTGCCAAGCTTCTCGGACTTCCTGGTGAGTATATCTTATATCCCCCAACATCAGATAGTTTCTCTGCGGTTGGGCAGCGTTCATCTCTTGCGACTGTTCGGTAGCCTGGAGCTGAGAGGCTGAAGTGCTTCCGCTTGCTCTACTAGCTGGGGCGGGGGCTGTTACATAGGGCTGTGCTGATTGCTCAGAAGCCTGCTCGGAACTCTGACTTCCCTCGCCCCTTCGACCACCGGGGCCTGCTGCTTCTTGCATGCTGCGTAGAATATTTGTAGGCTTAAGAGGATCGAAATGTAGCTACCTAGGCTTAAAGATGGACGAAAGGGTGTAATTCTGTGGCGTTCCTCCTTGGTCAGGTCTTGAAGATACCGCATATACGGGATGCTCAACTACTTCATGGGTTGGCTAATATATCCAGGAAGCAATACAGAAGTCGTGTCTTTTTTTACCCGTCTTGAATAGGTTCGGATGGCGCTATTACTCTTGAATCGAAATGCATATATGATAGCGAAGTTTGTGAGAGAGTGCAGAACTTGCCTAAGAGGCTGTCGATAGAAGAGTAAAGCTTTCGTAGGAGTCGAAAATGAGTGCGCAAGCAAGAGCCAGTAGGTGTTGTCGGAACCCCACAGCAAGTGGTATCAACATTACATAGGAGACGCTCCCAAAAGCCAGTATAGTCCCACCAGTCTTCTTCCCTTGTCCGAAAGAAGAACTAGGAAGAAGCACGTTCAAAAAGAAGGTAGGATGCGGACGTGGAATGAAAGAGCAAACTTACGTATCACCGGAGTTATTTGAGTTTTTGTTCTGGTCGTGGTTGAAGGCACAGCCTTGGTCTTCATAGCGGCAGTGGCCATATATCAGCACGTTTCGACAGAGGGTATCTTTTGAGTCTGGAAAGACCATGAGGTCACAATTAGACTCAAACTAGTAAAGTAACACTGCTGAAGTAAAGCAGATAGATCGGACGGGCAATCATCACGGCTTACCGCGTGTTTTAGGCCTAGGTGACGCCATCTGCCTGCCTTGGTTGGCAGTTCCGAATCTAGTACTCGACATTGTTGTAGCAATAATAAGAAGAACAATAATGATGAGATATTCTAATCGTCCCAAAGCCACAGGTTTAGGCTGGGCAGCCGGTGCGCAACCGCCCAGTTCGATACAGCGACCTCGGTCTATCAATCAGGCGTATACAATTGTAGATAGGTGGTTTTACGAGGCGACGAGGCGCAGACGGAACGGACGGCGATAGGGGGTATAGAAATGGCGTAGTTGTCGCATTGAGGTGCGTAGGCAGAAAGCAAGGTCGTTTTGTCGCAGGCCTAGGCATATACCGTGAGAGGCAATGCAGGAAGAACAAGGGGACGTATTAAGCGTCTCAAAGCGGTGCCATTTTCCAGCGTCTCTGTGAGGCAGTCCACCCATAGAATCAAAACGCGGCGTCAAAGCGCAGTAAATAAGGAGTAGGCGTAAGTAGGCGTAAGTAGGCGTATGTAGGCGTATGTAGGCGTATGTAGTCGAGTCGTCAGAGGCCAGAGGATCGAGGTTGGAGGTTGGAGGTTGGAAGTTGAAAGATAGGACAGGCGCTAAGAATCAATTGTTGACGTAAAAGCAAGGATTGACTATACAGAGACTGGAGCCATATGTGCGTATTCGGATGGATTTGTACAAGTGGAGGGTTCGGAGGTACGACACCAGGAATACGAGGGAGCAAGATTGCAGAAATCAAGGTCCTCCTCACAGACGCAACGGCGCGACAGGCACAAGCACAAGCACAAGCACAGAATGGGCGAGGCGACGAGTTGTGGTGGTGGTGCACCGTGCAGGTAGGTTAAGCAAGTCACTTGGTGGGAATGGTGGGATGACGGCGGAATACCTGCGTTGCTGCCACAGCCCGCAGATTGGTGGGCGGCGGTACTGGTCGCCGCCAAGTGGTCGTCCCAGGGCAAGGCGCCAAGAATTTATAGTGGTATCAAAGTACCTAAACCAGTATGTATGTAGCACTAACTGTGTAGGTATACTATATAGATTCCCATCGAAGCTCAGCCTCGACCGCCCTTATCTGGGGCCGTTATCTACACACATGAGGTAGTACATACATGTCTACTTGTAGTACAACTACTTGTACATTGAGTACGGCGGTGTAGTGGGAGGCAGGTTGGGACTGCATCATAAGTACCCGCTTAGGTAAGGTACCATATATTATATACTCGTTTATTTATAGGATGGGGGTACTCCGTACATACACTAATTCCTGTACACTAAATGCTACATAGTGGTACCTAAGCCTTACTGAACGCTATTCCTATAAAAGTACTAATTGTGCATCCCTCATCGTCATCCTCCGAACTGCTGCTCGTTCCCCTCTGGTGGATCCTGATGCTCAACTGAACACGCAGTCAACAAGGCATTCATGAACAGCCTCGAATGCTTCATATCGAATTGTCTATAAACCACCTGCATTTTCCACCACAGCTGAATTGGCAAATTCGTCTGCAATATATATCTCGCGCTATCAGTCCGAGCCCGGTATTTGCTCGCAACAAAAGACCTTAATTCCGGAACCCGGCTGGCAACGATCCCTCCAAGACAGCTGCTGAGTTTCCAAGTTTTGGCACCTCCCACCTGCGTTTTTTGGATGAGACAATTCCCTCTATTTCTTTTCCTGGTCCATGTTTCTTTCCTCTACTTGCCTTTCCTTTGCCTGGTGAGCCTATGTGTCAGCGATAAATCCGAAACCGATACCCATGGACGATTAATTGTTACACCCTGAGTAGAACCTTCCTAGTAGTTCCATTGGTTGCTTGAGATCATAGGCAGCTATGGCAAGTAGTGCGGGCACCGATATAAGCCATCTCTCTGCGGACCAGCAGGCGGCGCTCGAACAATACACACAGGTTACGGCCCAAGACGTCAAAGACGCCGTGGCTCTCCTTGAAAGATCACAATGGAACGTGCAAATCGCCATAGCCAAATTCTTTGATGGCGAAGGACCTGACCCGGTGGCCGAAGCCATCGCAGCAAGGGACCAGGCGCCGCAGCAGCAACCGCGACATGAAAACCTGCAAGAGAGCCTTCTGGCTTCATCAGGCCCCTACGGGCGTCCACGGCCGCGTGAGAGGCCCGATCCCGCCCCAAGAATAGTGCCTCAGCCAACGACGACCCGGCGCACACCATTCCTCCTCGCCATCATCTTCGCTCCATTTAACTTCGGATATCGCGCAGTTTCAGCCTTCTTCCGCACATTCGTATACATATTCGCTTTCCTCCCTCCTTCACTTCGTCCGCGATCGATAACAACGACCATGACGAGTGGATTTAGGGGTAGTAAGGGCCGTCGCATGTTAATGCCGCCAGATACAGCAGCGCGGTTTCGACGGGAGTTTGAAGAGGAGTATGGGACGAACGCACTCCCCTTCCACGAGGGCGGGTTCGCACAAGCTCTAGACTTAGCTAAGCGAGATCTCAAGTTCTTGCTGATTGTGCTCATGTCCCCGGAACATGATGATACCGAGTCATTCACGCGGGACACACTTCTTGCACCCGAAGTAACTAGCTTCATCAATGAACCTGCAAATAACATCATTCTATGGGGTGGCAATGTACTCGACTCGGAGGCCTATCAGGTCGCAGCAGAATACAATTGTACCAAGTTCCCATTTTCATGCCTTGTTTGCCTTACACCAAAAGAGGGTAGCACGCGCATGAGCATCGTGAAAAGATTAGCAGGCCCTCTCTCATCTTCTACGTACTTGGCAGAGATTCAGACGGCTATTAACAAATATGCGCCGGATCTCGCGGGCGTCCGTGCTGAGCGGACGGCACAGCAAGTTGTGCGCAACCTACGCACGGAGCAAGATGATGCCTACGAGCGCTCACTAGCGCGTGATCGCGAACGTGCGAGACAAAGAAAAGAGGCCGAGGCCGCCGTCGCCGCAACCGAGAAAAAGGCTCAAGAAGAGGCCGAAGCAGCCGAGCGACGCGAGCGCCAGAAACAGCAATGGCGCAGATGGCGCGCGACAACAATCAAACCAGAACCAGACACCAGCGCAAATCCCAAGAATGTGGTACGGCTCGCTCTCATGATGCCAATTGTGGGACGCATTGTGCGCCGGTTTTCTGCGGAGACAACCGTAGAGGAACTGTATGCGTTTGTCGAGTGTTACGACATATTAACTACAAACCCAGAACTAAACGGCGAGGACGAGAAGAAAGAAGCAGATGACGGGGACGATATAGACCTCCCGGCGGAGAAACCAGAGGACTATGTTCATGAGTACGGATTCCGAATTGCTTCCCCCATGCCCCGGGTTGTTTACGAGCCGGATAACAAGGCCACGCTCAGTGATCGGATCGGCAGATCCGGGAACTTGATCGTCGAGCTGGGTACTGCCGAATCTGATTCCGAGTCTGAATCTGAAGAGTTGTAAAGTGAGAATACAGGCGGCGAAATGGTTGATTCATGTATAAGACGCATCAATGGAGTTATGTCGGTAATTCTAAGCCACTTCGTGCGGATTTTGTTGCCTTGTGCAGTGTATAGTGGATACAAATCTTTACATGATTTTGAACAATTCGAGATCTTCTCCCTTTCCACCAATCTTTCTACATACTAAGTTGAATTAGCTTTGGTGAAAAGATACGTGCGTGAACAAATATCAGGCAAAAGACTTGTCAAGGCATAAATAGATGAATGTACTCTACACTGAAAAAAAAAACACAAGGCGGCAAACTTTCAAGCTCCGTTATTGAATTGCCTCGTTGGTAGGTAGGTATACTGCCCATCTAATATACTATGGTACTAGTGCCCCCTACACGCAAGATATCTGAGCCCATTGGCTAAAATTACATATTGACTTTGACGATTTTATCAATCCCCATTCCGAGCATCGAAAATGCAGAGACTCCACCTCCCATGAAGCGAGGTACGCAGCTGATATAACTCATGAGCTTCCATGACTAGAAAAAAGGCGATATTGTGGATGATTACCTGCAACATTCAGACGCGTGCGCCGATTGCCCCCATCAAATATCCCTTTATCCTGTTAGTAGTACAGTGTTATGGCTTACACTTCTTTGAGGACTTTAGGCCATTTCCATCCCGACGTGCGGGGCTTATTCCCGTACTTCATGTTCACCTGTCTAGCGCCACAATACACCCATTTCTAATGACCCTGTTGCTGTTTCTCTTTCGCGAATTTTTGGTGAATGCGGGCAATCTGATCTTCGACGTTGACACTCTGCATGTGATTAAGGTGAGCCTGGCTTCGCCCTTCGAGGTTGCCATCGAAAGAATTTATGGCCGCCCGTTTCCGGCGTGCCATCTCTTCTTCGGAGACCGACTGTCCGGTGACGGGATCGAAAATATCCTCTCGTGCGCTAGCGAATCGCTTGAGGTTGTTGGCCACATCAATACTTGATAAGTTCGTTGTTGCGTAGCGGGATTCAGCCTTGGCCTTCTGTTCTTTCCATTGGGGATCTAATAACTCGATTCGCATATGTGATTCGAGCTCATTCAGGGGGATCAGCTCTTTGCAGTTCGGGCATAAACCCATTTGTGTTCCTTGCTTGTTTGCTGCACGAGCGGCAGCGCGTGGGACGTAATTCTCCTTGATCTTCATCGGAGCACCTCCTTTAGCCTCAGCCTGCGCTTGTTGCATACGCGCACGAGCTTCTTCCCTCTCGCGAATTCTCTGTGCTTCTTCATCCTCCACTGCCCCGTTAGGTCTCGGTGGTGGTGCCATCCCGTAAGGGGCTTGTGTCGGCGGAGCAGGTTGATATGGTTGTGATGCTGGCTGTTGAGCCGGGTAAGCGGGATGGTGTGGAATATTATAATTGTGTTGTGTTGGGTATCCGGCGAATGCATTGTCCTCGTCAGTTGGCATTGCTTCTTCGATGCGTAGATTCGAACTGATAGAAATCTTAGCCTTCTGCTCAAGAGAGGCATATTGAAGTTCGGAGAGCGACGTCGGAGCAGGTAAGTTTGCTTGATCATCGGCGTCAGTAAATACGACAGTCTCGACAACTACGAAGCCATGCCAATCGATTTGCGCGTATGACAGACGCTCCTTCTCCTCGTCCTCTTCCTTCTTTTGTTTTTCGGTCTCTTGGTATTTCAGCCATTCTGCCCGCTGTTTAGCGCGGTTGAGGATGTGGAACTTGTCGTCAACATTTCGTTGCAGTTCAGCCATTCGTTCCTGCTGAACACGCCCGCCCTCTCCATCGATACCACCGGCTCGTAATAGCATGGAATATTGATCGATAAGGTGTTGGAGGAAGTTGTGAAGACTGTGGTTGGGTCGGAGAAAATCGAATTGGTAGTTGCCGGCCTCGCGCTGCGACAAGGCTGTCATGAACTGTCGGCCATTCTTCGCCACGAACAGAGCAGTCAGCCTCACAACCTCGAGATCCTGGGCGCTAATGTTTGGCATACGCGCAGAGAACTGGAAACTTGGGGGCTCGGGAGGGCCCTTTGGTTTCTCGTCGACCGGAGCAGGCTCGCCTGTCCGTCCGGCAGCGACCGTAGTGCCACGGCCCTCCTTGATCTCACTGAACCTCCATAGATAGAACGGATTGTATGGGTCGTTACTGTTCAGGAAGCTGAACTTGGGGTTATTCTTCTCTTTTTCTCGGAGGCGATCTTCGAACGGGAGGCCATTTCTTGCCACGAATCCGGCTGTCTTCTCGAGGATTACTATGTGGAAAATAGATGTTAGCTACCAGTAGTGCTCTGGAAAATGCAGGCTTCAAAACACTCACCTCTGAACTCTTTGGGTGGCAGAATAACGCCCTGTGGAGGCTTGATGTCGTCCAACGCCGCCGCTGCATCGCCGTTAGTAGCTGCAGCCATATTTTTCGGCAATCTCAGACCCTCCTTTGCGCTGTTACTTGATACAGGGACAAGGTAATTGTCGAGTATTCGTTATATTGGTGTTCCAGTGGCGTAGTCGCGATTTGAGCTTGAGCAAAAGATTATGCAAGCCCCAGGTTCTCTGAGTCCAGCTAGCGTGTCTAAACCTTGGCGTTTCCCACTTGCATTCAATAGACCCCTGTGTTTACTTTTCTACTTACAAGTATGTACATACATCCTAGTAGTAGCTAGGTTTGGTCGGTACGTACTGTTACCTAGGCTTATCCCATAGGACGGAAGCGGAATAATATTTGATCCTTTTGTTATGTGGGTCACAATCAAGGTCTTATCGGCTAACAACTCTTAACTCCGACTCCAGCAACCTCATAGGTGATATAGAAAGATCCATTCTTCTTTGCACGATTTCCGTTCACCGTCAAACTGTCAAACTCATATGAAATACCCTAGGCTAATGCAACAATCTCAACCCTTGGATAAAGCTATCCATAACATCACTCAATATTTATGAATTTATGTCGTAACGGAATGACAGTCAACACTAGGAGAGAGTATAAAAAACTATTGGGTATAATTTCATTTGGGCCACCTCTAGAACGCCTCCTTAAGCGAGTTAACTTTGAAAAGAGCGGCAGAAATGGTTAAGGAAGCAGTAAAAGAACAGCCTAAACAGTATGGGCGTAACCCTGACTCCAAGACACAAAACATCATATCCAGAACGACAAATCTAGACCCAACTGTAAGAACAACAATAGGTGATATTTTAATGCCCTGATAACGGCAAGGGGTTACCTAAATCGTCATTAGAGGTGTTGCTAAGGTGGGAGCAACTAAATATTGAGAATCCATTTATTACCTCGTATATAGTAAACCGCCTATCCTATCCACATCGTTACTTAACGTCTCAAGACCTTGGAGGCGACAAGGCTCTGTAGTAAATCAAATATTGACTTGACTATTACGTAGGTTTTATAAAGGTTCTAGCTAACGGCGGTATTATTATTTACACGGTATCAAGCGCATGCCTGCCCATCTCTTCTTTCCTATTCTCCCAAAATAGAAGTCAATGCCATCATTCGTTAACTACAGGTATGAGCTGAATCACGCCTGCAAAAGTGGCTAGTGATGTGGCTAGTGTGTAATCTAGGGCGGAACGACCATTCGTTTGGTACGTACATAGGTACCTAAGGGGCGGGAGGGTTTTACCCACTTCAGTTAGCTACGGTGAATCAATTCCAGCTGGCCTCGCTGCCAACCAATTATACTTAGCAATTAACGCGGGCCGTTTCAACGGAACAGAGTTGCGCGTCATCTTTGAAAGGCTTATGTGTTCTAAGTACCTACGCAAGTACACTACACTACAACACTACAACACTCACTATAACCAGCAGGCCTAGCTCCCAAGGTACACGAGAATGCGCTAACCCAAGAACTTGGATAAGGCCACTGTAGCATCACCTCTTCGATCCCCCCCTGGAGCAGCTCTAAAATAGCAGCTGGCCCTTGTCCTTCACAAGCCGCGCCCCCTTATCCCGAACATTTATTCTTCCACGCTCCGCTTCCTAGGTACGACCTCAGCCCTGGTCAGCATACCGGGAATCTTTCCATTACGCTTCGTTTCTCCTTACGTCTTCTTCCTCCTTCGTGCCTGGGATATCAATCCGTCCTATGGTTTTCTTGTAATGCTGATTCTACTACTTACTTCTCGACTCTCGTTAATCGTATCTCCATTTCACTCCCTTTCCGTACCACTATTCTGTGATCCCTGAGGTTCCTCCGTGTGCCACCACCGTGGCTGCACCTAGTCGAGGCCTCGCATTTTGAGAGGCCACGACAACCTTTTGTCATCTTCTCTTCTCCCCAATCAACTCTTTCTACAAGCTTGATACAGTATGGGCAAACCCAACTCGACCAAACCGCCCTCTGCACAGGGCGGGCCCCTTGCGAACTCGAAGCCCGAAACACAAGTACAAGCAGCAAAGTCCCACGATGACTTTACGTCCGATGGCGTGCAGGACAATGATGTCTTCCTGCTCCCCGTGTCCGACTACAATGTCATGCTATTGGTTACCGTTATAGGAGCCATTGTGCGGCTGTTTCGCATCTATCAGCCAACCAGTGTGGTATTCGACGAAGTCCAGTATGCACAATGCTCAATCTCTATTGCTAACAGTTTTACAACAAAACTAACGTCATGTCTTCGCTTGTAGCTTTGGTGGCTTCGCTACTAAGTACATCAAGGGGAAATTCTTCATGGACGTCCACCCTCCTTTGGCCAAAATGCTGATCGCCCTCGCTGGCTGGCTCGCTGGTTTCAACGGCGACTTCGACTTCAAGGAGATCGGCAAGGACTATCTCGAGCCGGGGGTTCCATATGTAGCGATGCGACTATTCCCGGCTATTTGTGGAATTCTCTTGGTGCCTATTACCTTTTTGACGTTGAAGGCGGTTGGATGTCGAACTGCTACTGCAGCTCTCGGCTCCTCACTAATCATCTTTGGCAAGTCCATATCCTTACATGCTGCTCTCTCTTGGCTTAAGTACTAATGTCGTATTATATTATAGAAAACGGTCTTCTAACTCAAGCTCGTCTAATCCTCCTCGACTCCCCACTCGTTGTCGCAACAGCCTTTACAGCCCTAGCCTTTACGTCATTCACGAACCAGCACGAACAGGGCCCCACGAAGGCATTTGATATTAGTTGGTGGTTCTGGCTCGTTATGACTGGACTCGGTCTTGGTGTTACTGTCAGTATCAAATGGGTCGGCTTGTTCACCATTGCTTGGGTCGGATCCCTGACTCTGGTACAATTATGGGTTCTGCTAGGAGATACCAAGACCGTCACCATACGCATTTTTGCAAAGCACTTTATGGCTCGTGCTTTCTGCCTCATCATCATCCCGGTCACCTTCTATATGGCCATGTTTGCTATACACTTCATCTGCCTATCCAACCCCGGTGATGGCGATGGATTCATGAGTTCCGAGTTCCAGGCCACTTTGAACAATAAGGGTATGCAAGATGTTCCAGCCGATGTTGCTTTCGGTAGTCGCGTATCTATCCGCCATGTCAATACACAGGGAGGATACCTTCACTCTCACCCTCTAATGTACCCAACTGGCAGTCAACAACAACAGATCACCCTGTATCCTCACAAGGACGAGAACAACGTCTGGTTGATGGAAAACCAAACTCAACCACTGGACGTAAACGGCGTCGAGATAAACGGCACCCACGTCTGGGACCAGGTCCAAAATATCACTGCAAACTACATTAAGAACGGGGACGTCATAAGGCTCTATCACACACAGACTCACCGCCGCCTCCATTCTCACGATGTACGCCCGCCTGTTAGTGAGCAAGACTGGCAGAATGAGGTTTCTGCCTATGGGTATGAAGGCTTTCCTGGTGATGCCAACGATATGTTCCGCGTTGAAATTGTCAAGAAACAGTCAGCTTCAGGTGAAGCTCGTGAGAGACTTCGAACTCTCCAGACAAAGTTCAGACTTGTCCACATCATGACAGGCTGCGTACTCTTCTCTCACAAAGTCAAGCTTCCCGAATGGGCATCTGAGCAACAAGAAGTCACATGCGCAAAGGGTGGTACAATCCCGAACAGCCTTTGGTATATCGAGTCCAATATGCACCCTGCGCTCCCCAGCGATGCTGAAAAAGTCAACTATGTCAACCCTGGATTCCTGGGCAAGTTCTGGGAGCTTCAAAAGGTCATGTGGAAGACCAACGCCGGCTTGGTTGAGTCGCATGCATGGGATTCTCGCCCTGAGTCTTGGCCTATTCTTCGTCGTGGTATCAACTTCTGGGGCAAGAACAATCGCCAGATTTATCTCATCGGTAACCCAATTATTTGGTGGTCCTCTACCCTTGCCGTGATCCTATATACCGTTGTTAAGGGTATTGCCGTCCTTCGCTGGCAGAGAAACTATAATGACTATTCCAATACCACCTTCAAGCGTTTCGACTATGAAGTTGGAACATGGGTGCTTGGCTGGGCATTCCATTATTTCCCGTTCTTCCTAATGGGACGTCAACTCTTTTTGCACCACTATTTCCCTGCCCTGTTCTTTGCCGTTCTAGCGCTTTGCCAGATCTATGATTTCCTCACAGCTCGATTCCCAATCCCCGGCATCCGTGAGAATCAGATAGTCAACAAAGTGGGAGTGGTAGCATTACTAGCTCTCTCTGCCATCGTTTTTGCTCTCTACGCCCCACTATCTTATGGAAACGCTTGGACGAAGTCAGAATGCCAACGCGTCAAGCTGTTTGATACTTGGGACTGGGATTGCAATACCTTCTTAGAAAGTGTAAGTATCCCTTCTCAAGGCATGCCATCAAGACAGAGGGCATAGATAGTTTTCTGTATGCAACCCACATTAGGCTTGCTTCGCCTCTATTGCCTTGGGCCCAGACTGACATCTTTTCTTATAGTATGATGCCTACTCGGTACTCAATTCAAACCCTATCCCTAGCTCACAAGCTGCTGCCTTGGATAGCCAAAAAGGAGCACCTGCGGCGGCAAATGACAAGGATTCCTCAAACGGGGTGATCTCCGGTGCACCTAAATTCGAACCCCAGGGACAAAAGATATTAGCGCGTGAAGAAAAGGTCGAGTATCGGGACCAGGATGGCAATCTCCTCAATGAAGAGCAAGTGAAGGCGCTCGAGGGAAAAGTTGAGTTCAAAACGAAATATGAAACAAGAACCCGCGTCATCGATGCCAACGGCAACGAAGTATTGATGTCTCCTGACGAGCTCGCCGACATCGGAGTTGCACCCCCACATCCAGACGTCGAAGGAGCCAACAAAGAAACCAAGAAGTCCCCTGTTGAAGATGATGTTCCAAAGGAGGCGTCATCAAGCAAGGACGGCGAGAAAGAAGCTGAAAGACTAGCCCCGAAGCCCGCTAGCGAAGGGAACGAGGCTACTGTCTAAGGATTCCTTGATCATTAATCAAGTGTTGCGGTTTATAGACTATATGTGTAAGCTAGGGCATGTGCGGCCAACCTACCCAGGTGGTGGTCGGTGGTCTTGAGTTTTTTCATCATGCATCTGAAATGGCGGTCTGTATACTATCTACTAATGAGGAGTCAATGGACGAAATGTCGGGGTTAGGGAATGTGAGGTTTAAAGAAAAAAACAAAGGGGCAGCAACTGGAGGCAGCTGTGCCATTTAGCTTTGCCTCACCACATTATCGGTTGTGTATCCTAGCAACAATCTATCTCCTATAATCAAAATACTTCGGATGAACACTGTTTTGGAAAAGGTGCTTGAGCATAGAGTCCCAAAGACAATACATATAGTCGAAGCAGCTGTAGGGGGACGTGGTAATATATTATCAAGTCAATGCGACACATATCCCACTACGTACGTAGTCAATCAGTTATTCACGGCAATTTGTACTTGATTTGCAAAAGTCATTATTATAACATTGGCTGATACCCTCTAAGCATTCTATCTAGTAGGATTGACACGCTGAGGAGGCGTTAAAGCAACTTCGATCTACCGCTCAATGAAGCGTAGTGACCTTTGGTGATGAATCACCTGTTCATATGCACCAACGATACGACTCGATCCCGATCTTTTCGGGCATGCGAGTGATCGGGTCTTCGAATACAGCCGAGGTGTAGCTGTCGAGTTGCCGCGGGGCTCCTCCAGGAACGGGCAACTTGGGAAACCATCGCTTCTAAATCATTTTGTTATTCTCGTTGCGTGTCTAGACGTGAAGCCCCTGTTTCTCCTATCTATGTTGTCTCGCTTTGAGACTATTCATATTAGTTATCCGCAACAATTTTCTTCTTTTGCTTCTTCTATCATTGAAAGAGCCGGTGCGCCGAGGCGTCAATAATTGCCGATACCCCTTCTCGACGCGCCTAGGCTGCTATTCGCTCCTACCGGTGCTTTTGTCCGGTAGTTTACTTAGCCCTAATACTGCACGCAGTATTTCCTCGCCTTTTTGCCTGTGCTGCTCTGGGGTGGGCTGTGACTTTACGTCTAGGAAAAAGCCGCCGACCGTGCCATTGGCGAGATCCATGATAGCCTTACGAAGGCGAGCCCGAAAAAACATGTAAGGTGAGAAAGGAATCATGGTGCGATGGATTTTTAAAAGGGGTTGGTTACGCTCGGACTGAGAGGGTTGTGGTAGGTGAGCGGGAGTGCGAAAGTGCTCAAGGAGAAAGTCCGATACGTAAGCCGTATAGAGGTATATACAGGCACGATCTCGTTTATTATCGGTCAGCAGGATCTGGTAGCGCACTTGTAATTGCGGCTCAGGGGGGTTGGCGCCCGCAGATTGGTGAGCTTGTTGCTCCTCCTCTATCTCGCGTCGCCGTTGCTGTGCCATCGCAATAAAGAGGCCGGCTATACGGCCTTCGTTGGGACTCCATTCAGCAGCGTCATCTTCGGCATCAATGAAATTTTCATTGCCCCTGGTTTGGCGCTTTCTCTGCCGTCTTGCCCACCGCTTTATGTCCAACTGTGACCGATCAAGGTAGACCAGACGCCACTACGACGCTCAAAGTTAGTTATTGCCATTCTGAATAAGGGGGATGATAGTTTCAAGAGGCTAAGACTATATAGTTCTGACCCAAAAGGAGATGTTGTAGCCTAGAAGTCGACAATATAAAACGGATCAGAATCCGAGAATTACTCACAGAGTGCCTTGATGCGTCGGATATGTCCTTTACAAGGGTGTAGGTTTGGGAATCTGGCACAACAATTATACTCCTCTTGCCATATTTAATAGAAAGCGGGGTGCGCTTCACCTTAAGCCTATGAAGTGGATTTTCGGCCTCATTGTTGCTCTTTCTATTGGGGTTCTTGAGAGATTTACCAACTATCACTTTGGGTTTCATCAAAGTCCTCGAAACGACGATTCTTTTCCGCGGCTTCTTCCAAACCAGTAAACTCTCCATGTGAGGCAAGCGTCTCACACTTGAGGTTACGTTGCCTTTAGTGCTGAGTCCGTCAATACGTGAGTTGAGGCTTGGGGTTGCCAAGTATGGTAATGTAAAGGAAGGGACACGCAGTATGTTCTCGTCCTCTTTAGGTTGGGGAGATGATATATCAGCGTTCTGGATTGAATCTCCATGTTGGTCATGTGTGTTAGTTAGATGAGGATGCCGGGAAAGACATAATCGTCGCTTTTCTTCCTTATAACTGACATGCAGAAATCCGGCATGGCGTCTCGTCCAGAAACACGGGTTGACAAAGAGTTCTGGGTGTTTCCTAATGATATGGTCGAGTGGTCCGTCGTAGAGGGAGTCCGCAAGTGCCTGTGGTTTCTCTTGAGGCTCGCTCAGGCTATTGCAGTCACCGCTATCCGCGCCGTGGTCTCCCATGATGCAGCTGTCTACTATATACTAGAATAAATAGATCGCCTATCTTAGCGTGAGTCGCATAGCCGTATTCGGGGGTGAGGTGTCGCATGAGATGACGCTGCTAGCGGGATCCGCGCTTTCGAACCGGAGAACTAGCAAGCAAGGAGCAGGCAGATCATCTCAAGTATAGCCTAGATAGACACCTAGGTAGCTTGACTGAGGCTATTGATATATGTCTATTCAAAACCTGAATGCACAATGGTAGGCTGAGGTGTGTCGGGGTGAATCCAGCTAGGTTGGTCTAACTCAAGAGGTACCAACCTAACGGGTATCCGGAGCTTAAAACCGGCAGGCGAGAAACCGGAAAAACCTTGTCATTGCAATCTCAAACGGAAACTACGATGTGTAGCACAGGCCTTCGGCTTGCAACTTCCATTTGTATATGCTTAAGATGTAAGGTACCTACTTATGTAGGTAGCTTCCCGATGGCGTGTAAGAACTGGGATATGGAACATCGCGACAATTCTGGGTATCTACAAGACTAATATACGTGAGATAATTCTTACAATCGGGAGGGTTCTACTATGATATAGATTCTTTATGTTTGTATATTCTGAGAAAGTTTATGCTCTTGTTATGCCTCCGAATTATATTGTGTGCGAGAGGCATCAACTCATATTCAACCCCCGAGAAACCCCACCGACATTGTCTCGTATGGAACATATAGACTCAATACCTCCGAGCCGCGAACCTGACAGGGGCCTATTCCCCGCACCGATGATTACGTAGATTGTACTCCTGCCCTTCTTGTTAGCTCATTTATGAAATACAACTTCACAGCTCTGGGCTCTAGGTCTATTGCGCTTCGAACCATAAGCACATATAAGTGTCTGCAGATAGCCGGGTGTCTTTCTCGACAACAATCTACTCTTACTAGTAGTATGAAGGTATAGTGATACCGTTCTGTGCTGTGACAATATGGTTGAGTGTGTGTAAAAGTCGAAAGACCAACTAATACAGCGAGATAATTAGGCATTATAATGGCTCCGGTGGCAAAACTACTAGTGTCCTGTCATTGCGGTGCCGCAAAGCAGACTGTCCATCTTTGCGACAAAGTATCCAGCACGCCGCAAGAGATTAGCTTCTGCCACTGTAGCGCATGCCGACACAATACTGGCTTGTTGTGTGTCTCCTACACTAGTATTGAGCGCCCAGATTCGACCGAGAGGCTTGTTGAGTACCACTCTAAAGCCAAAACGGCCACGCGATTCTTCTGCGCGATTTGTGGGTGCCATATTTTCTGGAAGCGCCAGAGCTCTGTCAAGGACGATACCAAGACTGGCGTTGCGGACGACGCAGTCGCTGTTACTGAGCGATGGGCGGTCGCTACGGGTGTGATTACTGGAGAGAGTGGTGAGTTGGATAAAGAGGGTAGTGATGTGTTGATGAGATGGGTGAGGCATATCAATACGGCTAGTACGAAAGACGGTGGCCTAAGTCCATTTATACGGCGTGTTGAAGGCACGCGTGAGTTAGAGGTGGTTAACAGTCGAAGTGATTCGCTGCTCGCTCTTGGGACCGCGGGGGGAAAGCTTGAAGGCTTAGACCATGATGTGGAACTAGAGACAATCTCACGAGGCGATAGCCAAGAACAAAGCGGGGATGGGATCTTGAACGCCTTCTGTCATTGTAAAACGGTACAATTTCATATCACGCGCCCCAACCTAGCGAGCAAGCTCCCGCGGTCCAACTTCCCGGATCTCATGGTGCCCTATCATACTGGCTCGCCCCATATTCAAAACCCCGAGGACAATAAATGGTGGCTTCGCCCTGGTTTTGATTCTGGTTTTGATCAACCCGGGACTCTACCAACAGAAAAGAATGGATTGAGACGGTACCTTGCGGGCACATGCGCCTGCCGCTCTTGCAGACTTGTCTCCGGCTTTGAGATACAGACATGGGCCTTTATACCGAGGGCTAACATATTCTTTCACATTCAGGATACTCATACAGGGCCATCCAATTCTGAACCCCGGGTAGCCAACGAAGGTTCAAATATAGTCCCCCTTGACTTCGCAACCCTACCGGCCAACATCCTCACGAGCTACGAAAGCAGCCAAGGTGTGCGGCGTGAGTTCTGCTCCCGTTGTGGTGCGACTGTCTTTTGGAGAGACCGATGGCGACCAGAGCTTATGGATGTCAGTGTGGGCTTGCTGGATGCCGACGAAGGTGCCAGGGCCGAGTCATGGCTAGATTGGTGGACTGGGAGGGTCAGCTTTGCCGAAGACGCTGACAATGACAGGACAGGAGATATAGCTAGAAGCGCAAAGTGTTTGATTGGTGGCTTAGAAGACGGTCTAGGAAGATGGGGCGAAGAAAGGGAGAAGGCTAGGCGAGATGGGGATTCATGAGAGGTCTCATATACAGGTTGGTGGGACTCAAAATGAGTCGATTTCTCTTATCTATAACCGCGGTATGAGGCACAAAGTACCCTGGCTAGCTTTTCCTGAATAGTGTTTCATATATACCTGATTTAAGTCACAACATTATTGCGCAAACACTAGAAACCGCTTCATAGACCTCACAAGTTGATGAGAAGAGCCGGTATATTTGCGACGATGTATAAAAACGAATTTGCTATGTGTCAGTCACCCCAGGCTCAAGCTATGCTCCGGCTAGGTATGTAGCATACCTTAGACAGGCGATATCCACCATGCCTACGGTATGGTCGAGTGCTAAGAGCCGGCCTCGAGATGCCCTACAACAAAACCTTTCTAGGAAGAGGGGTGCATCATAGGCAGGACTATTTTCGTGCGTGATTTCTGACCTAGTGTCCGTGGTGAGGAATACTTGGCGTGACAAAAGTCATAATTAGTCTGAATGTCGGATTCAGGGGTCGAGCAGTCTGAGTGATGGCTTAGGTTCTCAAGACGTACAAAGGGGAACTAGCCCCGATCAATATAGTTTAGTAGACGCCCATCCTCTAATGAATATACATTCAATAGTTAGATGGTATTTCGCGCAGGGCGACTAGCTACTGAGCACATGTCACGCCCGAGTCTACGTACACCTCCCTGCAGTGTGGTCAATGATTACCCACTACTTCTCTTATTTCTTTGCGGCTAGCCTGGCCGCTTAGACCTGGTTCTTAGCGATCATACCGCTGATCGCTGGCATCTGGGTCTTTGCTCCGCCCCGCTGGTATGTCTTAAAACTTATTGTTGCTTCACCTATCTCAGTATCTATGCTGGTGTCACCGAGCGGTCGACTCGAGAGAACCACTACCTAGCCCACCACCTGCATTATCTCACCCGCACTCGAATCTTCCATGCCTCATTTGCGGGGGAGTAAAGATAATAGGGCAGTTCCTGCATCGTGGCACGGTTTTATGTGGGCATTCTGCATAGTCGGGATTCGAGCAGTATGTCCCACTGCTATGGTATCGGCAGTGGCAGCAGACGAAGCCAATAGGCTGGTGAAGGTCGGTTGAGGATACGGTCCCTCTCCTCTTCGGGCGAATCAAGATCTTTGTGGGTGGTAGGAGATGGTCACACGTAGTCAATATAAAGGAGAGCGAATAGGGCTGCATTCCAAGGTGGACTATTTGTAACGGTTGATCTGTCGAAGTCGACAGAAACATAGATGATATGACTGCTGGATTGTCAAGGTCTGATGAGCATAGTTGTTGTATAGTTTCATTATCATTGGGTCCGCTCTCATACCTCCAACATTTCCGAATTCTCGATGTCATTATTAATAAGATGTTAGGATATCGGGGCGCGAGCTTCGTATAGATCTTTGTTGAGTTGGTGGGCGTACTTGATCGCAGAGGATAGGGTGCATTTGTGATCAATGTTATGGCTAAATCAGAACCCATACCGCTCGCTATTTATAATACAAGTTAATGGTTATATAAGACATCATAGCGCGGTACTTTCTGTGAGTGATTTGGGTGAAATTCAGAGGCAAAGAAATAAAATAAAATCTAACCTGGATCACGGAGAACCATGTAGCAACATTTTACTTGTCAGTCATACTTCGCCTATTCTTGTTCTAGAATTCGTGATATGGTGACTCACCAATTCTTTCTATATGACTAATCGATCTAATCCGGGAGACTATTCTCTCTCATATTTCGAACAAAGCGCCGCCTTAGAGTCATGAAAGGAGTTTCTATGTTATTTAATTATACGACTACATAATAGAAGAGGTATAGAACTACGAGTGTTAATTGTAGCTAAACTTCTCAATTGCTAGACTATTTAAGTTTTTTTTTAAAAAAAAAATTTACTGTGATGCAGAAACAACAATCGAGATCTACCATTTATATGATATAATGACGGTTGCTAGTTACCCGTTATAGAGAGTATTATAAGATAATACTTAGTTCTCAGAAAACTGTTAGTTGCCTACCTTTTATTGCGACCCGTCCAGGGTTATAAATAAAAATATAACAAAAATGGCATTACAGTCTTGATGTATTAAAAGAATTCAATTCTACAGAGCATATCTCTAACCCTTAATCTCATCTTTAAATCAGGCTAATTCTTGGGAAATCTTAACTGCAGCAAGATCTGGCCGACCGCCATATCCTCCTCGGGTACTCGGTGATGTTCACCCTCGGGTTGAGCATCTTCCTTGGGGCAATCCCGACCAGATGTAATGTTGCTACCGAGTTCGTAATTGGCTTGGGCGATCGATTGTTCGTTCGCCCTTGCCTTTAACTGATTTCTTCGCAGGTGATACTTTTCGCGGCACATACGTCTACATGATGGGCAAGTTCCAAATTTAGGCTCTCCGTTTTTCAAGCCACAACGGATGCATTTTCCACTTTCTTTCCTTTCCTCACGAACTTTCCTCTGGTACTGAGTCACTTTCATACTATGCCTTGGGCACATTGCACGCTGTGAAACGGCTACTTTACAACACACATAGGCGCAAAGCTTGGGGTGTTGAGCCATTTTTCGTGAGATCGGCTGGTTAAACGCAACAGTAGAGTGAAAGCAAATTTAGAGGTTGGCGGGAGGGATACTGGAACTTAATCCGAATCGTCAGTAAACAAATATCACTTACGAGCTCACATTTATAGTTAGTGAAAGATATGAATAGTCTTATTGTGGGATAGGTGTTGTAAGAAAATAATATATAGCGTTTAAAAGAACAAGAACAATGTATTTATGTCCTTTCATCTCAAGCCTTTGAAGTATAGGATATGTAGCTATTGTTTTCTAATTAATAGCTTCTTGCTTTCGTGAGTTACCGTAAAAAAAGCCTCTCTCCTATCTCCGGTTTTATTTTATTATACATAAAGAGATAAGATAAGTTAATAGATATTTAGAACAAGGGCCTGTTGTCACATGGATGAACACCAGGATCGCTGGAATCATATGATGTCTCGGTGTTGGAATTCAGCCTCACCTCGTTCCGGAATTACTCACCTAAGCTACTCACCTCGATCCGACATCCCTTACATCGATCCGAGACATAGCTAGATAGGTGTTGGTAGGTCGGCAATTCTCCCTTCAGGTCGGCAACTATTGTCACCGACTGCCGACTCCCTTGTGCATATATAGACCAGGAATTCCAGGGCCATTCCGGAAGGATTCCGAATGGTAATAGGAATCTCTGGACCCTAGTAGAATTATCGTAATTCGAGTACACATTCCAAGCCCTCTTATGAGCCCTTGTTACACCTGTCTGGGAGGATGATTAGGCTACGTTGAACCGACACTCGAGATTTAAAATTCCTTCCTCGACATGAAGCACCATACGTCCAGAAATAATATCGGCGAGTATATTTATAATTAAATTAATCTATTAAACATTAGACTATACTAAAAACAAGATACTAAAAGTAGACTAAAATGGACAGCCGTCTTATTTTAACGCTCGAAAATATCGATATCTTTTTATTTCCTAGTCCCATGACATTGTGATGCGGAATCGCCTGGGTAAACCGTCTCTGAGTAATTGGACGATCGGCTACTCGATGACCAATTGCTTGACGTCTGGCTCTGAGAAGAGTGGTGCTTTGAGGAGTGACTCTTCGGACGCTCAGCGTATACAACCCCAGTGTCGTTATCGCGCTTGATGGTTGCAGAGGGGCTAGCACCAACAACCCACTTCATAAAGGCTCTAGCTTCGTGGCCACCCATTTTATGATATTAGCGAGTGAGGTATAGTGTTATTAGAGGTTTTGGTACTTATAGTATCTAGTGGTAGGTGTTTCGGTAATGGACTAAAATGTAGTGCGACCTGGAAAATGACTGATAGGGGGTCGAGTTTCCCACGTTTATACTCTATGGTATTAACGCTCGCACATAGGTTACGTTTTCGTTTTTAAAGAGTTCGTTTACAATATGCTGTACGCTGTACGAGGTTGAATGCCTTTGTTTATTATCCTGTTTGTATACAATAGATATGTTAGTTAACAATTTGGATAGTGAATTAAATTTACCAAATTATTTGTTGTGTTGTTTTCTGTAAGTGATGTGTAGTTGATTCTATCCTGGGGGAAGTATACTGTCGAAAATCAGATGGGAGCAAAGAGACAGTTGATATAATAATAGGCATAATATTTCTACAAGGGCTATGGGAGTTTTATTGTTTTCAAGTCAACAAAAAGAAAACCACAAGAATAACAAACCTCTGTAGTATAGTCATGAGTCATTATTTTCATTATAGCATGACGGGTCTGATACGCTGACAAAGCGATTCATCCCTGACCGCCTGGCTTTTGTTGTGTTAGTTGTCGAAATTATTCTCGCAATATAGTCGTTTCTTATATTACGCATCGAGATCTCAACACATAGTCCTCATGTACGTAGTATCCTGAGACTACGCTACCAAGGTATAGGACGCATCGCCCGCCGAGATCTCAATAGAGGCATTGAGAGAAAAAAAAAGGAGAGAGAAAACAGAGGAAAAGGCGTAAGGGACAAAGAGGAGACCGGTATTTTTAGGAACAAAGACGTTTTGTATTGCTGGCTGAGCACTATCTAGTGAAATACCTAGTGTCGGTCATGGTTGGAGCTCTATGTTTAGACACAAGGTACCTGGGTATGCCTTATCGCCTATCTACGGCTTGCTGTGGCGGTGCAGAAAAGTAGCCATTCTATTAGATGTGGCTTAGGTCAGTGGTTGGTTGACATTGGTGGGGTAAAAAACTACCCTTCAGCATCCCCACAAAATCCCAAGGCGTTGTGTGAAAACTACGTGAATTAAAAAAATTGGTCTTGTGCGCTCAACAACCGAAAGATCATAGTACCCTCCTGTCGCCTAGCCTCCTCCGCGTCTACCAACCACGTCTGCTAACCACCACGTCTACCCGCCAGGTACGTCCTCTCTCTCTATCTTCGATCCGAAATACCTATACGTATACGAATCTAATCAATCTAATTGCTGTAGCCGCCACCCTCTCCTTTAGGTACTCGTCGTCGATTCCCCCCCGACCGCCGCAATCATGGTTCGAACAAGCGTCCTGTCCGATGCTATGAACAGCATCAACAATGCCGACCGCATGGGAAAGCGCCAGGTCTTGATCCGCCCTGCCTCCAAGGTCACCGTCGAGTTCCTCAACATCATGCAGAAGAACGGTATGCTCGTCAGAATGTTGCTAGCTAGATAGCTAGAGGGGTCTGTGTTCTCGGTATGCTAAGGAATTGTGCAGGCTACATTGGCGAGTTTGAGATCGTAGACGACCACCGCAGCGGCAAGATTGTGGTCCAGCTTACCGGACGGCAAGTCTTTCTCTTTCCTGCCTTAGTTTTTGGCCTTCCTTTCCCCATGCGCTGCTAACAAACTGCAGCCTTAACAAGTGCGGTGTCATCAGCCCTCGATACAACGTCAAGATTTCACAGATGGAGAAGTGGGTCACCAAGCTTCTGCCTGCTCGTCAATTCGGCCACATCGTCCTGACCACATCCGCCGGCGTCATGGACCACAACACCGCTAGACGGAAACACGTCTCTGGCAAGATACTGGGCTTCTTCTACTAGAGCTGCTGCACACGAAGTAGTGAGGGAGTTGGGGAATCATTCTCGGGCCGGAAAACAAAAAAAGAAGGACGTTTCTGGCTTGGTACTGGGCCTTTGCTGCATACTGGAATGGAACAACCGGAACTAGGCATGATGCGGTCACTGCCACCGCCACGGGATCTACCCAAGTCACTATAAGTCCTAATTCCTCTCATGTACCTTACTGATAAGCCTTGCCTGTTCGATCTGTCCTAATAGAACATCTATCCACATCCTCACGACTACCTTTACTATATTTACATGCTTGCTGGTGGGTCATTGAATGTCGAAAGCTACGAGTGAAGCGTAGAGTTAGTACTGGCTTGTGACATGATTTAGCGAAGGCCCGTTTCCTTTCCATGCTGCTTCTGGTATCGTCGCTATGGCCAACGTCTTGAGAGCCAAACTTGTCATATACTCCTTTAATGGAAACCATTCGCGTCTCTTCACACTTCTCAAACTCAAATGACTAGCTGGCCAGGTTCAAGCTGCAGAGCATTCCTTGTTCGCCGAAGCGTTGCTGCTAAAACGAAATAAGGAAGAATACGAAAGCGAATACTTGTTGTATGAAACGACGAAGCGAACGCATAGAACCTAGGCCCGACGACTAGGTTTGATAGAAGTGCATGTGAGTAGTAAAGTAGCGAAAACTACATCCTTGAACATAGGTCCCCTCAATCTCGTTTGGAACCCCCTAGACAGAAATGGATGAGCAAAGTAGATGCGGTCATTAGAAGGAGCTAGACTACTGTTAGCAAGACCTGTCGTCATTTGTTATGCTCCCCGTCTCTAATAGCATAGCCAAGTCCTTCTAGTCACTCAACTACCTCTTTCAGGGCTAAAAAATGCAGTGTAGGAAGGCTGCAACGCCTTAACAAGGCCCCCTAAGAAAATGCGGTCAAGTCGTACATTTGGAACCCAAATGCTTAATCACCTACCTTTTATGCTGGGTATTGATTGTATTAGTCATTGGGCGTCGCGAAGTCTGTCTGGAGATGGAGTGGAAAACATTATAGGACATAAAAAGGTCTAGTAACGATGAATAGGAAGAATACCCAAGAGTGTAGATGTTGTTGCGGGTATCTAGGCCAGCAAGGCTATGAGGAATACTCATGTTGTCCTCGACGATTACTTGGGCGGGAATGGATGGGCTCTCGGAGGGCGCGATCGTACATTCATGTACGGATCACTAACTGCTAGTGTCAAAGAATAGTTGTAAATGAAGTAATCTTATAAGTCAAAGGGCACGCAGGCAAGTACATTGGTGATTTACGGCTAACGTTGAGCCGCTGGACTACCGTTGGCTTGTACATTTCCAGGTAGCTTGCTGGTGATATAAGAGCTTGTTTCTTTTAAAGGAACAGGAGTCGTGTATGAGTTATTTTATATTAGTTATGAGATCACTTACACATGCTCTAATACAACGTCAGTTATCTGTGGATGCTGGTGAAGCACTTTATTTTGGGGTCTAAATACTTGGATTCATTCCATTCTCCGATCTCAAACAATCAACCAACATCATAATTACCCTTCATCACTTGCGTATCTAGTGCCCCTAAACTCAGAACGCAAGCTAATTTTGAAACTTCGCTGAATAATAGCATTCCGTGTTCCGTGCCTTTACTGCGTTCGTTGCGTTCGCAGGCCGACGGCCCCGTGGACCGCCCACGCAATGGCTGAGGTAGGGGACCTGGTCACCGGTTATGATCTATTTCCGACTGTTAAAACCCGGTGTTCCTCCTCCTAATTCCCAAAAGGGAAACCAATCTCTGATTGGTCAAATTTCTAGAAGGGGTGATACCCACCTTTCCATATAAGATGATTGGCTAGTGGATGCTGTTAGTTGTTTAGGAGGTTGTCGACAATGAGGTGTCTCTTATTTCGAGTCCGGTAAATCCGCGAATTCACTCTATTCTCGGAATGAAGGTGGGTAAACTCGAGGCAGTAGATATCTGGTGAGTTGGGTATAAGTAGAGGTGCCCGGTGAGTGTTCGTTGTTGCAACTCGACCACACGAGCCATCCACTTCATCATACTCCCAAGTTTTCCAGCTACTTTATATTATCTATCCAGCACTTTTATACTTGTCATCGCCACCATGCCTGCTACAACTCACCCCGAATTTAATGGTAAAACCGAGGCCCTCGAGGTTGCGACCGTCTTCAGTGAAGGTATTCGTGGGAAAACGATCCTTGTAACTGGTGGCAACCCCGATGGTATTGGGTTTCCTACGTGTGAGGCCTTCGTAAGTTCCAGCTGACCTTAGAGGCTCTCCGTGATAGGAAAGAATAATAATAATAAACCCTAACCCATTTCCTAGGCATCACAATCCCCTTCGCATCTAATCATTGCTGGCCGTACACCATCCAAGATCGACAAAAGCATCGAGTTGCTCAAGGCTCAATACCCCACTGTAGACTATCGCCCTCTCATTGTCGACCTTTCAAGCCAGAAATCAGTCAGGGCTGCTGCCGCCAACCTTCTATCATGGGCCGACGTTCCTACCATCGATATCATCGTCAACAGTGCGGGCGTTATGGGTATCGCAGAGCGCACACTCAGCGAGGACGGCATTGAAATGCACTTTGCCACAAACCACATCGGTCATTGGTTGCTCACTTGCTCTCTCATGCCGAAACTAATCAAGGCCGCTGAGAAGAATCCTAAAGGAGCCACGCGGGTGGTCAATGTTTCGTCTGCTTCACCTTGGTTCTCAACCATGCGCTGGAGCGACATAAACTTTGAGAAGCTAAACAAGGACCTGCCTGAAGCAGAGCAACCAAACTACGGCATGGTCGAGATGTGGGGTTACAAGGACGTACGGAATAAGTCGTACCTCGGCATCGAAGGCTACAACCAGGTGTGTACTAAGCCCTCCTATATCTAAGCCCTCTTGTCCCATGTAATCT
The DNA here is from genome assembly GCA_037356035.1 of Xylaria sp. Z50. Classification (NCBI taxonomy): domain Eukaryota; kingdom Fungi; phylum Ascomycota; class Sordariomycetes; order Xylariales; family Xylariaceae; genus Xylaria; species Xylaria sp. Z50. Next base: position 72,620 of record JBAWJU010000014.1, on the reverse strand, counting down.
CGCGAGTTCTTTGATACGCCAAGATATCTTGACTAATATATTAATATGTACGCAGAGCAAAGCGGCCAATGTGCTATTCGGGGTTGGAGCAAACAAGCGCCTGTATGAGAAGTACGGTATTCTCACTTTGGCCTTGCATCCGGGGGTCATAGCTACTGAGCGTAAGCATCCCTCTGAGTCATTTCTCTCTCATTTCAGTGACTTCGAAATTTCCAAGGCCAGAACTGTGCTCTAGCAACTCTAGCTTTTTGAAAACACTTAAAGATCGTACTCCAAAAAGAAAAAAAGGTCATTACTAATTCCAAGTATTGTAGTTGGTCGAGATTTCTCAAAAGAGATCCTTGACGCCCTCCAGGCGATGTATGATTCGGGCCTCTATACTATGAAGACATTAGGGGCAGGGGCATCAACCAGTTTGGTCGCGGCACTGGATCCGAAGCTGGGACCTGGAGAGACGAGGAATGGGCAGGAGAACTACGGCATTTATTTGGATGATTGCCAGATCTCGGATAAGGCTCTTCCAGGCTGCGTGGGCAGCGCCGAAGGTGAAAGGCTTTGGAAGATTTCAGAAGATCTGGTCGGGGAGAAGTTCGAGTGGTGAGATTTACAAGCTTGACGGAACTCATGCGTATCGTATTATACGCCTTAGCGACCTCTCTTCTCATCTCTGATAGATTTTAGACCTAGTTAATAGAGAATGTAACTACATTGTCATAGGTCTGTCGAGTCCACAACTTGCGTCTTCTAGGCTAGCTGGAGAACTTCGTGTGACTCGGATTCAATTGTTAGATAATGAAAGGCCGGAGGATGCAGGTGAGGAAATGCAATTAGATCTTTTTGTAGTAATGGCGGAGTACAATAACACAGTTCTGGACAGGGGATTATGGGTGATGAATACTTCAATGTACATGAAAGATGTAGGAAGCACTCAGCACGTAAAGTGTTACGCCGTAACACGATTATGCACCAATGCCCAGCCGTCGCAACATCATAACATTACTATCGTCCGCGGTTTATTGCCCCTCGGAAATCCGAACACCATGATAAATCACTAGAATGTATAGTTGATCCTGTTTATTAAAGTCAAAATATTAAACCGACAAGTCGTCATCGTCATTTAGGGGCAAAGGGGTAAAGCTGGTGAACCGTGCTCCTTGCGTGTGTAATATGCATCCCGCAGCATTCTAGTTCGACTGAGTTGAGACCATGAGCGGATATTCTAGGAACTAGATATCGAGTTCCGTGCTGAAGTTCTGTCAAAAGACGAAAGAATTCTAATGACTCGCCATGAAGTAGTATACGTTTCTCTTCCGCCAAGGGTTTGAACCCCCCATCTCCGAATTGCCGTGGTAGTGTATCTAAATGCCGATAAGCGGCCCCTTAGAACTGCCTCTACCGTTTAGTTTGAGGAGATGAGCCCGTGAACAGGTCTGTTTTGGTGCGCAGTCTCCTAACTACATTTCGGGCTGAACGCCGCGTTGTCAATTAACCGTATCGAGTCGCATTTGGGAGATTCGGACATATCTTTCGCAACAACATTATGGTATTTTTGGCCTTCTATGGTTGTTTCCGATGCGAAAATATTCAACTTGTTGCTACCCTTGACAACTTCCCCAAAGCCTGAGGAACTCGCGCTGCCTCTCACCGTACAACGTAGGCGCATTCACTTCAAAGATGCTGATTGGGTGCGTGGTCTTTCCCTTTACGGCTCACGGCATTCTGCTATGTTTCCCACGCAGACTTAAAGCGGGCCCCTAGGCTAGCTCACGCGTCTTCTCGATCTTGACGAATCTTTTCTTGTTACCCTTGTGCGAACTAGGACCAGTGAAGTCCTAAGAAGCAAACCTCCAATCTTCCTAAGCGTGAGCCAGCGTGGTGTACCCCAGACTGCCAGTGCTTGCAACAATAAAATCCTCCAGTACCGGCATTTCTACGTTGATAAGTCTCACGGTGACCCTGACCGGAAAATCCCAGTGCCTTACCGCATTATTCACTAAAGTAGAATTATTCCGGGTGTGCCATCTAGTATCTCGACGTGAAGCATTTCCGGACAATGGAGCCCCTCACCTTCTCTGACGGGGTAACAACATGTAAGAAGTCGAACCCGCTGTCATCCGTCCATGAGGTCCGTCTACAGTGGTATCTAATTAACTCCTTATCTAGGGTTGAGTGGTGAATCAGAGCGTGGTCCGAAATAAGCTCGAGGCGAACATAGCTCGCCGTCGAAGGTAAGTGTGGTGGTAGTATTGATGTCATAGATGTAATGGATACGATTGATTAGAAACTGCTGTGAGGGGAATTCTTCTGCTATTTACAGTGCCTCAGTGCTTACACTCTCCTGCATCGTTTTAATCGACGAAAAAGAGCCGCTGCATCGGTGCATCCCTTTAAGAACGTATAACCGCGCGACAAAAATCGCCGGGTCTCCCTAGGGTGACAGGCGTAATGGGGCGAAGGGAAATGGTTGCATCCCGGGGAGAAAAACCATGAGCGCTTCTGAGTGGTACATGGGATGCCTTGGAACATAAAGTCATAACTAACCCGTACTTAAACACTCATGAGGCGCTCCCATTCTACCACCAGACTATAGCATACATCACGTGGCTGTGTAGGTAACGATGAATAGATAGACCGTGCTAGTGAGACATCTCTAATTGTAGGTTTGATTATCCGCTGATAAGTAATATTGATGTCTTGACGTCTCTGTCTTCTCCAACAATAGTATATATACATGATCTCTCGCTTATATCTGTTATTCGCAAGATATATGTTTGTGCCGTCTATCGGTTGTGCACCCGCAATTTTCTTTTTCTTTCGTGCTGACCAACCCAATGTATCATTCTGATATGAAGAATGAAGCAGTAAAAGCTCACAAAATTGGGGAACCTTAGTGTCGCATGACCGGGACCAGACACTCCTATCCTGTGATCTCCCAAGAAAGCAACCAAGACGAGACGATTTCTCCATCTGAACTAAAGATTCAAGGGGTATAGAAGGGGTATTGAAGTAGATGCAACGCTGAAGCCAAAATACAATGTCCCAATGGCCGTTATGGGAGGATACTGATGCTATTTAAAAAAAGAATAATTCAAAAGGAATGAGGGCTGACGGATAAATCAGCTGCGGGGGGCTATTTACGCTTGCGTAAATGGGAATAAATTGAGGTGGTTGTAGCGAGGCCTTCAGAAATCAAATGTACGGCGAAGTTTGCCAAGGGGGAGGCCAAAGTTACTACTCTGCCTTAATCTCAGAGGGATATCTTCCTCAACTCCCTCAAGTTCGTCGTCTTGGTCGTCGTCATTAGCGTCGTGAATATTATTACGACTAACTCTCGGAGACGTCGGAAGTTCTGCTGGCTCTGGGAGCATATTTTCATTGAGAACTGATGGTGTTGCCTCAGTGGCCTTGACTTCTTCTAGTTTATCTGATAGCCTCCTGAGGAAAGCCTCATCAGCTGCCGGCCGGTTCTTGAGACACAAAGGTCCCTTCAGCGCCGGGTCGTCATCACTAGGTTCGAACATGATCTCCTCAGACAGAATTACATCATCGCAAAGGCCATCTACCACATGCCTTTCCTGGTCAGTATGCGGCACTGTCGTTGTATCGTTTCCCTTCCGCAACTCGTTAGGGTCAACACCCTTTGGCTCATTAGGGCTACTTGGCGTGGACGTCCCGGTACTACCAGCGGTGTTCCCGGCAGTTGACTCCATAGTGGGAAGATTGGTAAAAGACATGGAATGGCTTGGCGTATGTCCGGCATACATCGTAAGTCTATGGTGCTCAGGGGCCAGTAATACTTGTTGTGCCATTACGGCAGGTGAAGCCTTGGGCAGTGATTCGGACGTGCTTTTCTTCGGGTCTGATGGAGGCGCCTTGCTCGGGGCAGCCGTGGGTGGTGGCTTTTCGTCATTGAACGTTGATTTCTGAATCGCCGGTGCTCTCAGTCGGACTCCCTCAAGCCCTGGGATAACCTCTCTAATGTCAATAGATGGAACTCGTTCTTGGTCTTTGCGGGCAGCGATATTTTTTGGCGATACACTTTGCATTCGTGGATCGAGTGGCACAAAGGGGTTCGACTCTGGTATGGTCACTCTCCCGGGTGGTACGCTACTCGGTGAGATGCCATCTGACGGAGTCCGAAATGAGATAGTCGAGGCACTATTGATTCCTTGAGAAACAGAGCTGCCTTGCCCACAATTTCCAACAGTCTCGTCCACGGTCCCATCGACGACCCCACCGACCTTGCTCTCACCACTGCGCGTGGGTTTGAGTAGCTTGGTCAGTTTAGCCAACTCAGTCTCAGTAACTTCATTTCTTTGTTTCCACTCCCTAATCTCATTCTCTAATTCGGTCTTCTGTTTTGCCCAAATTAATCGCTCCTCGTCCATCAAGTTCCGCTCTTCCCGGAACATCTCTTCAGCTCGAGCGCGGCTGGCCTCTAGATGTGCACGTTCAGCTTGCCAGCTTTCCAGTAACTTCCGACTATATTCTTCTCTCCGTTGTAGGAGGGTCGCGATGACTTGGGGGCTTAGGTGCTCGAAGGGGGACATAGCGCCGGAATTAGTAGGATCCACCAACGGTGATGTTATAGAAGAGCCCGCCGTAGAGAGAGAGTTATGCTCTGGGGAAAGATGTTGTCCGGAACTTGTTGCTGCCGGCAGAGACGGTGGGACATGTTTTGAGGACGACATATCGAAATAAGGTTGTTTTATAGAATGGGGTAAAGATAAAGGCGATATCATAGAGCTTGATTGGCCATTAAGGCGGGAGATATGAGCCATGGGACGATCGAAGGAATCAATACCGCCCGACGGCAGAAAGGAATCTGAAGGCAACCTCGTCATGGCCAGCATTGTAAAGAGAGCTACAACCGAGCTTTAAGAAGAGCAAAGTGGGCGCGGCTTGGCAGGATTGAAAGCGTAGAGAGAGTCGCGAGAGCTAGAGCTTAGGCGGGTAGGTAGGTTGGCGAAGAAGGTTTCTTCTAGTTTGCGGAATCGAGGAGCCTCTGGGAGTAGGAACCGAAGTTTAAAGGGATGCGACTCTTGTTTTCAGGGCGATGACGGCGTTGATTTGGTCTTGTCAAGAGAAGGTTCACGAATCAAGAACCGAGCGTGAATAAATCGGTCGCGCTCAAAACTTTAAGCAATAATCTCATCGATAGGCCGTCAAGTCGTGGAAACTGTCCCCATCATTCACCAGGAGCGCAGGACTCGAAATTATGCCGTCGTTAGATACTGAATCGGCGGACACACATCGGTAGGTTTGTTCTTTCGGGGGTCGCAGGTGTAATGACGTTGACTGACGTGGTGTAGAGCCGTAGGGCGAGCAATCGACAGCGAGTGACGTATTTATCAAGGTTTACACATATAACCGGCAGAGAAGGTGTAGTCACGACGCGGGCAAGGGAAGCTGGGTTTAATACTATTTGACATGTATGAAATTGTCCAAATAGGCTAGAAAATTATGATTTTGCTCGCGACGAAGGAATGTATAGTGGACTGGACTGACTGACGTTGTAGGGCGACGTGGTGTGGAGGAAACTGGGAACGAAAAAGATGGGAATGGTAGAAATGGTGGGGAGGTGGGAGAGGGAGGACGGAGGATGCATATGATAGTGGATGATGGTGGTGCAGGTACTTTGGTCTACAGCTTTACGGCTGCGTTTTACCATGTTTTGTCCGCCAAGAATTGTATCTCCTTGTACCGGCCTGCTTAAACTTGGAGCATCGAAGGATGACGGGCTACGGCTTGGGGACTTTCCACTTTCGATCGTGAAATGGCCCAATTAAGTTGAGACCCCAACGGTGGGCGAGAGGACCCCTGGAACAGGTACCTCGAACAGGTTTCTTGAACAGGTAATTTCTCCAACTCATCAATACTACATGGTATTTTGACATGTCCATGTCCATGTCCTGCTCTCATCTTTCATGCTACCTTTGTAGTATTACATCTAATAGTGTACGGAGTACTCGATTACTTCACTTTGATCACTGCATTACGATACACTACATACACATACTCTAGGTACACGACATACAGTTAAAGGTCAATGCGAACAAACCGTCACAATCATGGCTTTTTTTCTCTTTTCTTTTTTCCCCTCCTCCTCCTCCCCCTATTAGGAGAAGACTTGACAAGTGTCGACTCATTTGGCCCCATTATTGTTGTTGTCAAGCGCCGAACAGGCCCCATAAGGGGGCATACGTGGACAATGTTACTAGTAGTGCAGTGCTCACTGCTGAGAATCGTTAGAGTTGGGCAGCATCTACTACAGTATGTAGATGATTGATCTACGACGGTAGGTGTACGGTAGGTAAGGAATATACACTACAGTATAACATATGCACAGCTGTATAGTATGAGTAATACATGTAACTAGAGACCATTAGACTAAAATCCTCAGCCATCAAATAGTCTCAGTCATCCACCACCACTTCGCTAATGGTTGCTCAGCTGGCCTCTTTATACTAAGGCTTGTCCGGTAGATGTCTTTCACTCCGTTTACAGCCAGATGCATCAAGTCGCCTTACACAACATGTAGTGTAGTATGATAGGTAGTACAAAGTCAATGTGTAAGGGGATTGCCGACGATTAGGATTGATGGCTGGGCCGGAGACTAATGTAGGTAGCTGTCTTAGCCGGACACTGGCCCGGTCAGTAGCCCGGTGCTCAATTCAGCCAGCCAGATCAAGCCAATCATTCCGGTCTTTCTCACATTGACCAATTAACTATGCCCTCGAAACATGTCGGTATGCCGACGTGGCAAATCAGACCGTTATCATCGCGATCTTACCCAGCGGCGCCCCATCCTACTGGAGGAGTGCCATGTCAGAGTAGCTATCGTCAGAGCAGCACTGGTCAGGGCAATGATCAGAGGAACGGCCCGCGAAACCCTGACTGAGATTTGAGACAACCCATCTTTACCATTTACTCTTGCGGTGAATACACTACATGTAAGTATTACTAATACTGTTGTGCGCGTCCTTCAATTATAGCATAGGTACCTATTCTGGAATACAGTATACCCCACAGTCTAAGATAGTATAGTCGCCACACCTTCGGCACTGTTTGTCGTGGGCACGCGAGTCTCTCGCTTGAAAGAGACCGTTATTCCGCCGGCTTGGCTCGCAAGGCTTGTTGTTGCCTGCGTTTTACTGTTGTATCCAAGGTCCAATGCGGAGTTAGAGAGGCCCTGGTCACAGCTCCTCAGCAGAAATTCCTCGCGGATGAAGAGTATCCCATCGAAAGAACTGCACCACAACTCTCTACCGTTGCTAGACTTGGCCGGCATCGCTTCATTTTTCAACGATGATCTCGATTTTTAATGACCCAGCTGATCAAATCTGCAGGGACCTGCACACTCCACTCACACTTATCTCGAAATATGTACGGAGGGGAATTTACAACCCCGTCTCACCGCCAAACTCGGAGAGATCTGACTATCGAAGAGGCAATTAAGGTCTACCCCAATCGTGGAACCCATGTAGAGACTACGCGGAGTATTGAAACTTGTGGGCAGGCCCGCTGCGAACACGACCCTTGTTAAGAATCCTGTGTTGGCGCTTCTCATGCAACGAACTCTTGGACCCTAGAATTTCGTAGCTTGTTACTCTAGGTAGTGCACAAAGCACTCCTGATGTGTCGCTTGGCTGACTTGTACTTCCGCTTTCCAAATAGCATAGAATGGCAGAAAGACAAAGCTAAATCATGCACTTCTAAATATTCATATTTCCAAGGACTCTAGACTACTAGACTGCGTGTCTTACGCGGCGAAGACCTGTCGAGTCAAGTCCAGGGCAGAATTCTCCAAATACCCACATCAATCGGGTTCCACGTCCCCCTCACGAGTCTCGTCAATGAAAAAAAGTAGCGGACCAATACCACCCCAACTATATGGGCACACATTCCCATGAAGGCGTCCTTTCGTATTTGTACCATTTTCTTGCTCACGCGAGCAGTTAGATTAAGAATAGCGGTACCTAATCCAGTCCGGCCCCCAACAACACTGATTGCCTATAGTATACTTGGCATAGAAACGCCACCACAGATCCCAGGGTGGGTCATCAAAACTATTGGCAAGCTGATAGGTCAATACTGATTATTAAACGCCAGCAGAGACCAGCTGCCAATCATTTGTATCGTATAGATATAACTTCAGACGACAACCTCTATATGCGGATTTTTAAGTCATGCACAGGGGCACCTTGAGTGAAGATGTGTTTGCCATAAAGCCAGCCAATAATTAGCTGCATATGTAAAAAAGCCTACCAAGGTGACTAGCGAGTGCGTATGTCTAAGAGCTATACAAACTTATCTGCAATACTCCTATAGGTTCTAGCCATGTATCCTTCAATTTACATATATCACCTCATCGTATAGCTTCGATATTGTGAATCTAACTATATACTCCTCATACGACCAATCGATTAGGATATCAATAGTAATATATTTGTCACTAACTCATTTCAAAAATGGTGCTTAAGCTTAGACTCGGGGTCAATATATATTGTAAGAGGGCTAGTAAAAGTTGTCCATTGTTTTAGAACTTAGAGTAGAACCACTAGAGCTATAGGCGTCAGTGAATATTTATTAGTGTATAAAGACCCTAACACTCATTGACTAGTGATCTCTCCTGTGTGCGAGCCACCTCCTTATTATAATAAGAGTGAGGAGAGATACTAACGGTATCTAGGAAATAGCTATATCGTATCAAGGCGTATCATCAAGATATACGCTGGCTGCCTCTTTATTAAATTTGATTCTTCATATCCTCATGCAATAAGTTGTAATTGGGGGTTACCACTCAGCTCTAATCCGCCCTTCAATAATAATTTTATTTTCAGTCGGGGACCAGATTGTCACGATACTACTTTTTCGAGGTTTGCTACGGAGATAATTTTAGATCCCTTGTGTAACATTATTCTCCATGACCCCTGCCTACTGTTCTTTTGTATTCCGTGTATATAGCACCCCGCCTATTATAACACACGGCACTTGCGGCCGTGTAATCCCTACATCGAGACGGTGATTCCCCGAAGTATTTCGGCCAATCCCAGGAAGATCTCTCAACAGGACGAACAGGTAAAACAGACTTACCGTGTCCGAGAGACGGCCTGCCCAACACTCGTGCTACTCCCTCAGTGGGTAGTCCTATCATAAGCAAGTAAGGGTCCAAGAATGGTAATTTCGGGATGTTCCTGTGTTACAAAAAGTGTCATGCTTATTTTTTTAATTTGTGCTGCTCAAGCTCTTTGAGAATATTGAGCTTTCAGCTGTTATAGTCCACACACTAATGCCAGCTAGTGATAATGAAGGGAGCAGAAACTTGCAAGATTCATCTATCGTGGACTTGTGGCTGTACTTCATGACCGTCCCTCTAATTTCGAGGTTGGTTTCACTTGTTTCCTACCCAGACCACATATATGGGTATGAAGGGAGGACATCCTCAAATCTTGTAACAAGCCACGGAGGACGGAAGCACGCGTGCCACAGATTGAACGGTTTTCCTGCCGGGCCTAGACTCGTCCTTTACTACCTGGCTGCCTACCAACAAACACGGTCCCACCACCTCCTCACGCTTTAAGGGAGACGACGCAGCCAGCCGCCTATAAAGCGTACCACCCGTTCTCGAAAACCACGATCATTTAATCTACTAGAACCATAAAATTAGGAGCCAAAAATACCTTCGTTACCATAAGAAGACGATCAAACATGAGGTACGCATACCTTGCTTCCGGCCTTCTTTGGGTCACCAGCGCTTGTGCCGAATCTGCAGGACGGAGGCATGAGCGACGGGATGATTCATGCGGTTTCTTTGCGACTGCGGATGCTCCGGTGAGCTGTACTCTCACCACGAGTATTCTTTCCACTGCGACTGCTGTTGACTCAACTACAACCGCCGCTGACCCAACCACGACTGCTGCTGATCCTACTACAACTGCTGCTGATTCGACTACAACTGCTGCTGATTCGACTACAACTGCTGCCGACCAAACTACAGTAGCCGCTGACTGTCCTGACACGGACGGAGAAACTACTAGCTCTGCAAACGTTCCTACCACTACTACCTCTTCTGCTGTTCCTACTACCACTACTACCTCTTCTGCTGTTCCTACTACCACTACTACCTCTTCTGCTGTTCCTACTACTACTGCATCATCTGAAGCCACCACTACTGCTACTACATTATCCGCCGCCCTCACTACTACTACCTCTGCTACTACCTCTGCTGCTACCTCTGCTACTACCTCTACTGCTACACCTGGCTCCAGCTCCGGTTCCGGTAGTGCAACCTCAGGGGCTTGCTCCCCCGATGGCCAGTACAACTGTATTGACGGAAAGACCTATCAAAGATGCGCCGCCGGCACTTGGTCCGTGGCGATGCCCGTGGCTCCTGGTACGCAATGGTGCGTATTAAACCCTTTTGCTCCCAATCTCCCAGTCTCCTTTATGGTGCGACGTGGGAGATTCTGTGATGTTAAACTCGGAAAAGAAATGCCGGCTGATAAGTTTTTATGCACGCAGCAAACCGGGCCAGGGCGCAACATTGGATGTTTCTATCGCCTCGGTTCTACCTCGTAGCCGTAAAAACCGCCGCGATACTGTAAGTAACCTGCGCTGTCTGCTTGGTATCCCCATTTCATTAGACAGTACCTCTTCTCATTTGCGTTTTCTATACTCTCGGGTGATGTGAATTGTGGCTCGCAATCTCGCCTGCATCTCACATGTATACAAGCCTAGTCAACCTGTCGTTTTCTATCTCAGGCCCTGCCCTCGCTAACCTCTATGAGCAGTACCCCATAAACTGCAACCTGCACAACTGGCCCTCCGCCTCGGTCGATTCAGTCAAGGAAGCCTACAGCTGGTTCTACACGCTCTGGTCAGAGATGGAGGCCGATGCCCAACAATGCCGTCGGATTGCGTGCTTTGGCGAGTCAGCGGTATGGATGTGTGCTGACAGCCTAGGTTACAAGAACGTAAACAGCGTCACGATCGCCGACAAGATGAACGAGCTTCTAGATGGAAACAACGGGTGTCTAGATAAGGGAAATAAGAGCTTGGTTCAAGGACAGGTGAGTTTGGGCATTCATTGTTCATCTAATACCCTCACCCAAGGAAACATAAAACCGGATTGAGTAGTCTCGATTCGGAGAGAAGTTTATCTTCCGCTTGCTCAATTGACTATGTACTAATATAAAAATCTTCACAGATTTTCACCGGCGACGGATGGTCCGTTCTTGTCCGTGGTGGCGAAAACTGTTCAGTTGATGCACCGGAGCAACCAATTTTCTACTAATCTCTTAGGAGAAAGTCGCTTATAGTCCGTGTGTGGGGAACATAACTGGCTACCTACTGTCATACCGGGTAGTGATCAACTACACTGGTCAAAACTTTCCTAGGAGATCCAGGAGATCTCGTGTTATTCATCATCGTCACTCCTCTCACTCTATATTGCTGAGGCTATTCTCATACTATGCTGTTACGGCTACTCTCACTATATAGTTCTAAGGAGTTTCAATATATCGTCACATAGACTACCATTTGAAGCCCAATGTTTTCTGTAATACGCCTACTGTGCAGTATTCTCGAGTGTTATAACTCCTTGATTGCTAGGTCGACGTATGATAGGAGTGAGAGACTCATCTTATAACAAGCAGCCAATTATCGTAATCGGCATTTGAGTTCCAAGGCATCGATGATATAACGAGCATGCTCTGCTGCTATATAGGGTGGTATAATATTGATAGGTGAAAGTTTTTATAGATTATCATTGTGAGTGTGTTGGAGGACATTAAACAACGGCTTAGTTATGATAGAATCATTTCGCACGTGTATATATATGTTCAAATATCATAAATTCAACCCTCATGGGCTATGGGAATAAACTAAAATGAAAAGCGATTGAGAGAAGTCTAATGAACGTTTTTATCCCCCAATTCTTTTTTAACTATTCTATGTTATAGTTCCTCTGTAACGGCGTAAAAACGTTAATATTTTATAAACAAACCATGTCTTCATACAGAATTCAGCCCGAATGCGAAATCCCCGAAAACTATATTGTGGAATATGAAGGAAATTTTGTTATATCGCTTTTCTTGGTGTTGCAAAAAGTTTATTATTAGGGTTGTAATGGAAATCACTTACCTGTGATAAGAAAATCGAGATGTTCAAAAAGGCAAAAATACTCGACCTATGACATCAACGCAACCGTCCGTAATAGGCCATGCATTATATTCATGCGCCTCACAAGAACTGAAAAGCGGGATGATACTCCAAAGCGCAGCAGGTGCTCTACTAAGATTGAACCCCCTACTGAGACAACCTTACCCGGGAGATAGCCCTACGAGGGATTCCAAATACGGCAGGACTCTCGCTGTCCAAGCTCCTATGACGTACCGTGGACTGACTGTAGGCATGTGACGGAGTTTCATTGGAGGCAGACAGTTCAAGGACCCCCGAGGTGTGCCTCGGAGTTGTTTGCTGTTACCAGGTCTCAACGACAAACTGGTTTCGTCACCGCCCAACCACAAGCCACCCAGACCCATGGAGCCAGCTACCCGACCGAGGAAAACCTACGTATTATGCGTGTTTCAAGGCGTAGGACCAGCCCAAACCCTTTCATCGCACAAGGTCGCAGGCAAATTCCGTCCGATGTTAAGCGAGCTTGCCATGAGTCTGGCATGCATAAGACAGACGCCGGAGCGATCCCTGCTTGCGTCCCGCCCTCAATAAGGTTTCACGCATTGCACTTCCCATGCCATTCTACAATTGCCTTTGTACCCGTAAGTACCCTCTATACCGGCGCACGGGAGGGTTGGTGTCAAGCCCTATGGCGCACACGTACGTAAGTTAAGTACAAACATCGTATATTATTTTACGCCCGCTGGTGGTGGGCTTGCGCATTCCGAGGGGAAAAAAATCGTAATGCGCGCGCCGGGGCTGAACGGTCTCGTCCCAAGCCATCTAAACTCGCAATGCCCAGCAATGCGGCTCTCGCCAAGCCCGTAGCCAAGACGGTACGATCAGTCAGTCAGGTACGGATGGGGACTTCTCGATCGAGGTGCATTTCTTAAAATAAGAATAATAACGATGATTATTAATAAGTTAATATGATTACTCTATACTCCCGGCCTAATTGTCACTCTACTCTATTGTACCTGTAATTGCAATTACAGCATGAATTTATGTTGCCGCCTTCATGCTGCGAAAACGCTACTTGCGCATAGATAGTGACGTCGAGAGACTGTCCATGCGCTAGATAAGGTGAGGTTGGGAAGTACATGGCAGGAGTTCGCGGCAGGTTTACCTAGCGAGCGAGAGTCGCAATCCTTTCCACCGGCTTACAACCCAAGTCGCTCCCCAGTCCAACGAGACGGCGCCATGGGAGCGGGGGTGCGGGTATATGTCGCCTGGGTTTATTTGTCTGTGAGGGACCAGAGTGCGACGGTGATGCGAAAAGCGCCAACCGGGTGTAAATCCCTCGCAGATGAGAAGAAAAGTCGCATGATGCATAAGTGTATAGCTGACCCATTTGCGCGAACAACCAGGAGCGAGTGAGACAAACAGCCATCATCTTGGGATATACGATAGGTTGATGGTGTGAGTGATATTCCGACACCGATTCTTCCATGGTTCGTATTCCCTCTTCTTGTCCAATTGCGATGGACTGTCAGGTATTGTTACATAAATGAGCTGACGCAGTTGGTGATCGAGGGCGGGCCCCAAAGCAAGCTATACTATGGCTGCGACATAAATACACATACACACACACCCCTGATGTAAATTGCTTGTCAAAGCCGCATATGGTAGAATCAGGAAAGCCGCCTGGCCATGCGCCAACTAAGCCTGTAGTGTACATGCCGACATGAAAAATACCCCGGCGTCTAGATAACTCCCCACGTGTAATGTAATGCGGACGACCAGCGCCACACGAGGACAGGGCCGGCCACGGCCATTGGTTTAGGGTTACTACCATGTATATAGTAAAGGTCTGCAGAGTTTATAATGCGATCTTCCGTCCGACCCCGGGGACCCGGCACAACGACAAGGGGGGGGGAGGGCAATGGGAGATCGAAGGAGAAAGAAAGTTGGGCGATATCGAAGTCCGGGGAATATGAAACCGCAATATATCGACTTCCCTTCTACTCGCCGCGTGGCGTATGGCCTTCGCAGATTGGTGCTCATCCCATCTGGGGTACCGTAGTTTCCGACGCATACTTCCCGCTGCCCTCCTCATTCTGCCTTTTTTTTTCAGGAATATACAGGTATTTGTAACAACAGAGTTTTTCAATGGGGGTGATGCATATGCATTTGTGCATCTGCAGAGGTGCCCTATTGACCGCGGATACCTGCCGTTTCATTAACCGTTTTAGTCCGATCAAGATCCGCTCCTATAGGAGCGCGTCCCTCCATATCAAACCGGAGCCGAAGCGGGTGCTTATGAGGTGGTTATATGATATGTTGTGGATAGCATGTGGATATATAAGAACTGGGTCTCGCAGGAATTCTCTAGTGTTCAAGTGTCAGCGAGCGTGGTTAATAAATCTATGTGGTCTGGGGACGGCTCCCGTTCAATTACTTCTTGGCAATTAATAACTCATGTTCCTGTTCTCACACCGGTCATCGGAAGCGCAGCACCAAGGTATGAAGGATTGAACTACATTCTGGGATAGTGGATGCGAATCGTTGTGCGGGCTGCCAAGAGGCCACCCGAGGAAAGCAGAGCTGGGGGCGAGGGACCCCTGAGAAGCGGGGAGAATCCCTCAAACGTAACTTTTACCTGTTCTCCGTTCTCCCGAGGTTAGATAGGTGAGATATACACAGGGAGATGGTGATGTGGCGTGGGGAAAGTCGCGATAGTATCGAGGTTATAGAATGTTTCGAACTTCACAGAAACCACAACCCAGCAATCCGAATCGCAAGGGCGGAAATGGACAACTTCACAAAAACAGAAAAACGATGAAGTCGGCCTGATCGTATGCATCATGTCCGTAAGGTCGCGGCGAGTGCAAATGCAATGCAACCATGCAATACGACATCACCAACGGCCCACGTTTGATAATGACAAAAGGAGTGTGCATTTTGCCCGCCAATGAGGGATAGCTTTGTCTTCCTTCGAACTCCCAAGAGCACCTACACCACTACGTGATCTAGGCCGACGATAGCCCGCTAATCCTCATTAAAACTAGGTAATGTGCTGGAAGGCAGGTTAGGTAGCACGCTAGACCCCCACGATGGGCTCGTATGTTCTGTGCACCTGACGGGTTCTAGGTCAGCAGGCATACAACGAGGTACGCCCATGCGGAAGGGTGCCGCCTGCAAAGGAAAAAAAATAAAATAAAATAAAAAACGGAATTGAGAATTGACGGGCAAAGTGATCTGAGTGTAGAAATAAGGACTAACAGGATACAATATCAGGATGCGCATTGATTCAACACTATAAAACCAGGTTGGTAAAGCGATCGGCCGCCCCCTCTTATCCAATAAGCGGCATATAGCTCGCGTTTGCATCATGCGGGTCTCTATGAGAATAAAAAGAAGAAGGCTTGTTCTGTCACCCCTTGGCCGTCACGGCATTTTGTTACGAGAAATTACGGTTTGTTGGGGGGCAACTTGCACAACCATGACTGCATGACAAGGGGAATACATACCTGGTGCAAGAAAAAACAAGCAAACTAAAAAATGAGGTTGAACAAATTCACCCTGCAGAGTTACCTGCAGCTCTGGGAACCGAGTAGGGTGGTTTCACAGACCCTGTATGTCTGGGTAAATGGTACTGCTAGGGAGTAGTGTCCAGAGATAGATATGGTTCGAGGCGGGTTTGGCTAGTGCAAAGCGTCTACTTATCTATACACACGATGTACCAGTACCGAGAAACCCTGATAGATAGTATAGTATAGTATAGTGTAGGCAGGATACGCACTAACATGGCCATAGCTCGTGGGTATGGGTAGCATACATGTATCAGGGAATCAGTCGAACTAACGGCTAGAGTAGATGCGACGGATAAGTATTCATTGCTGGCGGCCTCGGCTTAGATTTCACTCGGTCTTCGGCACTCGCACAATCATTGGATCTAGCTATCGTGACCGACATTAACGTCGGGATAGTGTCGGGAATGAGAATAGCGCAAAGACTAGTAGCGCCGAAGACTCGCGATTCGGTAGCCGAGACGGCCGCTTCTTTATCCGCCTCATCTATGACATCGTCTACCTACAGTAAGTGAGAGGGAAACCCGTTGCGTCCACACAGCAAAGCAAAGGATGTGGGTGCTTGTGGGTATTGTATCAGACCGTTGTGCATACTTACTTACTTGGGTAGTTACACAACACTAGACCAGACCAAACTGTCGGATTAGTCTCTTCTAACTCATATTCTAGCTATGTCCATTCAAGACGGGTGAAGATGCAGGGTCGGGATTGAGGTATTAGAGGTCTGAATTGACGGAATCAAGCTCTATAGTGCTCTAACCAAAAGGGGGCCCTTTGAATTAGTGCTCCCAACTCTATATAGCCTCATGGCCAATACTATTTCAAAGCATTGCAATCTATAACGAGTTCTGCTTCGAGTTTAGTTTCTCTATGCAGAAACTTTCTAGTACAACAATGACAGTAAAACAGCCAAAAGGTTGCGTGGGCCCCGCAAACCCCGAGATTTAGTCCAGAACTTGCCGGAATGACATTCAGTCTGCAAACTTCGTGGGCAGATTCGGTTTTAGGCCCAACCGAACTATGGCGGCGCCTGGACTAAGTACCAAAATGAGATTATGTACGTGTTGGCAACCAGAGCTGCATGCTTCATCAAGTAAACAATTACATATACCCCTGATCCGCCTGTCAATGCAATGGGATATTCCCGCCGTAACGCCGTCGTATGAATGAGATCTTGATCCTAACAATTTCAAGCCTCCCTGCGACAATATCAACTCATGCCACTTCGAATGGTTACAGAAAAATCTCAGAGATATCTCAGTAGCCTGGCTTACCCGGCATCGGTGGTAGACCATGGCCGGTGCTTATCGGGGGCAAATGGTTATGGCAAAATATCTTGCCGTTGGTGCTTTTCATGCAATCTTTCTTGGAGACATCAATATATTTTATCGGGTCCTCATAACTCTCGAGCTGACAGCATTCCACGTTTTTCATCCAGCGGTGCGTAACCACATCGTTCATTGTGATACGCTTCTTCGGGTCGGGATGGAGCATGTTCAGGACCAGGCGACGGAGTGCAAGCGGCTTGACGAATAATTCAAAGGCTGTCAATTTAGGGTAGACATCCTTTGCGATATCGGGCTTCGCGATTTTCTTTGCATCGGCCTTCTCCCAGGCGAGAACTAGATCATTGTAGCTCCTCTGGCTTAGACCGGGGAGCCCAAACTCAGCTTTCTCCCAGATATTGGCACCGAAGACGAGGTAGATCATCACGATAGCAGAACTCCACACATCTAGCGCACGAGGGTCGTACTCCTCTTTTTTGCTCAGGGCTTCGGGGGCAATATAAGGCAAACTGCCACAAATTCCTGGCTTGCAGAATCGTACCTCGCCCATAGCAACGCCGCATTGTCCCCCCGACTCTCTCAAACCAGGATGTATTCCCGAAAATACTTCGGAAACGCCGAAATCAGTGATCTTCAACTTGCTGTCTTTTGTAATTAGAAGATTTTCTAACTTGATATCACGGTGTGCAATGCCGTTGTTGTGGAGATAATTGATGCCCTGGCAAAGCTGCTTGAATAGGCAGAGTCGATCCACGTCACGGCCTTCCTCCTTTAGATACTTTTTCGACACGAGACTAAAGAGATCTCCTTCAGAGCAGTACTCCATCACATGATTCCAACGACCGTGGTCGGTACACAATCGGATTGTTTCGACAACATTGGGGTGGTGTAAACTCTTGGCTATGCTGTACTCTGATTTGATCTTCTTCTCGTAGTCCTCAGCCGACTCGGATGTCGTTTTGGATCGGAACTCCTTGACAGCATATAACTCCCCAGGACAGCCCTTACGTACCATAAGAGTGACTTTGGAAGTTGCACCTTTACCAAGATGCTTGCCATGGCGACCGAGGAATTTGTGATGATACTCGTACTCTTTCAGCAGTTCAGCAACGTCAACAGTAAAGTCATCAGGAAGGCTCAAGCTCAGTCTTCTAGCCTTCATACCAGTCCCAGCATCTGGTGGGATAGCCCATGGCTGGCGCGTTAAGTGGTTTTCCTCAGGGTTTGGCTTGCGCTCCAAGCTTCTTGCTCGGCGAGGCGGGTGGTTCTTGGCAGTACCGACAAAATTAACTCTCTGGCGAAATGAGAGCCCTGTATGGGCCCTCTGCTTTTTTGCGTTATTTTCTAAGAAATCACGAGAAGTGGGCATCGAAGTGCCGTTAGTTTTGTCGTGAGAGACAAGAGCCATTTCGAGGGGTGAGCCGGGCGATGGCGGCGTATTAGATCTTGTTGTTGCTACTGATCGATGGTAAGAGAACCGACGACGGCCAGCATGAGTAGTAATTCTACCAACAGCTGAAAGACTGGTTTCGGATGCACCAGTGCTGTAACTGGGCTCTTTTGGTGGTGACGTTGCAGCGATTGCACTGCCTGCACTATTTTCATCTGCGAGTTGATTGCTACGCTTGAACAATGACGACATGGCGCGCGACAGGGTAGATGAAGAACGCCTGGAAATAGGCCGCGATGTGGTAGCAGGGGTTTGTGGGGTCTGTTCGGGGTTGGTAACAACCTTCTTAGTGGGCGTTGGAGAATCCTCAGTTGCTAAGACAAGTGGCGTTGACGGTAATGCAGGTTGCAAGTATCCCTTGCCGGATTGACTCAAAGGACCATCTGGATGCTCAGGGATGCCTAAAGATGCTCCAACAAGGCTATTGGGGACGGAGTCACGATGATAAAATTCGTGACTGTCACAAAAGCGGAAATCCCTCGATTGGCGGCCACTGACAGGCGTAACAGGGTCGTTGGGGAGAGATTCACTGCACGTTTCCTCGTCGCATTCTTCGGGAATCGGAGTGGTTAAATCTGTAGGATATCGCCGCAGTGAGTCTATTGGGGTCTGAAGAGAACTGCAATAGGACGAAGTAGTGATGGAGGATTGCGAGGGAGAGGTGGACAAGGCAGACAATTCTGGAGGAGGGATTATTAAACCAATGGTGAAGTCGAAGATTGAACGATTAAGGTCGGATATACCTGATATAAGTGTCTTTGATGAAGATGACGGAATAGGTCGCGGGGCGGAGGTGGCAGTGGTAATGGGGCCTGCTGGCTTGGTTGTAGGCGGTAGACTGGCGGGAGGTGTAGTAATAGTAGTAGTAGTAGAAGTAGTAGGAGTAATAATAGTATTAGAACGAGGTGTAGAAGAAACGGTGGTGGCGGCGGCGGTGAAAGTGGTAGAAGACGGTTTTGTAGGTGACACAGCAGAGACAATAGACGCAAGTGTACTAGGTGTACTGGCACTAGGTGTACCGGGACTGGACGCGTAGCTGGCGTCAGGATTAGGATTAGGATTTGGTTTTAGATTTGAATTTTGCTGGGCACGGGATCCGATGCTGGAACTGGAATGGCGAGCAACGGCCGAGGAAGGTTGTTGTGAATAATAAGAGGTCGTGGGTGCGGATGATGACATGGCTGGCACAGGCGCTGCTGTGAGCACTGGTTGTGTCCGGTGCGCCGGCATTGTTATTGTTCTCTAGTGCAGTTGGTGGTGCAGTTTGCAGCGCTGGAGTGCTGCAGTGGCGTACTGTGCAGTGCAGTGCAGCGCTGTGCTGTGCTGTGCTGTGCTGTGCTGTGCTGTGCTAACCTACCTAGCTAGCCAAGGGAGAAGCCAAGGGAGAGAGAATCGGTGTAGGCACGGTAGGTGTAGGTATCGAATTCGTCTGTTCCCTGCTTTGTCGTTGCCAATACCACTAGGACCAGGCCTCCCCGAAAATTGGACTCGCTTCCTTCTTCTGAGAGGGCCTGTGACGAAATTGGCTCCAGCAGGCCAGGGACGCCCAGGGACCATCAGCTTAGTAGGGGCGTTGGGGCGTAGGGGCGTAGGGGGGGAGGTTGCCCTACTGGCTGCAACGAGGCATGGGCAAGCCACCGGGCGGGACAAAGGGCGAATGAATTATAGAGTAGAGAACCCCCCAATGCGAATGAATGGGCAGGCAAATAGGTAGTTCAATAGACAGTGCCGCAGAATGGAAAGAAGTCTCTCTCTCCAAAAAGAAAACACACACATAAAAACACAATCAAACCACAGGACCACGGACTGACTCAATGGCTGGGTAAGCTGGGTAAGAGAGAAGAACTTGAATGGGCGGGAAAAGAGCGCGTTATGAACAGCGGGCGTCGACGGGCGTCTTGTAAGTGATATACCAAGCCAGCACTTAGTTAAGTGGTCTCCCCTTCTTCCTAACCTTTCGCAGATGCTTATTTAGCAACAAGGCAGGTCAATGGATCGAGTTAGAAACAGCGCCCTTGTGGCCCTAATGCACGCTATAAATCTGCAGGGAAGAGCGCTTATGGAGGCGAGCGAGGTACTTGGGTAGAGTGGTGTAGCAGACCAGTACAGCTAACAGCAGCCCTCGAGTTACATAATAACCCTCCCCCCTTGCTGGCTTATTGGACTCTGCACTAGAGACTGGGATGTAGGGACTAGGATGTAGGTACTGGGATGTACACTACCGATCCACTGCAACGAGGTAACCTTTGAGGAATGGCGTCTGGAAAGAAGTGGGAGTGGTACGTATCAAGTCCCGGTTTAGCGCTCAATGACGCTGTATCGTGTGCCCTGTTTATTGCGTATGAGTGACCTATTGGATAAGACACGCTGGATATCCCCGAACTTCAGTCAAATTCCCGCAAAACCCCATGTCCGTTCCTTCATGGGGGGGCCGTATGTGGTCCTAGTTTCGTGCGTGCAGCTTAGGTGGATGAGGGATCCAGTCCGTCGAGTATATCGGGGACCATCGAGTATGGGGAAGATGGAATTGACGGTTGGGATGGACGAGAGACCGTGAAAGTTGGCCGAGAAAAACGTTTATTCTTTCTCTATCAAAAAGACTAGCATGATATCTGGGGACGTGAATGGTTCTCAGATCAAACAAGACGAGCGACGCTACAACTCAAATTACAGCAGAGGTAGACTAATAAGCTGTTCTAGTAGGTAGTGTATAGATTGGGCTCGAGTTACGGCCGTGAGAGACGAACAAAGAGAAAGAAGATTGTTCATAAAGTTATAGTCTTGCGGACCGAGGCGGGAGCACCGAGAACTTAAAGAACACAGTCATGTCTTGGCTAATTCTTCTTCGAATCTTCGACGCAGCCAAGTGGTGTAGGCCCCTGGCTACTCATCGCAATCAAGGAGTGTTGCACAGTCGGCGGTACCAAGAAGAGGTCGAGGCGATAGGTCCAACGATCTACATTGCCTAGATGCCAAGCAACAAGAAGATGGGAGTGAGTATATTAGGAGAGCGGCCGTAGTAAAACAAAAAAAAAAACCACCTGAATCAGAGACAAGACAATAGAGGCCCGGCATAGCTATCTATTGTCTTACTAGTACAAATTGCCTAGCGTAATATAGCGCTACGGTGGATCGAAACATCTACTGTAAGGCAAACGCTTTTGATCTTAAATAAGTATGGTTCTGGGCCTGTCTTGGCTAATAATAAGTACCAAGTGGAAAGTATTCGCTCGATGCTATGGATGCGGCCCAGACTGTGTAAGCAGAGCGAACGAATCTCGAGAGTGGTGCTATGCCCTCTTGCGATAACAGTCGAAGACAATGAAAGAGCTATTTACAATTCCTCAAAGAACGATGAACTACATATGTATATTACACTATACATTGTACCTGATTTTGAAGACCCAGCATCCTTGTCCCTTTTTACTGAACATTTCGGCGGATTTCGAGATCGCAAATGCTTGGTATATTCGCTAAGTCCACTTCCTTAAACCACAGAAAGCTTAGTCTCCTCCACCCAGTTCCTACACTAGATCAGTACTAGATCCATGATAGATACGGCTAAATCACATGATTTTGAGTGGAGGGCTCGACTCTGTATAACTGGGGCTGCCAAGGCTGACTCCGTGTGAGACACATCGCGACTGTACGAAGTTACAGTAAAGAGATATATATACAGAGTATACGGAGCACTTGGCGGCTGCATTGCATCACAAATTAGACCACAAGTTTTCCCAGCCATGTACATGACAGTGTACCAAATACCGTATGTCCAATAATGTAACACTACCTGAACGCTGGAGAATGAATGCTGAGATGTATCACTCGCCAAGACTCCAAGATACGTCGAGATTAATTGATAGTTTGCAAGTGCTCCGGCTGAGTGAGTCTAGTCCGTGCCAGTCTTGCTTAAAGGCGTCGCCAGCCATCTTAATCTTCCAGCATCGTGATCCATTTCAAAGTACCGCCCAAAGAAGCTAGGGAGCTAGGAATGTAGATATGAAGCGGTTGGACACGTAGTGCCGTGTACTGTAGCTAAATGCCGCAAATCGTTGTCGAGGTACTCCGTACTCTAGTATAATAATACCAGTCGGCTCTAGTGTGAGAATACTTGTGGGGTCCTCGAGTTCGTCACCGGAACGAAATCGCATCCCTACCCATTCCCATTCGGGCGGATCATTCACGATAGGGTCGCCCCAGCACGATTCATTTTCTCGCAGTTACACTATTAGTCAAGGAGAGCCGTTCACAAATTACTGACAGAGCAATGCCGGGTTCTGTCAACGTCGTTTTGTGGCGCCTGGGAACACATGTGTCCAGAGCCAAGGGATAAGTTTGCGCCCACCTGTTTCCCCCCTCAGGGCTTACTTATACGCTCGCCCCGAGTCGTTACAGTATTTAGTGTAGGCATCTAGAACCATTTTTAACGAAATACATACTATGTAGTATATATGGGCGTCTCGGTAATGACTTGTACTGTACCTACTACTGTAGTATCTGGCATATATTTTCGAATTACTATGTACGAACGTCGTGCGCCACTGACAATGTTAGTAATACTCATACGCGTATAAGACCTAGCAGATTATTTGAGCTTCTTGGAGCCGCTTGGCAAGGCACACCGATGTCTCTTCGGGACATGATGACTGAGAAACGTTTTGTCTCTTATGTCAATCGTCAGTCCCAGGATCATTACTTGATATTAATTTCGGCCTGATGCGCTGCAGTTTCAAGCGAGACGCGGAGAACACGGCACGAAAAAAAAAGATTCCATTGCTCATATCACCTACCCGCACAATTGATATAGAAACGGGAACATGGGAGGCGCAACACACGCCGAGCGCCTGGGCAACAGTGTACTGTACCACATTAGGCCCAAGAAGATGGGCAGTCGAGCCCAGGTAGGTAGGTATAGACGGCGCTGATGCGTTAGCAGTTCATCGTGGGGGCTCGCAGAGACAATCACGCATCGACTGTCGAGTACGACATAGTAGGCTAGTTTAGACCTGTACTTACACAGTAGATTAATTGGCCGTGGTTAATTAGCACGCGAGGACTGTGACGTTTGAACAGACTTGGCCATTAAAAAATTTGTCAATCCTACTATTGGCGTGCTTGGCAACTTATTCATGGATTGTAGGCGTATAAGAGGGAGAATAACCACCATCTCATTGGCACAATTGATGAGCTACGTCCACCGGCCTTTACTCGACTTGGAAAGCTTCGAAAAGGGAGTAAGTTCTATTCTCGACAGTTGAAGACTAATATGCGTCACTTTTAGCATCGAGAAAAAGATCACCATCTACCTACGCAGTGGTGCGCACGAGTGCGGAGATAGTCATCCCCTTTCTACGTGAAGTGCTGAGGATGGCGAGCAGTGAATATCGAGTTGCAATTGTAATCCGGAAGTTTGATGCGCCTTCTTGATGGGCCATCGGTATCGCTAAAAATGGTAAGCCGTGATAGTTCGCTCGAAGTACCAACGTATCAAACTCCTCGAGAGCTTCACGACAGCAAATTCCCCCACTATTCCCCGGGTGACGCAACGCCGTGGTGTAAACGGTCAGTTCGATCTCACTTGGTCATGCAGTTGCCCAAACACCAGAGGAAAACTGCAGCACTGCCTGTCGCACGGCACGAACGAGAATGATGGTTATCCCAGAAGTTCTTTTTCTCATGGCCTGGGCGATAATCACCATCCTGTCTTCTACCATAGTGGTTCCGGCTAGTAGTTAATTTATTGACACTATGTAAATACAAACAACCCAAAACAGATATGCGCAAGCCTCCGTTGGTCAGCGTAAGAAAAAAGGCAAACCCATTGGGCTGTTACGCATCCTCAACGCCATGATTCGACCGCCAAGGCGGCGTGGGATGCTTTGGGTAACATCGTGGACTACGATCACTAACAACTGCCAGCCTACTGAGGCTCTTGGCTGAGTAGAAAGATCTGCAAGCAAATATATTCCCAAAGGAGCAACGACAACGAATTGGACTAGCGGTCTGTTGTAGAAACACGCCGACCGTGAAATACATACTTGTAGGAGAAGTAGGATTCAATGACCTCATCACAGTCAATGGCCTTAATTCATTCCCAACGCTACCTGCCCTAGCGGGATAATTGTTACATATGCAAATCTGCTAGGCTGTTCTGCGGCAGTCATTCGTATGTAGTGTATATACGAACATCCGGGATATATTTGGAAATAATTCCAAATGCAGTAAGTTTTGTTATGCTGGCATCGCAACTTGACCAAAAAAGAACTCAACCATGTCTAACCTGGCAGTTTAACACATCCAGCAATGCAGTCTCAGCTCTGATCGTCACGGTGAACCATGCTCCCAGAGCGTCAGCACTTTGTGGCAAGGTGTAATCAAGCTTTCATTTGAACATATCCATGCATGTTCTTGCTCCTTCGGTAGCGGGACCCCTCAATTGGCTCCTAGGTGAATCCGCATCACCTTCACATCATTTCCTCCCTGCACGTCAGCCCTGAAACCTTCAACGAGGAGTGGCGGTGTACAGGTGTATAAGCTTCTAGAAACGAGTGCAGGGCTAGAATGCAACGGATATGCACCTCACTTAGTGTATGTGGCTTGCAGAATCACAACAGCGTACAATTTTGTTCCGGTGAGCGATGGGGGCTAGTTTAGTCTTACGCCTCTTGTAGATTTAAAGCAGCGGTGCCATCGCTATATGACACCGATCGACAGTGAGCTACCATTTGCTGAAGCAGTCCTGAGGCACACCATACCCTTACCAATAAAGTACTATACCGTGCGCCACCTTCAGCCCGCCTCCAGGTTTCTTCCCCACGTTCATCCCCAGAGAAAAATGCCTCCCCTGTCCTCACCGTCGTGTGCCCCCTTACCGCGTCCGTCCCATTAATCCCCCTTACCAGGCTCGTTCGATTGTTTTGTACATGTATATGTATTTCCTAATCTGACCGCTCACACGACAGTGACGGGCAGGATGTATCGTTTCTGCACAACAATGTTTCACGCCTGCCCAGAGTCCTAGGTAGGGTCCAGGGATGCGCGCACACCAATCCCACAACACCGCAGAAGCCAAGTCGGGTGGCCCCAGGTGGGCAGAAAAGCTTCGTGTCGCCGTGTCAGGGGCTCAAACGACGTGCCCGATGAATCGGAAAGAGGTCAATGTTTGTATTTGATACAATTCCATATCAATCATACACTACGGCGGGCATAGTCACGACGTGTACTCACGTCACTAATCGCGGCCACGCCCAGACAGAGCAACCCGCCAGGGCTAGAGTAGAACTCCAGCAGCGAATATGGTTAGCGATCACACTGGCAAGCTGTTGCAGCTGTGGCTTCACTGAACCTGCATGAAAATGCCTCATTTAAATGGCAACCTTTGTGTAGATACACATGTTATTCGACACGGCGTACACACTGTACACGTCACATTATCGAAAGGGTCGCGGTCTGTATCGAATAGAGGCCATACGCCGGAGGGAAATTTGCTTGGGAAAAGTTACCAAAAAAAAAAACGCCATTATCCTACATTGTAGGTATCCGGTTGTCATGTCGGCATTGCCTTCTCGTACACTAGGTAGGTCATTTAATCCATGTTACGAGTTTCACTGCCGTCCCTGCCAAGTCGATTGTCTGCGGATCCGATCTCTTGGTATTGCGAGGCATACCTATTACGAGCTACACGTCGGTCCGACAACCACTTGGCAATTCTGATAGAAAACCAGAGACGACACACAGATCTTGGCGTGTTCGAATGCAAGACACGAGAAGCATTTGTGCATGCTCTGATCCGCCTCGGAGGGGGAACTACCGGCAGATGCCAATTTTTCGTCTAGACGCCGTCCGTCTGACCCGAAACCCCTAGGCCGGCTTCGCTTCAGGCATCGGGTAGGAATACAAGTACTATCTTGAATTGGGCCCGAGATTGCCGCCATGGGGTTTCACAACACGCTTGGCCGTCAAGTGGTGAGGACTGGTCCCAATTGCTGCTTTTGATAGTTGCCCTCATAAGAATCAAGTCTAGAGCATAGCCCACTTACTGTAACGTTCCGCATACCTTGTCTCGGCCTTTTCAAGCCCATGAATATGCTGCTTACAATTTGGAAGGGAATGTCACAGTAGGTTCCTGCGCCGAGCCGGCTACTGAGTTTGCCAAGAAGGTGGCGGCTGCGCGAAGGATAAGATGGGGAATGTTGCCAAGCTGCGAGGAGTCTGGCTGAGTTGAGGACAATACTACTGATCGGCCACAGTGACCAAGAAAACACAGCTGCCTCTACTCGTGTTCCAGTTCCATGGTGCGGCATGATTGGTTGTAACCCTCCATCGGCGATACACTCATCCATCTTCGGCGATACCTCCATTGCCTCAAGAATCGAAATGACCATTTCCCATCGGAGCCTTGGATCGGCGCCGCGTAACTTAGAGGTGCGACCATATAGCAATGACGCACTCTTCTGTCTTGGCGATAGCCATTCAACACCGGAACACGTTTGGGACTTCTGTACACCGAAACACTCTTGGTACTAAGCTGACAGCAGACCGGTTTTGAAATAAAAGCCAAGTGGTGCAACTCGACGAGAACTATTTAAAGACCCGATGCTATTCGCGCACCACGGATTGAGCGTAATACGTTGAGCCTGTCGTGAAGCTGACCACAGATGATTGACGATATGAGCTACAATCCAAAGTAAAGACGAGTCTCTCATAGGTTATAGGTCTCAGAGGGATCTAGGTATCCTCACGGTCCTTGCTTTAGCGGTTTCCAGGAAGCCGTCCGACCGCAGGTGAGCATCATACGACGTATTTGTCTCATGCCCTCGCCGATGAACAAATTATCGCAGCCATAGGCTCTGATGATAGCTGCGTTACGCGTCTTGTATAGACGGACGATACTAGACCTTCTCACAACCAGCACAGCCTTTCAGATATAATCATATACTGGATGCCACGTAGTATACGATGCGCTAAAGTTGAAGGATCTACCTCGGCATGATCAGGACACTACTTGATTTGCCATTCACGGGACGTGCATCGCCTATAATGTTGTGACGGATGGATGCCTTTGTGTATCTCACTGCTAGATGTGTGCTAATGGCACAAAGGATCTTCTGTGTAAACAGAGCAGTGACAATAGCCAGTAGTCCGGATATCATGACCCAGTGCCATTGAACACGGTCCTTTGGTTCTACCAATGCCAAGTGTAAATCTTAGAGGCTACTATTCAAAACTTATCAGGGCAGCAATAAAAACCACTAGCCAATGAGCCGTACAGACGGTACCAAATAGTATCTCGTTACAAATAACTATCTACAATTCATCGGCTTCAAATCGCTATGAGAAGCTAAACCGTAAATCAATCGTCTTACCTAGGTTAGGCAGTCAAGGCTAAAAGAGATCGTCGCAGCCGGGCAGACCTACCCCTATTAACACACCATAGCCTCATATTACGCTCTAGGCCATGATTCAATCTATCTACGCCTCAAAATTACTCTCTTCTTTAGGTTTGTGAAGACTAGTGACATTGCACAGGGATTCCCAGTTAGGCCAAGATTTAAACACAAGCCGCCAAGCGTCGTCCCGCCATGATCTACCTTTAGTGTCTTGACGACAAGTCGGTTGGCCGCTTGGACGTCTTGGGACGTCTTGGAAGGTCGACTTAGAAGTCAGATGACTTCTAAACTTACCTCCACTTCCACACCCATCTCCAACTCCTCCTAATCTAGGTAGCATACATCGGGCCTCCACGAAGACCCCCAAAGTTTACGTAGCGGCGCCATTTGCGGTACGAACGGTCTTACTGCAGTATTTATTTCTCCCTGCCCCCCACCGGAGGAGACAGGTGTGTCGCGGATACTACGTCTACTTAGTTATATAGTAACATTGGCGTGACTTGGCGGGTAACTGGGGGAGAAAAGGGGGGAAGGACAATGAACATTTAGGAGAATTAGAGTATCGAGGTCTGATCTCGGTAGCTGTCGGCAACATTCAAAGTAAAAGTACATTGCATAAGATATAGAGAAAACCATTATAGCAGACACTCGTTTCCTATGCTTCGGGGAAGCAGTCTAACGCTGCCGGAAATCATATTCCCACGCGGTGAACGTGTGCATCTCAAATGCACAAGGATAAGTTTGTCAAAAGGCCGGTTTAAGTAGGTTCTGCCCGTAAACTTAACTATATCAATATATTTTAATGGCGCATGGTGCCGGTCGAGGCGTTCTGTTCGCTTCTGACGGGCCGACTCACGCCGCGCTTCGGTGCCGGAGATCCTCGGCCGGTGGTATCGAGAATTCAAGGCTGCCACATTATTTGATATGACTTCCTTCTAATGTTGGTCCGACGTGTTCAGGTTTACACTTGCGTAGATTATCACATGCGGATATCCAAGGAAGGCAGATTAGCCAGGAAACGTTACGATGATATCTAGGATATATGCGTTATTGACGCAGGGACCGGCCTAACTGTTTATCTTCATTCAGCGTTGTCAAATATAACTATACTACTTGGGCACATTAAGCTGTTGCCTGCGGTTGCCAGAATCCTTGTCTAGTCCATTAATCAAACGTAGTAGAGAGATTCATCGTACCAGCTCATTGCTCCAAATATTCGTCTAAATATCTTCCAGTGTTATGCCCGCCATGTCAGGACTGCCAGTATGGGGTATAATATGACACTTGTTGATGCACGAAGCTCCCTTGGAAGCCTCGTAGTTACACTGCTACTATATACAAGGATTTATTTGTTCCCTAGATGCTGCCCGCGACACGTCACCAACTTTCTCGGAATTACTTTGCCGAACGTGTTCTAAGTGCGGAGAAAATTGCCCTGGTTGAGCATTCATACACAAACCCTATCTTCCTATGAAACTGCTTGTTATGCTGTGATAGTTGAATCTCAAATCTGCGGCCTGTTTACCAGGCATGCCATAAGTTCATCAATATGAGAGATTTTCTAGCTATGTCAATCGTTACTCTAAAAGTGGATATCTTGCTGGCGCCTGGTAATCTGTATAGACGTAGTACTGAACCGATGGCTTTCGTTTGATCAAGCGTACACAAAGTTCGGTAGTAGGATGGTTGGCCATATGTGCGGGGATGAACTCTTTGTGTCCTTATCTGCTACTAGCCTTTTAACACCTGGTTGTTCTAGGTGGCCTGGTGTATCTAACTATCTTGAAGGTTGGCTGTTGACAAAGCAATGAAGAAGAAGTCTGTTACTCATCAGAATCTATTATTTCTGCCACACCTTCTAGCCTGGGACAAATAAGGTGTCATGTGTATAAGCCAAGGGTATCATGACATTAGGTTAGACTCCTCGCGTAACAGTGAATGTTTATCGGCCCCCGATGCTGAGGTCATGACAAATACGTTGCTTTACGCCTAAGGCCACAATCTGGGATTAGTTACAGGGGTACTAGTAAATCCGTGGTGGGAGCTTTAACGTTATTCATGAGACAAACTTTTTCGGTTCCTTTGGCTAATTATTTTAGATGATTTAACTACTAGGTTGGGAGGCTTGGGAAAAAAAAACTTTTAGATGTACTGAAGTGAATCGTGAACCTCCATCCCTATTGATTATTAATATAATCAAAATAGAGCAGTGGTAACTTAGTAAGTAAACTGACACGACAGTTACTGATACGTATAGAATGGGTATGAAGAGTATATTGTCACTCAGAGTGTCTAAACCAGTGGCCCCTAACGTACGGCACACTTTTTAGCAAATAAAGTGTAATATTCGTAATTTGTAGTCTAAATTCTTGTGATTCTCAGTTTCGGGACGATCGTGAATAATTTGTAGATTGAAATTGGGTGATCCTCGTAAGCTATCAGACAAGTCTTAACCGTTCACGACTACGTGTCCTTGACATAGGATAACTAAGATTTTAATGATTCACAGCGAAGTGCCCGAAGCCGAGTGACTTCAGTCCGAAGCTTCCGACTAAGCCGCCTTAATATCCCGGCATAGGATGTCCCCGGGTGGAACCAAAGTAGGGTTGCGAAATACCGGAGCTCGGGTGATACTGAATATATATATACTAACCCTAACTATCTTTTGCCTATTATGTACATAAAAGAAACCGAAAGAAGAAAAAGATAACCAAAAAAAAAAAGGCCAAAACGTACAACACCAGGGATTCGCTGGTCGTCACCGACCCAACTACTAATCTGGCGCTCTACCGGCTTATCTATGGGAGAGCGGACGGGATCCCGAGTTTTCCGATGGCTATGGTCGTACGTGACAGCTTTGCTTTTGTTAGGCCTTATAACTATGAGGAACCTGGGTAAGTTGCGCATCACACTACTTATACAATTGCCTAGGCAGAATTTATCATAGTTGTCTATTATCGCACCTCCTTGGACGGAGATATGTTTTAATTATAATAAAGGGCGCTAGTTTAGTCTATGCTCTTTTTATGACCACAGGTGCTCGTTATAGCATATACTTGGAATGACAATATGGCTGTTGTTTCTCAGCCCGAGAGTCTGATTTATGACTCTACGTAGAAATAAGTCATTAAATCTACAGCCAAATAGTACGGATGTACTACAGCGCTTGCTACTTGGGCTATATTGCTTAGAGCTAGTTTCTCGCTTTGATTGTCATCTCACCCTCAGAGGTGGCAGATAATGAGTTTAGAGCATTTCCGTCCCGCTGACATGGTTTCCACATCTTCCATTATCGTCTGGAATTTTGTAGAAACTACTAACTGTCAAGGTAGTGCAGCCAGCCTACCTCGTTCGAGCGGTATAAGCTTTGAAACCCCCTAAAGAAACTCGTTCTGTTGCATAAGCGTCTTTTGCTCCAGAATCACCTGTTAATTGGGAATTACAGAAAGCATCACCGGTTGGTCTCGCCAAAATTTACGCCTGTGATATTTTATTCATGCCTTTGAGTATTTCGTGTTGTATAATCCGTATGGCTGTTGCCAACTTCGACGAATGAGCGGATTGGGAGCCGTCTCTAGGTGTCGGATCGGATGAGACAACAACAATTTATTAGGAAAATATCAAATCTAGGAGAAACTCAACAATTGGTTGTTGTTTTATCACTGAACATGGAATAATAGTATAAGACAAAAAGGTCATTTCGCAATGTAGCCGAGACAATCTCTCATTATCGAGGGATGCTTAGCCTTTTCGCATAGCCCTATGCAGGATATATCGCTCTTGATTAGGATACAAACTTCTCTTTATTCTAGGTATATCAACAATTAAAGAGAGAAGATAACATAGCCGAACAAATGAGATACTCTATGATTATCAGCTGTTATTGCACAGCAACATGGTAGTATCAGATTATCGTGGGAGGCCAAATGCGGCTATGTCTCGGGTCTTCACAGAGTTCACCACCACAACTTAGGTTCGAGCAGCACAGCTTAGGAACAAAAACGAAAGAGATTCCCAAGGATTCCGTTAGAGCGCGATACTTGAATGTTATGAATTAGGGTGAGATATTCAGGGGATTATGCAAACCTATCTCTGAGGAGCGTGATACATCCTCACATGGCACACTTCGTCCTGCTCCATTAATGTCCGTGTATATGCGATCAACTCTCAAGGATTCATACACTCGTGCTTTTTATATGGCTCATGGCTGGTGTATTGAGTCCAGAAGCCCATCCGGGGTGTCGGCGTTGACGTGATCCGAGCTCTGACCGCTACCGAAAGCCAGCTACCTACTCCTTCTCCGGTTTTATGAAGTCATAATACGTAACACTACTGTCCTCTGTTGATCTGATCCAATATCTCACATCCGCTGACTGAAGTCGAGCTGGGATGTCGGCACCGAAAAATAGCTGGCGTTACGCCATTCGCATCCCCAGGGTTTTAGGAATATTACGGAATGGTTTTATTAATTCTACCTAGTGTTGAAACTCTAAGAACGAAAGATGTATCTTCTTGTAGATTTAGTGATTGCGTCTCGCCGCTACAAGTAAACACAACTCCTTTCGGAAACCCGATCGCTTGCAGGACGAGATGCGGCAGATGACGGAACGAGAATGAAATCGATTCCGCTGGCATACGACGGTGATTGGTTTAGCTAAAATTTCACCAATCGCGTCGATACCACGGTTACGCTCGGAACGCGGGAGTAAAGAGAGAAGATGAGAAGACCATTGTAACACGGACTAAAACACTTGTAGCTTGCTGAGCCCAAGGGGTGTAAAACTATTGATGATCGTTTTGTCGAAAGATGCTTGGCTAGACGATAACGTACGGACCTTCGCACTGCTGAATTGGGCGTTTGAGATACATAGAGTGATGTATACTACCTGAGGGCCTGTCTTCGAACCCGATTACTTCCGTTTTACGACGACATTCTCCTATGGAGAGAGCCTGTTTATACCCAACATATTTACTTGGGCAAAAAAGCGCCATCACAAGACAGCTTTCGGAGCTCGTATAGCAATCACACTAGTGACTACCCGGTAACGAGCGTGGGAGAGAATAGTGTCAACGAGGGAACATCTTCTGACCATGCCAATCACTCACAAGATGGTCCCTGCGGTTTCTCCCGTGAGATGAACTCGGCTCTGTTGAGTTCACGGTTTAATTCGATATGAGCCCGACTTAGCATCGAGCGCCGCAGAGTATAACAGCGGGAGACAAGTCTTGTGATGTAACGTATGGACAAGATCCCGACCTATTAAATGTTAGTCATAGGTTAATTAATTTACTAAGTGCTTGTTAGGTACTTACGCATGGTAAACAGGTTTACTAATAGAAGAAGCCATACTTGGTTACCAAAGGTGGGCAAACAGGCTTATGACTCGTCCGGGTCTGTTTCACTCTTTGTAGAGCAACAGGCTCAAGTCTAGCCGTTGACTTATTGCTTATTGATATAGGTCCCCTGCGGCAGAATGCAAGGACCCTGTCTAAGATGACATCACTCTGATTGAAACCGAGCGTGGCTTGCAGACAGACGGTTTCATCTGGAATGAGGGGTAGTCGATCGCATACCGACAGCAGGAATTGAGGGTATCTCGATGTGAAGTTTTGCAACGGGCACTAAGACAAGGCAAGACAAGGCAAGACTAGAATCAGAATAAGGGCGATTGATGATAATTATATAAAACTATATGCAATCTCTGGATTCTCCTTATCAGACTGAAGAAATCAAAGTCAGAACGGGGAGATCCCCGACGAAGGGCACTGGTGATAAGCGCGACGTGGTAGGCGCGTCTGTGGCGGCTCCAGTATGCCGGAGCGGAGACTTTTTAGGCGGTCTAGGCTATCCTATCTCAGGGGTTTAGGTCTGCTTAGGTCTGTTTAGGTCTAGCTAGCCCCTGGTTAGAGGTACCTATAGGCAAGAAGATGGGGAAGAAGGACCGCATTCATTTCTACCTTCCCACGACCGCTATTTGATACGTAGTACTTGACTTATACTATTGTTACCTCTCATCCTCTCGTCTTGATACCCTCTCGATAGATATACGGCCGAGTAACCGACTTTCTGTTTAGCATCTTTTAAATACCACGGTTTCTTTTCTTTTCACAGCTACCATTCAATCCACTTCGCTGCCACTCAATTCAATTCATACTAATTCGGCGCCATGACGACGCGATATAGAGTAGAATGTGAGTCTCATCGCTCTCCGTTCTCGCACACCATCCCGTCATGCTCACCAACTGACTCACCGCCGTTTACAGATGCCCTCAAAACACACAGAAGAGATCAATTCATAGGTAATATTAACTTACTCACCTTTCCTCTATACATGGAACCATGCCCTACGATTCAGCCCGCTCGAGCATGCCTGTGAACTTTAGGTTGCATGACAGCGGCATGCGACAGCGCTACGGGCCGGGAGAGTTGGAGTTGCCAATCATGTCGTGTTTGTAGTTTATGATAAAGTAATGTGGGCAGAAATCAATTCCCCCATCTTCTAGCCTATCGTCCCTGCTCTCTCGGTTATAGGAGACTCTTCATTACTAACGCCACGCTAGAATGGATCAAGGGATTATTGGCTGTCCCTTTTGTGCTTTACTCTCAGCCCACGGGCGTATTTGAAACCAATGGCGTCAGCGTCACTCAGATGTCCGAGGAAGCCCACAGGCGCTATGCTGAGATATTTAGAGATGTCGAGGTTATGATCGATGATCACAGTGCGTTTTGTTGGACCCCTTCATTAAAGTGATTAATGGACTTACGATATTCACAGTCGCACACCAATCGCACATGAATGCTATTCCGTCCAAATTGAAGCTTCTCGTCCCTCCAATAGGCAATTTCTTCACGAGGCTTCCCTTGGAGGCTGCATTCAAATTTCAGGATCGCAAACGTTTTATCTCATCGCGACGCTTCGTCTCGCCATCCTTCAACGATGTTCGCCTCATCTTAAACTCAGCACAGCTGATAGCCGTTACCACACACAGTACCCTCCAGCTCGCAACTTTTGACGGGGACGTCACACTATACGACGATGGTCAGAGCCTAGAGCCTGATAGCCCAATCATACCGCGTATGATCGACTTATTGCTTAAGAACGTTAAGATCGGCATCGTTACTGCCGCAGGCTACACTACAGCAGAGCGGTACTACTCACGCCTCCATGGGCTATTAGACGCAATTGCTCAATCGACCGTGCTCACACCGCAGCAAAGACAGAATATCGTCATAATGGGTGGAGAGGCCAATTATTTATTCGAGTTCAGTCCTACGTCTCCTCATCTACTAGCTCCCGTACCACAGGAACGCTGGCTTACGGCCGAGATGGCTACTTGGTCTGACGCCAGTATTAAAGCTCTGTTAGATGTTGCCGAGGCTGCACTACGCGATTGCATTAAGAATATGAACTTGCCTGCCTCTGTCATGCGCAAGGACCGGGCTGTGGGGATCATCCCCAGTGATCCGAATGTGCGCATCTCACGTGAGTCGCTTGAAGAGACAGTGCTCGTAGTGCAGAAGATTCTCGAACTCAGTGTTGGAGGCACTGATCGCAATAATGTTGTACCGTTCTGTTCATTCAATGGGGGTCGAGACGTGTTCGTTGATATTGGTGACAAGAGCTGGGGTGTAGCTGTGTGCCAGGAGTGGTTCGGTAAAAAGAATGGGCATCGATCAACATCGATCAGGCCGGACGAGACGTTGCACGTCGGTGATCAATTTCTCAGTGCCGGGAGCAACGACTTCAAAGCACGGAGTGTAGCGACCACGGCGTGGATCGCGAGTCCTACGGAAACTGTAGATCTATTAGACGAGCTGGCGGACTTCATGACCAAAAAGTTGAGTTAGTTTACTGCTAGTAGTAGCTTTCCTCCCTCTCTTTGTTCAGATATCACAGCGGCAGTATCTCTGAGTGTACTAATCCCCTACGCTCTACTTCGGAGAATACTGAGAGGTATAAGCTAGGGGTGGATCAACTATTTTTCATTTATAATTAATACCTTCAACACCTATATTAGAAAACATGATACATTTAGCAGCCACGGGCCA
Source organism: Xylaria sp. Z50 (assembly GCA_037356035.1). Classification (NCBI taxonomy): domain Eukaryota; kingdom Fungi; phylum Ascomycota; class Sordariomycetes; order Xylariales; family Xylariaceae; genus Xylaria; species Xylaria sp. Z50. The sequence goes on along the minus strand of JBAWJU010000014.1, from coordinate 36,735 downwards.
AAAGATTATATACTCTACCAAAATTCGTGGTCCAATGGGGACACATCAATCATTTCAAAGTGTGAAATCTAATGGCCTTGGGTAATTCAAAACTCCATCGCCACACTTAGAATGGGAAAATCATTCTTGCTCGCACGTCTCGCAGTCCTGATAACAGCTAGGATAGCCAGGATTAGTATTCATTTCTTCCAGCGTTGAGCCTCTTCATTTGAAGATTCTACCCACTTAAAGGAGGCAAATGCCCCACGAACCGTTAAAAAACGGGATAATGCAAGACCCGGAAAGACGCAGTCTGCCGAGAATTTGAGCCTGCGGGAACGTACCTACTACCTGTAGCAAAGGATATAGTGTCACGAGGGGCCACACGCAGACCCGGGGTACTTAATAGAGTCAATTAGACGAGAAGCTGCATGAGTAATTATACTACCGATCTCATGATCTGGGCCCCTGGCTTTCTAAGATCTGGGGATGGCCACCTACCCAATCACGCCACGCAGTTCCCAGGGGGTCATTACCAAGAAATCTTACTCAGAGTCCCACGGAGCACAGCATAGATGAATATAGTCAGAGGGGGGTGTCACGGTATTTCCTTGGATTCTTGCAGGGCATGGGCAGCGTGGGACAGACTCGCTAATATAGTAGTCTAGGAACGCAAGATCTGTCTTACCCACCCCCTATATATTGACGAGTCCTGAGGTTTGTGAGAAATATTTTGATCTAGCTGCTTGCTATCAACGAAGTGTATTAGAGTTTGCTTAGGGCATCGCTTTTGGTACCCCTATGAGCTGTCAACATCGCTTAGGCCTATGTTATACACTTGCTCTTTAAGAAGAGAGTAGTGAATACCTAGTCTTGTACTCTACCCGTGTGCGCAAGGGGGTGGAGCATAGTGGTGCTGGGAAAGCTTGATATATTATCTTGAGAGAACTTATATACCCATGAAGCAATGATGCCGAGTGGTATTGCTGCACGATTCTTGTCATGCGTCAAACCGGAAACTGGAAGATATACACACAACTAGGTTAAAGGTTTGCGAATTAACTATGTAGCAGAGCTACTAATATGAGAGTAGAATGTGATGCTTAGTGATGTACGAGGGCTCTGGGACATCCTCGTATCTATGTTACTGCTATATACAAAGATTTGCTTTGTCTCTGGGGATCGTGGCAGGTGGATTATGATACTATAGAGTAACCTAGCCATCCATGATCCACGTTCTCAATGAGTATAAGAGACAGTACTGTGTTCTAATCAGCACCTCTTGCCCCAGTGAAGAGTCCAGGTCTGATGGGAAGGGTTAAGACCAGGAAAAGCCTTGGCCTAAGAAAGGGGAGCCTAGCGACTCAGGAAACAATATCGATCACAGCAATTCCTCCACAAATCTGCCGTTTAAGCTATAGATAAGCATATAATAATCGCAACATAATTACTATTTCATAATAGCAATAAACATATATATGCATATGTGCATCTATTATTATGTACGCAACATATAATGAAATGCTTTATTTTTAAGGATAAAAAAAGCTTCAGCTTTGACAGGAACCTGAAAAAGCAATTTAAATGTATATAAAGTAACATTCGCTTTGAATATCTAGATCTTGATAATCACCCAGTTTCTTGCCGATCGATTTAGGCTCGCTACGGACCACAATCCCCAGAAGGAAGGTCGAAATGCCATGTACATTGTTGATGTGTTGGTAGAAGAAACATAGGAAAGAAAAAAACGACCGATGGCAAGTGGATTAGTGAACATCACTTCGCGTCAAGATGCTAGAGGTATCTATCCTGCGACGATTGCCACCCATACCCGAACATCACAGCCCGCGTTTAATCTCATTCCTTGTACCCTCGGGAGCTCGCGGCGCGATAATAAGCTCAAAATCAGCCCTGGGATAAAAGCAGTCTATTTTCGTCGAGCTCGAAGCTTCTGGTATCTCGTTTGTGAAAAAAAAACCATCGGTCTTCTCGGCGGGCCTGTCTTCCTAACCATGTCTCGCAATCCTGGGCCACGAGACGGTACTGGCTATTATCTATAAAGCGTCGAGATGAAGTTATATGAAATCCGCCCTTATCAAATATGACAGGCTAAAGAGGCTCAATAAGCGATAGCCTTGCTTGGTCGGGAAATCAAACAGGTTGGCATCCCAAGCGAGACGAATTGGAGGGTGGACGGCCAATGAGAAGGGCCGTTTTCACTTGGCATCCCCTGAAGGGGTAATTATTGGGCCGCCCCCTGTCGCCTGGGTGTGCTCATGTAGATTATCCGTCTGATAATGGATAGTATGTCGTCTATAGTACCCTCCTGGCTAGAACCCAGCAAGAGTCATTGAGATGTTGTGCTCCTCGTATTCTCTGTTGCGTTCGACCGATCTCACCTCGTAAGATCTCGACGGCACAGTTGCCGCTCATGAGATTCGGCCGGCTTTGAACCGTGCTCGTGCTCCCCTGATGCTCCCCTGATTTCCGGGGCTTGGCTCTTCTAGACCCGGGCGCGGTGCTGTGAGTGCTTGAAGTCCGCTCGCATTTCGACAGCAAGTCGATAACTACTATGTATATGATACACTACTATCCAGATCTTAATAAATTTAAGCGCTAACCCCTATATTTCACAGCCTGTTATCATAATAAGATGTCTTACTTTCTTATTAGACTAGTCACCAGATGACCTTAAAACGAGGGTGTGCTCTCTTTCGCATGGACTTATCAAATTTTCGCCTAATACACGACGCGGATAAGAGGGCAGGGGGGGTTAGCCTGATTTACAAAGCCTAGAGTAAGGCTGTTCCAAAAATAGTTGAGAAGACCTGGTATCCCTAAGCTGGAAGCTGCGCGATACTATACGGACCTGCATCACAAACCTCCGGGAATGCAGGCGGGTTACACTATAGGCACACGAATCTTTGGTTCGTATCTCGGACGCCTGAATTAGCATAGGATTGGACGGAAAGAGGGGAACGAACGACGGAGCTTCATCATCCTGCTTGCGGTATCTCAGGAGTTGAGCTGAAGATAGCTTACTTGACGTAGGCCGAACACGAATATATAAACAGCAGTCTTGTGTCCCCAGAATTACCCGTGGCTTGTTCACTAGACTGCAGATCACACATCTACTCCGCTCAAGATCCCCTTCAATAATCTTGTAAGTGCCACAACAACAAGGCATGATGGCTGATCACCGCTGATCAACTATAGAGACCTATCGTCTATACAGTATACCTTGAACGACAATGAAGTTCTTCCTCGTATCATTCATGGCGGCGCTAGCCAGGTACGGCTGCCAACATCCATATCCCTCATCTATCCCGACTAAACTGAGACCGTTCATAGCCTTACTTTGGCCGCCGACCCTGCCGTCGACCCCGTTGCGGAACCTGCCACTGACTCGGCCGGTGAGCCCGCCGGGACTGACCTGACTTGGTGGCCCCCGCGGGTCACGACCTCGATAACGACAATATCGAGGCCGTCATCGAGACCGACATCGGCATCGACATCGACATCGTCATCGTCGGGTTTCATCATTACAGTTACGACTCTGCCCCCCGGCAAGCCGACAGTCACTCCGATAGCGTGCCCAACGGTTACCCTCACCACTCGACCAGCCAACTGCCAACCCATCCGGTGAGTGCTCCACGGAGTCATTTCATTCATTCCCCGTGGCTTCAAGAGCGTGAAGGCTCTTTCGGGTTGAAACCATGTATTGGGACCTTCACTCAAGTTTCGGAATACCCGTGTGTTACGTTCAAGATGGTGATTACTAACCCCGGACATTGAATAGCTGCCCGATCCCCGGCTGCACTTACGAGCAGGACATGATGATACCCTGCGGCTGCGTCCCCAGGACCCTGCTCTGGGTCGAGGGGTGCCAGACCGCCTGCCCCGAGGGCTGCGCGACAAGGACAAACACGTTGACGCAGCTTTGCGCCACCGCCTCTCCGGGGCAGGCTGTTCCTACTGCTGTCTAAGGCCTTGCTCTGCTCGCAGTAAGGAGATAGTAACGGAAGGGCACAAGGATTTTGGTATGATCATGATGAAGATGGAAGACTATAGTCAACTTCGGATAGCTACCTGAAGCCAATTATTAAATGTTGTCGTATCTGGCTCGTTCCTTTGTGTAACGCGGTCTGACTGGCAGCACCATGCATAGTGAATTTAACTAAATGAGGCTGTATTGGCACCCGCCTACCTAGGTTTCGGTGTTATGTCCTCGATGCCGAAGTTAAGATATGGTAGTAAATGGGTCTGGCGTGCAAGGACCCTGGCCACTGCTAATAATGCGAAAAACCGATTCCCCGGTCTCTGGAAAGCGTCCCAGAGGACCAGTTGGGTGTAATAGTAGGGTCTTAATATGTAGGAATATGAGACTTTTTTTTAAGTATCCTATTTGTAGTAGTCTGCCGCATAGTCGCCTAGTCTATTTTTGACTACCTAGGTAAGTAGTCAACCCGTTCAAGAGTATTAGTTCCATAGCTGGAAGTACACACCCGGCCATATGGAATAATACCTAGAAGATCTAATACATAGAGGCGATCTATTGAATCCATGACTACGTGGAGGATATAGTATTTCTGGCTTCTTACTAGTTCCTGTGCCTGATTTGATGCCCTCGTGGGCCTAGCTAACTCTCAGTGCCCGAAACCCCTAACCGTTGTGACTAGGAGGTGTTAGGGTTGGGAGAACCACTCCTAAGCCTGGCAGAGGAAAGACAAACTTATCATATCGCTTCCCCTAGATTATTTTCATGATTGTCATTAAAGTCAGTTTTACGGGACATAAGTGATTGCCTAATCCTATTAGGATTGCCTTTATCGGTGGCGTTTCAAGTGGGTTCAAGCTAGGATTTATAACAGCTGGTCTGGCTCGAAGGGCATGTGTGGATTCCCTTCAATGCGCATAAGCTACATGCACAAGGTAGCTAGGTAAGGATATAATTAGCAAGTGCACAGCTCTTCAACAGACGTTTCCACCCAGCTCGAAGTGGCACAGAGGTAAAGTAGTCACAGGATAAACCTTTGTGTTGGAGGAAGGGCTATAGGTATTCAAAGGTTTTCCGGTCTGCGGAAGCTGAGCCTGTCTCTAGCTGGCGGATTCTTTTTTTGGTAATTCGAGTTAAACCATCATTGCACTCTGCTATTTCCCCCCTAACCCCTTTACTTGTTTAAACCTAATCCCAAGATTTACTTGTCACTTATTAACTGCACAGGCTTTTATCTCATGTGACCAAACAGATAGCCGTCTTGCATCAGATGCCTTCATCGAAATGGGGTCCTATCAGATGCAACTATCTTATACCGCTACTCGTAATGGACCAGCTCAAATTCTCGACAGTGAAAGATCATCAAGATATATAAAGCTCGTGTATCAGAAATTGGCGAATATGTGTGTACCGACCTGTATACTGATAGACCGTAGTCAATGCATCATACATACCTAGTCTAGCTATCACTATTTACGCTCATTCCGACATTGAGATCCTTCACATCTACTGTCTTAGTTCTTGATACTGCGATATTATTAATTTCAGCTTTCGTTTCACCTTAGCTGCACCCAAGGTTCTCAAGATGTGGCCTCGACGAGCCCCGCACATTTTGTTTGTGCGTCCCCTTGACTGCTTCCTTCCGGATATCAACAACTTCAGTTGACCATGACAGATCTCTGATGCAGCTATAGTTGGGGATAACCTTCAATTTTCCGGAGGACTGTCTAGTACTTAACAGTAGGCAGTCCCTCCGACTCTGAAACATAATGACAAAATTTTCCCAATTTCTCTACCTCATAACCTTACTGAGCTTGATAGACCACTAACTTTGGTATGGAGACCTCGATGCAACCTATCGAGCATTCTCAAGAACCACCATAGCCTAGATAGTGAGATGGGGTATAAATACATCCTTAGCTAGCTCGCTTGTCTTCGCCGTATATTCCTAGAGGCGCTGTTTCGGCACGAGACAGCATTGGCTAGGATCCGCTCATCGACGAGCATGTTGACATCATCTGACGATTGCCACCGACTAACCGACCCTAAATGAACTACCTAGGTAATCAATCACTCATCTCCCGCGCCCGCTCACAAGTCGCTACACCTTGCACGAGTCATCCTACGACCACGACATTACCAGCAGCACATTTTTTCTAGAGCTGGGACTCCAACGGCGCCGTACCTGCGCTATATACACCATCACGATGACCACCAGACGACGTAAACCACATACAAGCACACAGCCGCAGACCAACTCGTGTACTCCTACCTACAGTTTCACGACGAGATCATGGGACGCGGCCGAAGACATAGGGGTTAAGTCACAAGGATATACGCGCCGATATAGACAGATCGTGCGTCGAATTCTACTACTGGAATGAATCCCATCGCAGACGAAAAAGGGGTGCAGACCGCCTACACCACTGGCGTTATTACAAATGCCTCTGTTCGATATTCGTCTGAAATCTACCGAGTCGTATTCAAAACGTTTCATTCCATTCTTAAAACATTATGCGAGGGGGAGTAGGCTATTTGATTTCTTTTCAGAGGTGTTTGCACGGTCTAGAGTCTTGTTACCCTTCCCCCAAACATTGCCGCATAATCTTTACTTCGCTTGCAATATCCTATGTGTTTGGTCACCCCGTAAACTCGCGTTGTTCCTGCCTCCTCGACTAGGTTGGAATACGGATGGTTGAATAACGTAAGTGATGCTCTCGCAAACTCCATGGGGGTCACGCCTACCTGCCCATCTAAGCTACCCTATGCTATGTAGAGACGCTGATCCAGGTCTCATTCGCTATATCCTCGAGCTAGACGCGTTATAATACCAAAATGGTTACGACTTGGTTCAATTGTCTTCGCTTTCAAGTCAACCCCTCGTGCATCCTGAATCATGAATAGACCCCCAACAGAGGCTTAACAGCTCTGAGCTTATTTCAGTCTTGCCCGCTCACAGTACATGTGTTTATAGGCTACCGCTGGATTCATCGGAAGCCTAATCTCTTTTGTTGAAGCCGGTGTCTAATCCTCTAACTGAGACCACCGTTCGAGGTGACTGGTTGTGGTATTTGAGTATTCTGGGCAGCATCGGCAGCCATTTGTACGGCGGCCTGAGCATTGGCCTCTGCTTGGTTAAAAGCGCCTTGTATGATGCTTTGCTCATCGGGAGAGAGATGTGAAGTGAGACCGGAGTAGAACTGAGGATTTTCTTGTTGCATTTCTGTTTATAAAGATTAGTAGCAGCATAGGGTAACACATGGTTTGATCAAACTTACTCATGAGGGCGCCACGTAATAGTTGGTAAGGCTCGATCTTGTCCAAGGGCGATTCTAAAAGCACGCTGTCCTCTCCCAGCTCCTCCTCGGAATCATCGTGATACTGATTTTCAATTTGACTGAATTTTTGGGCTTCTTCGTTAAGGAACTCAAGGTATGCAGTGCTCTCGTCCCGACCATCGTTCTGCTCTTCTTCAGGGCCTTCGGTAGCCCAGTTGGCATCTTCCTCACCCCACTCTTCGTCATCCTCGACGTCGTAGCTATTCGGGTCAAAGGTGAAGTCCTCTTTTAATGCTTCTTCGCGATTTTTCATAGCGTGAGGCAGAGTTTTGAAGAGAGAGGTAATCCCTTGAAGAAGTCTTGGCCACCCGGTCGACACGCTAGCGGGAATTTGATCGGGATTGATGCTCAGTAGAGATACTATTGCCACAATACAGAGCTTTTTGTCGTGGACGCGGCTAAAGTGTTCCATATTGCCAAACCAGAGGCTGAAGAACTTGTTAGTCCAGCCTTTGGCTTCGAGCACCGCCAAAGCTAGGACTGGATTGTAATAGATTGCATTGATGACCATTTCCATAAGATGGATCTTGTAAGACTTGACCTTTACTTCATGGCCGTTGAGCACTGTCATAGCCATCGTAATAAAGCCAGTTACAGACTGATCAATGTTGCCACGGAGACTGAGCATCATAGCTTCAGCAAGCTTGCAAGCGCAGATTCTATCAACGCCGCCAACCTTCTGGTCCTGGAACATATCTGATACCATTGAGAACAAAGCAGATACATATTCTGGCTTCTGAACTAGTTGCGGCGCACCGTATTGAACAAAGTTATCAAGAGCGGGTAGCATGTCCTCTAGATAGAGTTCAGCGCCAGACTTGAAAGTTGAGTGAATAAATTCGAATGCTTTCCACATGGTGGGCGATATTCCCTTAGCCGCAAATGTACAACTGTCAATGATTTCAAAGACTTCGTTGTATAGATCTAAGAAATGAGAATCATCAGTACATCATCACCTTGGATAGGTGAAATTCGTGGACTCACCGTAGAGCTTATTTTGCAGAGTTACCTGGATGATAGGCATCAAGATGGCCTCAATGTGTAGGAGGACGTCTGGTGTGCTTTCTAGGGTGAGGATTAGGGTCCCTATCGTCTGAAGCACGCCCAAAGCTGTGATGCTCTTGTCATCTAGGTAATCACCGTAATCACCCTCATCGTCGCCACGGCTCTCATTTTTCTCTAAAAGTTCACGTATAATCCTAAGATAGGTATCTCGTAACTGTTCGCTGAGAGCAACGGCGAATGGAGTGAGCTCGGTCGCAAATACCTCGACAAAGTCTTCCATGACGTTAGCGAGGGCGTCAATATCACATTCATTGGCTAATTTTAGCAACTGCTGCATAATAGTAGGAATACTCTGCTGCATGCTGATACGAATAGTATCATGCCTGATCAGCGGTTGTAGAGCCAATGCCGCGGTAACTCTAACCGGGAGTTCTTTATCAGCCATACAGTCAAGGATGTGACGGTAGATGACGAGAAGGTTGTTCTGGTCCTTGAAGTTGAGTTGCTCAAACTTCTCAATGGTGTCACAAGCCCGGGCACGTAGGTAGCCTTGGGGGCTCTTGAAATCGGGAAAGACATATCGTACAATGAAGTATTCGACTTGGTCAGCAATGGGACTCTTTTTGCCAAGAAGAACGGGTGCCAAAGTGCCGATCATTCTCAAGGCGCCTTCCTTTGCGATGTGGTTTTGGCTGTCCGCGGGTGCTGTCTCGTATTCGCTTACAACACTGTTGATGAATTGGAGCAGTTCAAAAGTTTGTTTTCTTCGGACTTTTGTGAGCGTAACAAGGAAATTGGTAGCAGCGACGTCAGGCGCGGAAACCTCCTCGTAAAAGTTAAGCTTTCGGTGCAGATATTCTTCTGGCTCATCCTCGAACTTCTCAACATCCTCCTCGCTAAGGCAGAGAACGGGGAAGACAAGATGCGTAATCAGGTTGTTCAGGTGCGGTTTCATTAGATTCCAAGTAGACTTAGGACGGCAGCATTCGTCGAGGAAGACCAGGGTATAAGAGAGACAAGGCTTGCTTAACCAGGTTGTTTTCGAAACCCATTTCTCAATTTCTGTTAGGTAGTGCTTCATGATTTCGGGTGCGATTGTAGACTCAAAGTCCTTAGCAAATCTGGTTGTCTCGTCAGTCTTGGCGGTTAGACCCTGGGCGTTTCCATGTCTATTTAATGTTAGCTGAATGGGTTTGACCAACTGGAGCCCTTGGGACTCATAATCGACTGACCTAATCCAGAGTCTATTGAGGTTGAAATAGGCCCATTTCTTCGCCTTCCACCAGTGATGGCGCTCTCTCTCTTCAACATTCTCGGGCATGGCAGAGGCCGGTATAGCTTTAGAGATAGTCTGTAGGAAAATAGTACACCATCCAATATTCACGTCATGCTGCCTTAGAAAGCTAGAAAGTTCGAGCTGCTAGCCGGTTAGTCATGGAGACAGAAACATCCACCGCCGTATCCCGGTTCACGGCCTCGTCCCCTCAGGCTTGAGAAAACGTACCCATGTTGCATGTTTGTAGGCTTTGAGAGCGATGTGAAGCATCTCCCCGGCCTCGTCACTTTCTTGGTTTACCAATTCATTGCAGACTTGCTGAAGCCGTGGGAAACTGGCCTCGATAATTTTATCAAAATCACCCCTGCCGGAATCTTGGTTCCCTTTGAATCGGTATGCGCGGCAAGTGACAAGCAAACATTGTAACCCGGCTAGGACAGATGGGGGGTCATTGGCATGGAGAAGCTGAAGGGTGACATCCATGAAACTGGGCCATTTCCCGGGGAAATCAAAGTGTAGGATACGTTGGATGAGCTGTAGCAACTGTTGTCGAACTGGACCGCGCGAGGCAGCAAGGATGGGGAGGATGCGGTCGCGAAAGCGTTGCTTTTCATCTTCGGCTATAAGAGGCTCGTCGGGATAATGATCACTCCTAGACCAACCTCGATTTGTCCGGTTTTTGAGGTAGATGACGGCTACAGACAGAGATGGTTAGATGGGAAGATGAGAAGGTGAGAATTGAATTCGATAGGACCCGGGAGGGAGGGCAGCGTACTCGATAGCCGGACGGAGTCTTCGGACTCGGTGCTAAGGATTTCGAGGAGGACATCGGTGAAGCCTGCATGCCCCTCGGCCTGGGGGTCGGTGATGCAGTATCAGTAAACAGAGCACGCAGCAACAACAGCAACAACAGCAGCAGCAGCAGCAGCGGCAGGGGGAGCACGTTTGTCCAATGCACATGGCGCATTAGACAGGAGGGGGCGATAAGACTGGAAATAATCAAGCATACCTGTTTGAGCTCAAGTTCAGCAGCCCGGCGCACGTTGGCGTCAGGGCTCAGAGTTGCCAGGACGCGACTCCTGACGACGTTGACATCCATGGTGGGTGGACCAAGAGGAAGGGGCCTAATATGAGAGTAACAATGGTAATTATCAGCGGTGGAGCGATGTAAACAAACGGATTAATAGGAGACTGGCATCAGGCTGAACCTATCGACAGCATCGAATGGAGGGGATGTGGCAGACGGGCTGGTGTTGTCTGTCGATGGTTGGCAAAATGGGAGACCGACTTGAAGTGTTGTGGATGTGAAAGTGGATAGACGGGGTGGTACCTACTGTGAGGATTCACACGAGGATGAGGGTTCAGCTAGCAAAATATAGTGCAAAATATAGTACAAAATATAGAGCAAAAAGTAGTGCAAATGTACAGCACGTAGGTACCTAACCCCAGCCAACGAGTGTTGGACAGAAGGTACATGCAACTTGGGAAAAAATTATCAAGGACAAAAATAATAGGTGAGTTTGACGTGACATTGAATGGGGGGGGCACCGTTCTAGGACAGGTGCAGATGGGTGCTGAATGAGTGCTGGATGATAGTTGGATAGGTGCTAAATGAGGATGGAGGGGCACATTTAGGGTACCTACGTAGCCTCTATTAGGTAGCTTGTACTCTGTGCACTACCTACATGTATAAAACCAGGTATTATCCATTATCTAGGTACTTAACAAAGGGACACAGATATTGTGTACTTATTGCGGGTCTAGGTAGTGTACGCACACAGGCACTTTATTTTTTGCTCCTTACAGGTACCTAGGTACTATGTATGTTGCTAGGGCATATAAGATATCTACTTGCCACTAGTATCCAAGCGAATATAACTACCTCTACATAGCAGCACCATACCTCTATCAGGTACATACATATTAAGTGTTAATTAGATGGATGGATAGAGAGGGGCATATTGAGTGAGTGGGCGGGCGTGACCAACTGGCAGGCTAGGTAATCGGCCAGGTGTTGTTGCTGCTGCCATTGTATCACTGTACCTATCCTGGGTAAAGTAAGGAGTACCTACTTCGGTACCTGAGATGATGGTGGGATAGGTATAGGAAGTACCTACATGGCAAGATAGTGTACATGGTTAGGCAAGAAGGTAGGCAGATAGATAGGGAGATAGGGAAGAACACCCCTCAAAAAAGTTGGCCTAGGGTCTCTAGGTTAGGTGAGGAGGGGGAGGGGGGATTCTCGACTTGTGTCTACCTAAACTGCCCAATCCCCTTGCGTACTTTACTTACGTACTACACTGGGTATCCCTACGCCATGCTACACTACACACTACTAAGTACACCACATTACGGCATGGAGGACCGATCCACTTTATTAAGTACCTCCGTCCAGAACCCTGCCTACATGTACCTAGGCGGTGCCTAGTGGTAGTATGCCCAATGTAGTTAGGCTGGATTCTCACGAGAGCCCTCGTCCCCGTAAGTTCTGCCCTATAGCCCTTTCACCTTTCACGGCCGCCAGGCTTGCCGCGCACAACTTAGAAACTCAGAGTAGGCTACGCTAGGGAGGCAGAAAGTCGACGGCCTGCTCTCGAGGACAAGTTTGCCTGAAATCCATCCCGTGAAATCCAAGCGACGCCACCCTCCTATCATTTGCACTAAGGCCAACGGTATAGCCTGCTAGGGGACGATTACCATGCCTCCTCGCTGCGTCTAACGTGATTCAAAGCCACCATCTGAATGGCTGGACGAAGCTGTGAAGGATGGCGCTCCCGGTTTCACGCAACGTGCGGAGTGCGAAATATGCCCGCGTCATTCCACCGTTCCTCTGGCGAGCTGGATGCAGGGTTCCGTATTGTGTCGAGCGAGGCACGTCGCTTTTGCTCAATCATCAACTTTATAGGCAACGAAGGACATGGAAAGGCTCGCTAGGCAATCTTACTAATATCGACAGCTTGCTTATCGCGCTACCCAAGGTCAGCTAAATGGTGTACGTCTCGCTCTAGGGTGAGCCGTGACAAACAACGTGCGACCCTGGTAAGTTATTACGTGCAGTTTCATCGGCGCCGCCACGTTTGCAGCTCGTCAGCCATGCCTAGATACAAGTCATGTCTTCGGATGCGGCATACCTAGTTTCATTGTCGTCTAAGATTCAGCTCGGCATCCCACAAATGTATAAATCCTAGTGTTGCTACTGGAACAAAAGGAACTTATAACTACAAAAGACTTGGGTTAAACCCAAGTAGTGCTATACTCTTCCTCACTACACTACAAGCTTGGCTAGAATGAGGAGTCTCGGTCGCATTGGATGGATCTTTTTTTTCAAGCACATTAACCGCTAATTCATCCATTACGCAAATGTTCCTCTTGGCTCCATCATACTTGCCTTTAATGGAATCATCGTACCTATTCCACGCCAAACGAGAATCGCCCACACCGCCTTGAATTAAATATATATCAGAACCTTTTGCACAATCACAGAACGTAGGCACATCGACCTAGCGGACGCTTGAGACTCATCGGCATACATTGGTGCGGCTGGAAATATAATCCATTCATTAGGGGGTGGTGACATGTTCCATTATTTCATACAGCTTCGGCCCATGGCTGACCAAACAATCCCAATAGCTCACACTTAACCTACTGATGATCCAGTGGTGAAGTATCCTTGTGCACCCATAACTTGAAAGCCGGGACGGCTCTTGCAACCCCTGCAAGATATGACCGTCGCCACAATTCCCTACATGTGAAGTCCAGCATGAGTTCCACATCCGTACAACCCCAGGGAGAAGTCCATTACCGGGAATGAAGCATTTTGCCTCCATCCGTCCATCCGGTTTCAAACAAGTAGCCTGGCCTATCATTTCGTGGTTAGTGCCCGCTACGTATAACGTCCGAGAGACCATTAGAAGGAGATCCGGGCCAGGATGAAGAATAGCAAAAAACAGTGTATGATGAAGAGGCACGGAAAGATTGAGAGAAATACGAAATGCACAAACATGAATCAATGCATAATCTTCCGAGGCATAGAACAATTCAAGGCTCAGTGTTCCCGCGGCAACGTTGAGGCCAAAAGGGTCAAGAAACACCAGACTCAAAGCCAGGGGCAAATGGGACGAATTTGAATCAAGCGTATGAGATCCAAACATAATCAAAGCTGGGTGGCTGTAGAATGCCGATTTTCCGGTATTGATAACCCGTGGTAGATCAGTTCGTCGTTGCAATTATCTGTTTCCAGGTAGTGTGGTTCTATCCTAGCAGAATCCTTTGGGTAGGTGGGATTGTGTATAGAAACCCCCTCATGTGGGGGACATCCGCGCTGAAGTCAGGAATATAGATAATCTGTCTTCTCTCTAGACCCGATAGTTTTCATGAGCAGTACACACCAACCTCCAAATACAATCTAGCCCGCCCCGCCGGTGGCCGAGGCATCAAGAATAAAAAAGACTGGAACTCTGATAGGTAAAGGAAAGCTGATGGCAACTAAACACTTCAACATGGTTTGTGTGAGAGGGTTCGAATCTCATCTTATATTCCGTATCAAGCCTGGGAAATGGTTGGGTCCAGCGGTTCTGCACGGAAACTTCCAAGCCTGGCTAGGTCTTCAGAAAGGTAGGCGTCAAAATACTCATGGTAAACCCGAAGGTGGTGGCAAGGGATCCTTTCGGTATGTCCAGGTCCTGGGTGTAGTCTCCACGGTATGACTTTTAGAAGCTTGAATAACATAATCCATAAGGCAATGCATGGTCGCCTCGTTTCCCGGTGTGACCTGTGTGTCAGTGAGCTGGTGGTGAAGTGAAATGTAGAACGACATCCACGGAGCAAGTGCCAAGGGGGGAAGCATTTGAGAGATGGGAAACTCCTTCACAGAGGTTGGCATATATATACAAGCCGTCGTCCAGTGCTCACCTCGCTGTCCGGATCGCATGCCCTGTCTATTAGCGTAACATCGTCCCAAATATCCCACCGAGTATTCATCCATGAACGGCAATAGATCCAGAAACATCCTAGGAATGTAAGAGAGAACCTTCCACCGCGGGCTGGATCCGGACAGCAGAGGAAACGTGGCATCATCATCCACGCCATTAACCATGAGACAAATATTCTTTTTCCTGAAGGTAGGTTCCAGCAGCCCGGTACTAACACCACCCTTCACACCAGAGCCACCGTGAAAAATATGATAAGTTGAGTGGCCAGTCAAATGCACATGTCGTAGCAGGTCCGTCCCAGAAAGTGCGCCGTGTCCAATGTGGAGAAAAAAAAGTCATGTGCGATTAATCGTAAACCAGGTGGCCCAATTGGTGAAATGTAGTTGTTCCAGTATGATGATACCCAATGGCATTGTTCAAGAAAGGTTGCAACTTGCAACTCTGAAAGACTGGGAATTCTCTTTACTCAAATCCAGGTCTATCCTTTGGATAATGATAACTCCAGTAGGGACCACGGTTGACTATTGGATCCTTTCCTTGGGTATGAAACAAATGGATAATCTCACTAGGTAGGCAAAGATCTGTATCCGGAACTCCAAGGCTATGATTCTGATTCTGGCATCAGATTACCGGCCAGGACGATGGGTTCGGACATGTCTCTGATCAGTGTGTCCAGTAGTGTGACGTTCAACACTCTCCCGCTCGCCGCGGTGGCGCGATGATCCACTAGTTGGCAGTTGAGCATTTTGTGATGATCCTGTACGTTTATGGGCGGGGGTGCTCTCATACTGTTGATCTGGATTGGCACTATACGAGGCCGTGCCTGCTGGAGATGCTAAATAATCAGAACGAGCTGTCGAGTTAGAAACCTCTGGTGTACGCACCACGTCCGTAGAATGGGTCCCCAGGCTGCACCGCCGGGGAATATGGCGCACTCGCTGGTGTTGCACTTTGTGGATAATAATTGGCATTTTGTCCGGCGGCAAATGTTTGATTAGATGGAGGCCCTGCTGTTGCATAAGTAGCCCTAGTAGATGCCATAGTAGTAGTCACAGGTATTCTTTGGTCTCTGGGATCACCCCTTGGGTCTCTTTGGGCATAAGGGTCACTGGCATACGGATCTGCCTGAGTCTGGGTGCCTGCACGGAGATTTGCCCCCACAATATTGTACGGGGGATCTTGGGCGGTCTGGCCATATCCTGCGGGCGCAACCGAGTGTCCTGTTCCATAGGAAGCCACATTGCCTGGAGGTGGCGAAAACTGGGCTGTATTGGCGGTGTAGCCCTGCTGAGGATACCCACCCTGTGATGCTGCATATTGGGGATATGAGCTAGCGGCTCCAGTATAACCGGAGGCACCACTTCCTGGATACCTGGGACCGGGTCCATTATCAAAAGGATCGCTACCAGTACTTCCAGAATACGAAGCTTCCGTTGGGCCGTAATGCTGTCGCAACTGGTGTATATCCGAGTTGCGATACTGGACTGGAGGTGTGTTAGAGGATCTGATAAATACGCCGTTCGAGGCAATAGTACCTCCGCCGGCGCTACTCCGATTCGCCGACTGTTGCCGCCTTTCTTGATCCCACCGTGCGGAATCTGCTTTCAAGTCTTGGATCATTGCCTACAGGAAATATTCGTGTCAGCGCATAGTGGGTTGGCGACGGCGCTGCCAGATGGCAACTCACTGAGGTCAAATTGCGGTATGCGTTAATGAAATACCCCTGGATGATCTGGCCATTTTCAGGGTTCTATAGAGTCACCAGGTCAGAAAGAGTCGACAAAAATACACAAAAATACTCGTTGAAAATGGTGGCGTGACGTACCTCGTAGTTGCCGGGTCTTACTAGCGCATCATTCCCAAGATAGCGGCAGATGTCGGCCGTTATGACTTCGCGGTCGATACCGTCCCTAGGTACGAAGTATTCGTTCTGGCGTGTCTGTTGAGGCAGGACACCACTGCCTGAAGCGGGGGGTCTGCGGGCCATCTCGTGGTAGGAGAATACAGGCTGTCCAATGTCGACCGGTATTAGAGAAAAAAATAAAAAATAAAAAGAAAAATAAGAAAAATGTCCGGGTCGACAGAGGATACAGCAAAGGTGGGGGATGGGAATGAAGAAAAGGAAGAAGAGATCCAAGAAGCGCGAGAGAGTGGGCGGCGGAGGGGAGAAAAGGGCTTGAGGGGTGGGTTGGGCTGGGACCAGGCTTGCTGGCTGGTTGATTGGTAGGCCTGGGTCCTGCCTGGGTACCGCAGTTTGGTGGTGGTGTGTACAGTAGGTAGTGTGCTTATACGGTAGCAGTGGTGGTGGTGGTAGGCGGCCTGAGCTGGCGATGGCGGTGGGAACTCTGGCAATGTGGGTCGGTCAGGATGGGGTCTGTAGTAGGTAAAAAAGGCAACGAGCAAGGAACAGCGTCCCCAATGTTGTACCCAATGCCGTACAGTCCTAGCACACTGTCCACCTAGTACCTAACAGGCCGTCGCTGTATTAGACCTATATGTTGTAGCGTACCTAGGTAGACGCCGAGGTAGACGACCAATAGTCCAATAGCGCGCAACGACGAAAGCCCAAACGGACAAGGCACAGTGACGCCACCCAGAGGGCTGGACAGGGATCGTTCCGCTGATGATTCTGAGGGAACTCTATCGTTATAAGCGAGCGAGTGGCAAGAGTTGGCAAGATGTTTTCGACAAACACTACCGGGCCAAGGGAGTGGATGAACGAGCGAGTTTGTCGTGGTATGGTCCTAGCGGGTGATAATGATACGATGTCGGCGCACAGGAGGTAGCAGCAGCAGCAGCAACGACAGTGGTGGTGCACATGCGGTATCGCTTTGCGCCGGTCGTTTTATGTCTATTCCCTAGGACGATGAGAGAGGCCACGGAGCAGTGGACGCAGCAGTCCAGGCGGATCTTCTTCAGTCAGGTGAGACGCAAAGGGTTCTCTCTATTCGAGGCCAGAAATCCAATGACGAGATGGTAGTGTGCCAAGATGGTGGGGCAGTATCACTGTATTAGAGGTGTGCGTGGGACCATCTGACTGGTTAGAGAGAGATGACTTATATGCGAGGGCAAATTTCCAGAAGAAAGCCAATCGAAACGACTCTCGACAGAAGACAAGTAATAACAGCAGCAATAGCGCAAAACAAGCCTGTAAAGCAATGGATGCCGGCTCTCTGTGGACAGGCGCAGAGACGGTGGAAGATACTGCGGGTTGATCAAAACGGAAGATGCAGAACAACGGAGGCGAAGAACAACCAACAGCAGCAACAGCAGCAGCAGTACTTCCTAGGCTGCCAAGGCTGGGAATAATGTAGGTACTTCCTGCTAGCCGGGAATGAATAAAGGTGAATTGTAGACAGACAGATAGATCCACACACTTAAGTATTCAATTAGTGGTGATGGTGGTAGTGGTGAAAATACTCCAGCGTAGACAGTATTGTCTGTAATTAGTACTGTAGATAGTACTGTATAGGTGGGTGGATAATCGTAACCTACTGTACGCGTACAGTGCTAAGACAGAAACGAGGGTTGGGGCAAAATGCAAGGGTTGGCGGATTGGGTTTCTCCCCAAGATCTTGGGTGGTGGCGGTTTAGGTACCTAATCCACGCGAAATTGTGGCTGTAACGGAATTTTCACAGTATGGGAGATGGGTAGTAAAGACGGTGGCTGGTGAAGCGCTGCAGGTAAAGACGGTAGAGACGTGTATGTTCCCCTTCTGGACCCGTCCGACGTCGTCTCCCACTCTTAAGTCTTGTTTTTCTGCTTGGAAATCGATCACACAAATGCTTCTTACGAGCATGACCTGTTTCTGGCGCAGGAAGAATACACACAGCCCAGGGAAATGATCTGGGCCTTTTTCCTTTAAAAAGAAGTCGATGAGAGTACTTCGTCATATATATGACTGGAGACTTTGATCGTATTATGTGAGGTTGGGTACTCGTCGGTGAAGGAAATGGAAAATAAAAGAGCCACGCTTCGTAGCCTGGTCTGACACCTCACTCTTCGATACTGTTTAGCTTTGGTTTCTTGGACCGTTGTCCTGGCTGAGGATAGATGATAATATGCCAAGCGAGAAGCAAAAAATGCGATCAGAGGCCTGAGTGTGACGAAAGGAAGCAAAGGGCTTCTTATACGATAAATCCGACCATCCCCTTCCATTCTACCCCCCCGAAGCCTCATATTCGCAATATCACCCAGTTATCTGATAGTCTTCGGTCCACTAGAAGAAGGGATTCCAAGCGGCAGTACTTCACTGGCAGGTTTCTTGCTCCACTTGCTTACCATTTGCTGTCCCAGTAGCCCGTGACTGAGCGAGAAGACGGACTGGAACCTGTCCTAGAAGACCCTAACATGTCACTCAACGTGCTTCCTTGAAAGCGACTCGCATAGGCAGTACACAAGACGAGCGAATAGGGAATGCAATCACAAATTGTCATCTTTCAAGTGTCATGTTCCAGATTCATGACCTTTTCGTCATCGCAGGCCAGAGAGCGGGACGGCGCATTGGCAATCCAGCCTCACCGATGCATGACAAGTGAAATAGGAACCCTTATAATGAGGCTATAGAAGAAAATAAACAATCTACAAGAAGCGATGCGATGATGCATTTGCCCATTTTGCTGTTTATGGAGGACCACTATTGTCACCAGTCTAAGTGTAAGTTTACGTGGTAACGCCTATATGTGGATGGCACTACGGGAAGCCCAGAGCCGACAGAGCATACACTTTGCCGTGAATAGGAAGTCATGGATTGCTTGCTTCACAGATATCGGTAGGTAGGCATTGGGTTGGGTATCAATGCGCCTGGGCCCAACTGTTTTCACCTTAGCTGCATTCCCACTTTTGGATGCCCAAGCACGGCCAATCAATCATCAGCCAGCTTGCCCATTACTTTTGGAACCTGACATATGCTATTACAGCAGGAGGTATACTCGTGCTTACGTCTTAACAAGGCGGTAAACAATCTCTACCCATATTAAGTGCGTTCTTCTGTACAGTGCTTTTTATAACTGTCCAGCCCATAGCATCAGCTATGCAGGTGCAGGTTACGTACTGGTGGCAAAAGGTAAGACTATTAGATACAAAACAACAAGATCATCAAGCCCGCCCACCTTGGCCGCATCTGCGCTAGGTAGTAGAGGCGACCTCATCCTGCATAGGCATAGGTAAACTCTTCGTGGCTTACTATAGAACCGTATTCTGTATAGAATGCTTGTGATGCATCTTATGCACCTCGGAATTAGAACAGATCCTTATCTAGGCCCTCTGCTCCTTTCGGGTTTTATATACTCTAGTCTTATGTGCGAACGACGCATACTTTTTGACAGGGTCCGTGCAGAATAGCCCATAGCAGATAATCTTTTGGTGCTGAATCACGAACTCGTCACAACGCTAATAGTTATGCGATTCGATATACGTACGGATCCTGCCAAACATTCTCGGCGAGCATTTTTAAGCCCAAGTATGACATTAGCCCCATTAACTAGGTGGCCATAATCAACAAACCCGATTATAGGTAGCGTTCAGGTTCGTCGAGTCACATGGAAGCACAGGATTGACCTTATACTGACGCTATAGTCTGCGCGGACGAAACAGATACTATTGCGCCGCAGCCTTCCCCCTAGTATCGGCCTTGCCCACTCGCTCAACTACTATTACTAGTAGAAGCCCTCGTGTTTCAGCGGAAAGCCACTGCCGAGCGAGTCGAGGAAACGAGGGTGGGCCCATCCACTGGGTGAATGGTTTATGCATGCGAACCATCTCAAGCGTCCCATGCCTTGCTATCCAAACTTCAACTTACTCTGCCCCTGCTCCAACTTCTTACCGCTGCCGCCGCCCCCGGAGGTTTTTTTACTAGGCATAAGAGTTGTATTTCTTTGGCTGCGTGGGACGACACGCTTACTGCTAGCGAATGTCGACTCGCCACGTTCCTCGTCCTGGAGGTCCTTGGCGATGTGCCAATCATTATGGCTCTGCAATGCTTCGGCGCTTTCAAGTCCTGCATTGCAGCGCGAGCACATGTAATCGGTGATTGACACTCGACGGCTGCGCGAGTCACTCACCCGACGTTCCACATCCCCATGTGTATGATCCAGGCCGATAGCGTCCGTTCGGTTCTGCTTATCTTCCCCTGTCAATGTTTCCCTCTTGGGAAAGAAACGTTGAATTCCAGGACTGTCAAGGCGCCTTTTCTTCTCCTGTGGTTCATGCGAGGATATATCAAGTGGGTAATCGCGCGATGTCACCTTTGATATTCGTGCTTCGTCGCCCTTGAGGAGGAAAGTACCAATTCCCATGTTCCCAGTAATGCCATCCTCGAAGCCTCCAACACTTAGGCTAAGATTTGTGCAAGGCCATACCCTACCTTCACTAACTATTTGTGTCATCATATGTCTAGCGAGGTCAAATAGAATGACTTCCTCGAGAGATTTGCCCTGCGGGATGCCACTCGACTTTGAGCGGGTCTGTCCCGCGGACCGGTGATGTAGGTGAATTGTCTTAGGTCGGCGTTTGTGCTCGAGGATCCCCTCCTCAATTAGGCGGGAGAATATGTCGGCAGCAAAAATCCGAAGCCATTTGACTGCCTGTTCCATATTATTGATATGCGGCTGGAATGACTTCGCAGATAACATGGATTTAATTTGTGTTCGGGAAGTCACTTCACTCGAGTCAACCCCCCGGATTGTATCATAAAACCAGAGACCAGTGTCAGCCCCAAGCTTAAGCTTTAGTTGCTCTATTGGAACATGAAGGATTTCCTTGATAGACTCTGTAGTGAACGTCGATTTTACTTGATCGCCAAGCTTCCCCCCAAGATTTCGGATTTTAGTGAACTTCATGTCTGATAGAAACCGTTGGACGGCCCTATTTCGTATAACCGTCTGCTGGTTGGGCTTTCTATGACCAGAGCCCAACTTACTGAGCATTTTATTACTCGCTACCCCAGCAGAGCATGTATAGTGTAAGGTCCGACGGATCTCAGCGCGGATGTCCCGAATGATTTCAGACCCGATCAAAATGGCCACGTCGTCCCAATCAGGGTCGTCAACTTCGGCATCGGGGTCGTCAAGATCCACCAACACGTCGGCTTTCCAGTCAAGGGCAGTGATTGGAGGAAGAGGCAGTTTCTCCGTTGGGTCGTCGTAAGGAGGTGGGCCAGTCAATTCTGGAAACCTCCGAAGTAGGATCGAGTGAACCTGAGCAGACAAGTCAATGAAAACCTCATCTATGCTTGCTTTCTCGACCTTTTGCATGTTGGTTGGCAGGCATTGCTTGATCAGAGCTAGAATCTTCCTCGACTGAAGTCTATATGGATCTAGCGAGACTTTATGAGTTCCAATGTGAGAGGCCGCATCGTCATGGTATGCCCATTTTTCATCCCCTTCTTTCCACGTAGCAACGTGCTGAGCGATAAGATTTGGGCAAAGCTTCTTCGCTTCCGTTACGGTGCAATGACGGCCAATACCAAACTCACGCGCGGGATAGTTAATAGCGATCAACCCTTGCCTATCATAATTAAGTTACTAAGTTGATATAAAACCATATCGTGTTGGATCAAACCATAGAATAGATAGCAATCTAAAAGGGGGGGAAGGTGTGGGCATAAAGGTCAGGCTTGGCAAATACCATTGCTGCACAGCTAAAGGCTGATCCTCACTAATACCCAGGCGCACCATTTCTACACACCATATGAAAACATATTAGTCAGAATACCCAAGTCTCAGTTACCCAAGGTTTGCAAATGTGCGGCCCGAACTAGTCAAAGATAGAGGACAACCAAAGATAAAATAATAAACATAGGGAACGTTACACATACCACATTGGGCATAGAAAGCATCTAGATCAACATGAGCAATGACGCGTAGGGGTGACGACGTCGAGTACGAAGCTAGCGAACCCAACTGGCGGTAGGTGAACCGCGATTTGCGGCGCCCAACCCCGTCGGCGGGTGAAGAAGCTTGGAAGCCGGGGGATGGGGAGGACATGCCGATAGTCGAAATTTCCGCTGTTGATTGGGCAGTGCAACGTCAATCATGTGATTAGCACAACAAGTATGATCTGGCTGTATATTGGTGGATAAAATGCAAGTAATTTGAGGTGCAGGAACGCCGGCTGGTGAGATGTCGAGCTTCGCAAGAGCCCATAATGAAAGACGCCTGGCAGTATTAAAAACTAGAGTGTAAGAACAGGATCGGCTAGAGATATCGGGTGAGCAGAGTAATAGCAGATCGTGCCGCAATAGAATGAGGTGAAGTATAAGAGTTAGAACTTGGAGGTAGCGGGACGTCACGAAATGGCCAAAGGTCGTGGTAGTGGACGTATACGAATGAGTGTTCGAGATGAGTTGGTTGGTGTGAAGTATGTACCGGGCTGCTATGGGGTGGCGTGGCCAGTCTCTTCGGTTAGTTGAATTCTCAATAACACATTTGGGCGGGTTACAAGGATACCTATTAACCTAGATAACTTTGGTAGTTGCATATTCAGCTATGTGGGGTCAGGTGTCGGCTGCTTACCTAAGTTGATCGGGCTATGAAGAACCACCTACGATAGTCCACACCTGCCCTACATCATAATGTAGATGTGGTTACGTAGGTACATAGATAGATAGCTGCTTCGGCTTTCCCATCTAGCTCATCCCGGTTCTCCCCCACTACCAATTCTCAGGCCCAGATGCCACTTGAGCACTTGACAGATAGTACGAGCCTTGTTTGGTAGTTACCTCTATATCACCTCACAAACTTGTGTAGCCATCTCCTACTTCAACAGGCAACCATAAGCGCTCGGTCTAGAGGCATGTAAGCCTTGACCGACCTAGTGTCGAGGCTTATCCGGTATGTAATTAGTTTTTCGACACTGATCGACAGGCAGCCAGCGAACTGTTTTGAGAGTGTAACATCACGTCGGTCAGGCGCTTCCCGAGGTGTCATATTACCTAGTTACATTGACTGGTCAGCCTTCCCTCTAGGATAATCGTAGAGTCCTACAGACCGGCAAATTTTATGCCCATGTTTCTTCTAGCCAACAAATATAGGTAGAACTAGCATTAGAGCCTTATTTCGGCCCCCAAACAAACTCTTGGTGTACCATGAACTAGGCATAATCAACTCCTACGACAGTTTGTGTTCGGGTAACGAGCCTTTCCTAGTATCGGTGCAACTTGCTAGATCCCAACTAGTCTGGGTATCTAAGCAGTGTGTGCGCGAAAATAAAATGCGGTTGCACATATATTAATTGCTTACTAGGTCAGCTCACCAAGTTTTGACGATACTAGCGGGCTCGGCACCTCCGTCTTGCCTCGTTACGGCCATTTTAGCCAGCGTTCCATTCTGAAGCCACACTGTTATGGTTTCTTTTGTTTGTTTGAGGAACAGTGTGCTCTCAAGATGATTTTGAGGCTTAAAATGGGGTCCCTATCAGGCAAGGGGTTCAAAATATTTTCCAGACAGCCTTCTGTTGAATGAATTACTATTTAGTAGTAGATTACTTTGGTTGAGAAGTAGCCAAGTCGCCACAGTGGAACTACAATACCGCAGCCTGCAGTGCCATAAAATCCGAGGCCGACGGTAAAATGGGAAATAAACAGCGGTCCCGTAACGTTCTGCGGATTCGTTCCTGTTAACTCAACTTTCCTACTTTCACTATGCTCTTCACGATAACTAGAACGGAGCCCCAATAAAGGAGATCTAACACATTAGATTCATAAAAGGGGCTTGTTCTTCCAGTGTATTAGCCCTCATACTGTATCTAGCCGACCTAATCGTCACATAATTCGGACGAAAAACCAAGGCTGGAGCTGGGCCGTTTTACTAGCCCCATACTCAGCCATACCCACATGTCGGTTATTGCCAAGAGAGTAAGATTGTTGGGAATCCGCATAGGCAAACTTCTAGAAGTTCCTTTAGTTCGCCTTCTACGGAAGGTGGTTCTCGGAAATAGTCAAGAGCCGCATCATTTCGGTGTCTGGTATCTGTCATCATTTCCCCGGATGATTTGGGGGATGAAATTCGCAGAGCGACGATCCCTCGGGCCCTGAGCCTCTAATAATAACGTCGTTGTGTAACGAGTTGTTCCCTTGAGGTCCCTGCATGCGTTTCCCTGAAAATGTCCCGCAGTTTGAGTCGCCCTGGGACCTCGGTTCCGTAGAACCTTCAGCCAATTGATAATAATAATTGACTGTGTTAGTGAATTTACCAAGATCCAATACTTTTAGGGGCTGATTATTGCAATGACATCACTTATATTATCGTACTAAAGATCCCTAGGCTCCTCACGACTTAGAAATAATAGCGTTGCCTGAAGCCCCGATGTATGTATGGTACTATGCACATAGGACGGTGTCTACCAGCTAGACGCAGCTCGGTCTACCTAATGTAGTTCTCGCCATGGAGTATGGTGTCATTGAGTTTCCCGGCAGCGTGGGTGGTAGTGGGTATGCTGAAAACCTTGTCTTGGGGCCAATACCCCCGACTATAAGTTTATTTACCAGTTAGTTGATCAGTGGTGGTAGATATTTATAACACACAATATGTACTTAAACATTCTTATATATCCAAATATATATAAAAAACATTAAGATAGATGAAGCAAATATGCCGTTTCCTTCTACAGGGTGTAGGTGGCCATTTGTTAGCAACAATAGTTCAAACTTTTACAGTTTACATCATATCATACCTTGTTACTGCCATAGATTTATAAGGAATGCCTAAGGGGGATGTATGAATAATTCATTGCTTCTGTGAGGCTCGGTGAATCCTTCTAATGCGTCCCCTCCCCCGCCGTTTCCCCCTACTTAGAGGCTTGATGTATAGTAAATCTTAGTCGGCGGGGCGGTGTGGTTCGACCGAACTTGTTTATGTCTAGGTATGTAGAAGAATAAACTCGCAAATAATTGCTTATATTCGTCCCCTGCACACAGGATACTGATTTATGTGGACCTTCCTTTTACGATGAAGCTGAGTCCCGACGGGGAAGGGCACGTTAGCCTTCCCCCCTAGGCAGCTAGTTTTGATGGCGAGTGCCTAACAATACAGAGACGCATTGAGATGAAGTAGTTGTAACACTCACAGGCGCCATGTAATACACGATATGCATCGAGACAAGAGACTTGGCTAGGAAGCCTTGTTGACTTTCTGTTGAGCCGGGCAATTGGGTTACCAAGCAACAGTCGCTCCCTTTGCGCTTCACGGGCAGTCCGTGTTGAACTACTCTCCCAACTTTTCCGGGTCAGCTTGGTTCTCTATTGTCTCGTACGATAGACGGTTATGGTAAGACTAGCTTCCTTGAGAAGGATTTTGTGGCGAGTTTACCGTTGATTTCACGCATGTTACTGACGTATTGACCTGCATGAATGATTCCTAGTTCCAGAAGTTACTCCCGGGGTTACGATACAGTAGATTACCCCTTTTACTTCCTCACACCTTATCTAACCATTATTGGAGATGCGGTTCGGGCCGCACAACTACTATGGCCAAGGTTGCGGCTCTGCAGCACGGAAACATCAACCAAGGTGCATCGACTGATCAGCCCGCTCGACAGTCGTGGATGCTTACAACGGTGTTCCCGATAGTTTTGAGGTAGTTCATGATGAGCAAGGAGAAATCAGAGTCCTACCGTTATTCTTGAAGTATATAACGACAAAGGAAATGAGGAATGCCCCCGAGTTGTAAGTACTGTATCAGAAACCCGCTTCATTATCACATAGTCTCGCTAGTGAGATCAAATATATTACCTTGCTCTTTACAGGGTACTTTCCCTCTACAACCTTGAAAGATTCGAGTTACGTATTACCTTCTTTGACCAATTCTCACAATGTAAGTCACCCGCTCAATTAGGAGAGTGTGAATCTAACATAGACAGGGCTGACGACCGAACACCTTCTCCTGATCTCGAAACGAGCAACACCGTTCCCGATAACCCCGACTTGGAGACGGAAAAAGAGTATACTTGTTGTGACTGCAGCAAGAAGGGCAAATTTAAATACGCGAGAAGCGAAGATGAGGCCGTTTGTGTGGATTGCGGCCACCAGAAGTGTAGCAGCTGCGAATGTGACTAGACACTACGTTCTTAACAAGAAGAATGTAGGAAGGGCGGAATATACTGAAGTCATCATCATCACCCACGTATAGGCGGGTGATAAACATTCATTGTTACACAAGGGGTCAAACCCAACACCAACTGACGTCTCTCGCTTATGTACACAGCACCTTCTTTGTGCCAGACTAGAAGGTGTTACAGTCATCAACATATTATTTCCCTATCGCTTGGAAGTAATGCTTTGTTGGTAATATATCATCCGCCTCTCCCACAATCACGTTACCTCAAGGGGCGGTTGAAATTTATATCAGACAATGGGGTACACAGTATAACAATTAGGGGTCATTCGCTTCACTTTAAAACAATCATACCACTTTCGTTTACAAAATTTTGCATGGCGCGTTCATACGTGAGGACACCACCCCTTTCATTCGTACGTGGTCTTAGTGATGAGCATCCCAGCCAAGATGAGAGAACACACGAGGCTAGAATTTTGAGTTGCCTACATCATTTAGCTCATGGTGTCTTGGTGCACGAGTGCTTAGGGTGTGATTACCGCAACTCTACATTGGTACTTTGTTGTTGACTAACTATTTTTAAGAATATTGATGAACTAGCATTCCGGAACTCGCTAGATGACTTGGGCTCGTGGGTATGTGATGGAGTAGGCATATTCAATATTACAAAATTAGGGTAGTAGGAAACAGTCACCCAGATATTCAATTTTTATATATTCGAAGCCCGGCCGGCTTCATGTAACATAGCTATCATAGAGTGTGCCGAATAAACGAGGGTCAACATATGTTGGAAAGCTATTCGTAGACGATACCGTATTAACTCAAGGAAATCGGGGGTGGGATACGTGATAGCAACATAAATAAGCATGCGGACTTCTCTTAACACATTGCATAGAAACGGTGTAATCTTAAGTGGCTGGCCGTTTTGATATTTAGTACGTATGAAATCACGTTGTGTTCCCGTTTATATTGTAATGACTAATGACCAAAGAATAGATTATGACCATAAACTAAAAGAAATATAATGATATAGCACAACAATAAATAATGCTATGTTCCTAAACGTTCTAATTAATTACAGGACTAGATATAAGGGTATCATTAGTCTCACTCTTACACACCCGTGCTCACTGACTTCGCAAGTCTCTCATCTGCATGATAGTACTTTCATCCGACGGGGGGCCGGCAGGGAGACCGTATCTATTACGAAGCTGATTGAGCATATGGTCCATCTCGTAAAGACTTTCGAGACTTTCATGATTGGCGCATGGCGAATGATGAATAGGTAGCACCCAATCCAAGGGATTCGTGCCCATGATCGATTGCCAATTTCGCCAAGGCCCTAGATCCCAGGGATTTTCTCCAGGTCCGGTTCCAAGAATTGCGAAAGTTCGCGTTGCTAGATCATCTCGAGAACTAGCAGGCAAGATGTCTGCCTGCTCTTCAGAGGGATGGCCATTAGGCTTCAGGGCCCCGATCTCAGCCTTTCTACCGCCTGGGCTACTCTCTACCTTTGTCAAGGGATACACAATTACACCAAATCTATCCGACCTCGTTCCCCGGGGGACTCGCACGGCCAATTGATAGACTTTCCTGCGGAACGATAGAATATCGACATTCGTCATGTTCTGGAGTATATACCGCGCTGAGGTGGCAGTCATTGAGAAGGCAAACAGTCCAAAGAAAGCTGCTATCACTATTGCAGCTAGAAAGAAAGCATCAGCAGATGCGCCTTGCCCGACCTGCCGGCGGAGCGCATAGGCATTTGCTCCTAATACAACTGCGCAATATAATGTAGTGTAAGTAGTAAACTGCACGAAGAACTTGAAAGCTACACGGGGTTAGTGATGCGAAGGATAGGTGTTAGCGTATGGTAGAGAAAACCTACACTTCTCTGCGATCATCCCACCAGCCCAAGGACAGTAGTGATCCATGCGATAAACGCATCGGCCGATCTCACGACTGTGGTGAACCCGATCTTGTTTCCAGTTGCAGCATTCCGAGCACCACTTCGGGCGGCCATCCGTCTCACATACAAAAACGTCCCGGGAATAGAAAGACTCGAGTCCGGGGCTGTCAATATCATTATCGGGTCCAGCCTCGTAGGCCCGGCCCTCTAGATCACCCGCTCCGTAAGCCTGTCTCATCTGCTTTCCGTCTTT
Source organism: Xylaria sp. Z50 (assembly GCA_037356035.1). NCBI lineage: Eukaryota > Fungi > Ascomycota > Sordariomycetes > Xylariales > Xylariaceae > Xylaria > Xylaria sp. Z50. The sequence continues at coordinate 7,996 of JBAWJU010000014.1, read as the reverse complement.
TGCTCGCTGGCGGTGGGCTGCTCGTGGGCCTAGGGGGGTAACGCCTGGATTGAAGTTTGCATTATAAAGGGTACGCGCGTAGGTGGCGATCATCAAGAGAAGGAAGATGAAGTAAAGAACGAGAAGAGCGATCGCTGTCCCATTCTCATTTAGAGAGCGAAGTAAATATTCAACTGTGAGAAGTAGTGCCAGGTCAGTCGCGCACTCCCACGACTCCCACGGGTTCCGTAGTCCCGTGGCGTTGCACCTCTCAGAGAGGGCCAGATGTACTTACTGCAAATGCGAGCGACGACTACATATGTCGCATAGACAACAGCGGCCGTAAGGAAAACAGGGACTATGCGGGTAGTCCACCGCGTCGCGGCTCTCGTGCTTTCGATAGCTGGCATTCCAAGCGCATCCTGGAAGAGAAGAATAAGTTAAGGAAAGCAATGGGAAGAAGACCGGGTCTAGAGGAAGAGTTTGTATTATAAGTATCGGCACAACATCCGGAAACCCCGGCGTTGAAGGACCTGTAAACCTCTTCAACGGACCGGCGAGAACATCTGTTTTTGACGTCGAGAAGCCGAGGATTGGGCTGCAACTGAGCCAGCTTAGCCAGCTTAGCCAGGCGACTGACGCAATCAGAACATATACATTTGGAATTGCACGGAGCACTTGATCGACTACATGTATGTACAGTCGATCTAGTCCAGATCTAGCCTAGGTAGGTACATGTACCTACTATGTGTACTGGAGTAGGTAGTAAGTACTTGTAGATTAAAGTGGACTGTACGATTATTTTCCAGCGTAGTGCACTGTAAATACCTAATTACCATCATGAGCGCGCTCAAGGCGTCCAATCTCTTCATGCCGTCTAGATATTCTTTGTGCCTCTTATTTCAAGTATCTAGCCTCAAAATCTGAATTCCAAGAGAGCCTATAGAATATTTTCGAATTCTATCTACGTAGAGAGAGTCCATAGGGTTAAATTTGTACTATGGCAATTCCATGTGCGACTGGTAGTGTATGTCGCCCGAGGCTTGTTAGGCTTCGCGGTGAAACAACAACCTCCCCTCTTCTCGCCTGTGATTGAAGGACTGTAGTTTCGGCGTTATCGTTTCTGACGTGGCCTACATCAGTATCCACTGTCATTCTTTGACTGAGTTTAGTGCTTCATATCGTCATGACGGGCGCAAGAGCCTGTCGTCTCAAGTCCTGAATGGAAAAGTCCACTTCAGCCCAAGTACTGGGGTTAGCTAATCAGTGTATAGGGCTGCATAGGAATATAGCTTGGCGAATCCTTCACGCAGTGCCCGCCTTCCGGAGGACTATGGTATATGTATTAGCTGAGGTATGGAACCTGCCAGAAGTAGGACTTCTATTAGATGCGAAAGAGAGTTGAGGACGTAATCATAGCCTAGCCTTTTAACTCTTCCAAATAAATGGGAAACCCCAAAATCCCTAGCCACTCTATATCATTGCAAGTTCCCAGGTGATCATTTGATCATATACAACTTTGCTCCTGTCATAGTCAAGTAGCCGGGCACTACTGTGGACAATAAGGTAACGGTCGGTATGGCCTCCCTTCCGCTAATTAGATAACAGAAGAGTGGTGCTAGCATATTTTGTTAGTTAGCTATCATAAGGCTGACATTTGGCTAGAGCGATCGAATCGTAACAACAGCGAGTTATTCGGCTGAGTTGTGATCTATCCCTTACGTTTAACAGTTATGATAATAAGAGTTGCCAGGGTTCATGAAAGGTGAATCCTTGAAGGCAAGGATAGCCTTGTTGCATTTTTAAGCTGCCGAGGCTTTCTTGAGTTCTAGATGAAACATGCCTTGGGGGACTATCTCGATGGCGGGTTGCCCCAAGGCTAGGAGGCTCAAGACTTGAGCCTCAAATATAAGGCTAGATCAAGCGGGATTACCCATATAAAGCCGAACGTCTCCTAACATACCCCTATTATTACTAACATTACGAGCTTCAATATTTATATGTCTATACCCCTCGGCCTTCAAGATGCAACCTCATAGGGAGTGTGGGAGACTGACGCAATATTGCGCGAATCTAACACGGCAGTTCTCCTTACTGGTGACAATCCGAGCGACAATATTCTACATGGCGATAGCCGGTCTAATCGGGGCAATTAAACTTAGGATCGTTTATGGGCGACTCATTTGCTTAAGTAAATCAAAGCGCCTTGGTGCCCATACCCAGACTAAGCTAACAAGGTAGAGCAATTTCACTCATCGACGCCAACAAGGTTACTTCAGATTCACTCGACGGGAAAAAATAAAAATAAACCTTTAGTCTTGGCTCGTTATCCGTCCATTCAATCGACCATATCGGAAGATGCGCAGACTATGATGTGCAGGAGTAAAGGAGCAATTATTGAAAACGATAGTCCGCGGGCGAGATCAGGCTACTAAGACAAGGCAACCAACTTCTGCATTTTTTTCGGTACGATAGGGCCGTTTTTATTGCCTTTCCTGAGGCTTTTAACTGGCCCTTACAACGTATCGTTATTAGTAAGTTCGGCGGTCGTGGAAAAATTGGTTAGACCCGGTAGTCAGGTCCAGCGGGTTGATCTTACCCGATCATTGCACAGCCGACAACGTTTGTGAATGGGAAACTTCCAAAACCGGGAAACCACCCGAGAGAAACAACAGTTCTGTTTTTATGGTACTGATCACGAGGGATGGCTATGCACCGATTTCAAGGGCGGCCGTCTGCACAGCCGGCTTCGCACTTAGTTTGCATATTTGCACCTTATAATGTCAACTTGGAACAACATTCAAGAGCGAAGCTCAAATGACTGATAGGGCGACGTCCGCAGGTGTGCGGTTATGGTCCAACTAATTTCACCCTATTCCTGCTCGTGTTGCACCAGACAAAGGGTGCATAGCATATACCTGGTTAATTAGCATCCGTGTGCTCGGTCTCCTTTTATGGCTATGGTAACACTCTCTGATTGTGCTCGGGCCCCTACGAATACTACAACCTTTTCTCACCGTCATAACTTCGTTGCAACCCTCGCTGACTGTCCTTACAGCCCAGCCATGATCACTAAGATCATGAACTTTCCATCATGGAAGAGCAATTTGTCGTAAAAGAGCCAGTAAATCTTCTGGGGTTCGTTGGTCCGGGAATGGCCTCACGGAGGAAAAGATGGGGCCTCGCTGGGCATTGGTTATTTTCCAACTGAAACGACACTATCTAAACCGCCGCCTGCCATAAGATGGCGGTGTTTGGGTTCCGAACCAGGGAAATGCCATACCACACGAGATGCTAAGTCTACATGCGTGCACCCTATCGAGAATGTCTGCCTCTCATTCTAGGACTGGTTGAGACAGCATCGCCCATCATTTCCCCTCGCAAACCTTACGGTTCTAAATGGGCTTGGCCCCATCATCTCTGTATATAAATACCCAGTTCCCAACTCGATATACCATCATAAAATTCAAGCTCACAACTCACCAACTACCATCTACCTTAAGCCATCTGCTCTATTACAGCAACGCGATTAAGTTTGTATCCGTTTCCCAAAACACCTTACGAAATGAACGTCTTCTATTGCGTAAGGGACAGAATTCAACCACTGCCTTTGGTTTACTAATTCATTGATAGTGTGAATGTGGCCATGGACCATGGGATACATCTATTCATAGCTACTGCCAAAATTGCGCACATCGACAGTGCCGGGGATGTCCCTATGGTTCACAAAAATAAATTCTACGGGTAAAGTAAGTCTCTCTACATGAGTATGACCGCTAGATGCATACAAGTTTCTAAGTTTTAAGTAGGCCGCTATATAGCGGTAGTAACTCGCCATCTTCTTCCCTCGAGGGCGATGAAACCATCTCGAATTGCGATTCCCGGGTACTAGGACTCGCTCTGTTTACATCGACTATACAATGAAAAAGGCGACAATGCGTCACTGGAGCGAAAACTGGGTTGGGTTAGGTGATTTATAAATGGCATTTGATTAGGATTTCCTTGCTAGAATCTTTATTACTACGTACAGGGTAAAGGAAGTTGGCGGCTCGTTTGTCTTTTCATGTATTACCACTCGCTGTTTCACTTATTAGACTTCTCAACACGGAAAATAAATCCAAGAATATTTTTGTTACTTGAGGCATACTAAGTATTGGATTAACCTCGTAAGCAACCTAGAATAATAACAGTGTGACTCGTGGATCGGGTTCCTGAGAATTCTTCATATGGATTATTTGAAGTATTCGATTGAGTAGACTTTGGTTTTAAGATGTAGTCCTTAATATGTGGGCTCCTATAGGCTTGAGCTGAACTCAGCTGCGGCGTACAGTAACATTCTCGGCTAACTATCAAATGCAAATTGACGTCGCGTACGCACGTGGCAGTTCGATTAGGCCAATTTATCATTGGAAATGCAGATTACTAGTTATTATGACGTGTCTGTCTATTTACTAGTTTTGTTTCGTTCCTTTGCTATGGCGTTTGTTGCGGCTGGCTCTAAATTCCTTGCATAGGCTTTGGGCGATATGATTTCCTCTTTTTGACCCTCACTTGTTTAGGGGAGTATTGCCATAGCGCGAGTCTGAGCAGCACGAATTATCTTACATAATGATGGAACTCAGGGGTAGCCGCCGCAATGAGGTCATCTAGCTGGGTAGCGCCTCAGCAATATGCACTTTAACCTCATTATTCGTAGTCTCGATTCAATGCCCGGCATAAATTAGAAGGGGTTAATTCGGTGAGCTGCGCCTCAATGAGTAGCTAAAGAAGCTTAACGTCGCCCTTGCGATGGAATTGCTGCGCATACCCGCTGCGCATATCCGAAGTCACATTTCCACGCGGAGACGAAAAGATTATGAAAAGGAAAAAAGAGCACATTTCATAATAGGCCCAAAAACTTTTTCTAGAAACGCCCAATAGGTACTTGGATCAAGGATTCCTACTAATATTAGCTGGTATAGCCCGGGCTTAGGTCGCCCTAATAAAACCATATCAGTCGGGCAATTAGATACAGCCACTATACCCTACACAGGGGAGTCATCAAGAAAATAATTAATCATTTATCATTAGCTAGCCCCCGATGAGTTTTCATTGATCGTTGCCGGAATCCGGCCTGAACTGACATCGCGACTACTTCACGGCATATGAGGTAAGCTAAGCCAACACCAACTAAACAGCTTCACTCTAATACTTAGGCGGGCGCTCCCTCAGCCAACATGGCGGTGTATGGCTATAGTGCATACAATGTCTCGGTGATACACAAACGTGGCCGCTCCTGGTCTAATCAGACTAATGTCGACCGAAATTTGATCGGTGTGGTGGAGCTTGTTTTCCATCAACGATGCTCACTCCGACTGCTCTCTGGATTTCAATGGCCTTTCGACTTTCATCACGTGTGTCTGACGACGGTGAATGGCTCCTGGTAATAGGAGTACCATTGTATGATGGCCAATAGATTGTTGAGGCCGATTGGGTTGACTAGCCTCACGAGGTGAGAAACCCACTTGTCTGTAATCGACGGCGAGCAATCTAGTGCGATACCGTCGGTCGAGATTACCATTCAAATCCTGATGGCAGTGCTAGAGCTCTGAGGCGACTCAATATTGTGGATTTCCGGGAACTTGACACGATCTTTTTCAGCGATTCATTTTCATCCCCGACTCTTATTCGTGAGATGAGAGGCCGTTTGACCGAGGATGATAATTCTGCAGATATTAATTTCGAGGAAGGTCTGCCACATATGGAAACCATAGCCCGAATTTTCTCTATATAAGATTGGAGCGTTTGGCCGTCTCGTCGACAATTTTTGTTTTCTATAGGCATCAAGTTCTCGACGAGTTCGACATCATCCAATACACGAACCGACAGTTCGCCTACATTTTCACGATGCCTCAATACCAACAGGTCTACTATTGTGTAAGTCGCTATATCTGATGGGCATTGAAGAAAATACTAATGAATTTAGTGTTACTGCCACTCTGGGCCGTGGAACAAGAGTGTCACTGATCACTGCCAAAGTTGCCAACGGATTTTATGCGACAACTGCCGTGTTGAGTTCGTGCCAATCAGCAAGAAACGCTGAGATGAAAGTATAGTCCCACACTTCGGCTCAAGTGCCGACAACTCACCAGGAATACCTGTCTCTCCGACTCTCAAATCAATTATATCGACACCAGATATGGTCAGAATTTTCACTCTATATATTGCAGTTTGTGCGAGCTATACAAAATTCGTTCAACCTTTTCGACTCTTAGTGGTACTTTGATTTCGCCTTCCAACACAAAAGTTCTGCTATATTTTCTACGAGGCAACCCTCAGTACTGGACATTACTATTGTCATGGCCCGACAATTATAATGGAAAATCGACAGAATCACAAGACGGAATACGGCACGTCGCTTGAATATTTATATATTTACTTCCATAATTTCATTTATTGGCATATGGCTCGAAGCTGGAACCTTCGGGCATGCTGAATGGGTATGGGAATTCCTTCATTATGAGAGATGGATCATCAGGGAAATCCTGTACGGATTAGCACAGTTTTTGGCCATTCTTTATTTTGTTAGTTTGTTGTCTTGTTAAATCTTTTACTGAGAAACACGCTCGTTGGATGTTATAGCCCATTTCCTATGTCGAAGGTTTTCTAATGCAATACTTAATACACATTGCTGGCTGCTAGTTGAATTGAGTTACAACCCTCCTAAGAACCTGCTTCATTCCTCCCTAAATGTGAATAGATTACTTTGGAAATTGATAAAGCGTCTACCGCATATCATCAATTTTGTCACGTGGCGTTTGAGCAATGCGAACCATTGTTCGCGGCAATGAACTGTGAGTCTCGTACCAATCGTGTCGCTTTAAACTCAGCCACGGCTTAGGATCCAAATCCTACTTGCCATGGCTTGTTTTAACCTACCAGTCACATGCCTCACTCGCCATGCGGCAATAGTTCTCACATGCGACTCGTGTGAGGATTCTTGGCACGTACCATTGGGTGGCTGTATTGTCCCTGGAACTGCATTGTCTAGTTAGATCTAGTTGTATGCATAGGACGGATCTATCCTCCATCACGTGGCGCCGTCGACACCTGCGCCAGAAAACAAAACTAGGCAATTTTCGCCCTACCAAAAATGCAAGATCAAGATGTCGGACATTAGCGAGGAACGCGGATGGCGCCGCATTCCAGCTAACCAGTATTTTCACTAGGAGGGCGTAAATTCTATTGGTTGGGAATCGGGTATATTCTCACCGATATGACTGACGATCTTCCCCCTTTACGGTATCGTCAACCATTTCACTACCTGTTATAGATGTTAAACCAAATCGCTCCGCCTCGCCTAACCATCGTGATCTAGCTAGACTCCCGAAGACTTCTGGAGCTATCCAACACAGCCGCCGTGCAGCATTTATCCTTTGCCACCCTAACTACGGGCTTATTCAGACGGGCTGCCATTGAATGCCAAGGCATTGGTTGTGCCTTCTGGTACATCAGCTAGTATGCCCTGCGTTGAGAGCTCTTTGATGCGGTCACATAAGGCTATAGGGTCTCGGCCCCCTTCGAGGGCCAAAATGTAAGCACCAAGGCCTGCAACAATGGGGCTGGACGCTGACGTTCCTGAGGCTGCAGTCTACATCAAGATGACTCGTCAATATGGCTTTCTTACTAGAATTGTGAACGACCTTTCGGAGAACTTGGGAAAGGGGTACGGTCAACTTACCGATCCACCGTCATATGACGTGCTCTCGATGTTAACACCCGGTGCCCAAATGTCGACCACGGAACCGTAATTACTGAAGTATGCCTTAGCATCCTTCTCGTCACTAGCAGAGACAGTGCAAACAGATGGCTCCGAAGCCGGTGAGAAGTCCCGGGCGTCAGCATTGTCGTTGCCCGAGGCTACTGCGACGAACGCTACGGCACTCAGAGTCAGTTATCGCTGTTGTAAATATTCGAGAGGTGCGAATAGCTTTCAAGACACGACGCTAGATGGGGGGGGGGGGGGGGGGGGGGGGGG